>CM066036.1:393779556-394379556 GCA_033557465.1 Ichthyophis bannanicus
ACCTCCTGGTTATTGGCTTGATGTAAAACCGTTGGGGGTGGGAGTGTTCTGTGGTCCTGTTTCACAGAACATTCAGGGTTATGAAGGTGTAGAGCACACACCTCGGACAGCAGCATAGTTAAATGCTAGCACAGTTACATACCTGTAAAAGGGGATCTCTGGGAAAAGCAGGAATCAGTCTCCACCATTATGGGTACATCGGCAAAAAACAATGGAGCCCTGCACAGGCATACCTACCCGTTTCCAAACCGTAAGCCTGGGCAGCATACCTGGGGCCTGTTACACTGACGTCCCGCCCCTCTCCCGAGCCTCTCTCCATTAGGGTTCCAAGCTGAGACAAGGGTGAGTTGCGAATAGGGAGGATAGCTGAAAGGATAAAACTCATGGTGAGGTCTGGGAGGGTTTTCCAGACCTACTACAGGTGCTGTCACAGACATCACCTGTTACACCTAGCTCCGGAAACAATGCAGGAATGTGTGTTCCACATATGTGTAACTTCCCTAGATATGGAGGGCCAGGGGAAGCTCCCTGAGATTTGCAGTGCCGGAGGCACAGGTGGGCATTCAGTCCTCCTCACGTATCTCCACCATCCCATGTGGGATGGAGGGTGGGATTTGGAATGAATGGGACCTTCAAATGAAAGACAAACACCTCACCGAAGGACTACTGGGGGGGGGGGGGGGAGTCCGCAGTTATGCATGATAAGTGCATTACACATATCATATGAACTCACATATATAATGTTTACGGACTGGCATTCATAGGGTGTGGGGTCAGGATGGGGTCTGCTGAGATACGTTAGTTGACGGGATTGTCACGGCTACATCACCGCAGTGGGGATGACGGGCCTACCCTGCGAGCGAGCAGAGTGAATCCAGGTGGTCAACTGGTTTGGATTGTGATGGCCACGTCCCCTAAGGGCAAGCATTATGGGACACATTCTGGGACCTTCTGGAGACCCATCTTCCGCAATAATTAGGCTATGACAGAGACGCAGACCCGCCCGACTGAGTACACCTATCCCCAGGTCCTTGCGGGGGAAGAGCGGTTATGGGGGGTAACCGCATTCCCTAGTAACATAGATGTGTCATCAAAAAGGGAATACATGTACACTAATCTGTTCCCAAGCTGTAAAGAGATATGAAAAGACAATATAAGCACGAACGCTAGCTTTCAAGGGTAGGGAACCTAAGTAGACATGAATGCTGATAGCATCATACTGCATCATAGTGCATAACAGGCTCTTCAGACTGAAGAATAGTGTGACGGATGGGGATATACACTGTCTGATTTTTACGTCAGTCCACGTTCACTCTCGTTACATGGACAGTGAGGTGAACGTATGTAAACATATATCAGTCCCTACAGAGATATCCCCAACAGACACAATCTAGTACAGATATACGCACATATCTGTATTTCAGGATCTGGTTTGAGACATAGTGCTGGACATCTATACACATACATAGGCAGCTATATTTATAATGTTTGTATTTAATGGTCATAATAAAACACATATCTATATGTATCCATCTATCTAATCTATCTATCTATCTAGAGTCTCTCTCTATCTCTATCTCTATATCCATATATATCTATGTAGTAGCTAGATCTATATCTATATCTATATATACCACAGCATTATCTCTATATATATGTGGGCCATGACTTATGCACCGGCAGCAAATGAAATATGTATGTAGAGTTATGAGGACCTATTCACATACATACGACTATATTCTTTGATGACACAATGTTCCCTGCCACTTGAGTCCCACAGTTAGTTTGGGATGGGGTATGTGAGTGTGAGACATTCTAATTTCGTAACAGGAGGGCCAAGCCCACCTGACAGAATACAATGAAGTCATCAATCTCCATCGCAATAACAGGGATGCAGTATTGCAAACAGCGAATCACCAGGATGGTTTGGGTGACAACAGGGGAATAAGCCCAGTCTGTGCGTGACATGGCTAACATCTGTTATATATCTAACATGGCAAAGGTACAGAAATCCAGCCGACGGATACCAAGGGGACACACTGGAGGGATATGGCTGGTACTATGCGTTCCCAGTAGCCGTGGATAGTCATGCATGAAACCTTCCACCCTCTATACAATACAAAACCAGAGGTTGCAGTAAACCCACACAGACCTCTGATGGGTCATAAACCTTGTCTAGCCATATAGCGTCGCCATATGAGGATGGTGTTCGCTCTATATCAGGGCCCTCATAGTGGATGAGCTCTCTGAGAGTGCAGAGAGCATATGGATGTTGAATTTGAATGAACTGTCCCTGTAAGCAGATACAGTGCCATATCCCCTGGAAGGAGTTGTCCAGAGATAAGAGGTGTTCAGCCTACAATGAGTGAAAATAACCATGGGCTAGCTTGGAACCACTACTACGGTTGAACAGGAACTGTGAGATAGAGAAACTGGAACATGTTGGATGTGTCTGCAAGGCAATCACTGTGCCTCCTGCAGGCACAGCAGCTGTAGAAATAGATGGGTGGCGGACATGGGCAATGAACAAGGGACAGGGGATGGTCCTGTCCCTGTATACTGAGTTATCCAGCACATATGTTCATGGCAGGACATGAAATACCCTGAAAAGGAGGCTAAGGAGCATCTTAGTAAGGTAACCCTCAGCCTACGAAAGTCCTGGATGAGAGGGTGTGGAATGTAGGTAACGGAGGGGTGACGTACCCATAGGGGACGTCATCTGATGGCACAGTGCTCATGTTGTGACAGACACTATTATGGGATAGTTGTACCCCCTCCTCTCAGTGATGAGAGGAAGACAGATCTATAACCCAGAAACAAGGATATCCCCGACATCTTAACCTCATGAGAAAGGGTATGCAGTGTAGTCTCCTGGGACGGTGAACACCAGTGCGGCACCTATAAATACACTAACTGTATGTTACAGTTCCCCGAACACCTATGATTTGTGTGAATGCTGCGGCTGCCTAGACTTTGTAAAACATCAGACCATGCTGAGGGGTGTTGTTCCTCGCTGTGCTACATCTGCATGATGGGCAGGTGACCTGACAACTCCTCATTTCCAAAAGAAAGAGGGTCAGGTGGGACATTTCCTACCCCCTGACACTGATGGTGGATTGGAATGGCCTGTAGCCCTAGGGACGTCAGATGAACAGTGGGCAAACTGACGTACAACCTCCTTGTTGATGAGGCTTTCTCCAGTACATGTTGATTGTGCAACAGTAGGTTGAGGCCATCTATTCAGACCTGCAACCTCGAGCCCAACCCTTGCAACGTGCTACAATGGGAGTACCAGTGGATATGCCTACAGACACCACAAGGGTCAACATAAGCACGTGCGAGAATTATGATATACCATGCCTAGGACTTAGAAGTTATGAGTAGTCAGCTACCTTTGAATCACCCACGAAGGGCCTCAAACGGGACAGGTGTTGTGTGACCTCCTGGAGGGCGTGACTCATATAACCCATATGGGATATCTCCGGGATGGCAGCATAGACGTTTGGACATTGTGACGTCCAAAAGCATCATGTGCTTTAGAAGCACGACCTGGCAGACAGGATGACTGCTCCGTTTAACGTCTGACCTTCCGCATTGCTGATTCCACTACCAAGGAATAGTGGGGGGTCGGGTATTATGAGATCCTGGAGAGGGTGCCACCTCATACAGAGCATCAGTTGGCTGAGCAGGGGGAGGAGGAGCCCTCCAAGGTGATATCCACATTTCCAGGAGGCAGACCTGCGAAGAAGGATTTATAAGAGACGTTAGGTTGTCCGTTCCTGCAGTGGCGCCAGTGGTAAGCGGAAGGTCAGGGATGGGAATAGCCAGATAGGTTGCCATGTCAAGGTGGAATGTCTGAGACGAAGGTCACCAAGGGAAAACATCCATGGCAAAGGTAGGTTTGCAGTAGCAGCCTCAGCACCAGAGGGTGCAGACTGATTATGAACACAACACCTAGTGGTGGTTGTGGAGGCACTTGCGATCAGGAGACAATGCAGGAGGTACTGCATTGATCACTCCGGGTATCAACTCCACACTGGGTATCAATAGTACAGCCCTTGATGTTGTCATCGGTGGCTGCTGAAGCGGCACCAGGACAACTGGCGTGGCATAGCAAGTCTCCGTAGACGTGCGTATCCTGAAACAACAATGTGCAGTTTCAAAACACATCGTGACCCAATCCTCAGGAGTACATATCGGTCATGGAGTAGGCATCTAAGAGGTTGACTCGATCGAAGTATGCGTTGATGGTACGGACATCGGTATCAGCAATGCCAACACACAGAACCCGGTCTGAGTGTTATACATTGTTTTGGACGGTAACAAGGACATGCAATGACATGCGTCGGGGGAGGGAGAGGCACTACATACCGTTGCTAGTGACACGATATCGGTACTGCTCGGAGCGGATATCTACGGCAAGCATGGCTGTGGTATGTTCTGTGAGGGGTGAGGCCCTGGAACAAACTGCAACAAAGTTGATGCTTTGGGGCCAGGTGGCTCCCGCAGCCTATGTGAGGGCAATGTTTGTTTGAGGGTTACGGACGGAGCCATCCCCATGCTGGCCATGAGGCGTACCACGCAAGCATTAACTAGTCCTCAGAGATGTTGTGTGGGTTACTGATCCTGTAGAGTGGGGACAGCTTGTACCCCATGTGGCATGGGACAAATGTTATCGAGGGAGACCTGAGGACGTCATGCTTCCAGCACCGTGTTTGGACAAGGCAATGCAGGCGGGAAATGGTCATGACCTATACTGGTTGGACAACAGTAAATGGAGTTTAAGCAGGAAACGTTGTTTCCACAGTCATAGCATCCCCTCAGTGACGTTGGCTCCATGATGCAGAGGCCTTGTGCCCCAAGAGGTTGGGACATGAGGATGCGGAAAATGTTTATCACGATTCTGGACATACACCCCCAGGGGTACCTGTGTCGGTGGCACATACAGCCGCACACACACGATAACAAGGGAGATAGGTGTTGACATCATTTGCACACAAAGGTTTCTGCGGTGACAGGAGGACGTCCTTCGGGCTCCATGGAGGCCTCAAACACTGAAGGGAGGCTCTGGAGAAGGAGGCAGTTCAGCGCGCAGGCGCAAGGGATGTTGCCAAATACGTTATGATCGTTAGCTGGGCAGCATTCCCGTGCAGGCTCTGTCGGTACTGACAGTCACATATGTGATGGCTCATTCCTGCTTGTACCTGTAGATGCGTCTCGGCAGATAGCAGACAATCCCAACTGCACTCACATAACTATCTACACAATGGTGATCCCATGGGGTCATGAGTCGTAATGGATATGCGTAGCATACATACCTGCTGTGTGTGTGCGGTGTCCAGGGCCGTAGGCAGCCCATATGTGTAGACAGGACCGAGTCTCTGTGCAAGCTGCTGCTCCAGGGGGCTGAGCATGGTTGGTAGGGGGCCGCCGCCACCTGTGCCACGTGCATGCTGTTCGTCCTCACACATGTGCTGGCGCACACCTCTTTTGATGTCGGAGAACCTCTTTTTGAGGCTCTCTATGTCCCGCGGGTGTCCCCCTGCCTCAGCCACGCTTCTGCTTACCTCCTCCCACGCCGCATTCCGCCCTGCTGTTGATGTCCGTGTGCTCAGCCTGCCAAAGAGAACCTCGTATTGCTCTAGCACCATGGATAGGAGGTTGTGGTTCTCCCCATCTGTGAACCGTGTGGCCCTCCTTCTCAGGCTTTCAGGCACAGGGACCCTCTTCCTTTTCCCAGTGTGTCTGCTGGAGCAGGCTGGCCCCTTGCTGATGGCTCACCCTCCATAGGGCCTGCAGGTCCTGGCCCCAGTGGCACTGGTGGGCCCACCTCCTCACCCTCACCCTCTCCCAAACTCGCCCTCCCCCTATACCTCTCTCTATCCCTCCCTCTCCCCCTCTCTCTCTCCCTCTCTCTATCCCACCCTCTCCCCCTCTCTCTCTCCCTCTCTCTATCCCTCTCTCTATCCCTCCCCCTCTCCCTCTCTCTGTCCCCCTCTCTATCCCTCTCTCTATCCCTTTCACTCTGCTCATCCATCACCCTCCTCTCACATGTCCGCTCCCCACTCCCCTCCTCACCGCACATCATCCCTTCTGCCTCTCCTACACCACGTACAACACAGACACAACAGCTATATACTCAATAGCAATAAACCAACACAGTAAACGGAACAATACACCCAACAGTACAGAGACAAATGACAACAACAAACTATTTGGCTACAGATACAACACACCTCCTACTATGAACCCTCACCAACCTATTCCTCCACAACCTATCTCTCACAAAACTATACGTCCTCCAACAACCCTCAACGTTTTCCAGGCGTGTAGTGTTTTTATATTTGTTTTTGCACGTTGGTTACATTGCGCATGCGACATTGTGCGACGGTGCTGCTTGTGCGCGGTGCGTAACTGCACTTACGCATAGGCGTTCGTTGGTGGGTTTGGTTGTGTGCGAGGCACGCATGTGCAACTCTTTGCGCATGTGCGTTTGTGTGTGCATCGTCACGCACAGGCAACGCATCCGGACAGGCATAACGAGATGCACATGGGCGCCGTGCACAAACCAACAAACATAAGCATCAAATTGCACATGCGCCTCGCACACATCCACACGCACATGCGCTATCATTTGAACGTGTGCGGCGCGCACAGGCAAACGCCCATGCGTAACGGATTGCACATGCGCAAACTGTTGTACAGGGGCGCCGCGCACAAGCGGCGAAGTCGCACAACGGCGCATGCGCACTCTACGGACATCCATTTACCTATATAAAATGATGCCGAACATTTGGCCACATTGAGGGTTGTTTTGTAGGCGCGGCGAGTGTTGTTTGGGAGATAGAGAGAGCTGAGAGCAGGTGTTGTTACTAGTGTTGTTTGTTGTGTATGTAGTGTTTTGCTGTTGTCTGTTGTGCTTGTAGTGCATGTACTGCTGATTGTAGTGGTTTCTGTAGCGTTTGTAGTGTTGTATTGTGGTATGTAGTGATTGTAGTGCTCATTGTAGTGTTCTTTGTTGTGTTGTCTGTAGTGTCTGGTCTTGTGTGGCTAGTGTCTGTATTGTTTTGTAAGGTGTCCAGTGTTTCGGGAGGTGTGTGTGTGTGTGTGTGTGTGTGTGTGTGTGTGACCACAGTGGAGGGATTGATGGCGGAGATATATGTTGTTGCATGTGCCCGAAGACGTGGGCGGATGCTGCGGTTGCTGGACAGGGGATATGGTGTCCATGTGGCTGTGGCACAGGGCATGGGTGTGGACCCGCAGCAAATCAGACCTGCTCCTGTGGAGGCGGCACAGAGATGTGCTGTGCGTAGACGGCGCAGACGGCGTGCCGAGGTGCAGGCTCGGCAGACTCGCCTCTACAGGCCCAGGGCCCAGCTCCAGGGCATGCGTGAGGACCAGGTCATCTCCCTTTACCGACTAAGCACAAGGGCTATTAGGGGGCTCTATGAGGATCTAAGACCTGACCTGGAGCCCCTGACTGACCGGTCCCATGCCATACCGGGTTTAGTCAAGCTCCTTGCTGCCTTACATTTTTTTGCCTCTGGCTGTTTCCAGTCATCTGTGGCCGCAGTGGGTGGCATGAGCCGCCCCACCTTCTCACGCTGTCTTCACCAGGTACTGCGTGCCATGGTCAGCCGGGTGGGGAATTACATAAGCCTTCCCCACAATAGGCAACAGTGGGGGACCCTGAACCAAGCCTTTGCGGCGTTAGCCGGGATACCACACGTGATGGGAGCTATTGATTGCACACATGTTGCCCTGGTCCCGCCCAGAGACAGGGAGGTGGTGTTCCGCAACCGCAAACACTACCATTCCCTGAATGTTCAGGTTGTATGTGATGCTAATCTGCATATTCTGAATGTGGTCCCAAGGTTTGCAGGGTCCACCCACGACTCCTATATCCTGCATCGCTCAGCACTATTTCAGCAATTTGAGGAGGGACAGTATGGGGACTGTATATTGCTGGGTGAGTATTTCCAAATATATCATGACATCATGCATATATGTGTATGTTTGAGTAACATCTCTCATATAGTGCGCCGTTTCCTCTATGTGCAGTTGGATATTGAACTCACATTCAGCAGACAGAGGAATGTTCTGAGTTTACATCCTTAGGGGGTTGTACACGTTGAGTAACAGGGGACATGATTGGACATGTAACATCAGTTGTGAAACAATATCTGTGATACACGTGCTGATGGTGGTGTTGGAACTATGCACCTGTGCAGATGTGTATCCTGGTTGTAGTTTGCTACCTGTGTGTGTATTTCATGTGGCCACAGGGAGGGGGAGGGGGTTTAGTGTCCTTCTCACCCAGCTGTGCATACGTGGCTTTGGATTAGAACTGCGGTATGTCCTGTAACATTTATGTCCTTGACAATCAATGCACCTAACACTTGTCATGTGTGTGTGACGGCAACACACTCACTCAGTACTGTGGTTGTTAGCCATTTCATGTTAGCTAATGGGGGGGGGGTTGAGACGTATGATGTATGTTCCTGACCTTTGCAAATGGGAGTACATGTTTGCATCGGAATGTTAATGGTTTAGGCCTGTGCCATGGCAGGGGGGGGCAAATAGTCTAGGGTTTGCATTACCTTGGGCCACTGCAGATGTGTGGTACGTAGGCATCATTGTATGTGATTATCCTGCTGTTATTCAGCATTTGGTAAGGGTGACAGCAAGGGCAAGGGGCCAACTTGGGGCCATACAGAGAGGTATTGGTAGCACATACACAGGAATGTAGTCAAACTCAGTAACTGTGATATTGGTAGGCTCATGTGGGCTACAGTGTGCAATTCTGTGGAGCGCTGATCAACACGGATGGGAACATGATGGGGACAATGCCCAGGGTGTCTACTAACATGGTTGGTGGTCAACAAGCAACAGCATATGGCGTCAGGCTGCTATATGTAGATATGTAGACCTTTCAGGACACGGGGTGTGGAGGTGAGCTTGTGTTGATCTTGTCAGACCTCCAGGTCAGACATGTTGTGTGTTGGCACCTACATTGCCTCACAACACATTATTGTGGTGTTTAGTTTGCTAACATATACATTTCACATGTTATCTGTGTATTGGTGGTTTAGTCTAACCTTGGTGGTGGTAGTGCTTATAACATTAACTGCATAACAAGACGCATGTGCTACACATAGCGTATCTGTGGAGGCACAAATGGGACTGTGGTGTTGTTTGGCATGTCTGCACAGAATCAAGAGGCCCTTTGTTCCATTTCTATCACCAGAGGTCTTATTTTGGCAAATGTACATTTCTGCTGTCAGAGCTTTCTGTCATGAGGTGTTATGCATTTGTTTCTTACGTCTATACCTGTGTCAATTTGTGCTGGCATGCGTCCATGTATTCACCTGTAACATTTCGTTTTGCAGGTGATGCAGGGTATGGGTGTCGCCCCTGGCTGCTGACCCCTGTGCGTCAGCCACGGACACGTGCAGAGCGGATGTACAATGAGGCCCATGCCTCCAGCCGCTCTGTCATAGAGCGCACCTTTGGCGTGTTGAAAAGTCGCTTCAGGTGTCTGGATAGGACAGGTGGGGCCTTACAGTATGAGCCATTGACTGTTGCAGAGATAATCCTAGCCTGTTGCATCCTGCACAACATTGCTCTCAGGCATGATATTCCTGCAGAGATTAATGAGGATCTGGAGGAGGATCCACCGTGCCCCCCTGTACATGGCAGTGGTGACACACAGGCGGGCACAGCGGTCAGGCGGAGGTTGATTGCAGAGATATTCACTGGTATGTATTGCATATATTCCCACATATATGTGTTGTTGTGTGCGTGTGATGGTTATCACGGGTGATGTTTCTGACCATGTAGCTATCTGCTGCAACACTGCATTGTCATTACACTGAACATCCAATGGTAGCATATAGCCATGAGTGTGTGATGGACACTGTGCACAGGGCACAACAGCAGCTGTTGGTGTATTGTGTGGGTCGGTGTGGATACACCTTTCGGATCTTTTTGGGCTGACAGTACCAGTCAGTGGCTGTTTGTGTTAACAACTGCTGTGCTAACCCAGTTATGTCTTTTTCGTGTGTGTGTGGAGCACGGTGTCAGGCATATGGTACGGGGTTCACTGTGGGAGGGAGGCACATGTTTGTGGAGAGCTTTCCTGTGGGCTCTTTGTTCATCTCCTACAATCTGTAGGTGCTTGTGTGTGTGTTATGCTCCGGTGCGCTGGCTATGTGTGTATGTTTGTTAGGTATGGTGCAACGTGTCAGACATAGCCCAGTACACATGCGCATGACTACGTTCCCATGATGTGATTGCTTACTTGGGACGGGTGTTGGTGCAAACACACATTGTCCCGTACGGAATACCTCCTCACGTAGCACAGACATGGATATGGTGAGTCATGTGGACATGTGCAGTGTGGAGCCAGGGGTCCATATCATTGCTACTGTTTTTTTTGGAGATGAGTCATTCATTGCAGTATTTTACATGTCGACACATACAGAGGTTCAGCGGGTCAGATCACCAAGGGGTGAATGACTGTAGCCAATGGTGACACTGCATGTGTGGGTGATGTTTGCGGTTTGCAGTTTTTTCATTTGCCGCATGGCATATGTAGGTGATACTATCTCAACATTTGCCTCCTGGCTCTGGGACATGTTGTGTGTAGGGCAGGATAGCACAGTCCACATCCACAGATACCTTGTGGACACTAGCAAGGGATGTTATGTCCGCATACACACCCCGACCTAGATGGGAGTTATTTAGAGCAGATGCACATATAGCCTATCCATGGTTTAACATTCTCACTGTCACACAGTGGGATGAGATGTAGCCATCATGGTCAGGTGACAAACAGACATGGGGGTATTGTTTGACAGGCATGGTGCTTACATTGTCATGTTTGTCAACACATGCGCAGCACACAACTGTCAGTATTATTTGGTGTAGGAGATGTACACTGCAGATGATGCATTTGCACAGTGGATACAGGAGGTGTTGATGCATATTTCCGGGTGTCACAGCTATTTAGACGGGGATGACACAACATTTGGAGAACACTACACATGGAGATGGGGTATTGGTGTCAACATGGGTGACACAGTCAAATAGTGTCACCTTGGGATGCGCCCCAAACATGGTGGGTGCAGACACGTCTTTGGACCAGTGCGCGGAACAACAGAGGGGGAGGGGAGGCGAAAGTGGGATTCTGGGGACCGTCACTTAGCATCAGACATCTACATGCTGCCCTCCCATGTGAGATATCAGTACAGTGTGAGAGTGAACAGTCATTCGGCAGGCCATGTTGTGGTGTCTGACAGCTGGGGACAGTGATTTGCAGTGTGGGATTCACAGCTAGAACATGTCATATTGTTTCTGTCTGGTGTTTTGTCCACTCCACAGGACATCATTCCTGAGGATGCTGTTCCTGTGTGGCATTTGCACGTGACGGTACATCAGCCAAGATGCTGTGGTCCAGGGTATGTGGATCTTCAGCTACATTGTATGTGTGTGAGGTCAGGGGGAGAACATGTCATCTGGGATGTGTCATATTGTGCAGATGTTGTTGTTCATTTATTTTCCTTGAGCCTCCCTGACCCATATCTTGCTGTTGTCACACATCTCCCCATGTGTTTGTGTACAGTATATCCACTGGACAACTTGTTCAGCCATATTTACAGCAGAGCTACATGTGTGTGTGTTTAATCCTGTTTGCTCAATCCAACACTTGCTGCCTCCAGCAACATAGTTCGATCAGACATCAATAGGGTATCTATGCATGTGACTGGGCGGTTATGTGCACAATGTTGCACTTGTGCACATACAGGCCATGTATTACAGCTGTCCCGCTGACCTACGCATACTGTGTGGGGTGTGTTTCTGGGTTAACTAAGTGGTGATGCAGTGTCCTGGCATGGTACATTATCATGTGGGTTGAGGGGTGTGGGTACCCGGGGGGCATTGTTGGGTATGCTACCTCTACCGTACTGCTGTTTACCTTGTCATCATGGTCAACATGTGTTGTGGGCTGTGAGCAGAACTCTGTTGTGTGTTTGGTGGGACGAGTGTTGAACAACTTTTCTTTCTCTCATATATAGGCATAATGTGGAGATGCATCACGAGTGACTTTACATGCTGATTCTACATGTTTGGCTGACATTGTCTCCCTTCACTGTGACCAGATGTGGCTATGGAGTAGCTGAAGGAATTGATGACATACACATGATGCACAAACGGGGTATGTTGTACCTTTCTTATTTGGGGATTAAATCTGGCTGTACCTGTTGTTGGGTTTCGTTTCATCTAATGGACATGTCATGTTGCATCTCTGTGGACACATACAGATGCATATAGTGTGTTGCTGTGAAATGGCTGTGTGACATGGAATTGTAACTAACCATAGCCATGTAAGACCCGTGTATGCATTGACATTTACTGATGGCTATAATCTGATTTAGATTTGATGTCCATATCCTGTAATGTTTGCCTTTGCATCCCTTTATTCCCTATTTTGTGCGTTTTGGATTTTGGCAATTTGTGGTGTTTTTGCACAGTGTCTAATAAGACCATACTTATCCTCTTGTGACACAGGACAGGAGACATAATGGACCCCTTTCCTCCGGTGCACCTGGGCTCGCCATCCAACACCTGTTGTGGGACAGACCACCATGTACGTGTTTCTGGAGATATCTGCCATTGGATGTTTGACGTTTGAGAGTGGAACACAGGCCTGTGATGGACATTTTTCCTCTTGGACTGCTGGTTTGGCCATGACTGACCTGTACAACACACAGTTTGTGCCATGCTGTGGCTGAGAGTCATGCTGATTGCAGGGACACAGATGACCTTTCACGGAGTGTGTCATATTGGAATGTGCCACCTTATTATGCATTCCCATGTTTGCAAGGGATGTTTTGAACTGCTCAGTTGGATTGCAGAGACACCTTGCTTTTGGGACACTGTGCGCATCAGGGACTGACATTCACTATGTATTTTGGACATTTCTCCACAGTTGGTTGGTGTATTGGTTTTGGCCATGTGTGTGACAGGGCACACAGGATACGCTCATCTGTTTGTTTTAACTAAAGCATACAGGCATGTTTGTGGCATAGAGGCACAGATGGAGCAGTCCTTTTGTCTATGTCCAATTGCCCTCCACCTGGACATGATACAGGCTTTCACACAACCACATGTTCATGGCCACCACCATCCTTGATTGATGTTTGGGGTGGGCAAGGGTGATTACATGCATGTGTGGCATCACTGTATCATGTTTGTGTGCGAATGGTGATTGTGCTTGTGACTAACTATGTTTGTGAGACACAGAATGTGGATCTATGGCCTCTGTGTGGTTCATTGTAAGATGTTTGGCCATCATTTGCTTATGAACATGCTGGTTATTGTGTTTGTTTACTGTGCAGACGTGACACTCTGCATGTGTGTACACACCTTGCATTGCACGTCTGCACAGTCCTGTTTGTCCCCTGCAGTAACGTCAATCTCATTGCACCATTACATTTGGTGTGTGTCAGTGTGGGTGTCCATTGTCCTCCTGCACTTCTGCAGTCCATGTACCATGCTATATATGTCCAGACACTGTCTACCCACATAAACATGCAGGGTGTACCTCCTGCATCGTATTATGTCTGTAGCTTTCTGAAGGGTTTTTGATGTCTAGTCTCTCTGTGTTCATGTGCCTCTGCTACCTGTTAGCATATGGTCATTCTGCTTGTGATGATATTTGGGGTGTGCATTGTAGCATATCTGTCTTGAGGATCAGCCATTATGTGGTTCTGGAACATTACGTTCAGAGCTTTTTTTGTCACATTACAACATTGCCCCAGCATCTGTTTTCTTCATTTGTGTGCCTCCTGTGTTGGGTGATGGCTATGTTTCGGGGGTCCGGTGATTTTTGTCGTTTTGTCATCATGCAACGCCTACAGTCTCCATGCACTGATATCTGCAACACACAATTGAGCCATGCTGCAACAAGTGGGGTGTGTGGGCCTGTTACCCAGGGCATAGCATGCACCTGATGCACATTATGTCTCATGTCTTTCATGTGTGCTCAGGGCAGTGACCTTTATGTTGCATGTGGGTTTTTAACCTGCTACATATGTTTCCATCTTTCACCATGGAGGGACTCACCTTGATATTATGATTGCAGTGTCTAACGTATGTGTGAGGAGCGACCATAATAAATATGTGTATTTGACAGACATTTGTCTCTTTTACTACTTGATCATGGTGACAATCATGCAACACAATGGGTGCCTTTGATTCAATCATGACTCCTTGTGCCCCAGGGACTCCATGGTTTCCTTGACGGTGTCCCTGCAGTGACTTGAACAAGGCACATGTAGTGCCAGTGTGAGATGAGGCCTGTTTGGTTTGTGTCCAAGACAGCTTTGTGCGCACTAGGCTACTCCTCCACTCTTTGTGCACATTTACACTTGTGTCTACTGATTTGCTGGTCATGTCCACAGCCCACCTGTGCTCACATCCTTGTACAATGGCAGCTGTGTATGTGTCTGCTGTTTGGCACATCACTGGGTATGATACGTTCCCATATAGACCCTCCCTTTGGACTATTACTTCTGCCTTGTGCTCATTGTGTTCTTTGTGGGTGTGTTTGGAGGCATGTGTTTGAACTCATTGGTTTGCAGGTTTTATCCCCACATTTGTATTTATAGTTTTTCGATTATGATAACTGAGCCATCATTAAGCAGCAGGTTCATCACCTATACACACACCCTTGTCTGTCGTCATTGTACAGCAAGGTGTGCACTCAGTGCTCCCTAGCCATCATATATTATCTGTTACATAGGTCTCTTTCGTGATGGTCTTTACAGTGCAGTGCACCTGGGGGTTTTGTTGTGTTGCGGTTCTGGTGGTGTGTGTTAGAGTTGTCGTCATGTTGAGTTGTCTCCTGTCATGCCCGAGATTGCTACCCAGCTCCACCAGGCATCCTCTGCTACCCTTGGGGTTTGTTTTCTTTCCTCTTTTGCATGCTTTATCGACTGCATAACATCTCATTGTGTGTGTGTGCATGTGCCCATGGAGCCAAATACAGACTGGGATCTGATCTGTAAACACCAGATCTGCATGTGCATTTGTTCATGTTTCTTCTTGGGGGGATTCCTGTCCTTATAACCAGCATGCATCTTGTGTGATGGCTTGGACTATTTCTGTATGCAGCCTTTGCTACTGCGCTCACGTTGGTGGTGTGTCCTAGCGTTTTTTCCATTTGCATTTGTGGTAGTGGTCGTAGGTGTAATCCCTCTCTGTTCCCTTGGATGTGTGTGCTTGTCCTGCAGATGTGGTTTCGATTTGTTTTACGGTCATATGTCAGCAGATTGGTGTTGTGAGCACATTGTACCCTCATCTGAGTTGTGAGCCATGCTTCTGTCCATCTTCTGTCTGCCAGCTGTTGTGCCATCCTACCCTGATGTGCATGCTGCTACGACACGTCCTGCATTCCTACACCTTCCTGCATTTCATGTCCCCATGGTTGCCTCTCGTGTGTGTGCTGTGCATAGCACTGCTACTCCACTGTCATCCAGATATTTCACCTATCCTGCCATTTCAGTCTCCTGTGCTGGACACATCTTCCCATCCTATGTCACACACTCTCATTACAGCATGGTACATTGCCATCACTCTGTACATAGCTACACCTATCTCCAATATGTTTGTCCATTTGTGTAGCTGCCACATGGACTGGGGCTGCTTTTTGTAGTTGAGCACCTGTGATCTCTGTTCTTGTTTTACTTCTGCATTGCCTTTCCTTTCAGCTCTGTGACGTGTTTAGGTTACATATGTGTTTGCCACATACCTCTGCTGCCCCTCACATTTGGGGAGCTTAGTGCTTCTGGGAAACGTTTTTGGGTTGACCTATACATGATTGAGCATCTTATGGCACACCTTCCATTCAGTCAGTTTATGGGGGATCTACTATGCTGCCCTGGGAGTTGCCAACATGTGAACATGGACGATGGATAGCATTATAAATCACCTTTGCTGACGTGGTTGTTTATGATGTGCATTCTGGTGCACCCTGATAGGTGCAATACTCTCTGGTGGGCTTCTGTTTAGGTGGCAGCACAGATTGATGTACAGGTGCATGACGTAGACAGACTTACCTGAGCCAACGGTAATCACTGCTCATCTAACACCATGACGCCTGCACCATCAGTCACTGTCCTAACCATTGTGCTACACTGCTGTTCCTTCTTGCACGTCTGCTCACCTACCTATGATTTCGATGCGTTACAATGCACAGTGATGCCAGCACAGACAGTGCTTCGACCTTGCCCTGCCACATACGTCACCCTGTAAAGCGCCCTATACGCAACATTGTGGGGTGCCTTGGTGGAGAGTGCACCTTCAAATGTGATCTTTAAGGTACATTGTAGGGCGCCTTATGCATCACCTTATATTACAGTGCTTTTTGATAGTGCATTTGCTAACAGTAGAAATTACAATAAAATGTGACATGCCTCCTAGATTGCTATTCCTCATAACAGGTAATGGCTCAATCAGCCTTATTCATTGTGCACAGCACGGGATTGAACCCATGATGCCAGCACTATTGGTCAGTGTTTTCAGCATTGTGCTATGGCTCTGTTCCTGTGTCTGGATATTTGCGCACCGCCTTATGCCCTTCACAACTGACAGCGCACCGCCTGATGCCGGCCAAAACGCACAAGATGGACAGCACGCAAAATTAACAGCGCAACGCCTAATGCCGCACGAACTTAATTACTGCCGCCCACAATTAACAGCGCAACGCCTAATGACGCCCAAAATTATTATGCCTCCTAAAGCAGTTTTAACCATGAAAATTCATGCCTCAGCCAGCCTTTTTCCTGGCGCACGATGGGGGATTGAACCCCTGATCCTTGCACCACTGGTCAGTGTCTTCAGCATTGTGCTACAGCTCTGTTCCTGTGTCTGTATGTTTGCGCACCGCCTTATGCCCTTCACAACTGACAGCGCACCGCCTGATGCCGGGCAAAACGCACAAGATGGACAGCGCGCAAAATTAACAGCGCAACGCCTAATGCCGCACGAACTTAATTACTGCCGCCCACAATTAACAGCGCAACGCCTAATGACGCCCAAAATTATTATGCCTCCTAAAGCAGTTTTAACCATGAAAATTCATGCCTCAGCCAGCCTTTTTCCTGGCGCACGATGGGGGATTGAACCCCTGATCCTTGCACCACTGGTCAGTGTCTTCAGCATTGTGCTACGGCTCTGTTCCTATATGTGCCCAGCAGCGCCCCACTTAGCCTTCCCACGCGCTAATGTCGGGCCCGCAAATGTGCGCGCCGCGCACACGTACGGTCGGGTTTTTTCCTTTTTCTGCCTGACCCGCCCACTCCTTTTATGGCACAGGCACACTACCGCGGACCCGCACGATACGAATGTTTAGTAAACATGCCCCTTAGAATGGTTTTGTTTATATCTCCCCCTCTCCAATTGGTTTTAACTTTTTTAATGACAAAAAACCTCAAATCTGAAATTTTATGCTGGTAATCATAGCAATGAGTGACCAAAGGTTTGTCGACTAATTGTCTTTTAATGCAGCTCTTGTGTTCCATGATTCTAATTTTAACATTACAAGTGGTCTTGTCAACATATAGTTTATTACAGGGGCACTGCATTACATAGATGACGTTGGACGTATCACAGTTAGAGAAATCATTGATGTAAAACTTTTTGTGTGTAACAGGGTGAATGAATGTATCCCTGTCTGGTAATACATTAAGACATACAGCACAGTTCCCGCATTGATACTGTCCTTAATACTTGGACAGATATCTCTTTTCCGTAAAGGCTGAGGGCACAAGTAAATTCCGCAAATTGACATTTCGTTTGTGTGCTATTGTCAAACTGATACCTTGAAAGGCAGGCAAGGTTTGAATTAAATGCCATTCTTTCTTCAATATCTTAATGATCTTACTGGAGCATAGAGAATACAAAAGGGGACAAACCATCCCTATGTTTTCTTTCTTTGTTTTAGATTTCAAAAGGGATTCATGCGAGGAATCCCTAGCCCTTATATATGCGTGCTCTACGACTTTCGAAGGATACTTTCTAGTTAAAAATGGCACTTCATGTTATATGCCTCTTTTTCAAAATCATGTGTGCTGGTACAAGCTCTTCTAACTCTAAGAAATTGGCCCACAGGAAGATTCTTCTTCAATGAGGGGTTATGAAAACTATCATAATGTAGTAGTTGGTTCCTATCAGTTGGCTTCCTATAGAGAGTGGTAGAAAAACCTTCTTCTTCTTTCTTGATCAACAGATCAAGGTATGGAATCTGATAAGGGTCATATGTAATCTGGAACCGTATGTTTGTGTCTAGTTGATTAATCCATAAATTAAATTCTGAAAGTAATTCAACTGTACCTTTCCAAAGAATAAGGATATCATCTATGTACCTAACCCAGAGACAAATGTTTTCACTTAATGGATGCTTCTTCAAATATCTTTCTTCAAAATTAAACATATAAAGATTAGCTATATCAGGGGCCATGGCCGACCCCATAGCTACTCCTTTTATTTGTTTATAAAACAAATTTCTAAAACAAAAGAAGTTCTCAAACAATGCTATTTGTGCCAGAGATACAAGGAATGATGTAGGAATCCGTTTATGTGCCGTCCGTTCAAGTAGACACTCACCAATAATATCTAGGGCCTCTTTCTGGGGGATATTAGTATATAGAGATTCCACATCCAATGTCACTAAAATAATATCTGCTCTATACTGTTTAAACCCAGATAGGATCTCTATAACGTGTGCTGAATCCCGCACATAGGACCACATATCGTTAATAAAAGGACGCAGTAATAAATCTAAAAATTTTGAAACAGGTTCTAAAACTGAGCCAATAGATGAAACAATAGGACGTCCGGGAGGCTTATCTAGAGATTTATGGATTTTCGGGATGATATAAATCATGGGAATGACGGGTGCATTTACAATAAGAAAATCCTTTTTTTTTTTTGTGATATAGCCGATTTCAAAGGCAGTTATAACTAAACTGTCAACACTCCTTTTAATATCAGATGTAGGATCTCTATTTAACCTCTGCTAAAAGGCCTGATCATATAGCTGTCTATTAATTTCTTGTATGTAATGTTCTTTATCTAAGACAACTACTGCACCCCCCTTATCAGCGGGTTTAATAATAATCTGATTATTTTTCTGTAAAGAGGTAATAGCTTTCCCTTCTCCTTGAGTAATATTTTGATAAGAAAAAGATATGTCTTTTACAACATCACCAACTTGCTTAAGAACCACTTATTCAAAGGCTTCTATTAAGGGTCTGTTTTTTGTGGAGGGATCCAAGTGGATTTTTTACTGATAATAGAATTATCACATGAAGTACTTTGTTGATTAGAAAAAAATTGTTGGATTCTTAATTTCCTAAAAAAATTATATAAATCAATGTGTATTTCAAAAGAATCAGTCTTATTTTTGGGGACAAATGATAACCCCTTATTGAGAACGGATTCCTCATCAGGAGTCAAAGAGTATTTGGAGATGTTGATAACAATACTTAATCCCTCCTTTAATGGTGACCCGGCTAATACCTCCTCTCTTCCGATCGGTCTGTCTTCCATTGACCCCTCCCTCGTCCTCGCCCTCGGCCACGGCCCCTGTGATAATGATCCTGGCTATAACTTGATTCTTGATCCTGTTCTCGATCTCTGTCTGATCTTACTTACCGTGTACGAGTGCGGGAATTTTCTCGACCACCCCTTTTCCAAAGCTGGTCCATATTGAAAAAAGGCTCTTTGTTATTACCATGACCTTGATTATCCCCATCTCTCTTATCCCTTTGTGATTTACTAGGTTCTTTTGTAGAGAAGAGAGACGCTGACGCGTCAAATTCACCAGACTCACTCCTGCTGCGTTTCTTTTTCTGTTCCATTGGACTTTCTCTCCCATCGTCTATTACTGTACTGTCTCTACAATCAAAAATAGAGGTCCTCTTTTTAAACCAAAGGCGATCGTTATCTACCTTCTTGCTCCAATGGTACACATAACCAACTCTATAATCGTCTTCATCTCTTTTAAACTTATCTACTTTTTTATTTGTAACTTCTTGTTTAAACTGCTGGATATTCCTTTGATATTATTCATAAATGTTATCAAATTTGCTGTCACATCCCTTCAAAACAGTTAGCTTATCATCCACTTCAGACTTCAAAATTTCTGACTTCTTATTTGCAGTAGTGATCAATAAAATCATAAGATCTAATGAACACTTATTGAGTATAGCGTTCCAACATTTTATGTCCATCTGACTAATTCTCTTGCCTCTGACCCTTTCTGTCTCTTTGCTAATTCAACTCTCTCTTCAAAGTGCCTATTCCCCCAACTCCTCCTTAACTTTCTATCCAGACTTTGGCTGTCTATTTCCATGAGAAAGTCCACAATATTAGTCTTAAATTCTCCCCAGGGTCATCTCTACCATGCCTTCTTCCTCTTCAATCCCAAATCCTGTCATCCTTTCTTGCTTTTCTAAAATAACTGAGGAGAAAACTGCAAATGTTCTCTCCTCCTCCAAACTCACTATCTGCTTCTCTGATCCCATCCCCACCCATCTACTAAGTTCTATATCTTCCACTGTCACCCCTTCCATTTCATCTCTATCCTTAACCTATCGCTTTCCATGGCAACTGTTTCTACAGTCTTCAAACATATTGTGGTTACACCTCTCCTCAAAAATCCTTCAGGAGATCCTACCTGTCCTTCCAGTTATCAACCTATCTCAGTCCTCCCCTTAGCTTCAAAACTACTCGAATTGTAGCAGCAGAGCGCAGACAAACCAATAATACCAGGAGTCTGTTCAGAAGGTCCAAATCATTTATTTGTGCACAAGTCTCAAGCAAAGACAATTTCAAAATGGCTGAGCGATGTTCTCTGGCAATACAACAACTTTTATAGACGTTTGCTCCATTCTAGGTATAGAAAAACAGTTCATTGGTCCCGGTAACCCCCCGTACCTCTTCTATTGGTCCCGGTACTGATATGATTATCCAATTATATTCCTTGAGTGGGCTCAGCACCTGCTAACCCCCCTTCTAGTCCCAATTACAATGGTCAGTTCACCAACTTGTTACTTTCCTACTTCCAAGGCCATTCAGCTAGTTAGTACGTGTAGGGAAGCAGGGCTCTGTAACCTTTCTGTCAGCAGTTTTAATTAAATCCCTTACAGCTGTTCTCTTATCAGTGAGCATTTAAACATATTTTCTGTATTTTTCCAAGTTTCAGTTCTGCTTGTCTAAGCTAATTCAATACTTTTACTGAGTTCTAATTCTACAATAGCAGCATGTTGGGGGATGTGTAATTCCTATGGGCCTCCTCACAGGCTTCATTTACAGGTCAAGCTAGTTAGGCCTGCTTGCTTATGTCAGGCACTGTGGATCACCGGCCTTCACCTGCCACATTCCCCCCTTTGATTAATCTCACCCTATTACTTAATAAGGTGTGAGAATTAAATCACTTAAAATGGTTATACCAAGGTCGGAGGATTCCGACTATATGTAGGAGGTCTAGGTTGGTATAAGGCCATAATCTTAGTTGCGGTCTTCCGCTCAACTGTACTTTCAATAGTACTTTGAATACAACGCACACAACATGGGATTATGCATGGTAACAGTAAAATGACAGCAATGATTATTAGTACTAGTATAAGGAAAGTTTTAAGTCCTCCTATCCATGAGAAAAGACCAGCAAACCAGTTAGGAAACTTTAGTGAATGCCAAGTTTGTACTGGCACATAAGCTTGTTTTCGCATAGTTTCAGCAATTTCTTCAACTACTTGGCCTTTATCATCTATTTTTAAGCAACAATTAGTTAGATTCAGCTTACCACATACTCCTCCTTCAGCCGCCAACAAATAGTCTAAGGCTAAACGGTTCTGATATATAGCAGTGCGCATTTGGGTACTCTGTCTAGCTAAAAGTGTGAGAGCTTGGCTAGTTTCATTAGATATTATTTCAACTACTGCTTGTAAGCGAATAATACGATTAATCATATAAACTGGGGTCCGATAGCCCCACATACCATCATCATTCCAAGTGGCAGGTCCATAATATTCAATGATTCTCTCTGGTGGCCAATCATCACCCTTCCACTTCTCCCACTTGCCTACCTGGAGGGGCGCTCTCTTCTGTCTTAGTGCTCTT
Organism: Ichthyophis bannanicus; assembly: GCA_033557465.1. Lineage (NCBI taxonomy): Eukaryota > Metazoa > Chordata > Amphibia > Gymnophiona > Ichthyophiidae > Ichthyophis > Ichthyophis bannanicus. The sequence goes on from CM066036.1 coordinate 393,801,745, forward strand.
TTGTGTCTATGATTAGTAGTGTATACTGGGTATCCTAATTGTTCTCCATGTTCTGTATTTAGAAGGAAGAAGGAAGGTCTGATGGTCCCTAAGACACATGCTCCTCCCCAGTGTGTAGGGAGTCGGGCATATGCTCGGTTTCCACAGATCCAATATAGGTCAAGTGGGGCTTGCCAGGCATGAGGTTTGGCAAGATTAGTCTATAAACTAGCAAGCTCTGGGAATCTTGCTAATGGGTTAGGGGGTTCAGGTTCTTTAATTCCTGACCACCAGGACGTCTTTTTGGTGGTGTCATTATAGAACTTTTGGCTAAGACAGACCAGCTGTCCTACCTGTTGTTTGAACTGGGGTCCAGTTCTGGCATAGCAAAGACGTCCAACTATTGTGTGCGCTAACACCCATTTGCTGGTAGTCTTGTGTATTTCAGTCTGATTGTAAGTCATTGAGTAATTCAATTCTTGGGCTTCCCATGGCCATTGGTCACCCATTCGTGTTCCCCCACAAAAATAACAATTAGAAATGTTTAGACTAGATACTACTGCTCCAGCTAATTCTAAAAATAAGTTCTGGGAAGGATGGGGCATGTCAAATTTATTTAAATGCATGGTTTCATAGAATGTGTCATGGATTTGATACTTGGATGATTTATGAGCTTGAGTATTTAATTTTATATACACTATGGTTCCTGGATCTGTTCCAGTTCCATCAATTCGCAAACCAAATCGGAATCCTTGTTTCCAATTTTCTGGTCTCTGTATGACTAACTCTAAAGGATTGCAAGCATTTTTCTTACATTTGTCTAGGTCTTTGACCTGTGATGGTTTTCGTAATGTAGCCATTCGATTATCTTTATTCCATACCATACCAATCCAGGTGGCATAATAAACACATTCCCACTTTGGGCAGAAATACTCTGACTCTGGGGCTTTGCTATATACATTGGCTGACACTTCCTTTCCTGTGCATGCTCCCCATTCAGTGGACCCTTCTGGACACATATATTTGCCACTCTGTGAGTATGTTTTTCCCAATCACCACACTTAGAGCGACTATCTCTGTTGATTACTTCACAAGCATCAAAATACAAAATAGCATCTTTACTAGGATCTGTTAGTTGGCGTGTGGCATTAATTAAAGGTCCATCTGCATCTTTCCATCGCATTTCTAAAGTATAATAGGATGGATTTTGATGCGGATTGAAGCATACTTTAGATTTACCTTTGGTACAAACATTCAGTTCAGTGGTGTTATATACACCGAGACACTGTACCAGTGCAGGTATAGTAAGAATGATAAAGCAAAGTCTGAGTTATTTTCATTCCAGTCCGAGTGGAAGTGATGCAAGCAGTACATGGAGGCAAGGCATAAGTTAGTTCAAAGCCTCCATACCAGGCAACCAGGATAAAGCAAAAACAAAGATACATGTTGATTGGAGTTCTTCTGAATCCTCAGCTTGCAAATCTTGACACGACGTTCTTTTCTTCGTCCCGTTTGCTAATAAAGCAATTCAACGGGTGCTGAGTGTTGATTGAAGATCCTCGAGTTGTCCATCACACATTAACCAACTTATCAGTCTTAGTTGGCTCTGAAATATGGTCAATCAATGTAACATCAAAATAGTGCATAAAGTTACACACCTGGGGTTCGTTGAAACAGAACTTTTGCTGTATGAGAAACAGCAATCCTCTTCGAAAGACTTGGCTACTGCACGGCACTATGATAAAGTGTCTAAGCTGCTGGTTGCCGTCTCAAGGTGATACACAAAGGTGCATCAGGATGCTGCTCTGTTGTCCACTGCTCAGGTTCTGGATCAGCTGCGGGCTTGACTCTGCTGTGATGAATCCAGGCGTCGATCTCCGCTACCTTTACTGCAGTTGGGGTAGACAGGATGACGGTGTATGGTCCCTTCCAATGGGGTTCCAGCGGTGTCTTTTTCCAATCTTTGATCCACACCGAGGTACCAGGCTGGTAGGGATGCAAGGGTTCCGTCAAGTTGATAGGCAAGTGGTCTTGGATCGACGCATGGAGAGTCTGTAGAACAAGACTAAGAGTTAGAAGTTCTTGCCTGGTTATTTCTGAACCAATCTGGGCTAAGCTCCCTTTAATTCCCTGCACTATTGGTGGGGGTTTATCATACAGAACTTCAAAAGGGGAAAATCCTGTTGACTTCACAGGAGCTGAACGTATTCTGAGTAAAGCTATTGGGAGTACTTGGGGCCACTTCAGGTGAGTCTCCTGACAAAGTTTGGACATTTGGGCTTTTAAGGTACGATTCATTCGCTTAACTTTCCCTGAACTCTGGGGTCTGTATGCAGTGTGAAGCTTCCATTGTATCTGCAAAGCTTTTGCTAACTGCTGAGTAATCTGAGAAACAAATGAGGGTCCATTATCTGATCCTATTACTGCTGGGATTCCAAATCTAGGGACAATCTCTCTCATTAAAACTTTGGTGACTTCTCTGGCTTTCTCAGTTCTGGTCGGGAAGGCTTCTACCCACCCAGAGAAAGTACAAACTAATACTAGCAAGTAGTGATACCCATTGGCTTTTGGCATTTCAGTAAAGTCAATTTGCAGGTGGTGCATGGGGGTTACACCTCCTGACTGAACTTGGGGTGCCGGTGTGGGACCTTGTTTGGCATTATTTTTGGCACAGATTAAACACTGGCGTGCTATTGAAGCTGATAGGGTTGCTAACATAGTGATGCAGAAATGTGGTCTGAGTGCTTTTTCCATAGCACTTTTTCCATAGTGTGTGGCTTCATGGAAGGCTTTAACAAAAGCTGGGCACAACAATTCAGGGATTACTATACGCCCTGGGGGCTGACTGCCCTCTGCTGGTGGCAGCTCAATCCACCCATCTTTCAGTACTCCATCTTCCTTGTTACAATAGTAATCTAATTCTTTGGTGGTATATCGTGGTGTCCATGAGTTCAAGGGTACTGGAAACAATGCTGCCTGTAATGGCATGGCTTGTGGCGAAATTTGTCCTGTCATGGCTGCTTGTCGTGCTGAGACATCTGCAAACCTATTTCCTCGAGCGACTTCTCCTTTTCCTGCTTGATGTCCTCTGCAGTGCATAACAGCTACACGAGTTGGGGCCCATACTGCATCAAGTAACATTAATATCTCTGGGCCATACTTGACTGATTTTCCTCCGGATGTGATGAGCCCTCGTTCTTTATAGAGAGATCCATGGGCATGTAGGGTAGTGAAGGCATACTTTGAGTCTGTATATACATTTAACACAAGTTTTGCACCTAACAGCAGTGCCCGAGTAAGTGCTATCAATTCTGCTTTCTGGGCTGATGTTCCCGAGACTAGAGCTGATGACTCGACGACTTCATGTTGAGTGACTAATGCATATCCGGCGCAGCGTCGTCCATTGATGATGAGACTGCTTCCATCTACGTAATAAATTTGGTCAGGATTATCTATGGGCACATCTGTCAGGTCAGGTCGACTTGAGAAGACAGTGTCCATGACTTCTATATAGTCATGTTCTGGGGGTTCTTCACTGATAGGTATCAATGTGGCTGGGTTTAAGGCATGGCTCACTTCTAGTTGTATCTGTGGATTTTAACATAACATGCTTTGGTATTTCAACATTCGGGAATTGGTGAGCCAATGATTTGCTTTTTGTTCCATAAGGGCAAGGACTGCGTGTGGCACAGTGACTCGTAGATTCTGTCCTAGTGTGAGCTTGTCTGCTTCACTCACTAACAATGCTGTGGCTGCAACTGCTCTCAGGCAAGGTGGCCAACCTTTGGCCACAGTGTCCAATTGTTTTGATAGATATGCTACAGGTCGCTCCCAATTTCCTAATTTCTGAGTCAACATGCCTAAGGCATTTCCCTGTGCTTCATGTACGAACAAGTGAAAAGGCTTATGAACATCTGGTAATCCAAGAGCTGGTGATGACATCAATTCTTCCTTTAGCGTCTTGAAGGCTGTATCCTGCTCAGGTCCCCACTCCAGTGGCGATTTTTCTTCTCCTTTTGTGGCTTCATACAATGGTTTAGCGATTTGAGCAAAGTTGGGAATCCAGATTCGGCAATATCCTGCCGCTCCCAGAAAAGCTCTGACTTGCTTTCTGGTAGTTGGGGTTGGAATTCTGCATACTGCTTCTTTCCTTTCTCTGCCTAACTTTCGGCTTCCTTGGGTTATACGAAAGCCCAAGTATTTTACTTCTTTTTGGCATAGTTGTGCTTTTGCTCTGGAAACTTTATATCCAGCTTCATCTAGTAACTGCAGGAGGTCTTTAGTGGCTTGTATACATTCACTTTCTGATACAGCAGCTATCAGCAGATCGTCCACGTATTGGAGAAGCACTCTCTTCCCCGGGGCCACTGGATAGCTTGAAAGGTCTTGATTTAGTGCAGCACTAAAGATGGTAGGCGAATTCTTGAACCCTTGGGGTAATCGTGTCCAGGTAAGTTGGCCCCCTCTTCCAGAGATGGGGTCCTGCCATTCGAATGCAAATAATATCTGACTTACAGGGGCTAATCTTATGCAAAAGAATGCATCTTTTAAATCTAGAACAGTGAAGTGGGTAGCTTCAGCAGGAATCAGTCCTAGAAGGGTGTAAGGATTTGGCACGACAGGATGTATAGTCTCAACTGCTTCATTCACTCTTCTTAGATCTTGCACTGGGCGATAGTCATCTGTTCCAGGCTTTTTCACTGGCAGGAGTGGAGTGTTCCATGGGGATTGACATACTTTTAGTAGGCCATGTTCTAGTAATCTTTGCAGGTGGCGGTGGATACCTTCAATTGCAGCTCTTGGGAGAGGGTATTGCTTGACATGTACTGGTGTAGCACTAGGCTTAAGAGTTACAATTACTGGAGCTATATGTTTGGCTAGGCCTGGAGGACTTCCTTCTGCCCATACTCCAGGTGGGGCATCAATACTTTTCAAAGTTTGTTCAAAATAGGTGTCTTGGATAGAATCATCACTGTAATATCTCCATTCTTCTTCTCGGGGAACTGTAAGCAGCATCATTCCTGCTGGTTTGGCTTGAGAATTTACTGTCATTTGCATTTCTCCTCTTTCAGTAAAGGATATTTGGGCTTGTAGCTTGGCTAACATATTTCGTCCCAGTAGTGGCACTGGACATTCAGGCATGTAAAGGAATTGATGAGTTATTTGTTGTCCTCCTAGACTGCATATGCGATTCTGAAAAAAAGATTTTGTAGCTTTGGCACCAGTTGCTCCTACAATAGTGACTGCTTTTGTAGAAAATGGGGCTATCTTCTTGTCTACTACTGAATGTTCTGCTCCAGTATCAACCATAAAGTTCATAACTTGGTCTCCTATTTTTATTCCGACCATAGGCTCCTGGAGACCTAAAGCAAATTCGGAGCCCGGTCTGTCCTAATCCACGTCATCTTCATCGTGGGCTGTCGTAGCCAATGCTTGCACGGCTTCTCCTCTTTCTCACTGGTATTGCTCTCGATTGGCTCCTCCGCGATTTCGGGGACGGCCTCGTCTTTCTTCTCTCCATTGATGATTGTCTTCGTCATCTTGATGGGCATCTTCGAGTTGCGGGCATGCATCTCTCCAATGTCCCTCCTCCTTGCAGTAGGCACATTGGTTCCTGCCTAGCTGGGGCCGGCTTCCGCCTCGGCCCCACCCCCTTCCTCTACTCCGTCGACTAGGGATACCTCCCCTTTTCTGTTCAACTATGGCCGCAGCCAAAAAATCCGCTTTCTTCTTCATCTTTCGATCACATTCTCTCTGCTTTTCATTATCACGATTCACATATACTTTATGAGCGACTTCCAGTAACTGAGTTGTATTCATGCCCGCAAACCCATCTAATTTCTGTAATTTACGTCTGATATCTGGTTGAGACTGATTTACAAAAGCAGAATTCACCATGCATAAGCTTCCTGGTGCATCAGGATCATAGGGAGTATACATTCTATATGCTTTAGTTAATCTTTCATGAAATTCTGCTGGGCTCTCATCTCACCTTGGATAACTCCTGCAACTTTGGAAAGGTTCATAGCTTTCTGGCCCCCCCTTTTCAGGCCTTGTATAAAGCCTTGGCGAAAACGGGCTAGGGCTCTGGATCCTCTTTCTGTATTTGGATCCCATCGGGGGTCTTCATTCGGGAATTCTCTCTGGGCTGCTTCCCGGCCAACGCACCAAGAATATGTAGCAGCAGAGCGCAGACAAACCAATAATACCAGGAGTCTGTTCAGAAGGTCCAAATCATTTATTTGTGCACAAGTCTCAAGCAAAGACAATTTCAAAATGGCTGAGCGATGTTCTCTGGCAATACAACAACTTTTATAGACTTTTGCTCCATTCTAGGTATAGAAAAACAGTTCATTGGTCCCGGTAACCCCCCGTACCTCCCGTACCTCTTCTATTGGTCCCGGTACTGATATGATTATCCAATTATATTCCTTGAGTGGGTTCAGCACCTGCTAACCCCCCTTCTAGTCCCAATTACAATGGTCAGTTCACCAACTTGTTACTTTCCTACTTCCAAGGCCATTCAGCTAGTTAGTACGTGTAGGGAAGCAGGGCTCTGTAACCTTTCTGTCAGCAGTTTTAATTAAATCCCTTACAGCTGTTCTCTTATCAGTGAGCATTTAAACATATTTTCTGTATTTTTCCAAGTTTCAGTTCTGCTTGTCTAAGCTAATTCAATACTTTTACTGAGTTCTAATTCTACAATAGCAGCATGTTGGGGGATGTGTAATTCCTATGGGCCTCCTCACAGGCTTCATTTACAGGTCAAGCTAGTTAGGCCTGCTTGCTTATGTCAGGCACTGTGGATCACCGGCCTTCACCTGCCACAGAATAAGTGGTTCACCACTGCTGTCTTGACTTTCTTTCCTCTCAAGCCCTTCTGGATCCACTATGATTTGACTTTCATCCTCTATATTCTGCAGAAACGGCTCTTGCCAAAGTCTCCAGTGACCTGTTTCATGCCAAATCCAAGGGCCTTTACTCAATCCTCATCTTTCTGCTGCTTTTGGCACTGTTGATCACCATCTTCTCATTGATACCTTGTCCTCACTTCGATTTACAGGCTCTCATCCATCCTGGCTATTTTCTTATCTCTCCCATTGCACTTTTAGCGCATGTTCTAGTAGATCCTCCTCCACTGCCATCCTGCTTTCAGTTGGCATACCTCAGGGCTCTGTCTTGGGACTTCTCCTTTTCTCTCTCTACCCTTACAGGGTCATTCTGAGGCCTCTTTCCTGACCCCATCTAACTTCCACATTGTACGAAGAACTTAGATGGGGGTGGGAAAGGGGTGGAGCGGGGGTGACATTAGGGCGGGCAGTGGGCAGTCGGCAGCCCTGGACGTACAGCATCAATTCCAATGTCAGCTCTGTATGTCCGGGGCCAGCTGCCTGTACGGGGAACTTATTCCACCTTTGTCAGCAGGGGTTGGCGGGCCCAGCCATCGGAGGAGGTAGGAGGGATAGAGGGGATTCCCCGCAGCTGACTCTGGCCTTGGGAGGCCAGATTGGGGGTCATGCTATGGGGAATGAATAGTTTGGTCTGCGTGACCGGGGATCGCGGCTTTTGAATGAAGCCGTGGTGCTATTCAAAAGCCCTGACTGAGCTATTCGGCAAGGCCTGTACGTGCAGGCTGACCTGACTATGGGGTCCTGGCTACATGTACAGGCCTGAACGTGATTCTGATGTGCCCCGCGGGACCGAATCCCAGCTAACTCTGTGTCCGGTACTGCTCGGGCACACAGAGGGCCGGGACATCCAGGACTAAATCGGGTCCAAAGTCCCTTGGTGCACTTATCTCCTCCCATGGTTTTCAGTATCATTTTTATGCTGATGACTCTCAGATCTACCTCTCTGCGCCTGAAATCTTTTCCAGGAATTCAGGCCCGGATCTCTGCCTGCTTATCTGAAATTGCTGCCTGGATGTCTCACTGCCATCTGAAATTAAATATGGCCAAAACAGTGCTCCTTATCTCTCCACCTAGTCCCATCACCCCCTTCCTCCCTTTGATATGACGACCAGAATTGCACACAATATTCAAGATGTGGTTGCAACATGGAATGTTACAGAGGCATTATACAATAATATCCTTTGTTTTATTCTCCATTCCTTTCCTTATGATTCCTAGAATTCTATTTGCTTTCTTGGCCAGCATAGCACACTAGGCAGAGGGTTTCAATGTATTATCCATAATGATGCCTAAATCCTTTTACTGGGTGGTGATTCCTAATCTGGAACCTTGCATCATGTAATCGTAGTTTAGGTTGTTCTTTCCTAAGAGCATGATTCCATAACATGCACATCCGGTCTGTGGACACATCTAAGTGAAAAACAGGCCCCGTTTGACCCTAATTCTGCATGTGTGGGTCTGGGCATGCCCATGGGTCTGCAATCAGGGACATAGATGTGTTCGACATGGCACACACAACCCTCAGGACACAGGTATATGTAGCAAGCAGCATGGACCTCCTTGCCCTTGGTGAATTACAAAAAGATGTATGGCTCCCCTGCTGCCTGTCTCTATGTGGCCACGCCTCCTCAGTTAAAACGTGCATCCCCAAAGCTGCTCCTCACACTGACAGTGTAGTGCCCATCCCAGCTACCCATGAAAACAGATGACGAAGATGTGCTGATGCAAAACAGACCATATAAGCTAGCCCTTTGCACAACCAGGACACTGCAAAGTGATCTCTGTGCACCCAGAGATGTTACAACAGGAAGTAAAAAGTGATATGATTGTCCTGACAATGCACAACATACATGACAGTATGTAAATATTTTAGTTGGGCTTGCATTGGTCATCTCTAACAACAGTCTCTACAATACTATGTATGGACCAGAAGAAAGACAGCTAGCTGTCAGAGCATATCCCTGACATTAAATAGGGATACTCAGAATGAGTGCATGCACCAGTGCAAATAGATGCTGGTGCTCTTGGGCATCTAGTAGTGCTGTCTATATAAATGTGCACATTTGTGAGACCACTGATGGTGCTGTGTGCCCTGTAGCATGCATTCATTCTGAGGGTCCCATCGCTGACAGGGGTATGCTTTGACATTTAGCCATAGAGACCCCATTCTGCTGTATCCTGGCCGACCATACTTGCACCTGATCATGCTGTGGTCAGCCCTATGGACCAGGTACTGGCAGACACTGATGCCCTCCCAAAATTGCAGTTGCGCACACCAGATGCCCCCATGAATCTCTCTAACCACACATACACACGCACACACACTCATACACTCTCACTTGCAGTCAAACAAAACATACATCGGCAGTACAGATGCCCTGCACCTCTAGAAAACAGCTGGTATAACATGATGGCATGGGGTTTCAGGACTACTAATCTGATCTGCATTTCTCACCGACACATGCACTCGTCCTGTACTCACCCACAACAATCCCTACATCAACAGTCTCACTTCTTGGATGACAGGAATTGTTAAGGTACCCTAGATCATCTCCTCTAGCTTACACAGCAATTGTCAGCATAGCCAGAATAATAACCATTGCACCTCTGATTATTTCTGTAGGGGTGTTTGTTAATGTTTCTTTATCATACAATCTTCCCCCACCTCTGCATTCTGTTCTTTACAACTGCATCTTGTGGTCTTCCAAACTGCAGACACACCAGTTCAAAACATCTTTGTCACAGCCATTCATCTCTATGGGATGCATTGCAAAGCTGAGCAGAAACGTTTTTAAGTACTGGCCTTAGTCCATGTCTTTGCTGGTATAACGTAGACATCTGCGGGAAACATGCAGAATGTACACGGCCCTTTTCTGAATATGCATTGCACATCTCTGCTGATGACCACGTCCCCATTCCACCCCTCCTGCTCACATTCTGAGATCCCCGTGCTAGCGCTGTGTACGTGCAGGGCCATGGGTGTTTCAGAATACGGTCATAGACATTTTCGCTAGAACAACGTCTGTGCTGTATGTCCAAGGGCTTATTCCTGTTCAGGAATGAACTCCTAAGTGCACTACTTTGTACTTTTCCACATTAGATTCCACCTGCCATTTGGATATTCAATCTTCCAATTTATCAAGATCCTCTTCCAATTTTTCATAATCTTCTTGTGTTTTAACAACTTTGAATAATTTTGTGTCATATGCATATTTGATCACCACACTCATTATTCCCATTTCCAGGTCATTTATAAAGATGTTAAAAAGCAGTGGGCCCAGCACAAATCCCTGGTGTACTCCATTATTCACGTTTCTCTATTGAGAAAATTAGCCATTTAGGCGTACTCTCTGTTTTCTATCTTTTAACCAGTTCTTGATCCACAATAGTATACTGCTGCCTATCCCATGACTTTTTAATTTCGCCAAGAGTCTCTCATGAGAGATCATGCCAAAGGCTTTCTGAAAATCAAGACACGTACTATACTCCTCCCTGTTTCCTCAGCTTGTAACCTTAGGGTCATCTTTGACTCTATTCTCCTTTTCTCTGCACACATCCAACAGATAGCTAAAACCTGTCACTTCTTTCAGCTCTTCATTGGTCTCCCTCTGAATTATCTCTCTTCCTTCAACCTGTTCAAACCTCGTCTGCATGACTGATCTTCCACCAGTGTCCCTATGCCCACATAACTCCTCAAGTCACTTCACTGGTTCCCTATTCGTTTCCGCATCCAATTAAAACTTTTCCTACTGATCTATAAGTGTATTCATTCTGCATCTCCTAACTCTTACCTCGCCCTATACCCCTCCATGGGAGGCAGATCCCTTTTATCTGTACCCTTCTCTTCCACTCTTTTTTCCCTCTTGAATTTTGCGGAAGGTCTCCTCCAGTTTTCCCTTCTCTTCCACTGCCAACTCCAGACTTTGTTCATTCCACCTTGCTGCTTCATATGCCTGGCACAAACTATTTGAGTCGTACGTCAGGCTCCTTCTCTACTCTTGTTCAAATCCAAGCTAAAAACTCACCTCTTTGAAGCTGCTTTTGGATCTTGATGCCCCTCACTCTATTGTCTACCACTTTGTGTATCTTATCATACTGTAGTCCCCAGTTTTATGATGTTGTTGTCTTGATTAGATTGTAAGGTCTAATGAGCATCAACTGTATCTTACATCTATTGTACAGTGCTGCGTATGCCTTATGTTGTTAAGTGCTGTCGAGTCGGAGTCAACCCTCTGGATAGCTATCCTAAATTGTGTTCGGTCTTCAGTCAGGCGGCTCATTGTTGACAGACTGGTACCCGTAGCTGCTGTTATTGTATCGATCCATCTCATTGCTGGCCTTCCTCTTTTGCGTTGACCTTCTATCTTGCCAAGCATGATGTCTTTCTCTAACGATCTCTCTCTTCGCATGATGTGTCCAAAGTATGAAAGTCGAAGTCTTGTCATCTGAGCTTCTAAAGAAAGCTTAGTTTTGATCTCTTCTAGTACCGACTGGTTTGTTCTTCAGGCAGTCCATGGTATACACAGTATTTGCCGCCAGCACCATAATTCAAAGGCATCAATTTTCTTCCTGTCTGTCTTTTTCACTGTCCAGCTTTCACATCCATATGATGTTATTGAAAATACCATGGCTTGAACAAGTCGAATCTTTGTATGGAGAGAGACATCTCTGCTCTTGACAATCTTATCTAGGTCTTTCATAGCCATTCTGCCAAGAGTAATGCATCGTTTGATTTCTTGACTGCTTGTTGCTTCTTTATTGATAGTTGATCCAAGTAGGTTAAAGTTGTTCACGATTTCAATTTCTTCTCCTTCAACGATGAACCTGTTGATTATGCCAGTTGTCATGATCTTTGTCTTCTTTACATTAAGGTGCAGGCCCATTTTGAGACTATGTTCTTTGATTGTGAGAAGCAAATGTTTCAGATCATCTTCACTTTCAGCCAGTAATGTGGTATCATCAGCATAGCGAAGGTTATTGATGAGTCTTCCACCAATCTTCACACCTCTATTGTCTTCATACAATCCTGCTTCTCTGATGATTTGTTCTGCATATAAATTAAGCAGGTAGGGGGAAAGTATGCAGCCTTGTCTTACACCTTTGCTTATTTTAAACCATTCTGTTTCTCCTTGTTCCGTTCGAACTGTTGCTTCTTGATCAATATACAGATTGCGCAAGAGAACAATCAGGTGTTCTGGTATACCCATGCTTCTTAATGTGGCCCAGAGTTTCTCATGGTTTACACAGTCAAAAGCCTTGCATAGTCGATAAAGCACAAATAGATATCCTTTTGGTATTCTTTAGTCTTTTCAAGGATCCATCTCACATCCGCAATGATGTCTCTCGTTCCTCGCCCTTTCCTGAACCCTGCTTGCACTTCAGGTAGTTCTTGTTCCAGGTATGGTTGTAGTCTCTTTTGAATAATCTTCAGTAGAATCTTGCTGGCATGTGGGATCAGAGCGATTGTTCGATAATTTCCACAGTCAGTTGGATCACCTTTCTTTAGTATTGTTATAAATAAACACAGATCTTTTCCAGTCAGTTGGCCATGATGTTGTCTTCCATATTTCTTGGCAGAGCCTTGTAAGTATGGTAACAGCTGCATCAGATTGCTGTAATACTTCTATAGGAATGCTATCGATGCCTGGTGCTTTGTTCTTTGATAAGGCTTTCAATGCTGCTTCAACTTCCTCTTTCATCACCAATGGTTCCCGATCATAAGGTACAGGTTGAAATGGCTGTTGGTCCACGTGATCCTTCCCCCCCTGAGTCTTAAGTGTTCACTCTTTTACTCTACTTTCTTTACCCTTCTATCCTTACTTACCTCTTGCTCTATCATTATTGTAATTTCTTCTTCTTCTTTTTCTATAATTACTATTGATGTTGTTTTTGTAAACCGCCCCGATGTAATGGGGGGCGGTATAACAAATGTGTACTAAACAATAAACAATAAACAATCATATAAAAACTCAGTATATTCCTTCCACCTTTTCTTGATTTTCTCAGCATCATTCAACATAGAACCTTGAGCATCTTGTAACATTCCAATTCGAGGCTGGAACTTTTTCTTTAGCTCTCGTAGCTTTAGGAAAGCCGATCTTGTTCTTCCTCTAATAGTTTCTGCTTCTATTTCCGTGCAAGTGTCATTGTAGTACTTTTCCTTGTCCTGTCTTGCTGCACGTTGGAAATCTCTGTTGAGTTCTGTTATTGTCTTTCTTTTCTTCTGGCTTTAGCTTCTTTGCGTTTCTGGGCAATTTTCAGAGTTTCTTCCATCATCCATTTTGGCTGTTTTTGTTTTTTCACCTTTTGTAGAGACTTCTCGCTTTCTTCCAACACAACCTTCTTGATGTCATTTCATAACTCTTCCGGAGCTCTGTCATTTGTATCTAAAGCAGCAAATCGATTTTGCAGGCAGTCTTTAAATTCCTGTGGTATATTCTCAAGGTCATATTTTGCTGAATTCATGAGTGGTTTGCTCTTTTTCAACTTTAGCTTGAGTTTGCATACTAGTAGTTGATGATCTGTACCACAGTCAGCTCCAGGTTTTGTCTTTGTTAATGTTATAGAGCTTTTCCATCGTTGACTTCCACAGATGTAGTCAATTTGATTTTTATACAATCCATTGGGTGAAGTCCATGTGTACAGTCGCCGCTGGTGTTGCTGGAAGAAGGTGTTTGAGATGAATAGATCATTGATCTTGCAGAATTCTATCAGTCTTTCTCCAGCTTCATTTCTGTTGCCAAGTCCATATTTTCCAACTACTTTGCCTTCTTCTTTGTTGACAACCTTTGCGTTCCAGTCACCCATGACTATCAGGATATCCTGTTTGCATGTTCTGTCAATTTCAGCTTGTACTTGTTCATAGAACTCTTCAATTTCATTCTCTTCTGCAGCTGTTGTTGGGGCACATACTTGAATTATAGTTGTGTTGATAGGCAATCCTCGTAGACGAATAGAGATTAAGCGTTCGCTGACTGCATTGTATTTCATTACAGTTCTTGCAAGTTTCTTCTTTATTATAAATGCAACACCATTTCTTCGTTGTCTTTCATTTCCAGCATAGTAGACCATGTGATCATCTGATGCAAAGTGCCCGATGCCAGTCCATTTCAGTTCGCTGACACCCAACAGATCAAGTTGTACACGTTCCATTTCATTCTTGACCACCTCCAACTTCCCTTGGTTCATGCTTCGTACGTTCCATGTTCCAATGTGTAAGACATCTTTACAGCTTCTAACTCTCATTTCATGCACAGCTACATCAGCAGTCAGACTTCCCGAGAGCTTTGATCCAACCACATCATAAATGCTGGCTTTACTCTGAAAAGTCTTCAGCTCTTCCCCAGTAGCTAGTTGAGTGCCTTCCGACCTGGGGGTCTCATCTTCCAGCACCATAGCACAATTTGTTTTGTTGTAACTATCCATTGGGTTTTCATGGCAAGATACAGAAGTAGATTGCCGGGCCTTTCTTCCGCGCAGTTTAAGTTTGGTGTTGTTGCCGTTGTCACAAAAATGTGATCCTCCACCGTCAACACTATCCCATTCTGCTGCTGCCCAGATGGGTGGTTTGTCTTGGTCTGGCACCTCAGCTGAGACCTGTCCATCTTGGGAGACCCTGCCAGTAGTTAAACTACCGATAGTTTAGCTCTCAGCATCACTGATGCACGCAAGCCCTCACAGCACGACAAGCTGCAAACCAAGTGAAGGGTATGCCTTATAGTGCTATACAAATGATAAGTAAGTAATAATAGTAGTAAAATCAGAGGATGATGTCCATCTTGCAGTGGCCCATGTGGTGCAGTTTCTAGAAAGTTTGGGCTGATGTCCTCGTAGTCCTCAAATACCTCAGGGCATGATTCAATGTCTGCTTAGGCAGGGTATTTCTAATCAAAGAGAGGAAGATCAAACTCTTGACCCAGCTAACAGCTTTCTAGAGTCAGCTGGCTTCCAGAACCTGGGCTTATCTGCAACTGCTAGGCATGATAGCATCCAGATTAGAGCTTGTTTTTTTGGCACCTGCTTCAGAGAGCATTGCTATTGGAATGATCCTCTTTGTCACAAAATTACCAGATCTGTACTCCCGTACCTCTGACAGTGGCAAACGATTTCTGTGGTGGTTCTGCCCCCTCAAACTGTTGAAGGGCATGCCTCTAGAAAATCTGAGTTGGTTGGTGGTGAGGTCTAATGCCATTCTCTCTAGTTATGGGGCTCACCTTTTGGATCGGACAGCTCAAGGTCAGTGGATTCTCCATGAAGCAGCTTGACTGGTCAATAAGCTGGTTGCTTGGGCCATTTGGCTAGCCTTACTGTGGTTTTGTCCCTTGGTTCAGGGGCAGGCAATTTGAGTATTTTTGAAAAATGCAACAGCAGTATTATATGTCAATGGGGAGGGAAGCACCAAAAGCATGATGGTGGCTCACGAGATGCAGTTGTTGTTTCCCTGGATGGAACATATTCTCTTCACTCTCTCAGTTCAGCATATCACTGGAGTCAAGAATGTTGAGGCAGATTTCCTCAGTCAGTACACCCTCGATCCCAAGGAATGGGAGTTTAGAATGGAGGACTTCCAAAAGATTGTAACTATCTTGGGTCATCCCTCTCTGGAATTTATGGCCACACAGTTGACTGCAAAGATGGACTGCTTCTACAGTCAATGGAGAGAAGTCCACTCCAAGAGAGTGGACATGCTTGTGCAGCCATGGCTGGGGGGGGGGGGGGGGGTCCCTCATATATGCTTTTCCACTGTGGCCTCTGATCAGAAGCAAGCTACAGAGGATATAGGATCATCTGGGATTGATGATCCTAGTAGCTCCAGACTGGCCCCAATGGTCCTGGTATGCAGATCTAGTGAGGCAACTGGTGGATCAACCCCTGTTGTTGCCATAGGAGAAGGGTTTTCTGCATCAGGGACCTATTCTTTTGAAAAACTTGGTCAATGTGCACTTACTGCTTGGTCCTTAAGTGATGCCATCCAAAGTGCACTCTCTTGAGACCAAGAAATAAGTCGACCTGCCTGTTGTATTTAAAGGTTTAGTGCCTCTTTGAGATGTGGTATACGGAGCACAAGCTTTCTTCCTGGTGGGCTGATTTCCCATCTCTCTTTTCTCTTCTTCAGGACTGCTTTGATAAAGGGATCTCAAAAGCTTCCTGACAGTTCAAATTATGGTGTCGGTGTGCTTTTTAGGGCCAGCAGAGGGGCACATGGTGGCCTCTCACCCCTGATGTCATGTGTTTTTCAAGGGAGTGAGACATTTATGTTCCACTGTTTGTCCAATCGTCCTACACTGGGCTCTGGCTCTGGTCCTTCAGGCATTGATGCACATAGGGAAGAACAACTCAAACTACAGTTATACAATGCAAGGTTCCACATTAGGAATCACCCCCCAGGAAAGGAATCTAGGTGTCATTGTGACTAATATGTTGAAACCCTCTTCCTGGTGTGTAGCAGGATATTATAATGCCTCTGTATTCTTCCATGGTGTGACTGCACCTTGAATATTGTGTGCAGTTCTGGTCGCCATATCTTAAAAAGGATATAGCAGAATTAAAAAAGGTACAGAGAAGAGCCACCAAAATGATAAAGGGGATGGAAAGATACCCCTAGGAAGAAAGGCTTAAAAGGTTAGGGCTCTTCAACTTGCAAAAAAGATGGCCGAGGGGAGATATGACAGAGGTCATTAAAATAATTAATTGAGGGTAAATGTAGATTAGTTGTTTGCTTCTTCAAAAAGGAGAAAAACTAGGGGACACGCAATGAAGCAACAATGGAGCACATTTAAGACTAATCGGAGAAAATATTTTTTCACTCATTGCATAATCAAACTCTGGAATTCGTTACCAGAGGATGTAATAAAAACTGTTAGTGTAGTTGGGTTTAAAAAAGGTTTGGACACGTTCCTGGAGGAAAAGCCCAGAAATCATTATTAAAGATGACCAGGAAATTCACTGCTTACCCCGGGATAAGCAACGTGGAATTTGTGAATCTTTTTGGGAACCTGACAGGTACCTGTGATGTGGATTGCCTGTTGTTGGAAAATTGGATATTGGGTTTGATGGACCCTTTGTTTGAACCAGTATGACATATTTTATGTTCTTATGTTCTCTTTTTGAGCCATTAAGAATGATTGTATTGAAAGATTTGCCCCTTAAGGCAGTCTTTTTTGTGGTCGCTTGCTTGGCTTGGCACATCTTGGAGCTACAAGCTCTGTCCTGCAGAGAGCCCTATTTGACCTTCTTGGCAGAAGCAGTAGTGATCCATCCTGTTCTATCTTTCTTGCTCTAGGTAATGTCACACTTTCATGTCAATCAGGTAGTGTCTTTCCTGGTCTTTTCCTCAGATCATCATTGGGGTAAGGATAAGGACCTGGTGGATTTTTGCAGGATGTTTCTCTATTACTTGAAAGTAGCTAACTCCTTTCATATGTCAGACAGGCTATGATTTGTGTTCTTTGCTGGTGTGGGTAGGAACCCAACACCATCACCACGGCCAATGGGCCAAGGAGGGTGTTCTGTGAATGCAAAATGTATATTCAAAAAGAAAAAGCAAGCATCATAATGCAGTTTATAATAAAATACAAATGAATTATAATTTGGAGTTATAAACGCTGTGGTTCTCTCGCTTTCTTTTAGTTCCTTGGTGTGTGAACATCTTGCATTTGCTCCACATTATCTAATTGACTTTTTGATTTGGTTCAGTGCCTGACTGGAGTTTTGAGAAAGATCCTCACCGGGGGGGGGGGGGAGGGGGGGGAGGGGCACGCACAGGATGGGGCGCCATCTCATCTCTTGCCTCAGGCAGCAGATTGCCTTGAGCCGCCCCTGCTAGGGAAGCTATGGGTTTTGATAGATTAACTTATACCATGCAGGGGAAAGAGTGGCGGTTTCATAAAATCTGGTCCCCGTATGCTCAAAAGTCTGCTGGATGAGGAAGTGAAGCGGAGTTAACATGGAGGCCCTGGATTAGGGATGGGGCTACCTTGGCCATCTGCCAGACACAAAATTCAGAATAGGTCTAGAAGACCCTCTTTCACAGACTGCCTGAGTTGTTAAATAAATTAAATAGTTTGGTAATTTGCTAGTTTCTTAATCTGTTAAACTGTTAAGGCAATGTATTTTGTATACATAAGAAGTTAACATCTCTGGCTCAAGTCAATAAATAGTTCACTGTGGTTTATGATTGGGATGCAAGCGTGTTTTTCATGATGGACTTTTTGTTTTTATTTTCGATCTTTTTGGTCCAGGAACAGTCAAGGGCCATGGGATGGTTTGCTTTCTGCTTTGGTGATGTACCGATATGAAAATTGGTTCCTTGAGATTTATGTGGCATACTTTGTAAATTTGTTATCCTCCAATGAATAAAAATAAAGAACAAAAAAAAATCTGATTCAACATTAAAGCAACAACGGCCAGACACTTTCATTGGGCTGGCTGTTATTGCTGAAAATCTCCCCCTTTGTTTTTTTTCTCTGTCTCCATCATCTGTTGGCAGAAAAACACTATTCACTTGTCTGGACTGATCTATCAAGACTCTAGGAAAAAAAATGATCAGATAAGTTAAATTTCACCTTAATTTTCATGCTAAACACACGTTAAGTGCAAAAACCTAATGCACTTTAGTAAAAGGGTCCCTTAACATGTAACCTATCTAAGGGTAAGTAAAACATTAAATACATTTACCTGAGAACATACATAGGGGGCTATTTTAGAAGCCCTATTCATGTTTTGGACATCTGAAACAGTTACACAAATGTCCAGTTCACAAGGTCATCCCAAAAGCCATTATAGAAACCAGGTATATAGACATTCCTAGTGTGAGGACATCTAAATAGAATTGAGAGATGGAGGCATAACCTGGGTGGAGCAATTTCAGCAGTGCAATTTCAGAATGGCACAAACACATCTAGCCCTGGTTGGTGAAGTGTCCATGCTTATACCTGCTCCTGACCATGAATAAAGAGCAAAAAAACCTGCTCATTTCATGGCGGCAAAGCTACAAGGGAAAGTGCAAAATGTGCCATCTTATCACTGTCAGTATTTCCTGGGCAATGAAATCTGCATGTAAATACAAACCTCAAATAGATTGCTGACTGTCATCACATGTCTGAGTGTCTGCAATGTCACTGAACATGAACGTCCCCCAACTGGAAAACACTAGACAGGACTTCTAAGAAGCCATTTCTGTGGCCTTCCATTTGGGGATGTTTATGTTTCTAAAATCTGGCTAAAATGTAAATGTTCCTGGGGTTTTCTCAGACGTTTAGCCCTGGATGTCCCAGATTGCACCTAGACTTCATTTCTAAAATGACACTTGCGAGTTGGCATTTTAGAAAGGATGCCCAGGTGAAATCTGGAGCATTCAGGGCAAAACTTTCAAGAAACCCATCAGGGATGTTTAAGTGTTGGCCTAATTTTGAAAAAATGAATGTCCCCAAAATGGATGGCTATAGCGATGACCACATAGACGTCCCCACTAGAATAACTGGGGTCAAGAACATCTATCCAAAGCTGAATGCAAGCTATTTTGCATGCGGGGATGTGCGTCAATGTTCTGAACTGAAATCAAGTGTCCTAGTTTCCCTACTATTTTCATTATCATCAGTAAAAATATACGGGATAACAGAGTGCTGTATTTTCACACAAATAACGACCTCCATATATAGCATGCACACACATATATTGTGCGGAAATGACAGTATTTTGTGCAAAACATTCCGGATAGTGCCCATGCTTATACTGCGCACCATGCATGCCCTTTTTGGTTGAGGATCATGCTGCAAATGAAATGCAAGTCCTACACCGAAACTGAAAAGTTGTTTTGAGAGTGGAAGAAACAAGTAACAAAACAGCAGCGAGAGAGTTCGAGTTTGGAGAGACATTCATTTGCGAATGGAGAAAGGAGAAAAAGGATCTTGATAATATAAACCCCTGAAAACATGCATGTTGTGGGCCTGAAGTGAAATGGCCTCAACTGGAGAATGACTTGAAAGAGTGGGTTTTTTCCCAGAGGATACAAAATCAATCTCTACTATTGCAATTCAGATGAAAAAAAAGCTTCTGGCAAATGAAAAAGTAATCGCGTATTTCAAAGCGGGTTTCTCTTGGATTTCTAGATTAATAAAAGAAATGTACTTACAGTGAGAATGAGAACCACTGTAGGCAAGCGAATTCACGACAACTGGGAACAAAAGATGATCGACTTATAGGAATTCATCTCCAAGGAAATCTCTGAACATGGTATCTTTACAATGGATGTTATATATATGGACGAGGTTCCAATGTTTTTCAACATCCCTGCCACCAGGACTGCAGCTGCTTCAGGTATGAAAACTGTAGCCATTACAACCACTGGGCATGAAAAGGCCTGCTTTACTGTACTCCTTAGATGCACTATGAGTGGAGTAAAATTAAAGCCGATGGTAGTTCTCAAGAGATTTACCATGTCCCGTCAAAAAATGCCCACCAATGTGGTTGCTTATTGCAATAGGAAGGGATGGATGGACTGTGATCTTATGAAAGTATGGATAGATAAATGTTATAGGGCCAGGCAGGGAGCATTCTTCTCGAAGAAGTTCTTACTAATTTTCTATTCCATGGCTGTCCACAAACAAAAAAATGTTGAAAATTATATAAACCCCACTGGTGCTCACATAGCTGCAAGACCTGACGGTCTTACCTGCAAGCTACAGCTGATGGATATAGGGCCCGATTCTGATCCCGATGTAGATCTCCTTTGTACATCCGGGCTGACCCAGACGTACAAAGGAGATCGTGATTCTGATTCTGCGGGGCACATCTAGCCCCGCAGGATCAGAATCACAAACAGCACTGTACATGCAGGCCAGGACTGTGATTCAGTCCCAGCCAGCACATACAGCAAAGCCCAACCAACTCAGTCAGAGCATTTAAATGGAGCCGCGGCACCATGGCGTCATGTTGCCATGGTGCCGTGGCTCCATTTAAAATGCTGCGATGCCGGCTGCCTGCTAAAAAGATAATTCCCTGCAGCCCAACTCCTGATCCGGCCACCTAAGACCAAGATTGGGCTGCAGGGAATTAACTTTGCCCCCCCAGTCCCTTCCACGCCCCGGAGCTGCTGAAAGAACATGTCCAGGAAAGTTATTCCACTCAAGGGGTGGAATAACGTCCCTGGACATTTCGCCGGCCCTGGACATACAGGGCCGGCATCAGAATCAGCCCTGTATGTCCAGGACTGGGGAGCGCCCACTGCCCACCCACTCTTCACCCCTGTGCTGCCCCTTCCCCACCCCTTATAACTTCCCTGCACAACTGGCAGGGAAGTTATACAGGGGCAGGAGCCAGCACTGATAGTGGGGATGGATGTCAATCATGAGGCAGTCCTGGAGAAAACTAAGGGTCACCTTTAACAGAGGTGCTGCCTTCCCAAGGGAGGTAAGTACAGATCTGTGTGCATGTAGATGACTGCCTAGGTGCTGGATTTGTTTTTTGGAGTGGCTTGTCAGAAGCAAGACCATTGGGTGGGTTAACAGCGGTCTATAATGAGGTGGGGTTTATTTATTTAGACAGTTTTGTATACCACCTTATCCTTCAATCAAAGTGGTCACAACACAATTGGGGGATACATTTAACACAAGGGGATACGAGACACATGCTAATACTAAGTAATTGTAGGTCTAACTGGGAGAGGGTAGTTAGGGTGTGTGGTATAGGTATTTGTGGGGTCAACTGGGTGGTATCTAGGGTGAGCCCTCATAGTAGTCACTCATAGGTCTCGGTAAAGAGAAGAGTCTTGAGGGCTCTGCGGAAGTCTTTGGTGTCGTTATGTTCCTTAAGTCCATAGGGAGGGTGTTCCATAGTGCTGGCACCAGTAGCAAAGGAGCTCTCTTGGATGTTGTTTGTTTAGTTTTGTGATAGCCTGCAGGTGTGCTGATCCTGTTGCCATTATTGGTTCTTCTAGGTCTGTTGCTGACATCCTTGGTTATTATATCCTGGAGCGCTTCTGCTGAGCGGTTGTGGAAGATTTTGAAAATATTCAGGATTGTTTTGAACTTTACCCTAGCAATTATTGGTAGCCAGTGTAGTTGTTGTAAGATGGGGGTGATGTGTTCAGACCTTGCAGGCCTGTGATCATCCATGCTGCAGTGTTCTGCACCATTTGTAGTGGGTGGATAGTCTGCTGGGGGAGGCCTTGGTATAGTCCAGCAAAGGGGTGATGACCGCTTGGCAGACTGTGCAGAAGTGGTCTTCTTTAAGGATTGGTTTGAGTTTTCTGATGACTCTCAATCGGTGGTAGGCTTTTGTTGCAGTTTTAGTGATGTGAGATTTTAGGTTCAGAGCTCAGTCCAAGGTGATGCCTAGGTACCTCACTTCATCCTTGACTGCTGTAGTTTTGTTTAGAATGCTGATTGCTTGGGGCGGACTAAAAGTGGAGTCTCTGGTGATGAACATAGCCTCAGTTTTTTCATAGTTGACCATCAGGTTGTTAGTGGTGAGCCAGGTGTTCATTTCTTTGAGATATCTTGTCATTGCTGTCAAGTCAGGCGATTGTAAAATGTAAAATAAAAATTGTATATTGACCGGGGCATAAATCATGATATCGTCAGCATAGAGGTGGTATTGCATTTGATGATGATGCATATGGGGTTGGTTGGTTATCTGCGAGAGGTGGAGGGAAGAAGGGAGGAGGTGGCCCAGACATGCGTCATGGTACCAGTAAATGGATCCATTTGCCAGTGCAATATTCTATGATCTCAATGTTCTTCTCTTTCGGATCGAGGACCTCAAGAAAAAGGCTTGGGAACTGCACTGGGAGCCTAGATTCCTGGAGAGAGTGCGCCAAGAGTGGGAGATCTCACCTGGCAAATATCATAAGTTGGGTAGGCAGTTGCATTCGGTTCCAGTTTCTATTGATTCTTGCACACTGCTTTGGGACACCCGTGTCCTCTCTCTGAGGATCAGGCGGTAAGGATCCCCTCAGATGGAAAATGGTTCATGGTAACTGGGGTAGATTTTAAATGTCTGATCTATTTCAGAGAGGGACAAAACACTAAATTCCAGAAGGAATACCTTCCAAGATAAACAGGAAGGACAGCAACTGAAAATAAAATGAATCTAAATAAGGATAAGAGCTTCAAACCAATAGATGTAACAGTTAAGATTTATTCACTCCCCATGTAGGTAGTACAGCAAATATAAAATGACACTTAAGAAGTGGAAGGCACTTTAACAAATGTGCTCTGGGTACATTCACAGAATAAATTACCATACAAATAACACAGACAATTATTATTGTAGATAACATGTTAAAACCCTCCGCCCAGTATGCAGCAGCGGCCAAGAAAGCAAATAGAATGCTAGGTATCATAAGGAAAGGGATGGAGAACAAAACAAAGGATATTATAATGCCTCTGTATCGCTCCATGGTACGACCGCACCTTGAATATTGTGTGCAATTCTGGTCACCGTATCTTAAAACGGACATAGCGTTATTAGAAAAAGTACAGAGAAGAGCCACCAAATTGGTGAAGGGGATGGAAGGCTACTCCTATGAAGAGAGGCTAAGAAGGTTAGGGTTTTTTAGCCTGGAGAAGAGACGGCTGAGGGGAGATATGATAGAGGTCTATAAATTAATGAATGGAGTGGAACGGATAAACGTGGATCAATTGTTTACGCTATCAGAGTATAGAAAGACTAGGGGACATGTAATAAAGCTACAGGGTAAACTATTTAAGACAAATAAGAGAAAATATTTTTTCACTCAACGTGTAATCAAACTCTGGAATCTGTTACCGGAGGATGTAGTAAGGGCTGTTAGTATAGCTGGGTTTAAAAAAGGTTTGGACAAGTTCCTGGAGGAAAGGTCCATAAACCACTATTAAAAAGGGACCCAGGATATCAATGCTTGACCCAGTACAAGCATTGTGGAACCTGTGTCTTTGGGGATATTGCTAGGTACGTATAACCTAGATTGGCCACTGTTGGAAACAGGAAACTGGGCTTGATGGACCTCGGTCTGACCCAGTATGGCATGTCTTATGAGGTAGTCTGATACATTAAAAACTACTTTCAGAAAAATAAAATGTCTTTTCTTAAAAAAATACACTAGTTCTCTGAGCAATGAGAAACTAGTGAACTTCAACATTTAGTAAAATATTGTTGTGAAGAATCTTAAATAACAATACCATGTCACTTAACCCGCTTTAATACCACTTTGTCACAGAGTCTCACTGTCCAGACCAACCTAGCATGCTTCAACCACAGGAATTTACAGACTATCTCCAATCAAAATCTCAGCAAACCAACAAAACTACAAGCCCCACCACTTTACACAAGCCCCCCCATCCAACGCCACTGACCAAATTCACCACCCTGTCAAAGAGGGGCATCAAGGACACCATTGCCTCCATCAACACCACCACCGCACCAAATGACCCTTGTCCAACGTTCTGGATAAAAGAACTATGCAGTGATCTTAGCCAGTTCCTAACCAAACTCATGGATCTATCATTCTCATCGGGTTCATTCCCACAAAGGCTGAAACACACCTCCATCAGGCCGCTGCTGAAAAACAGCAAACTGGACCCCCTGAAGGTCGAATCCTTTCGACCAATCTCAAGCATCGCCAAGATAATAGAAAAGGTAGTTCAACGCCAAATTCAACACCATATCGAGACGGACGCACCGTTAGACCCATGTCAGCACGGATTCAGAGAAGCACATGGCGTTGAAACCCTCCTCACCACCCTCTTCAATACAATAATACTAGGAATTGACGACACCCGACAAGGGTTTGCCCTTATCTTCTTGGATATCGCAGCCGATTTTGACTCTGTGAGCCACGAGTTGTTATTGGGACGTCTCGAAGAAAAAGGAATACAGGACTCAGCTCTAAGCTGGTGCAAATCCTACCTAACCAACAGATGGCAGCACGTAAGAACTGGCACCTCAACCTCAGAACCTTTCCAACAAAAACAGGGTGTGCCACAGGGTTCCTCGCTTTCAGCACTGATGTTCAACATATACATGCAGCCCATCTGTGCCCTGATCTGCTCTTTTAACGTCGCCTGCCTGGTATATGCAGACGACATACTGCTCTACATGCCATTTTCAACGGACCAGCCTGACTTATCCCCACTAACAAGCTGTTTCGACGCTGTTGCTGACTGGCTCCATACTCAAAACCTCCAAATAAACCACAACAAGACAGAGGTCCTCTTCATCATGAGTAACCAAGGTTTCACCCCTCCAGCCTCCTTAAAGGTGAAGGATGCTGAGCTGATTGCCAAACCTACAATCCGCTATCTAGGGGTCACTTTGGACCAATGGCTGGACTTGAAAACCCACATAGGAAACACAGTCAAGGCAATATACCATAAAGTACGGACACTATGGCATCTGCGACCTCTATGAAAGATAGATTTAGAGGAAGGCAATACCCCGACCAACATGTAGCCTAGTGGTTGGGGCAAGGTACTTCAGGCCGGAAGGTCGGGGGTTCAAATCCCACTAGAGGACAGCTACCTTGGGCCGGAAGGACTGGGGTTTCTAGTCCCACAGATGCTCCTTGTGGTCTTGGGCAAGCCACTTAACCCTCCATTGCCCATGTTCCCTGTAAGTATTAGTGTATGTGTCTCATATCCCCGCGTGTTAAATGTATCCCCCAATTGTGTTGTGACCGCTTTGATTGAAGGATAAGGCGGTATACAAAATTGTCTAAATAAATAAAATAAACGCTTATAATAGAGCGAAGTTTACCGACCGTGGAGGTCTGCTCCAACAACAAGAGAAAAGAATGATGTAGGCATTGTTTGTCCCTTATTATATTCTCAGCAATCACACAAAATAGAGAAAATAATTTAAAAACATTGGTACCTGATTCAATCTTTACCAGGTTTCCATGATCAAAAGTTTACAATAGCGCATAAACGCAATGCAAATTTAAAAATATGTTATGTTATTGGACCTAGATGACTTCTGCACAATCTATCAAGCTCTCGTAATCCCACATTTCGACTATGCTAATGCAATCCTACATGGACTCCCACAGGCGTCACTGAACCCACTCCAGCTAGCAATGAATTCAGCCGTCAGAATTCTATACGGAGCCTCAAGAATAGACCATATTACTCCAATCCTGAAACAACTACACTGGTTACCAATCCACGGCAGACTAGCCTTCAAGATCCTAGTAATGACCTTTAAGGCCATAAACAACCAACCTACCACCTCCATCACTGGGCTAATCCACCCCACGCCCCCGACCAGATCCAGAAGATCCGCAGCTGTCAATACACTGATAACACCTAAGGCAATAACAAAATGCACGCAAGCAACATCCAATAGGGCATTCATGCTTTATGCACCCAGATGTTGGAATGCCCTCCCTACAGCCATTCGAGCAATCACTGACCTGGCCAAATTTAGGAAGGCACTGAAGCACCACAAATTCTTACAGCACTACTCAGAAGACAGCTCACAAACAGACACCCCCAGTCACCAGGACCTCTCCAACAACACATCCAGCACACTGTCCTCCAACTAACCTCACTGGCGCCACTTCATGTAAATACTAGCATGTTCAGATTGTTACTAGTGTAAATAATTTGTAGATAGTTACCCCAGTTATGTCCAAGTGATAGTCCCTGTTCATTGTAAATAAAATACAGCCCGACTGCATTGTATATGGTTCTGTTAAATGGAAACAACACTGATTTGAATAGTGCGGTATAGAAGAGAAATTAAATAAATAAATAAATAAATAAATAAAATACTATATTGCTCTCTTGGATTGCTGCAGCCCAAATGCATGACCTTGCATTTTTTAACATTAAATCCCAGCTGCCAAATTCTAGACCATTCTTCAAGCTTAGCTAGATCCCTCCTCATGTTATCTACACCTTCCTGGGTATCTACTCTATTGCAGATTTTGGTATCATCCGCAAAGAGGTAAACTTTATCCGACAGCCCTTCCGCTATATCACTAACAAAGATGTTAAAAAAAATCATACCAAGGACAGATCCCTGGGTAACACCACTGGTAACTTCCTTCTCCTCAAAGTGAGGTCCATTTACCTGTACTCTTTGTCGCCTTCCACTCAAACAATTTCTAACCCAAGCAGTAACTTTAGGGTCCATCCCCAGGGTGCTCAATTTGTTTATAAGTTGCCTGTGAGGAACAGTGTCAAAGGCTTTAATGAAATCTAAATACACCACATCTAGGGCTCTCCCTCGGTCCAACTCCTTGGTCACCCAGTCAAAGAAATCAATCTGATTTGTCTGACAAGACCTGCCTCTGGTGAATCCATGCTGCCTCGGATCCTGTAATCTGCTGGATTCCAGAAACTTCACTATTTTCTCTTTCAGCAGCATTTCCAATAATTTACTCACCACCGAAGTTAAACTAACCGGCCTGTAGTTTTCAATCACATCCTTACTTCCGCTTTTGTGTAAAGGCACCAAATGAGCCTCTCTCCAGTCTTTTGACATCACTCCTGACTCCAACATGACCTTGAAAAGGTCAGTCAGTGGAGCTGCTAAAACGTTCCCAAGTTCCCTCAGTATTCTAGGATGTATCCCATCTCGTCCCAGTGCTTTGTCTACTTTAAGTTTAGCTAGTTTCTCATGAACACAGTCTTCTGAAAATTGTTCAACATGCCCCTTGCTTCTGTTCCTATTTGTGGGTGTTTTCTGAGGTCCTGTTCCTGGTTCTTCATCTGTGAACACAGAACAGAAATATTTGTTAAGCAATTCCGCTTTATCCTCATCAGCTTCTACATAGTCCTCCCCTTCACCCTTGAGTCTGACAATACCACTTTTGGCCTTCCTCTTCTCGCTAACATATCTGAAAAATGTCTTATCTCCCCATTTTATTGTATTGGCTATTTCCTCCTCTTTTTGAATCTTTGCTTTCTTGACTACTTTGCTAGCTCCTCTAAGTTTTTCCAAATATAGATGTCTGTCTTCCTCTCTCTGTGATCTCTTGTATTTCATGAAGGCCTCCCTCTTTTTCTTCACTTTTTCAGCTACTTCTTTTGAAAGTCATAACAGTCTCCTTTTCCTTTTACCTTTATTTACCATTTTAACAAAAAGGTTGGTTGCCCTTAAAATATACCCTTTCAGTTTTGCCCACTGTTTTTCTAATAGCTGGCCCATCTTGGCAAAGTTAGTTTTACTAAAGACTAAGACCTTCGCTTTTGAATGGATTCTAACAGCCCTAGTCCTAATACTGAACCACACCATCTGGTGATCACTGGATGCAAAATGATCTCCCACTATAACATCAGAAACACTTTCACCATTGGTAAGCACCAAGTCCAGTATGGCCCCTTCACGTGTGGGGGTCTGTTACGAATTGCCTGAATAGTTCTCCCTATAGAGAATCCAGGATCTCCTTACTTCTAGATGATACTGCAGCATGAATGTGCCAATCAACATCTGGCATATTGAAATCCACTATCAGTAGCACTTCCCCATTCCTAGCAATGCTGTGTATATCTTCAGGAGGGGATCAACAGCATGCTGGCCAACCTCCGGGGGCAGCTGGTGGCTAAGGGCAATATGTGCAGCTACTTCACCGAGGCCGTTGAGCGTATTGCCCAGTAGTTACCACCACCCCTCAACAGTGAAAATGTGGCAGAAAGATATAGAAATATTTTCCATTGTATTGGGAGCCACCGGCTTGATAAAGAAGAACTTCTAAGCACATCTTGATAAGCTACCTATATTTGTTACATCTTATGAACTCCAGAAGAAAGCTCTCTTTGGCATGATACAGTGAGCATTAGCAGTAAATTTGAGAGACTGAAATCATACTCCACATACCCTGGCTTACGAGTAAGGTTCATGACTGTCATGGCACATGAAAAACTAACATCTGAAAGATGAAATACCTAAAATTCTTTCTTATGTTAAAGACACGAGACATTTTTTACAGATTTTGTAGAATTTCAGTGCTGTTGAATGTATTTCATGGATGGCTACTTTAGACGTGGCATCCTTACAGTATATACCTCTATACCTCAAGATGATGCACTTTCTGTTTTACTCTCTGGGAAGCAAGACCTAGACCACATAGGGTACCAATGAAGTTTTTGTTGACATTGACTGAATTAGCTTTGAAACGGAATTATTTTGTCTTTAAACATGATTTTTTTCAGCAGATATCTGGCACTGCAATGGGTGCCACCTTTGCACCATCATTGGCAAATTTGTTCATGGATTCTTTTGAGAAGCAATGGGTATACCCTTGTCAATTTGCTCTTTATATTCAAGGCTGGTTTAGATATATTGATGATATGTTTTTGTTTGAAATGAACTTTCAACACCGGTCAATCCATTTTTTAGATGTTAAAGTTACTAAGTTTAATGATTTTTTTTCATACTACTGTTTATACAAAACGTACTGATAAAAATACTTTTTTACATTTTTCAAATTTTTTTCTCCCTGAACATTTAAAACAGAGTTTACCATACTCACAATTATTCAGATGCCGTCGTATTTGCTCATCAGATGATGAGTTTAAGACACAGTCTAATGCCATGCTGATGAAGTTTCATGAGCGGGGCTATCCTGATGCAGTTCTGCAAAAAGCCTATAAGAGGGCACGTTATAATCATCGGGAGTGGCTATTAATGCCTAAAGTTGAAAATTCAGCAGTGCCCTCTCAGTCTATGATATCACCAGTTACGTACGTATTACAGCATTCTAGTTTATCATATTGTATCGCGGCATCAATCCGTAGGAGATGGAAATTGATACAAACTCATCCTAAGCTTTCTAATAGTTCTCTGCGTGTGGCATATAGTAGAGGAAGAAACTTTAGGGATAGACTTTGTCCAGCAGTCCCTCGATCATATTACACACAGGACGTTTTGGGCCATGTTGAGTGTGGGCACTGTATATTCTGCCCATTGATGGTGGAAGAGAAGAGTTTTCAACATCAAATATTTTTTGAAAAGTAATACAAACTGTACAACTTCGTTTGTGATTTATGTTCTACGTCAGGGCCGGATTTACCTATATGCCAACTATGCCGTGGCGTAGGGCCCACAGCTGGCAAGGGCCCACAAAAATTGAACAAATTAGCTTTTTTAAAATTAAATAAAAAAAAAACCCACTGGCTGCTGCCGCGGCAGCATGGACTGTCCCGGGGGGCCCCCTCTGCTGCCGCGGCAGCATGGACTGTCCCGCGGGGCCCCCTCTGCTTGGCTGAATCCGTCCATCCCTCCCTCCCTCCGTGCCGGCATTGAGAGGCGCGAAGGGAGAGTGTCTCCCTTGCGTCTCTGTTAAGCCCGCAGGGGCTGATGGTAATTACACCCCCGATTTTGGAGTCGGGGGTGTAATTTGTAGGCTAAAGGGACTGTGGAGCCCGGGGAGGAAGGCACCAGGGGCAAGAGGAACAGGAGATGAGCGGCTGGTTTAGGAAGATTGCCCCTCACCCCCCCCCCCGAACGCCTGGAAGGGAGGGGCTGGGGCAGGACACACCTGCTGCTCTGCCGTCTGGAAAGAAGCAGTGGGACTGGGCTCCAGGCCCCTCCCCAGAAATTAAACCCGGCTTGTAATCTTACTCAAGAAGAGCTGGGGGCAGCAGAGGGGGCCCCGCGGGACAGTCCATGCGGCAGCGGCCAGCTTTTTATTTTTTTTTATGAAAGTTTACTTGAGCCGATGGGGGGGGGGGGTTAAGACTGGAGGTGGGCTGACACGAAGAAACCAGAAGAAAGTGGCTGGAGCAATTGCAGCTGAAACAAAATGCACAAAAGGTAGAAAAATATCTCTTTATTTTGAATTTATTAATTGGAATATGTCAGCTCTGGTAAATGTGCATCATTAACGTCTGCGCTTTGTTTAGTACAAGAGCAGATTAATGTATAGTTTTATTTCTACAGTGTTGTACATTCCAAGTTTGGCTTTTGGGATTCCCAGTTTAATTATGACGTCAGGGCCAACAGCGCGCAGCTGATCCAGCGTGCTCGTTTTTATCTTTTCTGGGGGCCCACAATTTTTGTTGGCGTAGGGCCTCACTCAAGGTAAATCCGGCCCTGTTCTACGTTGTCCACGTTTGAAAATCTATGTGGGAAAAATTACTCGTCCGCTGAAAGTAAGACTAGCAGAGCATAAATATAGTATTAAGAAAATGAACACAGAAACAACTTTGATTACACACTGTTCATCAATGTCACATACCTTTGGGGAATTACGTTTTTTCGTATTAGAACATGTTCCAGCATGTGTCCGGGGTGGTGATAGAGGGCGTTTGCTATTACAAAAAGAACAATGGATTTACAAATTGAACGCATTAGCTCCTTGCGATTTAAATGATAAAATAGAATGGGCATTATTTTTTTAGATTTTACTGCTGGAGGGGGCTGGTTTCAATTGATATTGTTTTTAGTAGGTAGTTTCGTCATTCCGAGGAATGTTTTTATTGGTTGTTTGCTCCGTTATAGTCAGTTACGTCAGATGCCATTTTCAGCAAGGTTTCTTGCGGTTTTAAACCCCGGAGGAAGCCAGTTTTGGCGGACTGAACAACTTTTGCTGTGGATAAAATTTTGGAACCCCTGAAGAAGACTTTTGGTGAAATGAAGATCTTTGTCGGGTGTTTGAAGAATGACATGTTGGTGTATGTCTCTGTGAAGTAGTGTGATTGCTGGACTGTGAGCCTTTTGGAGTTTAGTAGAACATTCGTGCTTTCAAGCCTGGACCTTGGCGTTTAAAAGATAAGTAACTATATATTTATTATTTAAGTTTGGCTGCTACATTGTTGATTTTTGGCTCTCACTTACTTACAGATGACGTCACCTTCCTATCCATTAGAATGAATGGTTAATTCGGAACGGCTGGTTCTGGATATTTTGTAAAGTTTAAGACGCTAAGAAGTTGGAATTTATAGTGAGGAAAATAATCAATGCTGAAAAGTACTTATCAGGATTCAACCAAATAGTTTGATAGTTATTGATTATTAGTTAATATTTAATAAAATTAAAAATTGGGGAGGTTGGAAATCGGTGATGTGAGCATCTGCTAGTCCCTATGGTGGAATTTTTCGCCAAATGTAGGGCATACAGCCATCCTGAGATCTCATTTACCCCAGAATAAAATTTAAGGATGTTAACTTTTGTTAGGTAGATTGTTGTGAGATTTATATGAGACCCTTGTGGGTGACTATATTTATTAGCTAAGAGATTTTGTTGGTGTGTTGCATTAGGCTCTTAGGTAGTCTTGTTGTGTGAATAACATAAAAAACTAACCCATTTGGAGAAATTGCCTCGAGTGAAATGATCCTTTTCTCCTTGGGAATTTTATTTCACCATATATATTTCCCCTCCTTCCCCCCTTTGTAAATACTGTTTGTAGGGCCTGATATTCAAAAGGCCTTACATGGTTTAGAGCCCTGTAAAACATGTAAATGCCTTAGATGGGAATATTCAATGGCACCTACATGGTTAGTGCCATTGAATATCCCTGTCTATGTCCCCTACGTGCCCTGATGCTATGGTTAGCATCGGGTATGTTGGGGGCATTCTGGGGTGGAGTGGGTGCAGAGATTGCCCGTAAATAGGTAGAGGCGATATTGAACCACTGCCTGGTTATCCATCTGCTTAGTTCTAGCATTCCCTCAGCACCAAACCTGGATATTCAATGTCATCGCCACAGCATTGAATATCCGAATTTAAGCGTGAGTGGACAGGGCTATGCGCTGTAGCGGCACATAGCCAACCCAGAAAAAAATCAGGCCCATACTGTATAGAAAAGTTATATTTTATACTGTTTCTAATTTGTGTTTTTTATTTCTCAATGCTGTGCCTATTCATTATGGGGAGCATCAAAAACCGGACAGACTGGGTTGAGAACCTCTGGTTTAGAACAGCGGTTCTCAATCCAAACCTTGGGACACACCTAGCAATTCAGTTTTCCAGGATAACCGCAATGAATATGCATGAGAAAGATCCATCACTGCCTCCATTGAATGCATATTTGTCTCATGCATATTCATTGTAGTTATCCTGAAAACCTGACTGGCTAGGTGTGTCCCAAGGAATGCGTTAAGAACAGTAAGGGACACAGGAATACCAGCTGGGGGGAAGACTGGTGGTGTGGGGGAGCAAGCCAGCTACTGCTATCTCCCTTACAGATAGCAAATGGAACAAACTCCAGATTGACAGCAAATATTTAATGTCCACAATGTCCACAAACCTTACCCTGTCACAAGTATGTTGAGCTTGCCTTAGCCCTCCTTGTATATACAAACCGAATCTAATTGATTTTTGTACATATGTTTATAGTTTCCCGGTTGCTCCAAGTTTAAACTCCTGTTACAATGTAAGCTCCAAGTTTAAACTCCTGTTTCAATGTAAGCACAGCACAGGCTTCTGACTGTGCACCCTTGTTATATGTAAACCACACTGATAACAAATAGCGCGGTATATAAAAGTTGTTAAATAAAATAAAATAAAAATAAAATACAACAAAGGCTCCCAAAATATATATACAACATATGTTTATCTATGCAGAGCTGAAAATGTACAACTATAAAACAAAAATAACACACTAAACAACAGCCAAGACTGGAATAGGGATGGATCGAAGGATGGATCTGGCGAGGACAGAAGAAGAGCCTGCAGGAAGAAAAGAAAATAAAATAAAAGAAAAAAGAGACTGTTAAAATGCAATGCACAGAGTATGGTCAGCTCTGTTTTTGTATTCTCCCAAGGGTCAAAAAGTTAGCATCTACTTACCGGGCTAAGGGGATAAAGGCACAGATGCTCGTCGGAGGGCCTGTCTACAAGAGTCTGTAGTTGCCTTGAGTCAGAGCAGTAAGCAGAGTTACTATCCTCCTCAGATGCAGCCTCTGTCTTTGCTGCCCGTTGACTAGCATCTGGCCAATACTCTCTAACACCTGCTCTATATGCCATGCTCCCCCCAGAAGTGCAACATTCTCCTCCTCTTGCCGTGTCAGTACTTGAACTGCAATCTCTTCCAAGGGGTCTATTGCTGCTGCCTGTGACTACCCTGCCTCTTAGTTGTGAGGTGGTGAGAGCTCTCTTTTTGTATTCTCCCATTTGAACACCAGATTCAACAGGTCTGTGTTTGCAGCCTCGCTATCATCAATGCATGTCACTACCATAAAATAGATTTGGGAGAGTAACTGATTTGTGAAACGTAGGCTCCTTACACCCTCCAAAATTCTCAAGGTAATGTTGGAGATGCACTCACCGATTGGGGAGGAGGGCAAATGTACAGAGGCAGAGTCCACAGAGGCAGGGGCCCCAGAGGCACAGCTCGCAAAAGTAAACACTGCAATAACAAATAGAAAAGGGGGAATTGATCCAACTTCACAAGCCTCAATCCCCCCTCCCCACAAAATTCACAAGGTAATGCTGGAGATGTACTCACTGACTGGGGAGGAGGGCACATGCACAGAGGCAGAGCCCCCAGAGGCACAGCTAGCAGAGGTAAACACTATAATAGTAAATAGAAAAGGGGCCAGCTATTAATTAATCCATCTTCACAATCCTCAGCCCCTTGCCAGTCCTTCCACTCAAATACACCAGGTACTGCTAGAGATTGTTGGGAAATTTTGACTTAAGTCTGCCTTAGGTCTGCTTATATATTGGCTTTATATGACTGCACCCTTGCCTGGTGAAACTACACAGTATATGGATGGCACAGAAGACAATACATATGAGCTATATGAGAGTATATGCTTGCCATAAGATAATAGATGCGGCCTGCTATGGAGGATTCTGGGTAACCATATTCTGGATAGGAGTATGCAGAATATTGGGGCCTAGCAAAAGAAAGTACAGGCCAAGCTAGGAATTCAACGAATTCAAACTAATGAGCAAAAACACTCTCTCTTGCCCTGCATGGTTTCAATTAGTGCCAAGAAGGAAAAACACAGGAAGGGGCAGAGGTCACAGGCCATGCATAGATGAGCAGACCTAAAAGCAGATCCAGATGTATAGAGGTCACAGGCCATGCATAGATGAGCAGACCTAAAAGCAGATCCAGATGTATAAATGTATAGTTACACTGATTACTATTTGTTCTAAACAAATTACTATTTGTTTTAATTAATTACCCCGGTTTACCCAAGTTATTGTGCCTGTTATATGTATAATACTCAGATATTGTTTTCTGTCTGATGTTTTCTTGTTCTATGTAAACCGCGCTGATTATAAATAGTGCGGTATATAAAAGATGTTAAATAAATAAATAAATAAATAAATAAAAAGGGATCCTCCCCTGGGGAAAAGTGTTGCAGGACGCCTGGGGCCTTGCAGACACTTAAGAACTTATGATGAATTCACTGAAACTAATTTGAAACAGACATTTGAGACAAGGAGAAATGTATATAAGGCAGCCATTTTGGAGGATCTTTGGGCAGTGCTTTCTCCCTTTACAGAGAGAAAGTACTGTCTGCCATTTCTAGACAGGCTTTGCTGTTCTGCATGACACTATTATTTTGTTATGCTAAAATAAAAGTTTTTGTAATTAAAGCAACTGCCGTCTAAGTAATTCTTTGATTGGTGATATTTGGGCAACTGCTTGTGGGAACCAGGCCACAAGATGTACTCTCCAGCTTGCATTTCTGGCCTTGGGGTGGTCGCTGTCAGATGTTCCAGTGGTGTCAGCTAATCAGTGCATGGAGGACTCCCCCCCCCCCCGACTTTCCAATTGCTATTACTTTTTTTCATAGCAAAATGTGCATCACGTCACAGGTACTTTAACTGTTTGGCCAGCAAGCTCATCTCTGCAGCTATTTTACTCCACAATTTAGCCTTGCCGAACTCCTCACCACATACAGGTTGTAGTAGTCAGCAGATACGTGGCAGAATAGCAGGTCCTTCTCTTCCTCGGAAAAGCACACCTAGTGGATGCGCTTTGACTGTTTGTTGTTCTAAACCAGAATCGTGCTCCAGCTCTCCAAACTATACAATACAATATAATACAATACAACAATGTTACAAAAACACGACAACCAATACCATACAGAGAAGTAACAGATGAACAATAATGCAAGAACAAGTAGCACCAAGCAAATTACAAATGGAGAAATGGTCCCCGCTTGTAAGTATCACTTAAATTCTACCCCCCCCCCCTTGCATTCATAGCACTTTTACTACATTTCCTCCTTTTCCAGCACTGTTGCAATGCTTTGCATTTTTATTTTTCATGCTGACATACACGCTGAACTATGCCCGTGCCATGTGATGTCATCCCCATGTGCACACCACTGCGCCAGTGTGAGCAGGAGAAATCTATGTGCATGCGCCCAGCCGGTAGCACATCTTTTTTCTGCACACACACCCTTCCTCCCCACTTTATGCCAAAGTTTGTGCGTATCTCTTTTGCATATGCATCTCTTCCTGCGTATTGGGTGTGATTGTTTCTGATGATCTTAAAGTGGCTAAACAGGTAGAAATGGTGACAGCAAAAGCCAGAAGGATGCTTGGGTACATAGGGAGAGGAATGGCCAAAAGGAAAAAGGCGGTGATAGTGCCTCTTTATAAGTCTTTGGTGAGACCTGATTTGGAGTATTGTGTGCAATTCTGGAGACCACACCTTCAAAGGTTGTAAACAGTATGGTGTCTGTGCAGAGGGTGGCTACCAAAATGGTCAGTGGACTTCATCATAAGGCATATGGGGATGGTCCTAAAGATCTCAATATGTATACTTTGGTGGAAAGTTGAGAGTGCGGAGTTATGATAAAGACGTTTAAATACCTCCATGGCATAAATGCACAGGAGGAGAGCCTCTTTCAATTGAAAGAAAGCTCTGCAATAAGGGGGCATAGGATAAAGGTGAAAGAGGATAGACTCAGGAGTGATATGCAGAAATATTTCTTAATGGAAAGAGCGGTAGATGCATGGAACAATCTGCCAGTGAAGATAGTAGAGACCAGGACAGTATCTGAATACAAGAAAGCATGGCACCAGCTCAGAAGATCTCTAAAGTTAAAAAAGGTCTATAGTAGTTGGTATGGAAGGGTAGACTGGATAAGCCATATGGTTTTATCCTGCTGTCATGTTTCTTTGTTTCTATAGTTTATGTAAATTTTAGAAACTTGCATGTCCCAATCATTAAATTGAAAATAAAATGCTTTTTCTACCCTCTATTGCTATTGCTGGAATTGGGGACAGGAAGCTGCCAAACAGGTGGTAGTCTGCTGCTCTAAAATTGGGGACAATCCCTGAAAATCGAGACATCTGGAAACTTTAGTAATAGGCAGGAAGAGGCAAGTATCAGTAGATGAGATAGCCTTTTCAGAGTTGTTAGTAAAGAGCTCTTAGGCAGGCAGCAGTGCAAAGAGAATCCTGATGATTGCAAGGAGGATGAAGTCCAGGTTAGGAGGAGGCAATCATGGGGGAGGGTTTGTGGAACAGTGGTGGATCAAGATCTTGAAGAAAAGGAATTCTCCTTATAAACTTTTTATAATTTGAGCACTGCTAATATACACTTTCAACAATTTGGTTGGCAATTTTTCATGACGTTGGAGTACTACTTTGTTGAAATCAAGTTATTAGTTTTCAGACTTTTCCTATTAGTTTGAATACTGGGCTATTACATATGCAAAGTTTCAGATTCCTACTTGGAAGCAGTTGTTCATATTGGGCCCGATTTTCAGCACCGGTGACTAGCACTGCTAAAGTGGCTAGCCGCCGGCATTGAACATTAAACCTGGATATTTAATGCCAGGGTCATATCTGGCCCCGGCATTGAAAATACAGGTTCACCGCATGGAATTTCGCAGGAAGCTTAAGACTTATCTCTTCCTTGAGCACCCCACAGAGAAAACTAATGCATCCTGTCCTGCCACATATGCACTAATTTCACAGACCAAAGACCGTTAATGCCTGTCTGTGAGTTGATATGTCTCCCCATTATACTCACATTATTCCATGTTCTTTGTTGTTCCTTGGAGGCCCTGAATGCTTCCGACACATCCCGATGCTAAGTGGTTAGCATTGGGGCTTATAGAGATGGCACCTGCGGATATTCAGCAGCACTAACAGTGTTAGTGACATTCATACAGTTCACAAGTCTGCAAACCATGTAAATGCTTTTGAATATTGGGCCCATAATGTATAGATATATAAAACATTTATATGTAGGTATTATAAAACATAATGTTACAAAAGGTTTCAAAGTTTTAAGCACATATTGGCTTGTTCTCTACAGGAACCCAGATGGTGATGTGCAACCTTGGTGCTATGTGTCTGAGACAGAAGACGGAATCTACTGGAAGTATTGTGACATCCCCACCTGCCAAAGTGAGACACCCCTCTCACCTCTTTGCTCCAGCAAGGGAAAGGGATGCCCAACCCCATGATCCTTATTGTGACTAGACAGACTAAGTATGGGGGGTGAGGGGGGATATTCAAAGGCATTTACACAGTTTGCAGCTATGCAAACCATGTAAATGCTGCTGAATGGGATATTCAACGGCACTAACAAGGATAGTGCCACTGGCTATAGGCGGGGGCTGCCGCTATACACCCCAATGCTAAGGAGTTAGCATCAGGGCATGTCGTAGGCTTTCCAGGGTGCTGGAGAGGCGGCACCCATCATTAACTGGGCAGTGGCTATATTGAGATGCTGCCTGGTTATTAACAAGCAGGTAAAGTTAGGCCTGGAAAAGGCTAGCCTAACTTTACCGCAGAAGCTAATCAAGCTGTGGCAATATTGAGCTGCTGCCCAGTTAACTTCTGGGTTCTGCAGCAACCCAGATATTCAATGCTGGTGGCCGGATATGGCCCCAGCATTGAATATCAGGGATTATAATTCAGCGGTGACGGCTAAGCATTTTATAAGCGCTTGCCGCCACCACTATATCTCCCCCAGGATGTCTAGTGGAATACAGTCCAATAAAAAATCCTGTTTTAGATATGCTAAACTCCTGAGGGCTCAATCTATATATATGCTGATTGGACTATTGACCCCTATATTGGATCACTTGAGTTTTGAGTTATATATCTTCATAGACATGCTTCCATTTCCTTCCTTAGCTCAACTATTAACCCTCCTTCTTCTGTTCATTGATTACCAAAGTTCCTCCATGTTTTAGTTCAGCCCCCTGCGCTGCTGTTCTCTGATCTTGGGAATAAGGACACCATTCATCTAATTCCTTTAACACTGTATTTATTCCATCCAAGAGACCCAGCTTCCTCATGGAGCTCCAAAAAAAATCAAAGAAGGGTCAAAATAAATAGGCTGTCATTAGAAATTGATAAATCAGGTTTATTTTACATTTATTTTGTTTTCTTTGTATTGACATTTACATTATACATTTTGACCACATTTTTCTTCCACTTTCTGTGAAGAGTCAAGACCATAGAAAAATAAATTATAGTGGTAAAATGTAAAATCTGCTACTTAGAGATGTCTATGCTCTTATTTTAGAATCTGCTT
The DNA here is from genome assembly GCA_033557465.1 of Ichthyophis bannanicus. Lineage (NCBI taxonomy): Eukaryota > Metazoa > Chordata > Amphibia > Gymnophiona > Ichthyophiidae > Ichthyophis > Ichthyophis bannanicus. The sequence continues at coordinate 393,841,024 of CM066036.1, forward strand.
AAGAAGATCACATTAATAGAGGCTTCTGGTGCTTACAGTACATGATAGGCTTATTCCCTAACACGGAAGATGACTAGTTGAATGTTGATATGTTGTCAATTATTTTGCAGTTTAATTTCAACTACAGGTAATAGAATACATGGACTTCCCTGTCTCATGGCTGCCTATTTTGTTCCCACAGTTGTAGGCAGAATCTCATATTTGCTATTCTGTATGTGCTTTTCTCACAGTGCCTGGATATATGGGATGTTTTCTGGATTCAGGGAACCCATTAGCCCTTGCAGGCAGCAGTGGCACCTCCACTAAACTCACTGTGCAGGTCTGCATCCACTTCTGCCGCCAGAAGGGATATCAGGTAAGGTACAAAGTGCTCTGAATGAAAGAGCCTTGGATTAGTTTGTTAGTGTCTCCCTTTGTCTGTCTTTCTCGTACTCTCGCTCTGTATCGTCTGTTATTCTTTGTACTGTCCTTTCTTTCTGATGTTCTATCTCTGATTCTTTCCCTTTTGGTACCTTGTTTATTTCATATCTATCTGTCGAAGTTTTCTTCTTGTCCTTTCCAGGGTTTGGACTGATGATAGAAAGGCAAATTTGATGATATGTAGATATTGATGGATATATAAAAACATCTGTCACGTTGAAGAGTTTGTGATGGATGGATATGTAGATAGAGTGAGTTGGATGGAACAGTGGCTATAAAAGCTGATAGGCATGGGTTTGTTCTCAGGCATACAAATTATATTTTTATTTTTTTACATTAGCAGATATGGCACTCAGTATTTCTATGACAACGGCAATAAGACATGCCATACTGGGTCAGACCGAGGTCCATCAAGCCCAGTATCCTGTTTCCAACAGTGGCCAATCTAGGTCATACGTACCTAGCAATATCCCCAAAAGACACAGGTTCCACAATGCTTGTACTGGGTCAAGCATTGATATCCTGGGTCCCTTTTTAATAGTGGTTTATGGACCTTTCCTCCAGGAACTTGTCCAAACCTTTTTTAAACCCAGCTATACTCCGGTAACAGATTCCAGAGTTTGATTACACGTTGAGTGAAAAAATATTCCTAGTCGTCTCTCCGGGCCAGTCCAGGAATCTTGGGTGATCAATCCGCTCCAGCAGCTGAGGACTGGAATGTGACAAGGTTTTGCTGACAACCCTTCCAGCTCCCCTAGGTGTCAGCTAACCAGTCTTTCAGTCCTCAGCAGCTGGGCTGGACGTTCCTTGGACCAGCTCCCCTGAGAGGCGATTAGGAAAGTTATAGGCTTTCGTTTATCAGAACTTTACTTTTATTTTGAATTTAGGCTGCTTGCCTCACGAAAAAAAAAAAAAAAAAAAGAGAAATCTGTCTCGGGTCAGACTTCCGTGCTGCCCTTGTTTCTTTCAACAGCGCGATCAAACCTGGAGAGGTGGCATCGCGTTTGATTGCAGCTCAGGCACTTAAGCAGGAGGTCGGGGAAGCTCCCCTTGTGCCTCCGTGCCCGTCTGTGAGGTAGAGCCTGCCTCTTTCGGACGTTGAGCAGCGGCAAGAGATTAGCAGGCCTGGGAGCCCCAGGGTCCTCTCTCTCTGCTTGTGCGTTTTTGGGCAGCGGCGGGCCGTTAGCAACGGCGCGGCGGTGCAGGACAGCGTGGGGTTTGGCTCCGGGAATGTTTTCCAGCAGTCGGTAAGTCCTCGGGGTCAGATTTCGCCAACGGTGGGGTTTCCCTTGTTACGGGTGTCCCTCTTGAGCTGCGGTTTTCTTGGTGCTCTTCGGGTTCGTTCCGGGTGCGACGGCTCTTGGGGTTTGCTTTATTTTTTTCCTTTGTCCTTTTCGCTGAGGGCCCTACTGCGATGGCGGATAAAGTCCCTGCTGGTAGCCCCGGTGTTTCTCTGTCGGGAGAAAGAGCGGGAACGGCAGCCATCTTAGTGGAGCAGGCTGCTGCTCCCGCGCTTCTTCCTAAACCCTGCAAAAGGAAATCAAAATCAGTTAAACCGAAGGTGTCTGCAGAGATTCAGCAGCAGTCTGTCCCTGTTGCTCAGGAGACTTTCAGCTCTTATTTCTCCCCTGATTTTATTCTTTCTCTGCATAATGCTTATCTCCTCAAAAAGGCTCAGGGTTCTCTCCCTCCTGGCTCTGAGGGTCTTCTTGAGGCTCCTGTGGCCGGTCCTGCAGATCCTCTTCGGGGTGAGTCTAGCACTTCCGTGGTTCATACTAGGGACCAGAGTGGGGAACCTACAGAGGCGCTGTTTGCTCCATCTCCAAGTATAGAAGAGGGGGAGCTGTTATCTGAACCAGGCTTGGACACCTGGTCTGGAGATTTTGAGGAAGGCGAGCTCGGTCCCGGTGAGGATCCCAATGTTTTTCGCATGTTTCGTAAGGAGGAGTTGGGAGCGCTGATCTCACAATCACTTTCCGCGCTAAATTTAGTCCTTCCTTCAGTGCAGCAGGAACCCCTGGAAGATCCTTTGTTGCAGGGGTTCAGGTCCGAGCAAAAGTGTTTCCCGGTTCACAGAGTTATTAAGCAGATGATTGAAGCAGAATGGGAGTTTCCGGAGGCATCTCTTAGGGGCGGTCGCTCGTTGGCTAAGCTTTACCCTGTTCCGCAGGAGGAAAGAGACTTGTTGCGGATGCCCAAGGTGGATGCTTTGGTATCCGCCGTCACTCGAAAAACCACCATTCCTGTTGAAGGGGGTACCGCTCTCAAGGACTTGCAGGATCGCAGGTTAGAAGCGCTACTGAAACAGGCTTTTGATTCTAGTGCCTTGGCCCTTCAGGCGTCTGTGTGTGGAGCTTATGTGTCTAGGGCTTCCATCCGCTGGCTGCAAGGAGAGCAGACTCCTGAGAAGGGGGAGGATCCTCCCACGGGGTTGGCGAAGCTGGAATCGGCGGCTGCTTATCAGGCCGATGCCTTTTATGATTTGGTTCGCATTTCTTCTAAGGCTATGGCTTCTGTCATTGCCGCTAGACGTTTCCTTTGGCTTAGGAACTGGTCGGCGGATGCTTCTTCCAAGGCGCGTCTTAGCAAGTTGCCATATAAAGGGAAGTTGTTGTTTGGTGAGGCCTTAGATAAGATTGTTAAGGATTTGGGGGACTCCAAGGGCGGTCGGCTACCGGAGGACCGTCCGAGAGCTGCGAAGCCGGCTTTTCTCCTTAGGGGTCACGGTAGAGACTTTCGCAGGTTTCGAGGAGCGCGCTTCACTCCCTATCAGCGGGGTCGCTTTCCTTCTCGGGGTTATTCCTTTCATGGCTCCAGGGGTTTTACTAGAGGAGTCTTCCATAACCAACAGTCCGCAGCCAAAAAGTCACAATGAGATGAGGCCGGTCCAGGTGGGCGTTCCTGTAGGAGGTCGGTTGCGGCAGTTCCTTTCCACCTGGGCCACCATAACCACGGATCAGTGGGTTCTGGAGATTATTGGATGCGGCTATGCCCTGGAATTCCAGGAGAGGGTTTCCGACGCCTTTGTCCAATCGCCTTGCGGTCCGCGGGCGAAGCTGGAAGCGGTCGGGACAACCCTTCGCCGCTTGTTGGATCTTCGCCCGGTGGTTCCGGTGCCGGAAGACCAGTGCGGCTTAGGTCGATACTCGATTTATTTTGTGGTCCCCAAGAAGAAAGGTTCTTTTCGACCCATTCTAGATCTCAAGCATGTGAACCGTTGTTTGCGAGTGCCTCATTTTCGCATGGAAACCTTACGGTCGGTAATCCGGTCGGTTCGACCTGGAGAGTTTCTCGCTTCTATAGATCTCACAGAAGCTTACCTGCACGTTCCGATCAGAAGCGAACATCAGAGGTTTCTCCGTTTCGCGGTGCCCATGGGTCATTTTCAGTTTCAGGCCTTGCCCTTTGGGCTGGCTACGGCGCCTCGCACCTTTACCAAGGTTATGGTTGTGGTAGCGGCGGCGCTCCGGAAAGAAGGAATTCAGGTTCATCCATACTTGGACGATTGGTTGATTCGCGCTTCCTCGCTGCCGGAGTCGCAGAAGGCCGTGGCGCGCGTGGTGCAGCTCCTAGAGCAGTTAGGTTGGGTCATAAACTATGCAAAGAGCCATTTGGTTCCCATTCAGCGTTTGACTTACCTGGGTGCCTTCTTCGACACGGAGGTAGGATCGGTGTTTCTGCCGGAAGACAGGATAGGCAAGATCTTGCGGCAGACCTCGGCGTTTCTGCGGCTCAAAGCTCCGACGGCGTGGCGCTATCTGCAATTGTTGGGGTCCATGGCGGCCTCCTTAGATCTGGTGCCTTGGGCCAGAGCTCACATGCGGCCGCTTCAGCACTCGTTGCTGACTCGTTGGTCTCCTCAGGATCATCCTCTCTCCCGCCAGCTAGTCTGTCCTCCGGACGTTCGTCTCAGCCTACAGTGGTGGTTGGTGCCAGCCCACCTGTCGGCGGGAGTACCTCTGGAGGTGTCCGATTGGGTGTTGCTCACGACAGACGCCAGCCTCTCCGGCTGGGGGGCTCATTGCCTGGGGCGAGTCACTCAGGGTTCGTGGTCGGCGGTGGAGTCCGCCTGGTCGATCAATCGTCTGGAACTTCGCGCGGTGCGTCTCGCATTGCTGGCGTTCGCGAGGTTGCTGCTCGGGAGAGCAGTTCGAGTGTTCTCGGACAATCAAGTGACCGTTTCTTACATCAATCGGCAAGGAGGCACGGGAAGTGCTCTGTTGCTGGAGGAGTGCCTTCAGTTGTTTCAGTGGGCGGAAGTCCATCTCACCATGATCTCGGCGGCGCATGTGGCTGGCAAGGACAACGTTCAGGCGGATTATCTCAGTCGGCACCGTCTGGATCCCGGAGAGTGGGAATTGGACCAGACGGTTTTTCAGGAGATTGTGCTGCGGTGGGGTCAGCCGGTTCTGGATCTCATGGCTACCCAGTCCAATGCCAAGGCGGCGCGGTTTTACAGCAGGCGCAGGGAACATATGTCCGAGGGGCTGGACGGTCTGGTACAACCTTGGCCTTCGGATCGGCTCCTCTACGTGTTTCCTCCGTGGCCGCTCTTAGGGAGAGTCATCCAGAGGGTGGCGGCTCACAGGGGAACGGTGATTCTGGTAGCTCCCGATTGGCCGCGTCGTCCCTGGTATGCCGATCTGGTCAGGCTGCTCGTTGCTCCTCCCTGGCGGTTGCCCACTCGGAGCGGTCTCTTGAGGCAAGGGCCGGTGCGCATGCCGCAGGTGGATCGATTTTGTCTTACGGCTTGGCTCTTGAGCGGAGCAGGTTACGATGCAAGGGCTACTCCGGCGCGGTCATAGCCACTCTGTTGCAGTCCCGCAGGCGGTCTACATCGTTGGCCTACATTAGGATTTGGCGCTTATTTGAAGCATGGTGCGTTGAGCGTCAGGTGCAGCCCGGGAAGGCGTCGCTTCCGGATCTTTTAGGTTTCTTGCAGGCCGGTTTGGATAAGGGATTATCTCTTAGTACCTTGCGGGTTCACGTGGCGGCGCTAGCCTGTTACCGAGGACACGTACAGGGCAGGCCTCTTGCTTCCCATCCTGATATGCTGCGTTTCTTGAGAGCCGCTAGGAATCTTAGGCCTCCCAGGCGTCCGGTGGTTCCTCCCTGGGATTTGAACCTGGTGCTCCAGGCGTTGTCCGATCCGTCTTTTGTCGGGCATCGGTCGGCACATCTCCGAGAATTGTCCTGGAAGACAGCTTTTCTGGTGGCCTTGTGCTCCGCGAGGCGGATTTCAGATCTTCAAGCTTTATCTTGCAAGGAACCGTACCTTCACTTTTCAGCTGAGAAGGTGGTGTTGCGGCCGGTACCCTCTTTTCTTCCCAAGGTGGTTTCGGCGTTTCACGTTAATCAGGTAGTTTCCCTTCCGACGTTTCAGGGGTTGGGGAACAGTACTTTTGATCGGTCTCTTCGCCGGCTCGACTTAGGTCGGGTGTTGCATAAGTATCTCAAGGTGACGGAATCTTTTCGTCAATCGGACAGGTTGTTTGTGCTCTATGGTGGGGCGGCTAAAGGTAAGGCGGCCACTAAAGCCTCTATTGCTCGCTGGGTGAAGCATGCCATTCGGGCAGCCTACGAGGCGAAGGGCGTGCCAGTTCCGCTCGGTCTGCGGGCGCATTCCACCAGAGCTCAAGCTACCTCTTGGGCGGAGTATGCGCTAGTTCCACCAGTGGATATTTGTCGGGCGGCGACGTGGTCATCGTTGCACGCGTTTGCGAAACATTATCGGTTGGATGTTCAGGCTCAGAATGACGCCAGGGTGGGCGCAGCGGCGCTGGTAGCTGGTCTCGCAGGTCCCCCCCGTCTTTGAGTACTGCTTTGGTACTTCCCAAGATTCCTGGACTGGCCCGGAGAGACGACTAGGAAGAAGAAATTAGACCTTACCTGCTAATTGTCTTTCCTGGAGTACTCTCCGGGCCAGTCCAGGACCCTCCCTTCTTGTATCTGCGAGTTCCGGGTTGTGAGACGGCTTTGTTTGTTTCCGTAGTATCTCGTCAAAGAGTCATTTAATGCAGAGATAGCGGAGACTGCGGTTCCCGTAGGGGGTGTGGTAAACGGGTTGAAATTGAGAACAAATAAAAAAGAAAAAAAAAAATATATATATATAAATAAAATAAAATAAATTAAAAAAAAAAAAAAAAAAAAAAAAAAAGAAAGAGGGCTTATCTCAAAACGCAAAGAGTGCAAGTGGAAACGATGACGCAAGCAGTCTATGCCAGTTCAGTGCTTTGGCTGGTGTTTTCTTCAGTTTCTTTCAAGTATACATTTTGTTGTTTTGGTTTGTGCGTATTCTTAGGCTTAGCTACATGGCTTTGTTACCGAGAGACTGGTTAGCTGACACCTAGGGGAGCTGGAAGGGTTGTCAGCAAAACCTTGTCACATTCCAGTCCTCAGCTGCTGGAGCGGATTGATCACCCAAGATTCCTGGACTGGCCCGGAGAGTACTCCAGGAAAGACAATTAGCAGGTAAGGTCTAATTTCTTCTTTTCTCTTATTTGTCTTAAATAGTTTACTCTGTAGCTTCATTACATGTCCCCTAGTCTTTCTATACTCTGATAGCATAAACAATTGATCCACGTTTATCCGTTCCACTCCATTCATAACACAGGTATTAATTGCATGGAAGAAAGGCCTGGAAATCTACTTCCATATCTTGCCATGAAAACCCAATAGATAGTCATAGGCAACTATCTACAGGGTTGCCATGAGTTGATATTGACTTGACGACACTTAACAAAAACAACACGGCAGATATTCAAAGAAAGGAGGAATAATTTCAAAGGTCTAGAATAGATTATCACATTTTTCCACATATGTTCTCCTGAAACTGACCTAGTGTTTAACTTTCCACCATGCAGAGGATGTCTCAGCTTCTGTTCACTTAGGGATTTATTACAATAAACAATTGGACAGGGGTGCTTAAACTGTTACACATAACTGCACGTATGTCCGTCCAAACAATGAAACCTTAAATTCATTACCCTCTATTTTCTGACTACATAATCGAACACAGCAAAAATGCACCAAAAGCAATCACTAACACAATCCAGGAAGTAAGAATTTCTTCACTGAGTTTTGAAAATTGGAGGTATCTCAGTATACATAGTATGCCTAATGGTTTCTGCAAAAATAACACAGGTCTGCGACTAAAAAGCTGTTTGATTATTTTCATCTAATTTCCATGTATTTTGGTGTGCTGAAAACAAATAAAATATTGAAAAAACTCCTAGACGTCATGATTTGCCACAACATGCAAAATTGTCTTCAAATTTATCAAATTTTTTCAAATTACTATTAATTAATTCAAATTACTATTAATTAATTCACATAAGTACATTTAAGATATAAAATGCCAAAAAAACCTTAAAGGGGTTGTCCGAGTTATGTAAAAAAAAATATAGCACTGTAAATCTGATGGTCAGCAATATACACATAAGCTAAGCAAGTTTTAAGTCCGTGCTTCTAATGGTAGAAGGGGTTAATCTTTCCTGAAGAATCCAGTGGGAGGGAGACACAGGGCAGATAGCAGCAGCTCCGGTCAGTGCAGGGGGGCGTGGCCAGCACTGTGACGTCTCGTGTACAGACACAGAGCTGCTCTCTCCTGCATGCCACACTTGTGCACGCATCATCATCAGGTTCTTGGTTCTAGGCTGTTCACACTTTTTCATCGCAATTCATGTTAGCTCGTCATTCTTCAACCGTTATGTTATGGCTCCGCGAAAGTGTATTAATTCGCCAGACAGTTTCTGTTTCATCTGTGGTGAATATACAGTGCTGAAGCAACAGCAGAATATTACCGACTTTGTGAAAAAAGTATACTTTGCATACTTTGGACTAAAAATTGGAGATCAAGATAAAGTCTGGGCGCCTCATAAAGTGTGCAAACGGTGTGTTGAGGACCTCTGAAACTGGTTCAAGGGTAAGAAAAAATCTTTCCATTATGGGATTCCTATGGTATGGTGAGAGCAAATGAACCATAGTGACGTGACGACTGTTACTTTTGTTCATGCGATGTGAAAGGGTTTAATTCCAAATGGAAGCATTCCATTTCATACCCCAATCTTCACTCGGCAATTCGTCCCATCTCCCATGGCACAGATATACCAGTACCCAAGCCCCCTGCTACCTTGGAAGAGATACCTAGCTCCAATGAAGGTGAAGTCATATCTGAAACAGATGACGAATCAAGTTCTGACTTTGAAGATGATACAAGACCAAAATTGTTTTCTCAGGAGGAGATGAATGATTTGGTAAGAGACTTGAACCTTCCCAAAGATGCCGCTGAGTTACTCGGATCAAGGCTGAAAAGCAGGAATTTATTGTTGCCAGGAGTGTCATCTTCATGGTTCAGACATTGTGAAAAGGAGTTCGTTCCTTACTTCGCCCAGGAAGACAAGTTGGTTTATTGCATCGATGTCGAAGGTCTGATGGGTCAATTTAAAATCCAATATGATTCAGAGCAATGGCGTCTTTATATAGATTCTTCAAAAAGAAGTCTCAAAGCAGTTTTACTCCACAATGGTTTTTACACTTCCGTACCTGTAGGTCATTCCGTACACTTGAAGGAAACCTACGAGAACTTGGAATTGGTTCTTCGTAAACTTAAATATGAAGACCATGGTTGGCAAGTGTGTGGGGACTTGAAGGTCTTATGCATGCTGCTCGGGCAACAAGCTGGGTATACCAAATATCCTTGTTTTCTGTGTCTATGGGACAGTTGAGACCGACAAAATCACTGGACCAAGAAGAGTTGGCAGCCAAGGGTGCTAACAGTCGATGAAAAAAATGTCTTCCGAGAAACATTGGTACCTTCCCATAAAGTTCTTCTACCACCTCTCCACATAAAATTGGGATTGATGAAGCAATTCGTAAAATCACTTCCAAGAGATGGAGAATGCTTCAAATACTTGGTCACCAAGTTTCCAGGCCTATCAGAGGCAAAATTGAAGGAAGGTGTGTTCGTCGGACCAGACATTAGAAGGCTTATAGTTGATCAAGAGTTTGTCAATACCATGACGGATCCTCAAAAAGAAGGGTGGATTGCATTTAAAGAAGTCGTACAGAAATTTTTAGGCAATAACAAAGATCCTCACTACAAAAAGATCATCGGACGAATGCTGAAAGCATTTCAAGCTTTAGGTTGCCTGATGAGTTTGAAAGTGCATTTCCTCCAGTCCCACCTTGACTACTTTCCTGAAAATTTGGGAGCTGTGAGTGAGGAACAAGGTGAACGATTCCACCAAGACATTAAAGAGATGGAAAGGAGATACCAGGGAAAATGGAGCATTACAATGATGGCAGACTACTGTTGGATGCTTCAGAGAGATATTCCAGATGCTACTCACAAGCGTAATTACACCAAGAGGAGCCTCACAAGGAAGAAGAATTGAGTTTAGTGTGTGTAGGTGAGTTCATTTCAATTCAAAAAAGGATTTTCATGAAAATATTGTAATAAAACTTTAATTTTATAAGTCTATTTCCATTTATTTTGAGGTATTGCCTTATTTAACATAGTTACCTAAATTGTCAGGAAACGTGATGTCCTATGACAAAATGGAGGTCATTTTCGGATTCAGCACACCAAAAAACATAGATTACGTGGAATAACCAAAACAGCTCTCGAAAAAATTTTTTGCAGACCTGTGTAATTAGCAAACAATACACAATCGCTTAAATATGAGATTATTTCTCAAAATATTACTAAATTATTTGAAGACTAAATTATTTTCCTAGAACGTGTGGAGGGGAATTTTAGAAGGGACATCTGAGTGCAATCTGGGATATCTAAGCTGGAACATCTATTTACTGGTGGTTCCTGCTTGGGTGAACACGTTCATTGCAAGATTCAGCTAACTTTTTATGTTCTGTTCAGGTATTTTCCTGGGCCTGTTCAAAATCTAGTTTGTTATTTATTGTCCTGTATATATTTCTTTCTCCAGGAACAAGCAGGAAGTCAGTTCTCACTTATGGATGACGTCAAAACTGATGGAACCCGTGCGGTGCAATTCCCCAGCTTTCAAAGAAAGCCTTTGGGTTTGCTGCCACGCATGCGTAGTCCTCTTCCCGCCCAAGGGTGCCATCTTGCTCAGTCTCCCTTTTTCCGTGGAGCCCTTCGGATGCACGTCCTCGTCCATCAGAAAAAGTGTTTCTTTCCCGGCCTCTGGCCTACTATTTTTTTCCGGTTGCATCGGTCCTCTACCCGTCCTTCCCCTGCTCCCATTCCTTTTGAGCATAGGGGACATTTTTCCTAACATTTTTTGCTGTTAGCGGGCTTTGCGCCCTTTTTTCTCCTAACCACTGACCGCGTGGGTTTTTGAGCTTGCGGGGGCCCTTTTTGCCCCGATAGCCACTGGCTTCAAAAAATGTGATAGATGTTCCAAGAACATGTCCCTTACGGGCACACATGACTGCTGACTGCAGTGTCTCGGGGCTGCCCATGATCCAGAGCTCTGTTCGCTTTGTAAAATAATGTCCTCCAAAGCCCTGCTCAGTTGTAAGCAGAAGTCCGAGGACATTTTCCGTAAGGCTACCTCGGAATCCCTGGTGGCACCCTTGGTCGTCTCTCCGCTGGTGGGTTCCCCCACCTCGGCTCCGCGCTCAAGACGGCATTCTAACTAGGGGTCCCCTGAAGTGGAGCGGCGTAAGAAGAAGATGGTCTCGAAGTCATTGTCGGGGACTCAGTCACTTAGCTCTCCTCGGCATTCCCGAGAGTCGGACAAGGAGTGACCTTGTAAGGTACCCCGCATAGACTCAGAGGCCCCCAGCGATGGTGTCAGATCTCCTGAGGGACGTCCTGGCGAGGACTCCCTCTCTTCCTCAACACCCGACCTGGTGACCCCGGTGTCGGCGTTGCAGTGCCCCACACCCGTGTGGGAGTCCCGTATGCTGGCACTAGGACGTAGCATTTCTGCATTCATTGCTTCCCAGCAGGCACTTGTATCCAGCTTCACTGGCCCGCACCTAGAGACTGAGGTTCCCTTGAGAGGGACATCAAAATCTGCCCTGGAAACCCCCGAGAGCCATGGGCCTCTTGAGGGTCCTCAGCATCGGTCTCGCTCACTTTCCCATTCCTCGGGGGTGAAATCCTCCAGGGCCTCCGGCTCTAAGCGGGCCTCGGCTTCCGGACGAGGTGACCAGCCCAAATCGGGTTCCTCCTCCGATTTCTCAGACTGGGAGTCAGAGGGGGATACATCCCCAGAAACCCGTGCCCATCGGAACCTCCCATCAGACCTGTCCCCGCCCGCCTTTCAGAGGCGTTCGCCACTCGAAGACACCCTCTTCGTGGTGTTTGTACGGGATATGGCACGGGCTCTCAACCTGGCTACCCAGGCTGAGGAGGAACCTCGAACTGAAGAGCTCGATATCTTGCAGTACGAGTCCCTGCCTCGGGAATCTCTTACTGTTACGGTTCCCCCCCATTCTGTCCAGGCTGCTACTCCGCATGTGGGAGATCCCTGCTTCGGTCCCCATTGTGAGCAAGCGCCTTGACGCAATGTTCAGGGTCCAGCGCGGCTCCAGGTTCAGGAAAACTCAACTCCCTCACACCTCCATGGTGGTGGAATTGGCTATGAGAAAACAAAAGAGTTTGAAGTTACACTCTTTGGTTCCGCCGGGCAGGGAGTCGAGAGCTCTCAATGCCCTATGCCGCAAGGCTTATCAAGGGTCCATGCTCTCATGCCGTATTCAGGCATACCAATTGTACATGGGCATGGTTTTGCGAGACCTAGGCAAGGAACTCGGGGGTTTCTCCACGGGCCTCATGGGCGAACCCCTCAGTAGGTTCCGGACCCTTTTGAAGTCTGTCGCGGAGTGCTCAAAATATCTCTCCTGCACTGCCTACGATGGATTCGAGTCCTCGGCTCAAGTGGTGGCCGCTGGCATTGCGGCCTGACGCCAGGCATGGCTCCAGTCTTCGGACCTGGAGCAGTAGGTCCAGGAAAAGCTCCTTGATGTACCCTGCCTTGGTGAGCAGCTCTTTGGTAAACCGATGGAGGATAAGGCCGCCAAAATAGAAAAGGAGTTCGTCACCTGAACCTGCCTCTTGCGCAAGACCTCCTCCCTCCCTCGGAAGAAACAGCAAACTAAGAAGCCGTTCTTTCTGCGGGTCTACCCTACCAAGGCTACCCAATACCCACCCACTCCCGCACCGACCACCACAACGCAGGGAAAGTCTGGGCCCCAAGGTCATTGCAAGCCAAAAGGGCCCAAGGCCCAAACTCCGGAGCTGCCTCAGCCCGCCCAGGGGTTCTGACGTCAGCAGTGTAGCCTTTCACCCCCCAGCAGCACTGCAGCCGATGGGTGGAAGCCTGTCCTCCTTTGCCCCTCAGTGGGTGTCCATTATGTCAGACACTTGGGTCCCCAGAGTAGTCCGGGACAGCTACTGTCTCCGTCTGGACAGGATTCCCCCTCCCCTCCCCCCAGCGGAGCCTTCTCGACTCCCCGCACACCAGACCTTCCTACAGCAGGAGTTAGACAACCTCCTCGCCCAGTGAGCTGTCGAGAGGGTACTGACACACCTCTGAGGTCGGGGCTTCTATTCCCGGTACTACCTCGTTCTGAAAAAGACGGGAGGCCTATGGCCCATCTTCGACCTCCGAAAGCTAAACAAGTTTCTGGTGCGGGAGAAGTTCAAAATGCTATCACTTGGCATCCTGCTGCCCTTCCTCCAGCAGGGCGACTGGCTATGCTCCTTGGAGCTCAGGGACGTTTATGCCCACATTTTGATTCACCCCCAGCACTGGCAGTTCCTGCGCTTCAGGGTGCAAGTGGAGCATTAGCAATACAGGGTGCTCCCCTTCGGACTCGCATCTGCTCCGTGGGTCTTCACCAAGTGCCTCTCCACGGCCGCCACCTCCCTCAGATGGCAGGGTGTACCGGTCTTCCCTTACCTCGATGACTAGCTCGTCACAGGGCCCTCGGCCAGAGAAGCCTGCCTGGCGGCATCACGCACAATCCTCTTCCTCGAGCACCTGGGGTTCTCGGTCAACTACCCCAAGTCCCACCTTGAACCAGTACAAGTCTTGAAGTTTATCAGCGCACGCCTCAGCACTTAGCGGGCAATTGCCTTCCTGCTGGCAGACCGCGCGGCTCGCCTCTGAGCCTTGGAGACCCAGGTCCAAAGCAACACTCGGATCACGGCGTAGACTATGCTGCGCCTCCCAGGGCACATGGCCTCCACCGTCCATGTGGTTCCACATGCCCGCATTCACATGTGGACAGCTCAGTGGTGCCTCAGCACTCAGTGGAGCCCAGCCTCCGGTCACCTCAGAGACCCCATTCGGGTCTCCCACAACCATCACAGGTCCTTAGACTGGTGGCAGGACCCCTGCATCCTTCTCCAGGGGCTGCCCTTCCATACCTCGCAGCATGAACTAGTACTGACAATGGACGCTTCCCTGCTGGGGTGGGGAGCCCACTGCTTTGCACTGTGCATGCAGGGGCGATGGTCACCCGAAGAGTCTCTTTATCTTTTATTTATTTTATTATTTATTTATTTCAGTTTTTTATATACCGCACTATTTATAATCAGCGCGGTTTACAGATGAACACAAAGACCAGAACAACAGGCTGTTCGGTAATACATATAACAGGAGTATAAACTTGGATAACATGGGAGAACTATATACATAGAATAAATATTCAATTAGTTCTATAGCATGAAAAAACTATTTACATAAAATAGCAGTAGTGCAAGGGTCAGGAGGAGATTGTGGTTAAGTTTATTCGCAAGTTTTGATATACCGCCCTTGCCGAAGTGTCAGGGCGGTGTACAATAAAACAATATGTTGGCTACAGGAATCATAGAAAGGAAAAGAACGCCAATGGTAGACAGGAAAGGAAAGAAAAAGGGAAAGAACAGTAAAGTGGGGTGGAGAAAAGGCTTGATATGGGGGGCCAGGGATAGCAGCAGATAAACTTGCTCGAGCTTCAGGCGGTCTGGTGGGCCCTGAGGGCCTTCGAGGACCATCTCTGAGGAAAGTCAGTGCTCGTGCAGACCGTCAATCGAGTGGCGATGTTCTACATCAACAAGGAGGGGGGCACAGGATCACACCTCCTCTGCTGGGAAGCGGACCTCCTCTGCTCCTTCGCCTTCCATCGGGGGATGACCCTACGAGCGGTCTACCTCCCAGGCCATGAGAACGTTCTTGTGGACAAACTCAGCAGGATCCTCCGCCCTCAAGAATGGTGGCTCGACCCGGAGGTGACCAACTTGCTGTTCCATTGGTGGGGGACCCCGACCGTGGACCTGTTCGCCAGCCTGGCGAACACACAGCTCCCCCGCTTCTGCGGCCCGGTCCTGCACCCGAGCAGGGAGGCGTGGGATGCATTCCTCTTGAGCTGGACCTCCGGGCTTCTCTACATGTTCCCTCCCACTCCTCTTATTGCGAGGACCCTCCACAAAGCTCAGCGGGAAAGAGCGTCGATAATACTCGTCGCTCCCTTGTGGCCTCGGCAACCGTGGTTCCCACTCCTGCTCCTTCTCGTGTCCGAGCCTCTGGTTCCCTTGGGCTATGCCCCAGGCCTACTAATGCAGGAGGAGGGGCGGGTGCTACACCTGAACCTGGCTGCATTGTGCCTTGCAGCCTGATGGCTAAACGGGTCTCCCTAGCCACGCTAGACCTCCCGGAGGAGGTTGAGGAGGTCCTTCTCACATCAAGGAAGGACTCAACGAGACGTGCTTATGCCTTCAAGTGGTGACACTTCTCGGTCTGGTGCTCTGAGCTCCAGATTGACCCTTTCTTGTGTCCCACTCGGTGGGTCCTTCAGTACCTTCTCCATGTTTCGAAGGAGGGGCTGAAGTTGAACTGAGCACCATCTTGATGAATCACCTCTCCATAGAGAGCAAACCCCTCTCAGAGCAGCCCTTGGTCTCACGCTTTTTGTGGGGCCTCTTGCTGTCCAAACCTCCCATCCGGCCTCCTCTGGCGGAGTGGGACCTGAATGTAGTGCTCATGCAGCTTACGCGTTCATCCTTCGAGCCGATGGCGATGCGCTCGCTTTGGCTTCTATCCTGGAAGGTGGTCTTTCTGGTGGCTTTGACCTCGGCCCGCCGAGTCAGTGAGCTCCAGGCTCTTATGGCTGAAGGCTCTTACACCAGGTTCTATAGGAACAGGGTGGTCCTCCGTACCCACCTCAAATTCCTGCCAAAGGTTGTTTCGGATTTTCATCTCAATCAGGAGATAGTCTTGCTGACCTTCTTCCCGAGACCCCATGCCGACCAGGCATCAGCGGTTTTGCATACACTCAACTGCAAGAGGGCTCGCGCCTTCTATTTTCAGCGCACCCAGCCTCATCGCAAGTCTGGCCAGCTCTTCGTGACCTACGATCCCAACCGCCTGGGGCAGGCAGTCACAAAACGTACCCTCTCCATCTGGGTAGCAGATTGCATCGCCTTCGCTCACGCAAAGGCACGTGCCCTGCTGGATCAGCGAGTCACCGCACATGGTGTCCAAGCTAAGGCGGCTTCAGTAGCTTCGCTATGCTCAGTGCCTCTGACGAACATCTGCCGGGCTGCAACCTGGGCTTCGGCGAACACTTTCGCCTCGCACTACTGCCTGGAGAGGGAGTCCCACTGGGACAGTGCCTTCGCCAGGCTGTACTCCGTAATCTGTTCGGGGTGTAAGCAATTCCTGCCCTCTGACCCTTCTCGACGGCGACCGAGTGTTTCGCTCCGGGGACCCGAGGACTCAGGCTCTTTCGGACATCGACTTCTGCTCACACCTTTGCAGAGGCATTTTTTGGTTACAGGTTTGGTAGCCTGTAGCTGGGGAGTCCCATAAGTGAGGACTGACTTCCTGCTTGTTCCTGGAGAAAGCCTAGTTACTCACCTGTAACAGGTGTTCTCCAGGGACAGCAGGAATCAGTCCTCACTATCCTCCCACCTCCTCTGATGAGTTGCTGGATTTTTATCCTTCCCTTGCCATCTGCTTGGTAGGGTTCGAGCTAAGGGACCTCACTGAGCAAGATGGCACCATTGGGTGGGAAGAAGACCATGCATGCGTGCCAGCAATCCCAAAGGCTTTCTTTGAAAGCTGGGGAATTGCTCCGTGCGGGCTCCGTCGGTGCCAACGTCACCCATAAGTGAGGACTGGTTCCTGCTGTCCCTGGAGAACACCTGTTACAGGTGAGTAACTATGCTGTTTTGTCAGTGTGTGTCCTATCTTGTCTGTCCTTTACCCAGCCCCTGCCCTCTGCAGTGCTGTATCTCCCTTCTCAGCACTTTATGGTTCTGTACTCTGACTAGTACTACACTGTACATTTAGAAGTGCTTTTTTTCTCTCCTTCTCCCTATTCATCTACAAGGCCTGGCTTGTAGGTATTTAACAACTTAATTTTTTTTTACCTTACCTGAGTTTTACTAGGGCACTTCCTGTGGAATCTGCCTGCTTCCACTTACTTGCATTCAGCACTTGCCCTGCCCCTTCCCCTGCTGGAGCTTTGTTCAGCAGCTTTCCTCTGTGAGCACATGGGCTGATGATCCTGCCATTTGCTGGTGGTTCCTGCTTGGGTGAACACCCTCACTGCAAGCTTCAGCTAACTTTGTATGCTCTGTTCAGATATTTTCCTATGCATGTTCAGAATCTAGCTTGTTATTTATTGTTCTGTATATATTTCTGTTTGTTAGTATGTGTCCTATCTTCTTTCTGTCCTTTATCCAGGTCCTGCCCTCTGCAGTGCTGTATCTCTCTTCTCAACACTTTATTACCCATCCACCAACCTTTGGGCTAACACTCTTTCATAGCGTTCCTCTGCTCATTGATGCAATTACTCAAGTGCATCTGAAGCCACCAGGACTTTTCCCCCCTCCCCCCCACCCCCTCACACCTATATCTCCTTGATTTGCATTCTCTCCTCTTCCCCCTCTCCTATGGCTTCACATCACTTTTTGTTCTTGATGTTAACTCTTCCTAATCTTTTTCACTCATTCCCTCAGTTCCATAGCCCTACTTCTCATTACCAACTCCTTACTGTTCCCATTTCCCCTACCATTTTGTCTTCTACCTAATCATCTGCTCTGGAGTTTGACCTTTTTCTTCCCCTCATTCAGCCATTTCCACTCTCCCTCACCCTTGCTTCTGTCATGCTGCCTCCTCTCTCCCCAGTTCTCTCCTACTCCTTCTCCTGATTCCATCTCCACCCAACACATTTCCCTCCCCACCCATGCTACCAGTCACACGCTTGACCTTCTCCTCACCTCTTCCACTTCCTCTGCCATACCCTCCCTAATTTCAACGGTGCCTCTACCCTGGACCAACCACTACTGTGTTTTCTTCTTTGTCCTACCCAACAGCCCTTCCTGGCTGCCTTCTCTCTCTCAGCCAATTTCTTTGACATGCCATATCACCCCAAACACCCTCCTGTAATTCCCCTCTGGTGATACCTTGTTCCCTTCTGACTTTACCTCCCTCTACACCGACTCTCAAGTACAGACCTGGCACTCAACCCTCCATAACCACCTTGACCTTCTGGCTCCCCTTACACCCAGTCACTCTCGCTGCTCCCACCATCATAACCCTTGGTTCACATCAGATCTTCTTCTTTGGACCCAAATGCGGCGGGCTGAGCATCTCTGGCGTACTCAACTCACTACTGCCAGTTTGTCCTACAATTGTCACTGCCGTCGCCACTATGGAATCCAGATCTGTATAGCAAGTAAATCATGCTATACTTCCTTGATTTCATCTGCCGCTAACTTCACTAGTCAGCTATACTCTGTTTTCGTTCCCTGTCCCAGCCCCATGCTGGTCCCCTCTCCCTTTCCCCCGTCCCTCTACCTTTTTATTTATTTATTTACATTCTCTTATATACCGCGCTATTCTGCATCAGTGCGGTTTACATTGAACAAACTGAAATTACATTGAACAGGGCATTATAACTTGGAGATACCTATTTTACAGGGAACATGGCTATGGAGGGTTAAGTGGCTTGCCCAAGACCACAAGGAGCATGCATGCGTACCTGATCCAGAACTTCTCACTAACCATTTTGTTGAGAAAATTGCCACTGTACGTTCTACATTTCCCTTCCACTGCTCTATCATCGTCACGCCTTTACCATCCCCGTTCCATCTCCTGTACCCTGCCCCCTTCCTTGGCTCCCCTTTTGCCCCTTCCTTGTCCCACTCATGGCAAGTCTTCTCCCCCATCACTGCAACTGCTTTAGCTGAAACCTTGAGGTCCTCTCATAAGACTACCCGTCCCTCCGACCCCATTCCATCCGATTGGATTCTGGTGGTAGATGCATAGAATAATCTCCTAGTGGAGGTGGTAGAGATGAGGACAGGATTTGAATCTTAAAAGAGCATGGGACAAACACCAGAGGATCTCTAAAGGAAAAAAGGGGACTATTGTAATAGTTAATATGGAAGGGCAGACTAGATAGGCCATTTGGTCTTTTTCTGCTGTCATGTTTCATGTTTCCCTTTGTCTCCTCGCTTTCGTTCTTGCCATTTTCAACTCAAGCCTTGCCTCCAGTGTTTTTCCCTCTCAGTGGAAACATGCTCTCATTCGCCCTGTCCTCAAAAAGCCCTCTCTCGCACCTGACGTCTTAGTCAACCTGCGCCCTATCTCTAATCTTCCGTTCCTTTCTAAAATCCTCAAAAAACTGGTTTTCACTCAGCTGTCATCTCACCTTGATTCTATCCACGTCCTGCACCCTCGTCAATCCAGATTCCGCCCTGGCCACAGTACGGAAACCATCATCCTTTTGCTGCTCAATGAGATTCACACAGCACACGACCGTGGTAACATCACCCTAGCTGTCTCTCTGGATCTTTCTTCAGCTTTTGACCTGGTGGACCACCCCCTGTTGCTTTCTCGTCTCTCTGACTGTGGGATTCAGCGCACTGTATTCCGCTTGTTTCAATCATTCCTCTCCTCTCGCTCCTCTCTGTTTTATGCAACCAGTCCTCCTCTCCCTCACTACCCCTGACCTGTGGTGTTCCCCAGGGCTCGGTTATGGCCCCCCTCTTATTCAATATCTTCTTGGCCCCCCTTGCTTTACTAATCCAACAATCTGGCATTTCCACATACTTTTATGCTGATGATATCTGTCGTCTCTGTCACACTGACCCTCTTCACCCTGATCTGACCCCCCTGAATGCCTGCCTGTCAATGGTCACTAGTTGGCTCGCTACCAATCAGTTACATCTCAATCCCTCCAAGTATGTTGCCCTCTGGTTTGCCCTCTCTGTGCCTCGACTGGCTCTGGCCCCACTTCTCCTAGATTCCTCGGTCCTCTTGGTCTCATCCTGCTATCTGGGTGTTGTCCTGGATTCCTCTCTATCGTTCCATTCTCAAATTTCTTCCCTTGTCCAGTGTTCTTTTTTCTTCCTGTGCCAGATTCATGCTCTTCGTTCCTCTCTAGACACTCACTCTCTCACCACCCTTCTGCTATTACTGGTAATCTCTAGACTAGACTATTGTAACAGTGCACTCTCTGGCCTTCCACACTATCAACTCCATCATCTCCAGTTGGTTCAAAACACTGCAGCCAGAATACTCAGTTACTCTTCCCACTGTGACAACATCACGCCCACCCTCATCCATCTTCACTGGCTTCCTATTAAATATCGACTTAACTACAAACTACTCACTCTGGCTCACCGAGCAATTCACTACGGCGACCTGCAATACCTAGCTGATCTCCTCCGCTTCCACACTCCTCATCGCCTTCTCTGCTCCCTTCACACTCACTGCCTGGCTCTCCCATCAGTCTCCCAAGCACACCTGGAGCAAACACATCACTCCACCTTCTTCTTTCTTGCCCTCGCACTATGGAACTCACTACCCACTACCTTACGTGCCGGATCCTCATTTCCTTGGTTTAAGGCTCTCCTCAAAACCCACCTATTTCAATCAGCCTACGACCTGCCCCTTCTCCTTCCTAGTCTCTTTCTCTTTCCCTAGGTCTTTACCCCTTGCCTCTCCCCTACTTGGTATCTTCTCCCGTCTTCTCCTCTTCAGCTCTTCCCTGCCTCCATCTGTCCTGTCAACTGAATGGCGTTCATTTCCTTTCCTTTCCTAATTATGCTGTATTTTATTGTCATTGTGCACCGCTCTGATGCCTTGATGCCACGGGCAGTATATCAAGAAATAATAAAGATAAAGAAAAATAAAGATCTACTAAGCTCTATCTCTTCTGCCATCTCTCATATCCTTAACCTATCACTGCCATCTCTCATATCCTTAATCTATCACTTTCCACTGTTACTGTTCCTGTGACCTTCAAACATGCTGTGGTTACACCTCTCCTCAAAAAGCCTTCACTAGATCCTATCTGTCCTTCCAGTTATCGACCTATTTCTGTCCTCCCCTTTGCTTAAAAACTACTTGAACGAACATTCATTGCTGCTGTCTTGACTTTCTTTCCTCTCAAGACCTTCTGGACCCACTGCAATCTGGCTTTCATTTTCTACATTCCATAGAAACAACTTTTGCCAAAGACTCTAGTGACTTGTTCCTTGCCAAATCCAGAGGCCTCTACTCTTTTCTCTTCCTTCTTTACCTTTCTGCTGCTTTTGACATTGTTGATCACCACCTTTTCCTCAATGCCCTGTCCTTGCTTGGATTTAGGTGCACTGTTCTGTCCTGGTTTTCAGATATGTTAGTGAGAAGAGGAAGGGAAAAAGTGGTATTGTCAGACTGAAGGGTGAAGGGGAGGAATATGTAGAAGCTGATGAGGATAAAGCAGAATTGCTTAACAAATATTTTTGTTCTGTGTTCACAGATGAAGAACCAGGAACAGGACCTCAGAAAACGCCCACAAACAGGAACAGAAACAAGGGCCATCTTGAACAATTTTCAGAAGACTTCATGAGAAACTAGCTCAACTTAAAGTAGACAAAACGATGGGACCGGATGGGATACACCCTAGAATACTGAGGGAACTTGGGGACGTTCTAGCAGCTCCACTGACTGACCTTTTCAATTCCTCATTGGAGTCGGGAGTGGTGCCAAATGACTGGAGAGAGGCTCATGTGGTGCCTTTACACAAAAGCAGAAGTAAGGATGTGGCTGAAAACTACAGGCCGGTTAGTTTAACTTCAGTGGTGAGTAAATTATTGGAAACGCTGCTGAAAGAGAAAACAGTGAGGTTTCTGGAGTCCAGCGGATTACAGGATCAGAGGCAGCATGGATTCACCAGAGGCAGGTCTTGTCAGACAAATCTGATTGATTTCTTTGACTGGGTGATCAAGGAGTTGGACCGAGGGAGAGCCCTAGATGTGGTGTATTTAGATTTCAGTAGTCTTTGACACTGCTCCTCACAGGCGACTTATAAACAAACTGAGCACCCTAGGGATGGACCCTAAAGTTACTGCTTGGGTTAGAAATTGCTTGGGTGGGAGGTGACAAAGAGTAAAGGTAAATGGAGCTCACTCTGAGGAGAAGAATGTTACCAGTGGTGTGCCCCAGGGAACTGTCCTTGGTCCGATTCTTTTTAACATCTTTGTTGTGATATAGCGGAAGGGCTGTTGAGTAAGGTTTGCCTCGTTGCGGATGATACCAAAATTTGCAAGAGCAGACACCCAGGAAGGTGTAGATAACATGAGGAGAGATCTAGCTAAGCTTGTAGAATGGTCTAGAATTTGGCATCTGGGATTTAATGGTAAAAAATGTAAGGTCATGCATTTGGGCTGCAGCAATCCAAGGGAGCAATATAGTATAGGGGGTGAAGTACTTTTGTCCACTAAAGAAGAGCGGGATCTAGGCGTGGTTGTGTCTGATGATCTTAAAGTAGCTAAACAGGTAGAAAAGGTGACGGCAAAAGCTAGAAAGATGCTTGGGTTCATACAGAGAGGAATGGCTAGCAGAAAAAAGGAGGTGATAGTGCCTCTGTATAAGTCTTTGGTACGACCTCATTTGGAGTATAGTGTGC
The DNA here is from genome assembly GCA_033557465.1 of Ichthyophis bannanicus. Classification (NCBI taxonomy): domain Eukaryota; kingdom Metazoa; phylum Chordata; class Amphibia; order Gymnophiona; family Ichthyophiidae; genus Ichthyophis; species Ichthyophis bannanicus. The sequence continues at coordinate 393,863,326 of CM066036.1, forward strand.
AATTCTGGAGACCGCACCTTCAAAAGGATATAAACAGGATGGAGTCAGTACAGAGGGTGGCTACTACAATGGTTAGTGCTCTTATTTATTTATTTATTTATTTATTTATTTTTATTTCTTATATACCGCACAGACTTAAGGATCTTTATATGTACACCTTAGAGGAAAGGTGGGATAGAGGTAATATGATTGAGATGTTTAAATACCTCTATGGCATAAATGTACAGGGGGAGAGCCTCTTTCGATTGAAAGCAAGTTCTGCTACGAGGGGACATGGGATGAGGGCGAAGGGGGATAGATTCAGGAGTGATATGCGGAAATATTTCTTTACGGAAAGAGTGGTGGATCCGTGGAATAGTCACCCAGTGGAGGTGGTAGAGATGAGGACAGTATCTGAATTCAAAAAAGCATGGGACAAACACAGAGGATCTCTAAAGGAAAAAAGGGGACTGTTGTAGTTTTTGATATCGAAAGAGAGACTAGATAGACCATGTGGTCTTTTTCTGTCGTCATATTTCTACGTTTCTATCTCTTTTAGTGTATGTTCTGGAGATTCCTCCCCTACTGCCATCCCACTTTCAGTTGTTGTACCTTAGGGCTCTGTCTTGGGACCTCTTCTTTTCTCTCTCTAGACTCGGTCCTTTGGTTTGCTTATATCCTCCCATGATTTTCAGTACCATCTTTATGCTGACAACTCTCAGATCTAACTTTCTGTGCCTGAAATCTCTCCAGGCCCAGATCTCTGCCTGTTATCTGACATTGCTGCCTGGATGTCTCACCACTGTCTGAAAATGAACACGGCTAACACTGAGCTTCTTACCTTTCCCCCTACATTCACCTCCCGCTTTCCTCCCTTCTTTATTTCCATGGATAACAATACACTCTTCCCTGTTTCTTCAGCTTGCAACCTTGGGGTCATCTTTTATTTTTCTTAATTTATTATTTATGCAATTTCACACAAACAATACAAGAAATTTCAATCTTGCACAGAAAGGGCTCGGGACAGCTAGAATTCAATCAAAATAATCATCAATCAAGAAACTTAAACATTATATTTCCCAATTCTCAAGTCCTCAACACAAAGAGGCAAGACAGGTCACAAAACTAAGGAAATCTTTCACAGTCAAAAAAAAGGAAAAACACCGACAACCAAGAGGAGGTTACACTATCAACTGTCGCCTAAACCCTACCTCTGGGGGCCTGGAGGGAAAGTCCTGAGTGACCGGTAACCTGGAAGAAATAAAGGAAGCCAACTGGGATGGGTCATAGAAAAGATAGCTGCTACCAGCCAACTTTACCAAACATTTACAGGGAGAACGTAGAAAGAAAAGCCTACCCAGTTGGACCATCCCAGGCCGATGCAACAAAAATTACCTCCTCCTTTTCTGAGTGGCCCTGGAAACATCAGAGAACATCTTAATCTGGGAACCCAAAAACATTTTATTGGTAGAATGAAGGAATAATCTCAAAAGCCAGTCTCTATCGGCCTCTAACGCAAGAGTGACCAGCCGAATAGCAGTCATCCCTGAGTCAGAGGTCGACTTCTCTATATATGTTGTTGTTGTTAAGTGCCGTCGAGTCGGTGTCGACTCATGGCAACCCTCTGGATAGTTGTCCTAAATTGTGTTCGGTCTTCAGTCAGGCGGCTCATTGTTGACAGATTGGTACCCGTAGCTGCTGTTATTGTATCGCTCCATCTCATTGCTGGCCTTCCTCTTTTGCGTTGACCTTCTATCTTGCCAAGCATGATGTCTTTCTCTAATGATCTCTCTCTTTGCATGATGTGTCCAAAGTATGAAAATCGAAGTCTTGTCATCTGAGCTTCTAAAGAAAGCTTAGGTTTGATCTCCTCTACTACTGACTGGTTTGTTCTTCGGGCAGTCCATGGTATATGCACTATTTGCCGCCAGCACCATAATTCAAAGGCATCAATTTTCTTCCTGTCTATCTTTTTCACTGTCAAGCTTTCGCATCTATATGATGTTATTGAAAATACCATGGCTTGAACGAGTCAAATCTTTGTATGGAGAGAGACATCTCTGCTCTTGAGAATCTTGTCTAGGTCTTTCATAGCCATTCTTCCAAGAGCAATGTGTCATCGGATTTCTTGACTGCTTGTTGCTTCTTTATTGATAGTGGATCCAAGTAGATTAAAGTTTTATTTATTTATTTATTTATTTTATTGTCAAAAGCCTTGCTATAGTCGATAAAGCACAAATAGATATTTTTTTGGTATTCTTTAATCTTTTCGAGGATCCATCTTACATCCACGATGATGTCTCTTGTTCCTCGCCCTTTCCTGAACCCTGCATACACTTCAGGTAGTTCTTGTTCCAGGTATGGTTGTAGTCTCTGTTGAATGATCTTCAGTAGAATCTTGCTGCCATGTGGGATCAGAGCGATTGTGTGATAATTTCCATAGTCAGTTGTATCACCTCTCTTTAGTATTGGTATAAGCACAGAAACTTTCCAGTCAGTTGGCCATGATGTTATCTTCAAAATTTCTTGGCAGAGCCTTGTAAGTATGGTAACAGCTGCATCAGATTGCTAATACTTCTATGGGAATGGCATCAATGCCTGGTGCTTTGTTCTTTGATAAAGCTTTCAATGTTGCTTCAAAGTCTTCTTTCATCACTATTGGTTCCGGATCAAAAGGTACAGGTTGAAACGGCTGTTGGTCCACTTGATCTTTATCATATAAAAACTCTATATTCTTTCCACCTTTTCTTGATCTTCTCAGCATCATTCAACATAGAATCTGGAGCATCTTGTAACATTCTAATTCGAGGATGGAATTTTTTCTTTAACTCTCGTAGCTTTAGGAAAGCCGATCTTGTTCTTCCTCTAATAGTTTCTGCTTCTATTTCCTTGCATGTGTCATTGTAATACTTTTCCTTGTCCTGTCTTGCTGCACATTGGAAATCTCTGTTGAGTTCTGCGATTGTCTTTCTTTCTCCTCTGGCTTTAGCTTCTCTGCTTTTCTGGGCAATTTTCAGAGTCATCCATTTTGGCCGTTTTTGCTTTTTCACCTTTTGTAGAGAGATTTCTCGCTTTCTTCCTTGATGTCATTCCATAACTCTTCTGGAGCTCGATTTGTATCTAAACAAGCAAATCTATTTTGCAGGCAGTCTTTATCTTCCAGTGGTATATTCTGCATTCATGACTGGTTTGCTCTTTTTCAACTTTAGCTTGAGTTTGCATACTAGTAGTTGATGATCTGTACCACAGTCAGCTCCAGGCTTTGTCTCTGTTTATGTTATAGAGCTTTTCCATCATTAACTGCCACAGATGCAGTCAATTCGATTTTTGTACAATCCATTGGGAGAAGTCCATGTGTAGAGTCGCTGTTTGTGTTGCTGGAAGAAGGTGTTTGAGGTGAATAGATCGTTCGTCTTGCAGAATTCTATCAGTCTTTTTCCAGCTTCATTTCTTTTGCCCAGTCCTTATTTTCCAACCACTTTGCCTTCTTCTTTGTTGCCAACCTTTGCGTTCCAGTCACACATGACTATCAGGATATCCTGTTTGCATGTTCTGTCAATTTCAGGTTGAACATTTTCATAGAACTCATCAATTTCATCTTTTTCTGCAGCTGTTGTTGGGGCATATACTTGAATTATAGTTGTGTTGATAGGCATTCCTCATAGATGAATAGAGATTAAGCGTTCACTGACTGCTTTGTATTTCATTACATTTCTTGCAAGTTTCTTCTTTATTTTAAATGCAACACCATTTCTTCTTTGTCTTTCATTTCCAGCATAGTAGACCATGTGATCATCTGATGCAAAGTGCCCGATGCCAGTCCATTTCAGTTTGCTGACACCCAACAGATCAAGTTGTACACGTTCCATTTCATTCTTGACCACCTCCAATTTCCCTTGGTTCATGCTTCGTACATTCCATGTCCCAATATGTAAGACATCTTTACAGCTTCTGACTCTCATTTCATGCACAGCTACATCAGCAGTCAAACGTCCCAAGGGCTTTGATCCAACCACATCATAAATGCTGGCTTTACTCTGAAAAGTCTTCAGCTCTTCCCCAGTAGCTATTTGAGTGCCTTCCGACCTGGGGGTCTCATCTTCCAGCACTATAGTGCAATTTGTTTTGTTGTGACTATCCACTGGTTTTCATAGCAAAATACAGAAATAGATTGCCGGGCCTTTCCTCCGCGCAGTTTAAGTTTAGTATTGTTGCCGTTGTCACAGAAATGTGATCCTCCACCGCCAACACCGTCCCATTCTGCTGCTGCCCAGATGGGTTTTCATGGCAAGATGCAGAAGTAGATTGCCGGGCCTTTTCTCCGCGCAGTTTAAGTTTAGTTTTATTGACGTTGTCACGAAAATGTGATCTTCCGCTGTCAGCACTGTCCCATTCTGCTGCTGCCCAGATGGGTGGTTTGTCTTGGTCTGGCACCTCAGCTGAGACCTTTCCATCTTGGGAGACCCTGCCAGTAGTTAAACTACCAATAGCTTAGCCCTCAGCATCACTGATGCACACAAGCCCTCACAGTACGACAAGCTGCAAACCAAGTGAGAGTCTAAATATGTAGTCAAGTCCAAACTATCAGAAGACAAGGCTGAAGACCTCTCAAGATTGTCCACGGCCTTAATCCTAGCAATAGGTAAATAGAAAACCTTGGATATAAGTGGCAAAGATTCAGCCGAAACCTTCAGTACAGAAGTCAAAAACCTCTTGAATAACTCTAGTGCCGATATAGACGGCATCTTTGGACAATTCAGAACTCTCAGGTTTCGACTCCTAGCTGAATTCTCTAAAAACTTCATTTTCCTGTGTATAACCTCAGAGTCTCTCATAAAGGTTTGGGCAGTCTCTTGCATCCGATCGAGGTGACCTTCAAGAGAGGCAATCTTAGAATTCACAGTAATCTGACCAGATTTTTGAAATTGCTGCCCAAATAATTGTAACTGCTGGGAAATATTCTGGAGTTATGAAGAAATTGATAGTTCCAGAGTAGAAATGGCTTCTTGGGGTCATCTTTAACTCTACTCTCTCTTTCTCGTCACACATCCAACAGATAGCTAAAACCTGTCGTTTCTTTCTCTGTAACAATGGCAAAATTCATCCCTTCCTTTCTACACACACTACTAAGACACTTATCCACTCTTTAGTCATCTCCCATCTAAACTATTTCAACCTCCTCCTTACTGGTCTCCCTCTGAATCATCTTTCTTCCCTTCAATCTGTTCAAAACTCAGCTGCATGGCTAATCTTTTCCAGCCTCAATATGCTCATATAGCCCCTCTTCTCAAGTCACTTCACTTGCTCCCTATCCATTTCTCTATCCCGTACATACTTCTCCAACTGACCTATAAGTGCACTCATTCTGCTGCTCCTCACTATCTTTCCTCTCTTATCTCTCCCTACAGCACTCCTCGGGAGCTCCACTCTGGCAGATCACTTCTGTCTGTGATCTTCTCCTCTGTAGCCAACCCCAGACTTTGATCCTTCTACCGTGCTGCTTATGCCTGGAAAAGACTACCTGAATCTGTGTGTCAGGCTTCATCTCTGGACCTTTTCAAATCCAAGCTGAAAACTCACCTCTTCAAGGCTGTCTTTGGATCCTGATCCACTTAGTCTCCTATGTGTTTCCAAACCATCCCCCTAGATATATCCTTTGTCCACAGCTGTTATGTTGTCTGTCCACAGCTGTTGTGTTTGTCTCTTACAGAGATTGCAAGCTCTAATGAGCAGGGACCATCATTTACATGTGTCTGTACAGCGCTGCATATGCTTTGTAGCACTATACAAATGATAAGTAGTAGTAGTGGTAACATCTGAAAAAAAGCAGGCACATCCAGGTGCAGACATAATTTCACAAACATGGACATGCTCAATATGAATGTCTGCAGGGGTGTCTACATAGACATCCCCAGAACAGTATTTCAGAACCTGGATGTCTAGGGATAGCCTAATGGTTAGTGTAGTGGGCTAGGAATGGAGGAGGCAGGATTCAAATCTTCCATGTTTAAGGCATTTTATCAGGATACAAACAATAGAAGTAGTTGGCCCAATATTCAAAACCAATTGTGTATAACCAGGAGCCGATGAATGTATAATTGGCTTATCCATGGATTGTCAGACCCTATACAGATGAAGCCACATTTCAGAAAGACCATTTATGTTGTAGGAGAGACATGCAAATGAAAACATCTGTAAATCTATGTCAGTCTTTGAAGAGAGGGTGTGCAAAATCGACATATCTCTACCACACAGGATAAACATGAATGGAAAGGAGGAAATGCAGGCATGCATGGGGATCTGTATCTATATGTAGTGGGAGGAGCCATTTCATAAATATACATGTGAAATATCAACAAAGGAACGCCTGGAACATGCACATGTATGTGCCTGCATTTCAGGACATACATATGCAAATGTTGGCACTTACATGTGTATTGAGGCCATTTTGCAAATGGAATCATGCAGCCACTCTTAGTCACCTGCAAATGCCTCTATTCTTGTATCATGTCAAGATGGTAGTGGAAATAAATATTAGGGATTAAAGAGGACTAAGGGGTGGCCAAAATGATAACTTTTCAAATAGCCATTCATGCCAAGGAGCAGGATTTCCGGACTTACACATACAATCCCTATATGAGTAAAAGAAATATTTTCTTTGATTATTCTTAAATATAGCCCATTTAACACTAATTGGAGAAAATACATTTTCACTCAAAGCATCATCAAACTCTGGAATTCATTACCAATAGATGTAATAAAAGCTGTAGCTAGGTTTAAAAAAATATTTGGACAAGTTCCTGGAGGAAAAGTCCTTAAATCATTATTAAAGAGAACCAGGGAAATCCACTGCTTATCCCAGGATAAGCAATATGGAATCTGTGTACCTTTTTGGAACCCTGACAGGCATTTGTGATTTGGATTGGTTGTTGTTGTAAACACGATATTCAGACCCTTGGTCTGACCCAATATGGCTTATCTTATGTTCTTATCTTCTTAAACAGGGGATACACATATAGAGTTTTGTTCTGCCCTGGTACAACCCCTTGAATTTTCAATGTGGTATAGCTATCTACATATAAATCAGCCCATTTCAAAAATGGCCATTTACATATGGGCATGATTTACAACTGCATATTACTGATTGTACCTGTGTAAATTGTGACTAGAGTTTCTAAAATAAACCCCATAGTATCTGGCTAGAAATCTATTTGAATGGCTTGACACTATCCATATAATAAAAGGGGCAGATGGATATCTCACCGCTGTCTGAAACTGAACATGGCCAAAACTGAGCTCCTTATCTTTCTCCTAAGTCCACTTCCCCCTTCCTCCCTTCTCTATTTCTGTAGATAATACTATCCTCCTCACTGTTTCCTCAGCTTGCAATCTTGGGGTCATCTTTGATTCTACTGTCTCTTTCTCTGCACACTTCCAACAAATAGCTAAAACCTGTTGCTATTTTTTTCTATAACACTGGTAAAATTTGTCCCTTCCTTTCTACACACACTACTATGACCATTATCCACTCTTTAGTCACCTCCCATCTTGACTATTGTAACCTGCTCCTTGCTGGTCTCCCTCTTTGTCATCTTTCTCCCCTTCAATCTGTTCAAATCTCAGCTGCACAGCTTATCTTCCACCAGTGTCACTATGCTCATGTCACCCTATACATGGCTCAAGGCTCCCTATCCATTTCCGCATCCATTTCAAACTTCTCCTACTTACAGTACTTACAAGTGCATTCATTCTGCAGCTCCTGACTACCTTTCCTGTCTTATGTCACTCTGCACTTCTCCTCGGGAACTCCACTTCTCTGGTAGATCTCTTTTATCCTTGCCCTTCTCTGCTTCTGCCAACTCCAGACTTCGTTCATTCCACCTTGCTGTGCCTTGAACAAATTACAAGTCACTATTAACAGAATATCAATCCACAACTGACACATGCAAGAAAGCATACTATACCAAACTAATTAACTCATCAATCAACCAGCCAAGGGAGTTATTCACATAATTAAAGGACTATTAAAATTGCCTTTCAATAATAACTCAGACAATGCCCTCTGCCCACAGACACCGGCAAACCACTACAGTTCTGCCAATGTATCACCACCCATACAGAATGCACAACCAAATACAATCTGGAACTACAAATGTCACCTGGACATCCTTCAGCTCCATTAGCAAAGAAAATATTGAATCCACAATCACTGCCCTCAACACAACTACATTCCCATAAGACCCATGACCAATGAGCTGGATAAAAGCAGCTAAATCCGAACTGAGTCTATTTCTCATGAAAATCACCCAACTATCCCTAATCCATGGGCACATGCCAAAGAACTTGAAAACTGCCTCTATTCATCCCACCCTAAAAATTACAAAATTAGACTCCAGGGACCCTATATCTTACAGACCCATTGCCAGCCTTCCATTCCTATCCAAAATAATAGAAAACCCCCATACATCAACAATTCCAAGAATTAATTGACAATCATGCTCTGCTAGACCCTCAGCAGCATAGGTTTAGGTCACATCATGGAGTTGAAATCCTCATTACCTCCCTAATGAATAGGCTAATAAAAGGAACCCAAAAACCTCAACCGGCTTACATCTTAATATTTCTGGACTCACAGCAGCTTTCCATACCATCAATCATGACATCCTCCTCCAACGACTCCACTCTACTGGACTACAAAATGAAGTAATACATTGGTTTCACTCCTACCTCAATGAGCGGCAATAATATGTGAAAATGGGCAACAGCACATCCTCTCCATTCTCCCAAACCCAGAGCGTCCCTCAGGGCTCAAGACTATCAGCACTCCTGTTCAACATCTACCTCCAGCCACTATGCCCAATCATACAATCCCCTAACGTACACTTCTACATCAATGTAAATGATATAATGATTTATGCACCCTTCAATACCAGCAATCCTACATATGATGGAATAATCAGTTGCTTCAAAGATGTCATACAATAGCTCACAACAAACTCACTTGCAATCAACTATAAGAAAATCAAAATTCTCTTCATCACCAAAGACGAAACATTCCACCTACCACCTTGCCTGACACTAAATAACATTGACATAAAAGTCAAGAAAGAGATCAAATATTTAGGAATAGCCCTGGATCAACAACTCACCCTGAAGCCGCAAATAATAAACACAACAAAGACTATCTACCACAAAATCCAAACCCTGCAAAACCCATGCCCTCTTCTTGTTCCACCGGACTTCAGCACAGTATTCCAAGCCATCATCTCCACATGTTGACTATTGTAACTCAATTTATCATGGCTTATCAAACTCCACCCTACACCTATTATACTCCACTCAAAACACTGCTGCTGTATGATCACATAACTTCCATACTAAGACAACTCTACTGACTTCCCCTTCTGAGCCGCATGAAATACAAAATTCTATTGATTACATTCAGAATCATCACCAACCAATCCTCCCACCACCTACAAACTATGCTGAACACAACCAAAACCAATAGGACCAGAACACAAACCACTAAAAATATGCTGACCACACCACATGAGAGAACCTAAAGTTCCCAATATGCATGCACAAGAGCTTCTGAACTCTATGCTCCAAGTCTCTGGAACGCATTATCAGAAAAAAATTGGAAATACGACCGAACTGCTCACTTTCTGAAAATGACTCAAGACATAACTTTTCACTGAACACTTTGGGCCCACTTAACAATCCCCTCCCACCTCCACCTCCACCTCCACACCCCACCTCCATCCCTTTCCCTCTCATTCCCCCATCCCCAATCATTCAATCCCCATTTACTATAACACTCAACTGACTCTCCCGTCTCCCACTCATTCCCACCTCAGCTCCCACAGCCATGCACATGCATCAACATTTTGAAATGTCCACCGCTGTACATAAGCTCTATTTATTTACTTCAAAGCGCACCATCTGGACTCTGTATATAAGTTACTGTTACTGTACATAAATTCAATTACTATTACTGTAAATAAGTTTGGTTTATGGTTCAATGTAACATCTTGTAATCCCTGTTATATATACACTACTTTGACCCAGAGAAAAGCAGTATAAAAAATTAAATAAATACATAAAATAAAATATCTCCCCTTTCCCATCTTTCTTCAGAAATATACATGATGAGATTTTTAAGTCTGTCCCCATGTGTCTTATGATGAATCCCCCACTGACCATTTTGCTAGCCACCTTTTGCACCGACTCTATCCTGTTTAAATCCTTTTGAAGGTGCACACACAATACTCTAAATCAAGTCTCACCAAAGACTTATACAGAGGCACTATCACCTCCTTTTTCCGGCTGGCCATTCCTCTTCCTATGCACCCAAGCATCCTTCTGACTTTTGCTGTTGTCTTTTCTACCTGTTTAGCCACCTTAATATCATCAGAAACAACTATTCCAAATTCATGATCCTGCATTTTTTAGCAGCAAATCTCAGCTGCCAAATTCTCAAACATTCTTCAAGCATCACTAGAGCTCTCCTCATGCTTACACCTTCCTGAATGTCTACTCTATTGTAGATTTTGATATCATCTGCAAAAAGGCAAACTTTACCCGACAGCCCTTCTGCAATATTACTACCAAAAATGGCAAAAAGAATCAGACCAAGGGAAGATCTTTGCGATACAACACTAGTAACATCCTTCTCCTCGGAATGAGTTCCATTTATCTGTACCCTTTGTTGCCTCCCACACAACCAATTTCTAACCCAGTCAGTCACTTTAGGGTCCGTCTCAAGGGCACTCAATTTATTTATGTCACCTGTGTAGAACAGACTTTGTTGTTGTTAAGAGCCGTCGAGTCAGTGTCGACTCATGGCGACCCTCTGGATAGTTGTCCTAAATTGTGTTCAGTCTTCAGTCAGGAGGATCATTGTTAACAGACCAGTAGCTGCTGTTATTGTATCGAGCCATCTCATTGCTGGCCTTCGTCTTTTGCGTTGACCTTCTATCTTGCCAAGCATGATGTCTTGCTCTAATGATCTCTCTCTTCGTATGATGTGTCCAAAGTATGAAAGTTGAAGTCTTGTCATCTGAGCTTCTAAAGAAAGCTTAGGTTTGATCTCTTCTAGTACTGATTGGTTTGTTCTTCAGGCAATCTATGGTAAACACAGTATTCGCCGCCAGCACCATAATTCAAAGGCATCAATTTTTCACTGTCCAGCTTTCACAGCCACATGATGTTATTGAAAATACCATGGCTTAAACGAGTTGAATCTTTGTATGGAGAGAGACATCTCTGCTCTTGAGAATCTTGTCTAGGTCTTTCATAGCCATTCTGCCAAGAGCAATGTGTCATCAGATTTCTTGACTGCTTGTTGCTTCTTTATTGATAGTTGATCCAAGTAGATTAAAGTTGTCCACAATTTCAATTTCTTCTCCTTCAACGATGAAAATGTTGATTTTCCAGTTGTCATGATCTTTGTCTTCTTTACATTAAGGTACAGGCTCATTTTAAGACAATGTTCTTTGATCGTGAGAATCAAATGTTTCAGATCATCTACACTTTCAGCCAGTAATGTGGTATCATCAGCATAGTGAAGGTTGTTGATGAGTCTTCCACCAATCTTCACGCCTCTGTTGTCTTCATGCAATCCTGCTTCTCTGATGATTTGTTCTGCATATAAATTAAACAGGTAGGGGGAAAGTGGGCAGCCTTGTCTTACACCTTTGCTTATTTTAAACCATTCTGTTTCTCCTTGTTCCGTTTGAACTGTTGCTTCTTGATCAATGTACAGATTGTGCAAGAGAACGATCAGTTGTCTGGTATACCCATGCTTGTTAATGTGGCCTAGAGTTTCTCATGGTTTACACAGTCAAAAGCCTTGCTATAGTTGATAAAGCACAAATAGATATTCTTTAATCTTTTCAAGGATCCATCTCACATCCACGATGATGTCTCTCGTTCCTCGCCCTTTCCTGAACCCTGCTTGCACTTCAGCTAGTTCTTGTTCCAGGTATGGTTGTAATCTCTGTTGAATGATCTTCAGTAGAATCTTGCTGGCATGTGCGATCAGAGCGATTGTGTGATAATTTCCACAGTCAGTTGGATCACCTTTCTTTAGTATTGGTATAAACACAGATCTTTTCCAGTCAGTTGACCATGATGTTGTCTTCCATATTTCTTGGCAGAGCCCTGTAAGTACGGTAACAACTGCATCAGATTGCTGTAATACTTCTATGGGAATGCCATCAATGCCTGGTACTTTGTTTTTTGATAAGGTTTTCAATGCTGCTTCAACTTCTTCTTTCATCATCAATGGTTCCGGATCATAAAATACAGGTTGAAATGGCTGTTGGTGCACTTGATCTTTATCATATAAAAACTCTGTATATTCTTTCCAATTTTTCTTGATCTTCTCAGCATCATTCAACATAGAACCTTCAGCATCTTGTAACATTCCAATTCGAGGCTGGAATTTTTTCTTTAACTCTCGTAGCTTTAGGAAACCCGATCTTGTTCTTCCTCTAATAGTTTCTGCTTCTATTTCCTTGCATGTATCATTGTAGTACTTTTCCTTGTCCTGTCTTGCTGCATGGTGGAAATCTCTGTTGAGTTCTGCAATTGTCTTTCTTTCTCCTCTGGCTTTAGCTTCTCTGCGTTTCTGGGCAATTTTCAGAGTTTCTTCCGTCATCCATCTTGGCCATTTTTATTTTATTTATTTATTTATTGAACAGCTCTTTTATACCGCTCCTTCCAGCGATCAGGTGCGGTTTACATTGAACAATAACATGAAGTTACATAGAACATTGAACAGCATAACAACATCATTGGAACTAGAGAACTAGGTAACACTAGAAGCTCCAAAAGGAATTTTACCTAGAAACCCCAAAGTGCGTCAATTGACGCATTATCACGGCGACTGCGTTTAGCATGAAATGCAGATGTGAATTAATGTGAAGTTACTTATTTGTTAAATACGTGCGGTATGTGACGTCATTACATGACATCATCGTGTGTTTATTGTTTGTAATCTCAGAGTAAAACTGTAAACTGATGGAAATGCGCCACCTAGTGGGAACATGAATTTATACCTAGAAGCCCTAAAGTACATCAATTGACGCATCCAAGACAATTGAGTGCGTCAATTGTCTTATTTTGGGGCTTCTAGGTATAAATTCATTTTCCCGCTAGGTTTTGCATCTGTCATTAATTTTCGATGCACATATTTGAACATCTTGACCTTGCTAACAAAGGCATGGAACATGACTGACATGGTTCTAGCAGTGGCGCTGGTATACCACTTCAAAGATGCATTTGCATCAATTGACACACTTTGGGGCTTCTAGTGTTAAAACAAACTATATACAAGATAGATGGATCCAGAATTATGTACATCCCAGTGTACTCTAAAGAAGGTATATTGGGGACTGCGTTTCTTAGCTATTTACATGAGATAAATGCTTCAGATGGGATGGATTATGATATTTGCGTGGGTTGTTGAGGTAGATAAATTGTTAGTATTGTTGGGGGAAGATGTGTTGTAATATTCTGAGAACAGGAAGGTTTTTAATTCCTTGCGGAATGTTAGAAGGTCTTTGGTTGCACAAAGCTGATCAGGTAGAGCGTTCCACAGCGCGGGGGCTGTAAATCTGAATGCTCTATTGCTTGTGAACTGTTTACATAAGAACATAAGAACATAAGATATGCCATACTGGGTCAGACCAAGGTCCATCAAGCCCAGTATTCTGTTTCCAACAGTGGCCAATCTAGGTCATATGTACCTAGCAGTTTCCCCAAGAGACACAAGTTCCACAATGCTTGTACTGGGTCAAGCATTGATATCTTCGGTCACTTCTTAATAATGGTTTATGGACCTTTCCTCCAGGAACTTGTCCAAACCTTTTTTAAACCCAGCTACACTAACAGCCTTTACTACATCCTCCGGTAACAAATTCCAGAGTTTGATTACACGTTGAGTGAAAAAATATTTTCTTTTATTAGTCGACCCTGTAGCTTCATTGCATGTCCCCTAGTCTTTCTATATTCTGATAAGGTAAACAATCGATCTACGTTTACCCGTTCCACTCCGTTCATTAATTTATAGACTTCTATCATATCTCCCCTCAGCCGTCTCTTTTCCAGGTTAAAGAGCCCTAACCTTTTTAGCCTTTCATCATAGGAGTATCCTTCCATCCCCTTTACCATTTTGGTGGCTCTTCTCTGTACCTTTTCTAAAATCGCTATATCCTTTTTAAGATACGGCGACCAGAATTGCACACAATATTCAAGGTGCGGTCTCACCATGGAACGATATAGAGGCATTATAATATCTTTTGTTTTATTTTCCATTCCATTCCTTATCATACCTAGCATTCTATTTGCTCTCTTGGCCGCCACTGCACACTGGGCCGAGGGTTTTAACATGGTATCCACAATGACGCCTAAATCTTAGTCTTCCATATGGAGGTAGGAATTGTCAATAGGTTTTGTGCATTTTTCCTCCTGTGTCTGTTTTCAGCCTGAGGTTGTAATAGGTTAGAGAGGTAGGAGGGAGAAATGCCATTGTTTTTTCACCTTTTGTAGAGACTTCTCACTTTCTTCCAACACAACCTTCTTGATATCATTCCATAACTCCTCTGGAGCTCTGTCATCTGTATCTAAAGCAGCAAATCGATTTTGCAGGCAGTCTTTAAATTCCAGTGGTATATTCTCAAGGTCATATTTTGCTGCATTCATGAGTGGTTTGCTCTTTTTCAACTTTAGCTTGAGTTTGCATACTAGTAGTTGATAATCTGTACCACAGTCAGCTCCAGGTTTTGTCTTTGTTGATGTTATAGAACTTTTCCATCGTTGAAATCCACAGATGTAGTCAATTTGATTTTTGTACAATCCATTGGGTGAAGTTCATGTGTACAGTCGCCACTTGTGTTGCTGGAAGAAGGTGTTTGAGATGAATAGATCGTTGGTCTTGCAGAATTCTAGCAGTCTTTTTCCAGCTTCATTTCTGTTGCCAAGTCCATATTTTCCAACCACTTTGCCTTCTTCTTTGTTGCCAACATTTGCATTCCAGTCACCCATGACTATCAGGATATCCTGTTTGCATGTTCTGTCAATTTCAGCTTGAACTTGTTCATAGAACTCTTCAATTTCATCCTCTTCTGCAGCTGTTGTTGGGGCATATACCTGAATTATAGTTGTGTTGATAGGCATTCCTCGTAGGCGAATAGAGATTAAGCATTCACTGACTGCACTGTATTTCATTACAGTTCTTGCAAGTGTCTTCTTTATTATAAATGCAACACCATTTCTTCTTTGTCTTTCATTTCCAGCATAATAGACCATGTGATCATCTGATGCAAAGTGCCTGATGCCAGTCCATTTCAGTTTGCTGACACCCAACAGATCAAGTTGTACATGTTCCATTTCATGCTTGACCAGACTTTACTGAAATCTAAGTCTACTACTTCTAGGGCTCTCCCTTGGTCCAACTGTTTGGTCACCCAGTCAAAGAAATTAATTAGATTTGTCTGACAGGACTGCCTCTTGTAAAACTATACTGCCTGGGATCCTGCAATCCATTGGATTCCAGAAACCTCATTATCCTCTGTTTTAGCAGTGTTTCCATTAATTTACTCATCATAGAAGTCAAACTAACCAGCCTGTAGTTCCTAACCTCATCCTTACTTCCGCTTGTGTGTAGAGGGGCCACATGAGCCCTTTTGCAGTCTGTTCTTGCAAAAATTCCTTTTCTGTCTCCTCTCCCCCATTACCCATAGGTAAATGTGGTCCTGCTAACATCACCTCAAAAAGGACCAAGTACCTCAACTCCTCAATTGTTTCTTCTTGTATGAATGCTATTACATGTGTAAATGGCAGCAGTATGCATATACGTTATAGGATTGACATATGTGGTGTTTGCTAACATCTTTATACATATTTTACAAAAGGCTCAGCATTCAGCAGATCCTTTTGTAAAATACTTGGAGAATTAGGAATGCCCAGATCTGGATGTCCCAATTCCTACCCAGTTCTATGCAAAATAGGGATTCATATACATATTTATTCTAGGACAAGCAGATAGGATAACTAGATAGACAGACCATAAGTGATAGAAGGCTGACTCCTACACTTTTTTTCTCTCACAGTATGCAGGTGTAGAGGCTGGTTATGCCTGCTTTTGTGGGAATGAGACAGACATGAGAAAAAACCAGCGAGTCAGTGCAGTGGAGTGTGATCAAGTGTGCTTTGGGAAATCCAGTGAACTGTGTGGGGGTGATGGCAGGATCGGAATCTATAATGGTGAGCGTGAGTCTATAACAAGTGCATACATATGATGGTTTTAATGGATAATTACAAAATGAATATGATACTACTCAGCTAACAGCCCTATGTATACAAGAAAACATTGTAACTGTATACTGCCAGTGCCATGAAATATTAAGCTATTGCTCTAACTAATTTAGTGGCTTTATAAAATAGATCTTACTTTTTAAATTTATCAGTACAACAGACCTTAAACTATGTTGCTAAACCACAATTTATATTTTTTAAACTATGAAATTTGGAATTGCTGAATCATGCTATCCACTCGTCTTTGTGCCACTCAAATACATAATTGAATTTGAAAGAACATTTGTGACATGCTTAATTGAAGAATTTTGCCTGTGCTTAACACTGATATGTCTTTTGTGCAGTGGCAGTTGGTGCCTGCGAGGGGAATGACAACAATACCTCTGGTGTTATCTACTCCCCACAGTTTCCAGATGATTATGCTGCAAATAGCAACTGCACATGGAATGTGCGCCCCCTGGGCTGTGTAGGCATGGAAGTACACTTCGAGATCTTTGAGATAAGGGATGGGAATGACCAGCTGGAGCTCAGGGATGGGCACACCAAAAGGATTCTTGCACATTTTGATGGGCATCATAAACCAGAGGGAGTCATGATCCTGCTCACTGACTACCTACTGCTGACTTTCCAGTCTGATCAGATCTTTCAGGCTCAAGGCTTCGCACTCTGGTACCATGGTAAGGAAGATAGAATGACTTTATTGTCGGCTAAAGTCCTCTGTCATTTTTTTATCAATCACCTCTGTGTTCTCATATGTCATTTTATTGTTTGATTAGGTGCTATTTTCATTTATTTATTTATTTGTTTAATATTGGTTTTAATTTTCCCCTTGCCCTTTGTGTTCTTATATGTTATTTTATTGACAGATCAGCTACTTTTCAATTATTTATTTATTTATTTATTCCACCACCCGCCCCTCTCTCTTTACCCCTCCTTCCCCTTCCTTTCCCCCTTCCCTTTTCCTCTCTCCTTCCCCTTCCCCATTCTTCCCTTTCCTTCTTCCCTCTCTTTTCCTTCTTCCTCTTTTCTTCTTCTTCTTCTTATCCCCCCTCTCCTTCCCACCTCCCCCTCCCCTCCTCCATCTCCCCTTCCCCGTCCCCTTTCCCCCTACCCCTACCCCTCTCCCCCTTCCCCTTCCTCCCCGTCTTCCCCCATTCTCCCCCCTTATTTTTTTCATCCTACATTCCCTAATCATTTTTTGCAATCCTTCTATTTTATATTTATGCAGATTTTAATTGGCACATTGTTTTTTTACATTTGGGCCTTTTATTTTTTGACATCCTCAACATGTGAGCAGAATCCATTTTAGTCTATCTATATCCATTGTTTGAATCAGTATTCCTTCTTAACAGTGCCTCACTGCACAATTGTGGCAGTAAAGTAATGTGTCTTTGAATGGGTTTAATGATTTCTGTATGATAGTTATAATAATTGTGTGCCTGTAGCATACTGGCATTTTACCCAGACATTTTTTATTTAACATTTCTTATATACTGCCTTTCATGATATCAAGGCGGTTTACATTGAACAAACTGAAATTACATTGAACAGGGCATTATAACTTGGAGATAACTATTTACAGGGAACATGGGCTATGGAGGGTTAAGTGGCTTGCCCAAGACCACAAGGAGCACCTGTGGGACTAGAAACCCCAGTCCTTCTGGCCCAAGGTTGCTGTCCTTTAGTGGGATTTGAACCCCCGACCTTCCGGCCAGTTGGCGCTTATCTATATGTGGTCTTGCAATATGCGAGGCACTAGAATTTAGTATTCACATTAGCCTGCCATTGCTCTTAAGATCAGCAGAGTGATTAATATATTAATTACTATACACATGTACGCAGACTGCATTCTGTCTGGGTGCCTTTTTTGAGTCCATAGTTTTATTTTTGGTGGACATTAGTTTTATGTGCAGTTTTCATTCTCATGTTCTCAGCATAATAAGATAATCACGTTTGTCTCTCTCTATAGATAGTCTTGCACTATGAAGTACACTAGAATTTATAATTCATTATTTACATCATTATTTATTTATTTGGGTTTATATACCGTGCTATCTTAAATCAGTGCAGTTTACAGCATAACAACATATTACATAGAACAGGTTTACATTGAACTAGTTTTCAATGAACAGTAACATAACAGAGCTTAACAATTAGATCAAAACCATAGTAGTTTTCATAGTAGGGTGAACATAGAATTAAACATAGGATTTAGGATTGAACATAGGATTATGCCATGGACTTTGGGGTCAGTAGAGTGGCCAATATTACAATCACTACATATGACACTTTTGAGTCCGTAGTCAATTTTCCCATTGCAGAATTTTATTGAATAAGTTTGCTGCTAGTGCTCTAGCCCATTTCACATTATATGCTCCAATTGTTAAGTTATATGTTGTACATGGTACAGGGTATGGATTTAATTATTTATTTGTTCACTCTTTCTTATCTAGAAGAGGAGATTGGTGGTGCTCATACAGTGCAATTGCAAGTTATATTATGGATGCCGACATTGATTCCCATTTCCTCTTCTTTTTGATATTCTGTCTTATTTTGAATATACGTAACATCAAACTTAAGTAATATTATAAAGATTTAAATCAAAAATTTAACACTTCAGTATTTCACTTTTGACCTCTGTTTGGTGGGAAATGTATTCCCATTTAAACAGGAATTGTACGCAGCCTTAGTCTGATAGCAGTTATTTTACCGCAATACTATGAGTACCTGCTAAAAGCATGTCAATAAGGCAAGCTCCTCTTGATCCTACTCTTCTGTTTTATGTTTGGTTAAAATGCTCCTGACGATCTCTCATATACTTCCGTATTCTGTTCTATGTATTCACAACCCTTCTCTGTTTGGTTCTTTTAAAATGATTTTATATCTCTAATTTTAATTTAGGAGTCTAAGGTACAACTTTACCTGTTGGGTTCTCATGTCATTTTTGCGTTTCATGAAGGTGCCTGACTTATACCGTTTTACATTTGTTGGTCTCTCCCCATTAGATAGCTATGCTTATAATGTTTGTTTATAATTCATTTTTGGGATTCACTGCCTTTTTTTGCCACCCACACAGATTGTTGTGTTACACTTTTCAGAACAGCTCTTCACAAGTGAGTTCCTAACAAAAGTGGGCTTTAACTTTGGTATTCTCCTCACTCTTTATAAAAATCTCTCTTTTGAGTATGTTATTTTTAATTTCTGTTTTATGAGTTTTCCTAGCACCTACCTTTCTTAGTCTATATCCTTATTTATTATTTTTCATGATCAGGTTTTATGGCTACTTTTAGACTGGTCTTTTGGAGGTTTTTCATTTCCTGTTTGTCATTTGTTTTACTATGCATGTTTAATATGTTTATTTATGATTTTTTATTTAGCTTTTATTGTATTTTATGTAATATTTTACTATTATGTTTTTGCAAATTTGTTTATATAACATCAATCATGTTTTATGTGTTTTAATATTTTGAGGCTCACCCCCCTGAGGTAGGCATTTGCTGAAATGTGTAGGGGCTCTTTTATTAAAGTGTTTGTGACCACCTCAATGCTTCTTGCTTCTTGTGCTTGGCTTTGTTTCTGCAAGTGCATCTGCTCATCTTGGGACTTCCATCTGATTTGGACATACATCCCTGCTAATCACCCGGGGAGCTTTAGGCAGGGAATAGGGGCCCGGGTGATTAGCAGGGATGTATGTCCAAATCAGATGGAAGTCCCAAGATGAGCAGATGCACTTGCAGAAACAAAGCCAAGCACAAGAAGCAAGAAGCATTGAGGTGGTCACAAACACTTTAATAAAAGAGCCCCTACACATTTCAGGAGAGATAGATGGAGGACCTATTCCACCTCAGAGGTATCGGAGGATGGCATCGTCAGGCCTCCACAACCAGGTAGGTGGCTGCAGGGGGTTCCCCGCCACCCGATCCCATCCTCGGAGGGCCCGATCAGGAGTCAGGCAGCGGGAAAAAGGGCATTTTGTGCGATTGGGGCTCCTGCATGGAGCTACTGTGCCATGGCAACGGGATGCCATGGCACCGTGGCTCTATGCAGCAGCCAGGCTGAGTTAGTTGGGCAGGGCTCTGGACATCTGGGGTGCCAGAACTGGGGCACGGCCTGGCTGTCCAGTCCCTATGCCGTGATTTTGCTCCTGTGGGGATATCTAGCCCCCGTGGGAGCAGAATTGGGTGAATCTCCGAGCTGTCTGGATTTCTGGATGTCTGGACAGCCCAGACATGCACCTATGGAATTGGCTTCCACATATTCTTCAGAAAGTCATCTAACTACTGTGGGCCCGATATTCAGCACCGGTGACTAATGCTGCTAATGCCAGGGCTGAAAGTTAAACCTGGATATTCAATGCCTGTGTTATATCCAGCTCTGGCATTGAATATCCAGGTTCACTGCATTTGCCTTCACTAACCGATTGGCAGCTCAATATCGCCGCTGTCCAATTAACAAGCTGTGCCACCTCCACTCTGCCAGTACAAGGAGCAGTGGTCAACTCTGAGTGAGCATCCTCATGCAAGCTAGAGGCACATAACCATACAAAACATCTGACCACAACTATGGAAGCAGAAATTCTGAAGGTATCAAAGATGTCATCACCAGTCTGAATAAAATCATTGCTACACTCATTGGCCTCTATTAGTATGGAAGCTAACTGAGATTGAGCATGAGATGAAAAACTAGGAGAAAACACATGGACCTAAAAGATGGTATATATTTACTGATTGGGGAGTAGAGGAGTAGTCTGATGGTTCGAGCACTGGCTTGGTAACCAAGAAACCAAGATTTGATTCTCACTAGCACTCCTTATTGCCTTGGGCAGTCATTTAACTCTCGATTGCCTCAGAAGAAAGGCCTGGCAATCTACTTCTGGTCACATTGCCAAGAAAACCCAAGAGCTGCTGGGTCGCCAGGAGTCAGCATTGACTCGAAGGCACATTTTGCATGCACTGAATGAGCTGGTGAACCACAATACATGCAGGAAACATGACTCTCCAGAAAGATTTCTTCCCCAAAGGATCCAAGAGATGTGGAGCCTTTCCCAGAGATGTGATGAAGGAATCTCTACACTTCTTGGCCTTCCCCAACAACAACTGAAGAGTGGAATAGCTGGACCATATTAAAACCTGGAGCCTGTTGGACCTTATATTTCACATCCAATTTCTTGGAGACAAGCTCAACAGTAAGTAGAGACTTCAATAACTGGAACTGCTAGTCTTGCAGATCATAGATAGGAACAACAACAGTTGTTCTGGGTGCTTCTATGTATTTGGGAAGGCCAAAGACATCTGCTCTTGGTTCCACTTCCTGCTGCAGTATAAAGGAAACTTTCTTGGCCATTTTCTGAGCAAATATTGGTTAAGAGACATCCTTATATGGAGATTCATTCCTTGCTGATAGAGGAGAAGAGTCTAATGGAATTCCTGTAGAACCTTCTTTCAAATTAGCTGGAGAGAGCAGTTGTGTATCAAAAGGATCTAAGATGCCTTCAGCATGTGAAGCTATAGAGTCTGGCGAGGAGGGAGGATGCAGAAGCTATTGTTCTGAATCTGAAATTTGTTTACTTATGTATTAATCATTATTTGATACCACAGATCTTATGCATACACTATGGTTTCCAAGAAACATATGAAATAATAACATAAACAATAAAAAATACATAAAATGCAATATGAAGACAAACAAGCACCATTTAATTATCATACAATCATACATAATCTGAAACTAACTAAAATGCCCCAATAGCAAAGCAAAATTCAAATACCCAACCAGGTCTGAAAATATATACCACCACAAAAAAGCCCAGTGATATTACAAAGGAAAAACCATCGCCAAGTATCAGAAATAAATTTTTGTCGGATATGCCGTCAAAGTGTAAAGGACTTGCCTTCACACCACCGCGGTCCATCCATTTTATTAGAAAACCTTAAAAAATGGTTTGAGATATATTTGAGAAAATGTCAGAGTCACTTAGCTGAATAGAGCTGCCAGGAACCCTTCAACAAACTGTTCATCAAACGACCGTCAAAGACAACATGTCACGTTTCGGGGAACCTCTTGTCCTCCCCTGCCTCAGATTGAGTTCGAGGCTATTAGCCAGGGGTTACCCTGAAAAAGTTATGCTTATCTGAGAGCACGTCATACACATCGTGAATGGCTCTTGGAGCCTAAGAATTTGGATTCCTCTGATGATAAGATTACGGTAATATTTATTTATTTATTTATATTTCTTATATACCGCACTATTTGCAATCAGTGCGGTTCACATGGAACAGAAACATCCGACAACTTAAATATGTCTGGTCATTACATTAAACAGGAAATGCAACTTGGAAAAAGGGTACACTATATACATATGAGGTGTACTGAGAAAGGATAATGTTTGGTGTTTACATTGTAGGGGATGCCTGTTGCGAGGACTTGTCTAGTTGACTACTATTATTGTTGAGGTGCTCGTTATTCGAGTGGGACCGAGGATCAGAGATGTCAGTGAGATATTTGGTGAAGAGGAAATGTTTAAGGGCCTTTCTAAGTTGGCTCAAATTGGGGATTGCTCTGATATGTGCTGGTAAGGTATTCCATAGACTTGGGGCACAGAGTTGGAAGGCTCTGTTAGCTGTTGTTTTGGTGCATTTAGTTGCTTCTTTTGGAATTACTAGCATGTTGGACTCTGCAGATCTTCTTGGTCTGTTAGGTGCAAGTGGTTGTTCTTCTGCGGTTATTGGCATCCTTCATAAATTATGGCCAATTCTTGGTTTACATGCGTGTTTCAGAAAATCTTTGCGGACTGCTTTTTCGCGCAAAGCCAATCTCCAAGACCTTTTGGTGAAGAATACGATGGAAGAAGATCGTCCGGTTCCTTGCCATGCACACCCCGGGTATTTTCCTTGTGGTTCCTGCCCTTATTGTTCTAATACTTTATCTGGCTTGGAATGGACAGATCCACATACACACAGAGTTTATAAGACTCGTTGGCATACATCCTGTATTTCGGATTTTGTGGCCTATTTGGTGCTATGCCCATGTGGTTTGAATTATGTGGGACATACTTTGCGACCCTTTAAGGTCCGTTTGGGGGAACATGCTTCGAGGCTTCGGACCAAAACAATGACAGCCCCTCTTGTTGATCACTGTCTCACTCATTCCCACACTTTTGTAGATCTTCGCTGGCGTGTGTTGGATTTCATTCCATCTAATCCACGGGGTGGTGACAGAATACAACAGCTACAGAATTTAGAACAAAGGTGGATTTTTGTGTTGAATTCTGTCCACCCCAATGGTCTTAATTCTCAATTGGACTGGTATACCATCCGGTGATGTTTTTTGTAGCTAGCCATAGTCGAATTGGCAGGCGGGGCCTGATTGGTGGCTCCTCCCGCCAGTTATTTGATTGGCTTTTTTGGTTTCTATTAACCTTTAGGATTGGGACGATTCAGCGAATCAATGCAGTAGCGGTTGATGCCTCTATAAAAACCGCCTTTTTCGGCGTTTTTGTCAATGCTGGAGCTGGACAATCTGAATTTTAGCGACTGGCACCTGAGGCAGGGGAGGACGAGAGGTTCCCCGAAACGTGACACGTCGTCTTTGACGGTTGTTTGATGAACAGTTTGTTGAAGAGTTCCTGGCAGCTCTATTCAGCTAAGTGACTCTGACATTTTCTCAAATATATCTCAAATCGTTTTTTAAGGTTTTCTAATAAAATGGATGGACCGCGGTGGTGTGAGGGCAAGTCCTTTACACTTTGACGGCATATCCGACAAAAATTTATTTGTGATACTTGACGGTGGTTTTTCCTTTGTAATATCACTGGGCCAATAGCAAAGCAAACAGCTAAACTATGTTAATAAGGAACTACCAACCTCAAGCAATATACTTGCCTGAAATAACAAGTTTTTACCTTTTTTCAGAAATCATCAAGTTGTCTAAGATCTACAATTAACTGATTCCACTGCTGTGGAAACAATAGGGTCCTATAACTAAGCATCTCTCTGCACAGGCATAGGATCTGAGGAATGAGAAGGCTCGTCTGATGGTAGCTGGTAACAAATGTTGGATAAGTCCATCCAACAGCCCTTTACAAACTCATTGGACATCTTTTGAAGAAAAGAGCAAGGCTGCTCTGGAAGCAACAGATACACAATGGAAGAGATTTATCAGCCACAGTAACCAACAACAGAGCAGAAGAACGACTGTTATGCAGAGGTGGGCTGTTCTGTGCCAAACACTTCTTTCGCCATGTCGGGAAGGTCTGTGCTGAAGGTAATCAAGCTGTGCTGATGTTCCTGTACAAAAAGAAGTTGCAAGTACTTCCTATTGGCCTGAGAGATGCAACATTGGCATGCTTATTTTTCTCCAGTGCTTCAGAAAGGGCTGATGAAGTCATCTTCCGATCAGGCTGCTGCAGGTGCTCCAGAAGTGGTGGGCACTTTAAACTTGGAAACCTCATAGGCTACATGCTCTAGGTTTCAAGATATCTGATGGTCCCTTTGAGCAGCTGGACTCTTAAAGTTACTGCACCTAGAGACTGAAGATTCTGGACTCATATATGAAGATCTCACAGTTTTCTGTGCAGAAGAGTTTTTCTTATGACTTTTTTGAAAAGAAGCTTTTTCTCAGGCTCAGAATGATCATGGAGGCAATTTAGACAATCTCTTCATGCTCTGAGAGACATTCATATACTATATTTGCAGCCCGTTTGATTGTGATCTGGACCCAAACATGGAAGACCCTTGGAATGAATGGCATTTTCTGTGGCACTTTGGGGAGGGTTGACATTCTGACTTGTGCTATTCAGCAATTTGACAAAACCTTTTACAGGAAATTTTTGTTTCACATCCATTCAGTGGATAAAAACAACATTGAGAAGCTGAGGAGGCCACTGCAAATGGGAAGGGCTACACATAGTCAGAACTTTACACTAATTCCTGAGCTGTGAGATGGCAATTCTGTCCTGGCACCATCGGATGATATTACCCACTTATGTACCTGATTAAGTTCTACTTGTCAATAGAAAACCTAAAGCCACATAAGCCTCAGTGTTGCCTTTATAAAATAGCCACCTTTCTGGATATTCAACAAAGGTATCCTATTATAAAATCAACATCCACAAAATCAGAGTTTCATGTGTTTTCAACTGGGGACAGAATCTGGTGCATTCCAAAGACAGAGCTAGAGAGAGTGTGAAACTTCAGCCAATCTCCATCTGAACATGAATAGCAGGAATAACTTTAAATGGATAAATTATCCATGTGAAGGCATCTTTTATAAAGTTCCTTTAGGTGCCCCGGGACATCATATCAAAACATTTGAAATTCAATAGGAGGAGCAGCAGAGAAGGTAAACATGTGCATATGCGTTCAAGGGCAGCCCAAGGGGTGCGCAGGGCCATGTGCAGAGGCTCGTTATGGGGCCTCACTTGCATAAGGAACCTCATTTGCATAAATATTAGCATAATGTTAACACGCCTCTTAATGAGTGTCTGGATAAAGAAAGGCTACCAGATTTCTACATTACTATACTCCAGTGCCAACCGTCAGGCACATTAGGAAGTACTATAAATACTGGCCATTTAGAACCCATAGCAAACCCACCGTATCATAACAGCATTACCAGGACTCACAAAGCACCAAATCCTACCTATCAAAAGGCAACACTGCAAAAATTAAACCAATACATCTCAGAGAATATCAATACATCTCATACTGGGAAAAGAGAACAAGTGGCACTGTCAAATAGAAACTACATGAACAGAATACCTCAGCTCGGTTACACATGCAGAACAAGACCATCAGCAAACAAAGAACAAGGGATCACAATTTAGAAACAGAAAGACAATAATTTAAACTGGGAACCCCAAAGGCCAAAGTTGTAACATATAGCAAAAATGGAGAAATAAAACTATAAATTAATTTCCTCTTGTACTAAACAAAAACACAAAGACATTAGCAATGCACATTTCCCACAGCTGACATATTCCAGTTAATAAATTCAAAATAAAAAAGTATTTTTCTACCTTTTGTTGTTTGGGCATTTTATTTTTCAATTGCAATTACTCCATTCACTTTCTTCTGGTTTCTTTGTGTCTTCTGCTAGTTGTCCATTTGTCCTTTCTTCTCTCTTCTAGATTTTTTTCATTCTCTCTTCTACATCTGCTTTAACATACTGATCTTTCCCCTTTTGCTCTTCGCCCATTTCTTTCTTTATTCCTTTATTATCCACTCAAATTTCACCCTTCCATCCTCAGTCCCCACTTACTCTGCCAATACCTAGCCTATCGTAGATTTTTCTTCCCTCCCACACAAAATATCTTTTCCCCCTCCATCCTCATTCCCCCAGCCCCATCCCCTTCTAGTCCTCCCCAACATCAGCTCCCTTCTAGTTCCAGTCCCACCCAGCATCCACTTCCTTCTAGTTCCATTCTCCCACCCCCTCGCATCAGCCCATTTCCAGTCCTATTCCAGCCCCCATCAGCCCATTTGCAGTCCAAGCTCCCCCCAACAGCCCATTTGCAGTCCAAGCTCCCCCCAACAGCCCATTTGCAATTCTAGCTCTCCCATCAGCCATTTCCAATACTAGACCCCCCCCATCAGCCATTTTCAATTCTATTCCAGCCCCACATCAGCCCATTTCCAGTCCAAGCTCCCCGACACTCAGTCCATTTCCAATCCTACCCCCCAAAAAGCCCATTTCCAGTCCTAGCACTCCCCATCAGTTCATTTGCAGTCCTAGCCCCCCCAATGAGCTCATTTGCAGTCCTAGCCCCCCCCCCCACACTCAGCCCATTTCCAATCCTACCCCCCCAAAAGCCCATTTCCAGTCCTAGTCCTCCCCATCAGTTCATTTCCAGTCCTAGGCCCCCCCAAACTCAGCTCATTTCCAGTCCTAGCCCCCCCCCCACTCAACTCATTTCCAGTTCTGCCCCTCCCCCACTCAACCCATTTTCAATCCTAGCACTGCCCCACTCAGCCCATTTCCAATCTTAAGTCCCTCCACTCAGCCCATTTCTAAGCCTAGCCCCCCACACTCAACCCATTTCCAGTCCTGCCACCCCCTCCACTCAACCCATTTCCAATCTTAGGCCCCCCTAGCCCCTCCCTGAAGAGCCCCGCTGCAGGCTTTAGGGGCTCCGGCTCACCTCTACAGCGGCTCGTGGTGCCCGGCAGACTCAGCAACAGCTCCCTACAGCTGCTGAAGTGAATATCGTTGTTTTCCTTCACTTCGGCAGCTGTATTGTGATGTAGATCGCTGGCGCTCAGAGAGCTGGGACACAGGAAATGTCCTTTGACCTCCAGTGCGCCAGCGATCTACATTACATACAGCTGCTGAAGTAAAGGAAAACAACGCTCTTCACTTTGGTGGCTCTAGAGAGCTGCTGCTGAGTCTGCCGGGAGCTGCGAGCTGCTGTAGGGAGAGCCAAACATTTGCAGGATGTTGTTGGCACGGGGCCCCCTAAAGCGCGGGCCCTGTGCGAACAACATTCTCGCACAATGGATGGGCCGGCCTTGTATGCATTCCAAAATCAACCTCTCTCTGCCCCAAAAGATAAATGTTTCTGCAAACATATAAAGAAAACAGAGATGTGCAGAATAAGGGTCTAGTCACATGTAGAGAGACAGACGATTTTAGAAATGTGCATGTGTGAAATATTGATTTTGGTGGGAATGGCATTTCAGAGTACCCATCTATATATGTTACCCTATCTATATATGTTATCACAGCCTGCCATTCTAGAACAGAGGTGTGCAGCACCGCAGCAGTATGCAAACAGGCCTTGATTTTCACATGCTATCCCCTGAGGGGGAAAAATTATAGTGGCAACAAGAGGGAATGCCCCTGTTATCCTTAGTGTTAAAAAGCTGGCTGAAACAAGCACTTTTCAAACTCCTGTTCATGCCAAGGAGCAGGTATAGATATGGACGTGCCCCCGGCAGTTTTAAACATGCTGCACTGTTCTCAAATCAGAGATGCATATGGATCTTTTTATTGCTGTCCTGGACACTCCCCTGTCACACAACCCTGTGCTACTTAGACGTGATCATGCCAGACATGTCCAAGTTTTGTCCTTTAGATCTATTTGGCTCTTAGGGCTTGGATGTGATTGGCACGTCTGAATAGGTGTTTTCAGATATGCAAATCGCAAATGACCCCCCTAATGTTTTGCCGGCATTTTCTGCATTCTGGCTTGAAAGCACAGCCTGGATGAAAATTCATATAAAGTTTTAAGTATTAAATATCTGCATAACTTTATGCATTGGTATCCTGCCAAATATTGACATCCTCGGGAATTTTTGGAGTCTCAGTTTTGTGTCTCAAAAGATAAGTCTTTGTGTACATAGAAGAATGATCAAAGATTATAAAGCATCTGTTCCAAGATGGGGTCACTATTTTCATTAATCCATGCATTTTGTTGTGGATTAGATCCAATGTTTGAATTGTTCTACTGTGGCTTGATCATAGCAGTGGTGCATGTGTTGCTTTAATTTTTAGATAGCTCATGAATGTCAGTATCTGTGTATGGGGATATTAAATCCACAACTATCTCTTTGTTCAGCAATTCTTTTATTATGTTTGGATAATGGCAACCTATGCACCTGTACCTATTGGCTACTTTTGGCAGGTAACTAAAATCTGTCAGTTCTTTCTCTATAACATCAGCAAAATCCATCCCTTCTCTGAGCACACTACCAAAACCCTTAGCCACTCTCTAGTCACCTCCCGTCTAGACTATTGCAACCTACTCCTTGTTGATCTCCCATTGAGTCTCTCGCACTGCTCCAGTTCATTCATAATTCAGCTACATGGCTAATCTGATAGTGTCACTATGCTCACTTAACTCATCTTCTCAATTCACTTCACTAATTTCTTATTCATTTCTGCATACAGTTCAAACTTCTACTGACCAACAAGTGCCTTCCTTCTCTTCTCACTCCCTGTAATCCTCCTTGGGAATTTTGATCATCAGGCAAATCACACTTATTTATGTCTTTCTCTTGTACTGCCTACTCCAGACTCCGTTTATTACATCTTGTTGCGCTATATGCCTAGAATTGGCTACGTGAGTCTGTATGTCAGGCTCCATCCCTGGTCCTATTCAAATTCATGTTAAAAACCTACTTCTTCAAGGCTACTTTTGGATTCTGATCCTCTTATTCTGCTGTTTAACACCCTTGAATGTTTTCATCATGCCCCCTGAACTAGCCTGGTCCCCTATTTGTTCTGTCTTGAATTGATTGCAAACTGTAGAGTGGAAATGAATGGCCGCGGGGCCACGTACCCGGAGGCCATGGTAACCGGGGGAGTGGCGCGGGGAGCTCTCTTCCGGTGGCGGGGTGCCAGTGCGAAAGAGGAGCGGTGGGGTGGGGGAGTAGGGGGTAGGGGGTGGGGGGTGATGCCTGATGCCTGGAGCCGCGGCTAGGTGGTGGGATTTAAGATGTGTTGGATAAAGTTGTGTTAATTTTGAATAAAGCTGCGACCAGTTGAATTCCAAGTTATTGTTGTATTGTGGTTATTAAAGGGGGAGTGGGGAAAAAAGGATGGTTTTGGGGAGTGGGAGGGGAGCAGAGCGCGTCCGCTATCCTCGGTTAATGAATGGCCGCGGGGCCACGTACCCGGAGGCCATGGTAACCTGGGGAGCGGCACGGGGAGCTCTCTTCCGGTGGCGGGGTGCCGGCATGAAAGAGGAGCGGTTGGGTGGGGGAGTAGAAGGGAGGCTGATTCGGCATCCTTTGAATGGATTGGCTCCCGGGCCTGACGGAGGGGCGTGGGAGCCAATGGGATGCCGAGGTTGAGGCTGGAGAGAGCGTGGGGCCAGCGGGAGAAGCAGGGTGCTGGCGGGCGCAGGAAGGACCAGACGGCTTCCCGCCCACCCACCCTTTAAAGGGGTGAGTGGGGGGGAGGGTGTTGCAGCTGGAGGGGGGGAAGGGCAGGATCCCGGAGGTTTCCGGGGTCCGGAGCCTTGGGCAAATCCTAGGGCGGGGGTGGGGTACCCCTGACCCGGATAACCCCTGGGGGGGCTTTTGCTAGTAATATGGCGAAGCCAGATGAGGGGTGGGTATTGGAGATAGCCGTGGGGGCTGTCCGCGGTGGAGCCAGAAGGAAGTCGCTTTGCTAATCATATGGCTGGTGATGCCTGGAGCCGCGGATGGGACGGCTAGGTGGTGGGATTTAAGATGTTGTTGGATAAAGTTGTGTTAATTTTGAATTCCAAGTTATTGTTGTATTGTGGTTATTAAAGGGGAGTGGGGGAAAAAGATGTTTTTGGGGGGTGAGAGGGGAGCGGAGCACATCCGCTATCCTTGGTTACTGTCTCTTACGTGTGTGTTGAGAATCTATGATGATTTGAGTCTCATATTCAGGATTTCCATCCACAATGACTGGTCCACAGGGTGACTTTCCTATCCCATAGTTGTGCACTGACTTATTGAGAGATACACGAAACATACTGGGAATATGCAGGGAAGGTGTAATTTTAAGTGTATGGTAATGCATCTCAATATGTTTTGTACCTCATAAGGACTGATGTATTTTGGATCTAACTTGAAAGAGGGTAAGCTGAGCTGAATGTTTTTGATGGACTACCACACATTGGCCAGCACAATGATGGTGGTTTGCCAGACACTGTTGTTTCTGTGAGGATAAGTGCCAGGCACACTGGACAGATTGTCAAATTGTCTTCATATTGTCATTGATCAAAGGATGTTCGTAGTGACAGGGGTGTGTTCTAGGATGTTTCCCATATACACCGAAAAAGGGAGTAGAATTAGTAGAAAGAATGGGAGGCATTTTTTTGTGCAAATTCTGCTCAGGGTAATAGTTCAGACCAATTGTCTGGTGCCCGGAAATATATCAGCCAGGAACTGTTCCAGGATCTGGTTGGTCCTTTCAATCTGACCATTAGACGGAGAGTGCTAAACTGACGAAAATGATAATTTTATTCCTAGTTGCTTGCAAAAGGCCCTCCAACATCTGAAAATGAATTGGGTTCCCCTAGTGGATATGACATCCTCAGGTATACCATGTAAGCAAAAAATGTGTTCAATAAAGAGGTCTGCTGTTTAGGCTTATAACATCATTTTAACTTTGTAATCTTTTTAACGTTTTGCTTTTATAATAGGGGGTACCCAAAAAAAACAGGAATTATTTTTTAAAAGCTATTTATTTCAAATTCTTTACAAAACAACCTTATCCCCTTCAAAATACTCTCCATTACAACTGATACATTTGTCCCACCGGTGCTTCCACTGTTCGAAACATTTTTTGTAGTCATCTTTAGAAACGGCTGACAGCTCCTCCCTCGTTTTTTTCTTGACTTCTTCAATGTTGTCAAATCGGTGTCCTTTCATGCCCCTTTTCATGCGTGGAAATAAGAAAAAGTCGCACGGAGCCAGATCAGGCGAGTAAGGTGCGTGGGGCAGCGGAACCATGCCATTTCTAGCCAAAAACTGTCTAACAGAGATGGCTGTGTGTGCAGGTGCGTTGTCGTGGTGGAAGAACCAGTCTCCTGTCTGCCACAAATCGGGTCTTTTTTGACGAACACTGTTGCGCAATCTTCTTAAAACTTCCAAATAAAAGGTTTGATTGACGGTCTGACCTGGGGGAACAAACTCTGAATGAACTACCCCCTTGGCATCAAAAAAGCAAATCAGCATTGTTTTGATGTTTGATTTGACTTGACTACATTTTTTTGGACGGGGTGACGATGACGTCTTCCATTGGCTTGACTGTTGCTTTGTTTCTGGGTCGTAACCATAGCACCATGACTCATCACCTGTAATGACATTTGACAGAAAATCTGGATCAGTTTCAAGCTGTTGTTTCAAAACACAACATGTTTCAACTCGATGTTCCTTTTGATTGTCAGTCAGAACCCGAGGAACAAACTTGGCAGCAACCCTTTTCATTCCCAAATCTTCCGTTAAAATTCGCTGAACCGAGCTCCAAGATAACCCACTAATCTCTGACAGTTGATCAATTGTCTGTCGACGGTCTGTGAGCACAAGCTCTCTAATGTTTTCAATATTTTCGTTGATTCGGGCAGTTGATGGACGCCCAGAACGAGGTTTGTCATCAATCGACATGTCGCCATTTTTAAACCGAGCAAACCACTGGTACACTTGACTTTTTCCCATAGCGTCATCTTGATAAGCTGTTTTCAACATTAAAACAGTTTCAGCAGCATTTTTACCGAGTAGAAAACAAAATTTCACAGCTGCACATTGTTCACTTAAACTTGTCATCATAAAAAAAGAAACAAGAACAAAACAGCGCTAGCAAAAACAATCACTGCAGATGAACAGAACAAGCCAGGTCGACAACACAGGCGGCACTGAACTGACAATGGGTTGCACTATACACGCCTAGCGGCAGAAGTGCGTACTACACAAGCTCCGCCCACGGCAATGTTATTCCTGGTTTTTTTGGGTCTCGTATATGTTTGTTTGTATGCCACTCAGAATGGCTATTGCCAGTTGTAATGATCTATAAGTCTGTTTAAAAATAAATAATTGTGTGATATGGGCATTTTAGGTAGGAATATAAAGTGGGACATTTTGCTAAACCTGTCCAACAGAAAAGCACAGTCCACGTACCAACAGCAAACCCAGTAAAAACCGTGGAGGCAAGGAAGGAACTGTAAATACCACCTTTATTTCATAAAGCCAGGCCCGACATAGGCCGTGTTTCGTTTATGCCTTCATCAGGGGCTTTGGCTATAACAACATATAAAAATCTCATTAAAAACAAACAAAATCATGAAGTAAATTATAGGTATAATCATATGAGGCACTTCTAAACTTAAAAATACATAAAAACTCAAATATAAATAAATAAATCAATAAATAAATGTTAACTATTAAAGTACAGCGAAAAGTCTATAAACCAAAGGGCAGATAAATAAATAAATAAATACCTGCCTACGTGTATTACATGTAAAACCAACATATAAAAGCTTATAAACATATGGTCACATTAATAAATAATCAATAAATTACTGACTAATAACGCACAGCAAAATATCCATTGACTAAAAAATAATAATAAATAATTAATTAAAATAATAATTAAATACATATGTATCCTCTTTGGCCGGCTCTATAACTTCGGACGACGATGAGGAACTGTTGCACGACCTCCCTGATCCTGCAGCTCCAGATGCTCCACTGCAGCAGGCCCCTGAGGCTCTCCAACTGTTCACTGACATGTTTCAGCAATTGGCTTCCTCTCTGGCCAGCCTGGCCTCTAAACAGTGGTCGATGCCACCTCCTCAGCTCGCGAGAGGGGAGGCCCCTGGAGAGGGATGTTCCTTCCCATCAGGGCTGGAAGAGGAGTCCTGCTGTGAGGTAGGAACTGGGAACCATACTCACAGACACCGAAGAGACTGCCTGGACTTTGGGGCTGAACTGAATTCTGACTTTACTTTGTGGGTCAGAGGAAGGGCATTGAGAACCAGCCTGTGAAGACAACAGGCTGGGGAATGATGACTGTGTAGCTGAAGGACAATAAAAGTAGTTTTGTTTGTCCCTGAACAGCTGTTGGCCTGCTGTTTTAAAAGCCCCTTGCTACCACATGCCATGCTATGCCACATGTGGTGGCAGTGGTAAGATTTCCTCTAATCACATGACAGAGGAGAAATCCACATACCTCAAGGGCTGTGCTTCTCTGCAGCAGGGCAGGATTTTTTTTTATTGTATGGGCTAAGAGGGCTACCCTCACCCTAGTTAGGGAGCTTGAAAACAAGTTTAGTCAGTGCCAGACAGGCAGGGTTTTGTTTTGGCCACTAAAGGTTTGTTGGAGCTGGAATACTGCAGTGTTAACTCAGCTGCAGAAGAGTGAGCTGTGGTTGGTTTGTAAGAGACAGTGACAAGCCAGAATGGAGCAGCTTCTCTGGGTTCTGGCCCAAGGGCAGCAGCAGTGTCATCATTAGGGTTGCCAACTTTTTCACTGAGAAAAACCCGACACCTGTGGCTCGCCATGCTCCACCCATTCTCCGCCCCTAGTCCCACCCCTGCCCCGCCCCCAGCCCCACCCACAAAAATTACCGAGGATACGTGTAGGCTAACTTCCTTGGTCAGATAATAATTAAACTGGGAACCCCAAAATCCAAACATGAAATGTACAACACTGGAGAAATAAAACTATAAAGTAATTTCCTCTTGCACTAAACAAAAACGCAAAGATGTTAGCAATACACACTTCCCAGACCAGACATATTCCAGTTAATAAATTCAAAATAAAAAGTATTTTTCTACCTTCTGTTTGGGTGTTTTATTTTTCAGTTGCAATTGCTCCAGTCACTTTCTTCTGGTTTCTTTGTGTCTTCTGGAGATCTAGCCATTTGTCCTCTTTTAGATGTTTTTCCATTCTCTCTCTATTTCTGCTTTAACATACTGATTGTTTCCCTTTTGCTCTTTCCCCCAATTCTTTCCTTATTCCTTTATCATCCATTTAAATTTCACCCTTCTATTCTCAAGCCCCTCTTACTCTCCCAATACCCGGCCCATCATAGACTTTTCTTCCACACAAAATATTTTTGCCCCCTCCATTCTCATTCCCCATCCATTCTAGTCCTCCCCCAAAATCAGTTCCCTTATAGTTCTAGACCCACCCAGCATCCACTCCCTTCTAGTCCCATTCTCCCATGCCCCGCATCAGCCCATTTCCAGTCCTATTCCAGCTCTTCATCAGCCCATTTCCAGTGCTAGCCCTCACATCACAGGCCATTTCCAGTCCTAGCCCCCCCCCCAATCACAGCCCATTTCCAGTCCAAGTCCCCCATCACAGCCTATTTCCAGTCCTAGGACCCCCACCATCAAAGCCCATTTGCAGTCCGAGTCCCCCCGCACCATCACAGCCCATTTGCAGTCCTAGCCCCCCTAATCATAGCCTATTTCCAGTCCAAGTTCCCCCCCCCCCATAGCCCTTTTCCAGTCCAGGTCCCCTCCACCCCCATCACAACCCATTTCCAGTCCATGCCCCCCCCCCAGCCCTTTTCCGGTCCAGGCCCCCCCTCCCATCACTACCCATTTCTAGTCCAAGTCCCCCCCCCCCCACCCATAGCCCTTTTCCAGTCCAGGTCCCCAATCACCTCCTTTTTCCAGTCCTAGGCACCACCACCATGACAGCCCATTTGCAGTCTGAGTCCCCCCCCACCATCACAACCCATTTGCAGTCCTAGCCCCCCTAATCACAGCCTATTTCCAGTCCAAGTTCCCCCTCCCTCCACCATAGCCCATTTCCAGTCCAAGTTCACCCCCCCATAGCCCATTTCCAGTCCAAGTTCACCCCCCCCCCCCCCATAGCCCTTTTCCAGTCCAGGTCCCCTCCCCCCCCATAACAACCCATTTCCCGTCCATGTCCCCCCCCCATCACAGCCTATTTCCAGCCCAAGTCTCCCCCCCCCCCATAGCCCTTTTCCAGTCCAGGTCGCCCCCCATCACAGCCCATTTGTAGTCCTAGCCCCCCCCCATCACAGCCCATGCAGTCCTTGGCCTCCCCCCCCCCCCCCGACCAGCACCGCGGCTGTCTGAGGGGCTTCAGAGGGAGCCGGGGAAGCCTGCGCGAGGCCCTGGCTCCCTCTGTACAGCCGCCAGCGTGAAGAGCCTTTTCCTTCACGCTGGCGGTTGTTTCTGTGAAGCCGCGAATGCTGGGAAAGGTTAAAGGGCATTGCAAGAGGAAGTCGGAGCAGATGTCTCCCCTGTTCAGAACCCTGAAGTCACCTCCTAGGTGAGGGCATGGGCCCAGCTACAACCCCTTCACCTGTTTCAGGTGTGGAGCCTGGACACACTTTGCCCGGAAATGTCCCCTGGGTGCGGAGGAACCAATGGATGCCAGCCTAGCTACCCCTCACATCTGCGCTTTTGTGGACATTCCCTGTCCCAGTGCACTGAACTTTGTGATTTCAGTAGAGCTTGAGGGGAGCCGCCTCCAGGCCTTGGTAGATTCAGGGAGTGTGTGGACTCTCATTTGCCGAGGAACCATAAACTAATTTCAGATTGATTATGCAAAGACTGTAATATTGGCCTGTGTGCATGGAGACCAGAGACAGGTTCCAATGGTACAGATTTCACTCAAGACTCCAGCAGGGCATGACACATTTGAGGTCTAGCTCCTATATCCAGTAGTGATAAACTGAGACTACCCAAGCTTCTGGGAGATATAGGCCTGGCTAACTGATGACTCTGCTAAATCGAACCCGGAACACCTTTTGTATCCAGGATGATGAAACAAGTGTGTGCTTTGGTGATATTTTAGATGCTATGAATATCAGTATATTATCCTGTAGGGCTGGTACCTAGTGGCCTGTTCTAAACCACTGTGGCCTGCTCAGAAACTAAAACCTGAACCATGCAACCTGGCTTTCTGTGACAAGATGGAACTCTTTTCTGCAGATCAAGCAATTCTGCCAAAGTTTTGGACAAGTTCCTGGAGGAAAGGTCCATAAACCGTTATTAAAAGGGACCTGGGATATCACTGCTTGACCCAATACAAGCATTGAGGAACCTGTGTCTTTTGGGGAAACTGCTAGGTACTTATAACCTAGATTGGCCACTGTTGGAAACAGGATACTGGACTTGATGGACCTTGGTCTGACCCAGTATGGCATATCTTATGTTCTTATGTACCATACAGCAGGGCCATTGTTTTCAAGCCATGGCTACATGGAAGAGAACTCATGGCTGAGGCCAGAGACTGTTCTGCTGGTCCTCGCATTTACAACAATGTATGAACCTGCATACCAGAATCTTTTGGCACCATTGACCTCTATTTGGAGAAGGACCACCTGCCCACTGTTATCTGATTCGCTGAAGATGACATACAGAATCTGAGACCAGGCAATCACTGTGCTATGATGAGGAAGTCAGGACAAAGGATTTTACATTGGACACAGAGGGATGAGCACAACTTGTACTCTTGGAGGACACTTTTTGCACACCCTTGACTTTTGAGTCCACACTTTTACTTTTGAACACTTTTTGGGAACTTTAACTTAGCTCCCTGACACTGGCAGTTTGCTTTCTGCCATTTCTAGTCCTACTGCCTGCCTGTCTCCAGCTGGAAAATTAAATAGTGTGCAAGGACAAGGACTAACCTTGGGAATGAGTGAATCTCTCTCACAGACCTGAAGCTCTGTGCTATCACATGGCTCGCCGGACAGGCTGCAGCCTGCATTTGACCACTGCCATCCTTTGGACTTTGTGCCGTTTCTGAATGACTTCTTTGACTCAGCAACAAACATCCTGGCAAAGCTAAGGTACTGGTCTGAATTACCCCAGGGGTGGGCCCAGACAGACAGCTAATTTTCTGTACATCTGAGTGCAGAATGAATCAATGATGTTGGTTGCTAAAATAGTGATTTATTGTCTTGGTAATTGCAATCATAGGGCTACATAACTTGTTACCTCAGAAAACTAACTTATTCTATATCTGCACTATTCTTCTATCAGCAATAAAATCTAATTTATATATAAACACAGAATTGGTTCCTTTATCTCATTTGTCAGATAAACCTATAGAATCTTGGGAAAAGAGGGATGTAGCAATTACCCCTGGACATATTAAGTATTCATATATATACATTTGCTATTGTCAATAATCCTCACAGATTTGTGGGCATCGTCCAGAATGAGTAAGTCTGAATTAGTCACACCTTACAATCCACAAACAGATGACCTCATTGAGCAATTCAATAAAACTCTCAAGCAGATGTTAAAAAGGTTTGTGCAGGAGGGCAGGAAAAATGGGGACATTCTCCTACCCTACTTGATGCTTGCCATCTGCGAGGTGCCTCAGAGTTCCATGGGGTTTTCACCTTTTGAATTACTCTTCGGAAGAAGGCCAAGAGGCATATTAGATGTGGTAAGGGAAACCTGGGAAGAGGAACCCCGTCCCGGGCGTAATCTGGTGGAATACGCTATAAAAATGCAAAACCGGTTGGAGAAAAACAGAGAGGTGGCCAGACTCAGTCTGCAAAAAGCCCAAGCCGAGCAGACCAAAGGCTACAACTGAGCCGCCATGCACCACACCTTCCAAACAGGTGGCAAAGTTTTAGTCTTGCTGCCCTCTTCCGAGAGCAAGTTACTCTGTATATGGTAAGGGCCTTATGAGGTGGAAAAAAAAGTGGA
Organism: Ichthyophis bannanicus; assembly: GCA_033557465.1. Taxonomy (NCBI): domain Eukaryota; kingdom Metazoa; phylum Chordata; class Amphibia; order Gymnophiona; family Ichthyophiidae; genus Ichthyophis; species Ichthyophis bannanicus. The sequence goes on from CM066036.1 coordinate 393,901,746, forward strand.
CCTGTTAACTACAAAATTGCCCAGCCAGATAAACGGAAGAAGGCCAAAATTTATCTTATTAATCTGCTGAAAAAGTGGACCCCAGGGACAGCTGTAGTGGTGCAGGGAGATGATTTGGGGCTGGAAATTTCAGCCCTGTCTGATGCAGCTCAAGTCCCGACTGGAGACCAGCTCTCTGCGGCCCATAGAAGAGACCTACAGGGTATGATCCACCAGAACCTAGATGTGTTCTCCACCCTCCCAGGGCTGATCCTCGGGTGGTTATCTGACAATAACCCTATCGAATTCTGAAGGCCCAGTGATAGGCCATCGCCAAGGAACTTGAGAAAATGCTTAAACTGGGAGTTATAGAAGAGTCTATGAGTGAAAGGTCATCCCCCATTTTCTTGGTTGCCAAACTAGATGGGAGCATCAGATTCTGTACAGACTTCCAGAAGGTAAATGCCATTTCTAAATTGGATGCATATCCAATGCCCTAAGTAGATGAGCTAATCAAGCAACTCTTTGGAGAATGCTTTATCTCAACCCTCGACTTGACCAAGGGATACTGGCAGGTACCCTTGACTCTAGTTGCCAAGGAGAAAACTGCTTTTTCAACATTGCAAGGCTTGTTCCATTTTACGGTAATGCCATTTGGATTACATGGGGCTTCAGCCATGTTTCAACGGCTGGTCCACCGTCTGCTGACACCGCACAAGGAGTATTCAGCCACATACAGTCTCCTTATAGGCCTTCCTCAAAAAAACACATACCTCCTACAAAGAGCTCAAAACATCTGTGCTAAAGTAATTGCTAAAGCTCGCTTAACAGATCACGTAACCCCAATACTGCTAGAACTCCACTGGCTCCCTATAAACAGTCGAATTAAATACAAAATTATCCTAACAACCTATAAACTTATAAATGACATAACCCCCTCACACCTATCCACATTACTGCACTCTCCAACATCGACAAGGACCCTCAGACAAAACGCAGCCCACTCTCTCATCATACCAAAAGCCATCCGGAAGACTAAGAAAACCACTAGCTCCAGAGCATTCTCATTCACTGCTCCTACACTCTGGAACAACCTCCCTATTGAACTTCGCACCATAAAAGACCTCATCCAATTCAGAAAAGAATTAAAGACTTACCTGTTCACTGAACATTTTGAAATCCCCTACTCCCCCAAAGCCAGCCCCACTACAAACGTGGAAACAATTAAACAAACTCCCTTAATCCCAACACCATAACCGCATGCCTGCCCACCCTCACACACGCCCCAAAGAAGACATAAAAGGAACTAAATTCCAGCACCTACACAAATACCCGCACTACACACCACACACTGTAAATATACATTTGTAAAAAAGTTTGATGTTTTGTTTTGTTCTGCTTTAATACCCACTAAGTTAAATTTTATTGTTCAATGTAAATAGCTAGTTTCTATTGTTCTATGTAAAGAATGTATACAAATGTGTACAAGACTGTTAACTTGTTATATGTAAACCGCCCTTGATCTCTGGAAGGGGCGGTATAAAAGAAATAGTTAAATAAATAAAAATAAATAAAAATGATATTGTCATCTACAGCAAAGACTGGGACACCCATCTAACTCAAGTACAAGCTATGCTGACCAGCCTGCAGAAAGCCAGATGGACGGCTAACCATAAGAAATGCTTCCTGGGAGTTGGGGCTTTCAATACCTGGGCTACTTAATCAGGAATGGCCAGATTGAATTTAACTACAGAAGGTGGATGTCATTGCCCAAGCCCCCACCCCAAAGTCAAAAAAAGATGTTTGGGCCTTCATTGTATTGGTTGGCTATTGCCATTGGTTTATCCATAATTTTGCAGATGTTGCGGAACCATTAACTAATCTCCTCCGGAAGACAGCTCCCGAATGGCCTCAATGGTCACCAGACCTGGACTGGGCCTTCCAGCATCTCAAGGCGGCCGTGTGCTCAGCACCTGTTCTGATTAAACACGATTCCTCTCTACCATTTATTGTACAAACAGATTTATTTATTTATTTATTTAACTGCATTTATATCCCGCTTTTCATCGGGTCAAAGCGGTGTAACATATAACATAGGGGGGGGTGGCAATTTTCAGGGTGGGGCCATCACCAAGGGGCAACAATTAATGATTTGGGTAGACATGGACATGTATACTTCTGCTGAATCTAAGCATTAGGTCATGCGGATGGGGTGGTATTTCTGTTCAGAGATGTTCACGGAAGAGGATTGTCTTCAGCTGTTTCTTAAATGATGTGATGTCAGCGTTGTTCCTGATGTGGTTTGGTAGAGAGTTCCAGAGGGATGGAGCATAAAGTTCAAAGGCTCTGTTGCAGTTCCGTTGTGTGGATTTGGTTCTTTTGTGGGGGTCAACGATAGAGTTATTGGAGGAATGTCTGGTTGGTCTGTTGTGGGATGGGCGAGGCAGTAGGGAGTGGAGTGAGGTGTTCCTTGTTTGGTGGATAGTTTTGTGGATGAGTAGGATAGCCTTGTATTTGATTCTTGCTTGTATTGGAAGGAAGTGGAGGTCTCTTAGGATTGGGGTGATGTGATCCCGTTTTTTTGCATTCTGAATAATCCTTGCTGTGGTATTTAAGGCAGTTCAGAGGGGGTTGGTGTGTGAGGCAGGAAGTCCATGATAGATTATGTTGCAGAAATCCAGATGAGGGAGTGTCACAGCTTGCATTACTGTCCTGAAGTCATGAGGTTCTAGGAGGGGTCGGAGGCGTTGAACAGTTTTGGCTTTGTGGAATATCGTCCCAGCAGTTTTGTTGGTTAGAGCTTGGTCGATGATGACGCCTAGATATCTTATTTGGGGCTGGATTTGGATTTGCGTGGTTCCCATGTTGAGGTGGGTAGGTGGTTTGAAGTCGGGTTCTTTTGTCACTATAAGGGCTTCGGTTTTCTTTATGTTGATGGATAGATTGTTCTCCTGTAGCCAGTTGGCCACGTCGTTGAAGCAGGCTGATAGCTGGTCGTTTTTTGGGTTGGTGGTTGTAATCGGTGCGTAGAGCATTATGTCATCTGCGTAGATGTGGAAGATGCCTCAGAAGTAGGCCTGGGAGCCATTCTGGCCCAGGAAATCTGAGGTGAAGAACATCCATTGGCATTCATTAGCAGGAGGCTGCTCCCTCGGGAGAAGCATTATGCTGTACTTAAGAAGGAAGCCCTAAATCTCAAGTGGGCACTAGAAACCTTCAAGTACCACCTGTTGGACTGTCCATTTACATTGGTTATGGACCATCCACCCCTCAAATGACTGGCTCAACATGAGGAGTCCAATGGCTGCATTATGCGGTGGTTTCTGAGTGTCCAGTCCTACCAGTATCAGATCCACCACAGCGCAGGTCTGGCTCACCTGAATGCTGACTTCCTTTCCGACGTGGGGGTCCCGATTGTGGCAGGTGCTCAACTGGGCATGGTTAAGCTGAGGAGGAGCATATGTGATGGGGTATATAGAAAGTTACCCATCCCTCTCCAAAGGGATTATCAGCAGTCCTCCTTAAAAAAGTCTAAAGCTGGATCACGTGATGTGGTGAGCTGGGAAGACGTGAGTCACCTTAGCTCCGGGCCCCCTCGTCCCTGACCGTTGATTTGGACCGTGAATCACGGCGATTTTTTTGCCGGTGCTAAGCCCCGAAGGAGAAGTTATCCCTCGCTGGGGGAGAACCGGGAAATGGCAGCTACAGCGAAGGCGGGGAGGCGGGAGAAAGATCGCGCTGTTGGACCACCGAAAATGGCAGACTCCCCCTCTAAAGCGAGTACCGCGACCCCCTCCACTATGATAGAAGACATCTCGGCGGCGGTTACAGCCGCACTGGCCACATGATTTGATACTCTGAGTGGCAAAATGGACACGCTGCAAGGTTCCATGTCTGCGCTGGGCGCGCGGGTGCAGGAGGCGGAAGACCGCATAATGCAAGCCGAGGAGGAAGTGGAACAACTAAAGCGGGACCTGAGTGCACTGCAGAAAACATCCAGAGCACAAGAGCTAAAACTCGATGAAATGGAAAATAGATCCCGACGTCAAAATCTGCGCTTCTTAGGCGTAGATGAACTACTACCTGATAAAGAACTGCGAGACCTGATTGAAAAGCTGGCCGCCTCTCTACTCGACCGGGAAGATGGGGCCAACCCTATCGTGGTCGACAGAGCCCACAGAGTAGGGCTACGGCCGCAAGGGCAGAACACGCGGCCCAGGGTGGTTTTGGCCAGATTCCATTACTACACACAAAAAGAGGATCTACTGCGGGCAGCGCGGCAAAAAGGCATGGTGGAACATAGGAACATGCGGATTCGCATTACACCGGATTATTCCACAGCACTGAGCCAACGACGCAAGGCCTACGCGCCGGTCTGCCAACGCTTAATTGCTGCGAACATCCACTTTCACGTGCAGTACCCAGCCCGTTTACATATAATACACCAGGGCACTCACCGGGTAATGGAAAATGCGACGGAGGCAACAGCCTATGTGGAATGGCTGCTGGCATCCCCAACAGACGATCAGAGAGCGAGCATACAGTGACATGGGCCTCAAAAATGGACTACCTGTGAAGGGGCACGAGATGGGCAGGAGTGTAAACCCGTATAGGGCGGTGTGACTGGCCCCCCTATGAGCTGAGAGAGCTATCGTGCCTGCTTGGGAGCAACGGGTCATAGCTCCAGCCCCACAACTATGCGGCGAGACCAGGGTGCTGGATATCGGCGACCTTCATTTACAGCCTCTCTCCACCTGTGGGCCCGGACCTTTGCCCCTCTCCTAGGGGAACATCCGATGTCGGCGGAAGGCCGGGGCGTTTGGCCTAACTATTGGCCCTGCGGTGGTTGGAATCTTAGGCCTCCGCCCTGTATCGGCTGCCTGGAACAGCAGGACCTGCAGCGGGTTTAAAGGGGTGATGTTGGCCGTTCTGGCAACCATGTTAATTTTCTTGTTGCTTCCCCCCCTCTCTCTCTGTTCCCCGTTTGGTTCTCTCCCCCTTCCCCCCCCCCCCCCCCCCGTTTTGTTCCTTCTCTGCTGATTTACATATAGGCCTGTTAGCCTGTTAAGAAACGAAAAAGAAAAAAAAAATTTGCTGTTTTCATGTTTGCGGTGTGGGGGGTGGGGGGGTGGGGGGGGTGGTGGGGGGGTGATCGGGGGGGATGGGGGATCGGCTGGGTGGGGTGGGGGGGTTGGAGAGGGGGGGCCATTAGTAGGGAGGAGGGGATTATCAGACTAGCGATCGCGGTTGGGGACTCTATAAAATAAAAAGATACTGGGGGGGAGGGGGACCCGTTCACATCTTAAGTGGTCACGATGGGAGGGTGGCGGAGAGTGGGGATAGAGATTGGGGTAGAGGGGGGGGGAGGGGGCGATGGGGAATGGGGGAAGGGAGGGGTGGTAGGGATAAAGGGGGGGGGGGAGACGCAGCCCCTACGATACCGATTAGGGACTACTAAGCCATTCTTATGGGAGAGGGAGGGGGAGACCTCAGGCTGGGGGGGTCTCTCCGGGCAACTGATAGATACGGTCTTGCCCAATTACTTACAATTTCGGCAGACGTGAAGATTTTTTCCTGGAATGTCTGTGGAATAGGAACCCCTATCAAGCGATATAAAGTGTTGCGGGCCCTGGCACGACACCACTGTGACATTGCTATGCTGCAAGAGACTCACCAGAGCATAGAGGAGCATGCTAAGCTTAAAAGGGACTGGGTTGGACAAGTATGGGGGGCCCCTGCATTGGGTAGGAAGGGTGGGGTGGCTATTCTAATCCACAAGAGACTCCGATTCACTAAGGAAGCGGTCCATGTTGACCCAGAGGGTCGATATATTATGGTATCCGGGACATTGGAAGGGCAACCTGTGATTTTGGGCAATTTGTACAGCCCAAATGTAGTGGATCGGGACTTGTATGCCCGTTTGGGTTCTGGTGTGGAACAGCTGCCTGACGCCCCGTTGATCCTAGCCGGTGACTTTAACGGTGTACTCGATTTAGAGCTTGACGTGTCCAGAGCTGGGGGAGGGGGGACCCGACGACAGGGCACGAAGGCGCTGCATCATATGCGGCGACGTTTACAACTGGTGGACCCGTGGCGGCTTCTCCACCCTGGGGAATGTGATTTTACACACCAGTCTAGAGCACATGGCACTAGTGCTAGAATCGATTATGTGCTAGTCTCGGAAAGACTTTTTACTTATGTCCTCGACGCGCAGATCGGTCCCTTGGAAATTTCCGACCATGCTTTAATCTGGGTGGACCTGGAGTGGCGGGACTCGGCCCCCCCAGCTCGTCTTTGGCGGTTCCCTGTTGACTTAATTAGGGACGTTGAGTTCTCTTCGTTTCTCAAGCAGCGATGGCACGAGTTTACAACCTATAATGAGCCGCATCGTGACAATCCTGAACTATTCTGGGAGACGGCTAAAGTGGTGTTACGAGGAGACATTATAGGATACGTGGCACGTAAGCGTAAACTGGTGGCGAAGCAGATTATTCGACTCGAAGCGCAGGTCTGCCGAGCTAGGCGTCGTCACGCTGTTAATCCATCGGCGGCAAACAAGCAACTGCTGTGGGAATCCCAATTGGCTCTTAATGAACTAATTCATCAGAGGGCTAAGAAGTCCTTTTTATATTACAAATACCAACTTTATCGCTTCGGGGATAAATCTGGGAAATTACTGGCTCGGTGCCTGCGGGGAAAGGGGGCGACCCGTACAGTGGCAGCCTTACGAGATGAGCAAGGCCATATACAAGCAGAGAGTCGGGAGATCGCTCAGATCTTCCGTCGGTTCTACCAACAACTGTATACACGGGGAGCCGATCTGAGGAGCGCTATGCAGGAGTACCTGAAGGACATGTCGCTCCCCCAGCTTGATGCGGAACAACGGGCGAGTTTGGAGATGCCGGTCACGACGGAAGAAGTTGCTTTGGTGATCCAACAGGCGAGTTACTGCAAAGCCCCGGGGCCGGATGGCTTAGGGGCTGAGTTTTATAAACTACTGGGTGATGTGTTGCCAACCACACTAGTGGCAGTCTACCAGCACCGGATAACACAGGGGACGTTTACGTGGGGGGGGAATCATGCCCATATTATCTTATTCCCCAAGCCGGGCAAAGACCACCTACAGGCAGAGTCTTACAGGCCCATTTCCCTACTTAACTTCGACTTGAAGATCTTGGCAAAGGTCCTCGCGACCCGGCTTGCCTTAGTGCTCGGGGACTTGGTTCACGAGTCTCAAGTTGGCTTTGTGAAGGGCCGCTACGCGGTATGCAATCTGCGCAAGATCCTGGCATCCTTGGAATGGGTGCGCCGTCGTGGGACCCCCTCGCTCTTGATCAGCTTTGACGCTGAGAAAGCCTTCGACCGGGTGGGCTGGCAGTATTTGAAGTTCCTGTTGCCGTGTTATGGGCTGGGGGAGTCCTTCTGCCGTATGGTGGGGCTTCTTTATGCTAACCCCACGGCGAGTGTGCTGTGTAATGGCACCCTATCGGATGCGTTTGCACTGCAGAGGGGCACTCGGCAAGGATGCCCCCCTCTCCCCCCTGCTGTTTGTTCTGTCCCTTGATCCACTGATACGAAAAATTGAGGCAGAGGGGGGGATTGCGGGAGTGCGGATGGGTCAGGTTGGGTTCAAAATAGCGGCCTTTGCTGATGACCTGCTTGTACATTTGACGGCCTCGAGGTCCTCCCTTCCGCAATTATTAGAAGAGTTCACACGGTTCGGGAGTTTTGCGGGATTGCGCATTAACATGGGCAAGTCCGAAGCGTTAGATGTGGGGGGTACTCTCCGAGCCGACTGGGGGGATTCCTTTCCTCTGCGGTGGGCAGAGGAGGCTTTTATATATCTTGGGATCTCGTTGACTAGAGATCCCAAGTCTCTATACCAAGTGAATGTCCGCCGGATACTAGCTAAGACTCGACTGCAGCTGCAGGCGTGGGCGCCTCTTCCTTTGTCATTATTGGGCCGAGCGGCAGCCTTAAGCATGGTGATTTTCCCCCGTATACTCTACTGGTTGCAGACATTGCCAGTTTGGCTGCGGAACAGTGATATCCGAGACTTTGAACGGGTTTTTCCGCAGCTTTCTGTGGAGAGGGGCTCGGGCCTGTATCCCGATGTCTCGCCTACAGCGAAGTTGGAGAAACGGAGGGATAGGGATCCCCGACCTGCGGTTATATGCCCTGGCCTGTCAAGCACGACATATTGGGGATTGGCTGGGGGACACCGAGGTCTACACTCCTAGAGCATTGGAATCGGCCCTAATCGCCCCGCAGACATTGACGACGGCATTACACCTGGCTAGGTCGAAATTACCAGATTGGGTAATTCAGAGTGTGTTAATACGGCCGGCCAGATGGTCCTGGCAGCAGCTCAACGCATGGTGGGGGGAATCCTCGGAGGTTTCCAGTTGGTTGCCCCTGCAAGGAAACGCTTGTTTTGCCCCAGGAAATGACACGGCTATGTTCAGACTCTGGGAACGGAAGGGGATCCGGTATTTGGGCCATCTTGTGGACCAGGAAGGGAGGTGTAAATCCTTTGCGCTATTACGGGGGAATATGAACTGGACTATCGACATATTTTTGCATATGCCCAGATATCCCACTATGTAGCTTCCTTACCTAGGAGGGGGCTTGAGGCTATGCGGGCATCGCGGATTCTTGAGTTTTTTGAGCTCGGGGCGGACTCACCGCCCACTATTGCGGGGCTGAAGCGACGTATCGATAATTGGGTGCCTCCGATTGATTACTCCGGGGACGAGCGCCAATGGGCTAGCGAACTAGGGGCGGCAGTGGAGCCGGGTTCGGTTCATCGTGCCCTGAGAAATATCAGGGAACTAGTTGAAGGGGCTCGCTGGAAAGAGATACAGTTAAAGTGTATTCTTAGAGCCCATTTCTCCCCGAGACGCGCACTCCGTAGCCATCTTACAGTGGACGGGAGTTGCCCGAAATGTCAATCACCACTGGCGGACTTGGGGCATATGTGGTGGGGGTGCCCAAAGGTTCGCCGGTACTGGATACAAATTCGGGAATATATGAGTGGCGTGCTGAGCCAATGGATTAGTTGGACGGGGTCTCTTGTGGTGCTGGATCAGCTGGGTACACTCCACCCTAAGGGTCGCTGGGAACGCCTATTGCTCAGGAAGGCCTGCCTGGTGGGGAAGGGTCCGCTGCTGCGTAGATGGCGGGAGGAGGCCCCTCCCTCCTTCTGGGAGTGGCGCAATAGCTTTCACCAGTTAATGCAATTAGAGAAACATGGGGCGAGGGGCAAGCCTAAGCGTTGGGCATCCTTTCTATTGACCTGGGAGCCCTATATCCACACTTTACGCCCTGCTATTCGCAATGAAGTGCTCCAGGCCTATTATTGAAGGTATAGCGTAGGGAATGGCTTAGGCGGAATAGGGATGGGTGGCGAGGGGGATGGGTTATGGGGAGGGGTGGAGTGGGGGCTGCGTCGGGGGGGGATGGGGAGGAGGGGTCGGGGGGGGTTGGTTAAGGAAGAAAACGGAAAACTGTGGGTTCGATGGAAGTTACAACTTCTGGCTAGTAGAACCGGGTGGAGGAGAAGACACAGCCCCACCCGGGTGCCGGTTATGTCTTGAGCTGTTAATGTATACCTAATTGATACTGCTGGTTGTTCTTTGTGATTGTTCTGTCTTGCTTAATAAAAATGATTTAAAAAAAAAAAAAAAAGTCTAAAGCTCAGAACACAGGGCTGGGAGGGCTCGGACAGAGGGATTAAGAAGGCATTTGTGTACAAAAGGGAGAGGAGAGGCTGGGAGAGGAGTGTGGTTGTGAGGTAGGAACTGGGAACCATACTCACAAACACCGGCGTCCAAGGGACTGCCTGGACTTTGGGGCTGAACTGAATCCTGTCTACTTTGTGGATTGGGGAAGGGCACTGAGAAGCAGCCTGTGAAGGCAACAGGCTGGGGAATGATGGCTATGTGTCTGAAAGATAATAAAGGTAGTTTTGTTTGTCCCTGAACAGTTGTTTGCCTGATATTTTAAAAGCCCCTTGCCACTGCATGCTATGCTATAACATGGGATCTTATTGGGTACTTTGGTCTGGGCCTTATGTAATTTGGTGATAAGTTCTATGGTTAAAATAGTCACAGTCTTGGTTGAAGATATGATGTGCTCCTTAGGGGGCATCTGAGGGGCTTGCAGAAAAGCTCCTGGAGAAAACATTGGTTTTGCTATTCTTTGAGCCAGGCTGGTAGGTGATCACTAAATTGAATCTGGTAAAGAAGAATGCCTATTTGGCATGAAGGGGACTTGATTTTTGGGCGGGCTATATATTCTAGATTCATGTGGTCTGTAAATACCACTATAGGATATTGAGCTCCTTCCAGGAGGAGCTACTATACTTCAAAGGCTCACTTAATCGATAGCAGCTCCTGGTTACCAGTGTCATAGTTGATTTCTGCTGGAGAAAACTTTCTGGAGAGATACGGAAAGGGATGGAGCTTGTCTGAGTCTGGATCCCACTGAAAAAGAATTGGCCCTACCTTAACTTCCAAGGTATCAACTTCCACAGTAAAGAGAAGATGGGGATTGGGTGCATCGAAAGGACCTGGAATACCTTAACTGCATCAGGGGACCATTGTTTGGGGTTAGCCTCCTTCCCTAGGAGGGCAGAAATAGGTGCAGCACAATGCCTAGGAAGCACTGAACTGTGTTAGGTCTTTGAGGATAGTGGCAATTCATGCTAGCTGATATCTTGGAGGGATACATTTCTAATCTCATGGTGGATAGTATATACCCCCAAAAGGGCATTTCAGTGACCTCAAACAGAATTTCTCTAACTTAGCATATAGATGATTATCCTACATTGTAAAAAACACTCTTGAGGTGCTGACAATGGAGAGTATGAGTGGGCAAAAAGAGAATCTTCTAGGCATAAGACATATCTTCCTAGCCTATTTCTAAAGTCTTGGAAAATAGTGGGACCAAACAGGAAGTAGGCATTGGGCAGTTCGAGGGGGCGGAAGCAAAAAGCCCTGTGGCGCCAAAGTTGTAAGGTAAACACTGTGGGCCTGTTTGCAGCCATTGTTGCTGCTGCAGATCCTGGAGTGGGGTGGCAGCAGTGGTGGCAATGGGCACCACAGAAGGGTAGGGGCACAAGAGATGAACTTTGTGGCCATTGCTGCCGCTGCAGGTCCCAAAGAATGGTGGCAGCAGTGGTGGCAATGGGCACCGCAGGGGGTGGGGGTGCAAGGGATGAGGCTCACCCAGGGTGCTTCATCTCCTTGTGGTAGCCTTTGTTAGAGACCTTTCCTGGGCAGGAGCATGGATGGAGAGACTAGGCCCAGGGCAGGGTGCATAGTACAGGAGTCAGCCAGGATCAAGATAAGTAGCCCTGTCAGAACTGCAGCACTACCAAATGTGGAGCAGAGTCTAGACCCAGAGTGATTGTGGCAGGACTGGAGCTAGAAATGGACATGGAGTAGGATCTGGATAACATGGCAGCAAGCGAGATTTTTCATGCAGCACATAACTAAGCTATGGAATTTTTTACTGGATAATGTGGTCAAAATGATTAACATGGTGGGGTTCAAAAGCGATTTGGGCAAGTTCCTGGAGGAAAAGTCCATACTATATTATTAATCAGGTAGAATTGGGAGAACCATGCCCAGTAATGAGCTATAACAATTAGATCTACTTTTTGGGATCTGCTGGGTACTTGTGACTTAGAATGGCCAGTGTTGAAGACAGGATACTGGGTGCTATGGACCTTGGTTTGACTTGGTATGGCTTTTCTTATGGTCTTAAGGTTACAAAAGGAAATGTCTGCAGAGTGTGAAGTTACCCATTTCCAGGAGTAAGATTTTAAGCCAGTCATAGATTTCTGACAATCTCATCCTGATCCATTATGGGACCTGCAGCACCAAATCCAGTAGGTAAAATCAGATACAGTACTGCAAAGACCATACGCATTGCAATGCAAATTTAAAACCAGAACTGAGAAAAAATCTCACTCCTGGAACTGGGTAACTTGGTAACTCTGTGTTTGGTCAGTAGGTTGCTCTATTCTATGCTATAGTAAAAGGTTGCTATGTTTTAGAATGGTAAATTTAATTGATATTAAACATTATTTCCAAAAATGTACAAAATATCAAAACTTTTGGCTGCACCTCTGACCCTTTCTTTTATGTCATTTAGGGCTATGCTTACTAAATTGTGCTAAGCAGTTAGCACATATGTAGAGCACATTGTTAGTGTACCAATGCAGTAACTGTTACAATACTAACATGACAATGCGCATTAACTAACATGCTAATTGCATGATCTGTGAAAGTCTGGGAGCTGGGCAGAGAGTGGGGACAGAGCAGTTAGTGCATGGGACAGGAGCAATTGGGGATCATTCCTGCTCTCTTCTAGACACAAGGGACTCCTGGTAAAAGCCAGGGGGATGTCAGAGGGTTGGAAGCACTGGGGGGGGGGGGGCTATTTGGTTAGGATTTCAGGAGTGTCAAGGGGGATCATGGGTTGCTGGAGTTTTTAATGGATGTTGGGATAGTCAGGGAAGAATTGGGGTCTTTAATGCATGTCAGGAAAGGTATCAGGAGGGAATGGGGGGGGGTCAGGATCTTTAATGAAAGTCAGGGAGGGTGTCAACAGAATGTGGGCTGAATGAAACAGCTGCACAATTAGGGGCCTGTTTACTAATGCATTGCCAGAATGCCTTTTTTAATGTATGGTAAATGCTCGAAGCTTAGGCAACAAAGTTCCAGACCTAGAAGCCCTAATGGTGGAAATGGATTTGGACATTGTGGCCATTACAGAAACATGGCTAAACGAATCGCATGATAGGGATATAGCCATACCTGGCTATAATCTATTCAGAAAAGACAGAGAAAATGGAAGAGGAGGAGGAGTAGCCATGTATGTCAAAAGCAATATTAAAGCTACTGAAATGCTGGGGGCAATGGGAAAAGAAGAAGCGCTCTGGATCGTGTTGGAAAGAGGAGATGGCACTGTCATCCATACTGCTGTAGTCTACAGACCTCCAACACAAATTGAAGAGATAGATAATGAATTGATTATAGATATTGCCAAGATAGCCACAAAGGGGGAAGCGATCATATTGGGCGACTTTAATCTACCTGATGTGGATTGGATTACTCCTTCTGCAAATCTGGAAAGAAGCAAAAAAATCGTGGATGCTCTCCAAGATGCGTTACTTAGACAAATGGTGATGGAACCAACCAGGGAAAGCTCAACGCTGGATTTAGTGCTCACCAATGGCGATAGCATGTCGAATGTCTGCGTGAGTGCCCCTGTGAACAGCAGCGATCATCACACGGTGTGGTTTGAGATAAAAGCCACAGTACAGGCCAATCATAGCAGGCTCAAAGTCCTAAACTTCAAAAACACCGACTTCAATAAAACGGCCGAGTACCTAAAGGAGGAGCTGACAGGTTGGAAGGAAATAAGGGAAGTGGAATTGCAATGGGCTAAACTAAAGGTGGCAATAAAAGGGGCAACAGATAAATATGTAACAAAAGTAAACAAAAACAAGAGGAGAAGAAAGCCTATTTGGTTTTCCAAAGAAGTGACTGCTCAAATAAAGGCAAAAAACACAGCTTTCACAAAATTCAAAAGCTCACAAACAGAGGAACACAGAAATGAATACAGGATCAAACTCAAAGAGACAAAGAGAGAAATAAGGATAGAAAAATCAAAGGCAGAGGAAAAGATGGCTAAAGATGTGAAGTGTGGTGACAAAACCTTCTTCAGGTATATTCGGGAAAGGAAGAAGATCAGAGGTGGAATTGCAGGACTCAGAAATGCTGTGAACGGACTCGTGGAAAGTGACATTGAAAAAGCAAAATTGTTAAACAAATACTTCTGCTCTGTTTTTACTATAGAAAGTCCTGGAGAAGGACCACCTGTGACTCCCAAATATAAAATTGGGAATGAAGTAGTTACCACACCATTCACAGAAGATGAGGTGTTAGAACAACTTGCAAAACTGAAAGTGGACAAGGCCATGGGACCAGATGGGATACATCCCAGGATACTGAAAGAGCTCAGAGATGTTCTTGCAGGGCCGTTAAAGGATGTTTTCAACAGATCCTTGGAAACAGGAGAGGTTCCTCAGGACTGGAGAATGGCTGATGTCGTACCTCTACACAAAAGTGGTGACAGGGAAGAAGTGTCAAACTACAGGCCTGTGAGCCTTACCTCGGTGGCGGGAAAAGTCATGGAGGCGCTCCTGAAAGAGCGAATAGTGAACTTTCTCAAAACCAACAGGTTGCAAGACCCGAGGCAACATGGTTTTACCGAAGGACGATTTTGCCAAACAAATCTGATTGAGTTCTTTGGGTGACCAGGGAACTAGATCAGGGGCATGCAATGGATGTCATCTACCTGGATTTCAGCAAAGCCTTTGATACTGTTCCTCATAGGAGGCTTATCAATAAACCCGGTAGCTTGGGGATGGATCCTAAGATGGTAAATTGGATCAGAAATTGGTTGACTGACAGATGACAGAGGGTGATGGTAAATGGAGCTCACTCGGATGAAGGGAAGGTGATTAGCGGGGTGCCCCAGGGGTCAGTCCTGAGCCCAGCACTGTTCAATGTATTTGTGAGTAATATTGCTGAAGGACTGAATGGAAAAGTCTGTCTTTTTACAGATGACATGAAAATTTGCAACAGAGTAGACTCCCCCGAGGGAGTGGTTAACATGAGGAAAGATCTACAAAAGCTGGAAGAATGGTCAAATGCTTGGCAATTAAGATTTAATGCAAAGAAGTGCAGAGTCATGCACTTGGGTAGCAGAAATCCCAGGGAAATGTACGCGATAGGGGGCGAGAGGTTGGCGTGTACGGATCAGGAGAAAGACCTTGGTGTGATTATTTCTGAAGATCATAAGGTGGCAAAACAGTGCGACAAGGTGGTGGCAAAAGCCAGGAGGATGTTGGGCTGCAAACAAAGAGGAATTACCAGCAGAAAGGAAGAGGTACTTATGCCACTGTACAAGTCACTGGTGAGGCCTCACTTGGAATACTGTGTTCAGTTTTGGAGACCGTATCTTGCAAAGGATGTAAAAAGACTGGAAGCTGTTCAGAGGAAGGCGCCCAAAATGATTTGGAGCCTGTGTCAGAAGCCTTATGAGAAGAGACTTGAAGACCTAAACATGTACACTTTGGGGGAGAGGAGGGACTGGGGAGATATGATTCAGACCTTTAAATACTTAAAGGGAAATAATGAACAAACAAACCTCTTCCAAAGACGGGGAAGCTGTAAAACTAGAGGGCACAACAGGAAGCTGCAAGGTGGTAAATTGAAAGGCAACTGAGGGAGGAGTGGCTCAGTGGTTGGGACAGGTTACCTCAAGCTGGAAGGCCAGGAGTTCAATTCCCACATGGGGACAAGCAACTTCAGGCTGGAGGGACAGGGGTCTCTAGTCCCATGGCCACTCCTTGTGGCCTTGGGCAAGCCACTTAACCCTCCATTGCCTCAGGTACACTTAGATTGTGAGCTCTTCAGGGAGAAGGGAATAAAAAGTACCTGTTAGTATTCATGTAAACCACACTGATTCTAAAGAGCACAGTATAAAAAAGAAAAAAATAAATAAAATGTCAGGAAATACTTTTTCACGGAAAGGGTGGTGGATGCTTGGAATACCCTCCCGATGGAAGTGGTGGGGGCAAACACAGTGATGGAATTCAAAATGGCATGGGACAGACACAGTGGATACCTTTACAGCAACAGGATAAAATCAAAATAAACTGAACCATCCAATTTCTCAACAAATAGGGGTGTCCTGCATGGCGTGGTGCATTCACCCCTAAACAGGGACGTGGGGAGGGGTGGCCTGCACGGAGCGACAGGTGCACCTACTCTTGCAATCATGCTGGGCAGACTAGATGGACCATGCTGGTCTTTATCTGCCGTCATTTACTATGTTACTATGTCTGCCTCTCATGGGAGCTTTTTAGACAGATGTTGGCCACATCCTCAGGTGTTAGTACATGGCCTTTGCACTTACTGTGTGCTATTCTGCATTTAGCATATGATGAATGCAAACATTTCCTGCACTTTAGTAAACAGACCCATAACTTCTTAAATGTAGGCTGCTTATTTTCTGTGTCTAAATGCCCATGTCCCACCATGAGCAGACCTGTGACCTGTGATTGTTACAAACAACATATGATGCCGAGATGCCAGGTCTCTGTCATCCCTGAGCCCCCATTTGCATGTGTTAGCAGGGCAGCTGTGTGAACATTGCCTCACTATTCACAACTATCATTCCACAGATATCTGCCAGGAGCTGCAGGGCCTCCGCCAGGACATGGGGAGGAACCGTGATGTGGACATGATACTGGTTCAGGGAATGGGAGTGATAGTAGAAGTGCTGCAAGCCATGATGACAGCCATCAACTACCACACGGACATGTCAGCAAGGCAGCAGCTACAGCAGCAGCAGAAGCAGCAAGGGGTGCTAGGAAGGCAGGATGGCGTGATTGTGGGCAGCCACTCAGGCAGTAATGTTGGCCAGAGGGGTGATGCCCAGCAACTATGCCAGTAGCATGTGTGTAGTTCTACAGCAAACAAATGTACAAATGTCTGGCTGTGTCTGTCAGTACCACAGCAAGGAATCTGTACAGCCTCTTACCAGATATGAGTCCGGGTGTGCACCCACCTAGGTAGACATGTCATGGGTACCCCACCTGGGTACCCCTCCCCTCAGGTGGCCAACATCACATCTCCACCTGTCCCTCCCATATATGTCCCATACCCCTCCCCCCTCCCATTCTAAATGACATGGACATGTGGGCCATCGCTGTTGTGTGGCCACACAGGCATCCCCTCCATATCCCCTGGGATCCTCCGCAAGTGTCCCGTACCTTCAATGATCACATTCACTCACCTTTTCCTGCCAGACTCCACAGTCCATAATCTATGGAACCCATTCCTGATCTGTGCACTGTGTTTGACATATTTTTGGCTCACCTTTCCCTTAGGACCATGTCATTGACTGGTGTTGCAGGCCTAATGCCGAACACCTTTACCCACCAGGTCACCCCTCACCATAGCAGTGGATGTGATCATTGAACCTCAGCTACTCCTGGCACAAACTCAGTTCTTTTGTTCTACAGCTCTGTCATGGGTCTGTTCCTGTTTTGTCCACTATGCCATGTGTGCACACATTGACATGTCCTGGTCCACAGGCATGTGAGTCCAGTGTGCAGGACATGGCAACCAACATGTCCTTGCTGTGCCTGTGAGGGTGGCACCATCTGAGAGGTCCCAGGAGGTTGCATACATCACTATACATAGCCATCCTCCACTGTATGCTGTTTGGACTGGACCATGTGTGTAACACATGTGCCTGTCACAAACCCAGGGAAACAGTGCTATATGCATACCAATGTGCAATTTGGTGCAGAGAAGAACACATGATCAGGCCATAGTTAAACCAAAATCTAAACAAATGTACAAAGAAACATAAGAAACATTGACACCTGGAACATGTGTCAACATGGCATGGCACACAATGCCAACATTGGTGGCAGTAGCTACTCCCCAAACATCTGTGCCTATGAGGTGATGGCAACACCTGGGACCCAGGAGTGCAGAGGGAACAAACAAACCTCTTCCAAAGACGGGGAAGCTGTAAAACTAGAGGGCATAACATTTAGCTGCATGGGGGTAAACTGAAAGGCAATGTCAGGAAATACCTTTTCACTGAAAGGATGGTGGATGCTTGGAATCCCTACCAATGGAAGTGGTGGGGGCAATTAGAGTGTCGGAAGTCCAAATAGCATGGGACAGGCACCATGAAACTCGTTCTAGCAACAGGAGAAAATCAGACTAAACATAACTGTCTGTTATATCTCAGTAAGTAGGGGTGCCTTAAACGAAGCGGTGGGTATAACCTTAAACAAAGGCATGTGGAGGGCTAACCTGGCTGGAGCAGCAGGTGCACCTACTCTTGCCGCCTTGCTGGGCAGACTAGATAGACCATACCAGTCTTTATCTGCCGTCATATGCCATGTTGCTATGTTACTGTGCTATGGACACTTTGGGGTATGTTTACTAAACTGCGGTAATGTTACATAACGCGCATTAACGTTACTTAACGTTCGTAGACGTTCCGCGGCGCGGTAAAACACCACAGAAGGTGGAGAGAGGGCAGAGAGAAGGGGTCAATGGGCAGAGTGTGGGCGGGGAGAGGCTCCATTCACACTAACGTGCTGATCTGAAGAGCTGAATCCTAACGCGATTGAAAACCTGCCGTTAGATGTACATTTGCAGGGGAGAGAAACCATTTAAGTGTCAGCAATGTACAGCATAGGCAGGGAAACCTACAAAAGTGATACGTGTGATACATGTGCACAGAACAAAAGGGCACATAAACATTGAAAATGACCTCAACAAACTGGAAAAAAAACATAACCAAGCTGGCCAATAGTGATATTAATGGGAAACATCAACCCCCCCCCCCCCCAAGAAAGCTCCAAAAAAGATATTAATCGTGGAAGGGTCTATGCTCCGTCCCCATACAAGGTGAATGAGCCCACAGTAAAATAGCGCTGATCAGGGCTTTCCCTTGTTATTGGACAGGTGTCCTATGGCGTGCACATGTCCTGAAACAGCAGGGTGGGCATGTTGGAATGGGCAACTGGACATATGCCGGAAAAGGGGATACAGAGGGCCGCAGGTGGCACATGCTGTGGTGCAGCTGGGCCACAGTGCGGACTAGGGTGATGCCTAGGTAGCCCATATGAATGCTGAACCAGCAGAGCAGCCAGACAGCAACTGCTGAAGGCCCAACATGGGCACGACTGTGTTTCCCACAGTGTCACAGGGGATAGTACCCAGCAGCTACCCCCAAGGGCACGGAACATTGGCAGGCGGTGCTGGGGGGAAGCATGGACACCTATGCAGGCACCCCTACCCCAGAACCCGCACCATAGGCAGCCGCCTACCCGCACACTGGATGGCCGGAGACTGCGCTCCACCAGCATCACCGACAGAAGGGCAAGTCAGCATGGTGGCAGAGGGATACTGGTGGTGGAGGGGGCAGTGGCTGCTGCCCAGAGCAGACCGTGGCCTAGCCCTGTGTAGGTGGGTGCCATGCACTGCAACAGACAGGCCCTGTCTGACGAACAGTCATGGTATCACCAGGGAATGCACCAACTCTGTGACAACACGGTGGTGCAGTGCACAAAACCAGTGTATTCAGAAGCAAAAGGTTACAGGTTCAAGTCCCAGCTGTGGTTCCTGCCAACCCAGTCCCCATATTTTACCCACAACTAAAACGTGCTAATACAGACAGAACCTTTATTGCAGATGACGTAGACATGCCCAAAATACCTACATTTTACCCTACAGAGCACAGACACCATAAACATGCGCATTACCTAGAGCAGAGTCTCCCAAATGCAGTCCTGGAGGGCCAATCACCATCCAGGTTCCATGCTGCCTCTAATAAAGATGCCTGTGCTGCATTTCTATGCGCCGCTCCCATGGTATGCAGATGTATCTCATGCATATTCATGAGGGACAGCATGAAAACCCGAACAGTGTTTGGCCCACCAGGACTGGAGTTGGGAACCTCTGCCCTAAAGCAGTGGCCAACAGGAGCAGACACACCCGCACCCACAGGCTCCATTATCCAATGCCTCCTGAAGAGGCAGGATGTTGGGCCCTGCGTGCATCTCCCAATACTAGCAGTTGCATACCTTGGCAATGCCACCCTAAACCTGGGAATACGGTAAACATCTATCAAACGGTTGCTGTGATTACTGGCAGATAGCAATTCCAAAGTTAAGCACAATTTGCTGATTGAGCTGCATCATAGCAACCTTTCTGATGTCTGTGGAGTGTGCTACAGGTCTTGTGTCTGACAGTGTTTACCACCCTGGGGAGTGACCCCAACAGTATTGCGTACCATAGCCATGCCTGCACTGTGCCCAGGACTGGTGCGGTGGCCAGGGCTGCCAAACACCTCTATAGTTGCACAATGCTGGCATAAGTGTGGGGAGTGTGTGTCTGTCTATCCAGTGTGTTGTGGCTGCAAACACCCTCCACAGCCCACACTG
This sequence comes from Ichthyophis bannanicus, assembly GCA_033557465.1. Lineage (NCBI taxonomy): Eukaryota > Metazoa > Chordata > Amphibia > Gymnophiona > Ichthyophiidae > Ichthyophis > Ichthyophis bannanicus. The sequence goes on from CM066036.1 coordinate 393,921,781, forward strand.
CTAGCACTGTTGCCAGTATTGGCCTGCCAATGTGCATACTGAGGAGCAAGGTACCGTGGGAATAGCCAGGATAGGATGGCCTGGCCTGGATCCATCTGTACATAGCATAGGGCAATGGCTCGGACATTGTAGTGGCCGGCCACCACCTGCACGGACAGGGTGGCCACAGCATGTCCTGCTGGGAGGTCACGCTCACCCTGACTGAGCAGTGACCACGGCATGGCTAGGTTCCCCCATAGTGCTATATGGTATTTCTCTCATGTGATATTTATGGGTTCTCTTTTGGGGCCCAATCACTGACTAATCTGCTTGGTGTGTATGCTGACATCCCAGTTCTGGGTACACGCATCTCCTCCAGGAACATGCACTATGGACTAGCTAGCAGACTGTCTGCAGCTAGTATGTGTCTTGCTGGAACACCATGCAGGGTGCAGCGGCTGGAGGCTTGCTGCTGGAGAATGTCAGATAGTGGTGGGGGGCAGCTGTGCATTTCCAGGCCTACTGTCTGTCTGCTATTGCTTTATGGATGTGTACAGCTCTGCATTGCCTGCCCTGTAGGGTGTCTGTTCCCCAGCAGGGCAGAGGTGATGGTCCCCTCTACTGCCACTATTGCGGGGGGTAGAATGTGGATCTGTTGGTGGGAGATCCTGTCCCCCACCCTGAGCCACAGAGGGTGGGTTGGGTGGTGGTACGTAATCCGCCTGTGGGTCCAAATACCCCTCCTTCACTTAAATCATGTGACCATGGCACCCACACAGGGTATCTTTATCTTTATATCTTTATTGTCACATTTAATATACCGCTCTTTACCGGTAGCCCCAGAGCGGTGTACAACAGTATAATATATAGGCTGCTGAAAAGGAAAAGGAACGCCAAAAATAATGAAAAGGATAGGACAGGGTGGAGAGAGAGAGTAAAGCAACAGAGAAAGCAACGAAGCAGACAAAACACAAAATAACGAACATTCTAGATCAGCGGGGTGGGGGAGAAAGGGAAGCAGGAGGAGGAGGGAGGTTAAAAGCGGTGCAAAAAAGGTGGGTCTTCAGCCTAGCCTTAAAAGTCTTGTAGGAGGGTTCTAGATGGAGGGCGACGGGGAGCGAGTTCCAGAGTCGCGGGCCCAAGAAGAAAAATGCTGAGGAGCGGGTGGACTCGAGGTGGGCTTGTGATGGGGAGGGGAGGGACATGCGGTTCAGGTGGACTGATCTGAGGGAGCGGTGAGACAAGTGAAGATGTATTAGATTGGCAAGGTAGAGGGGAATACCAGTATGGATGGTTTTGTGCACTTATGTAAGGATTTTGAACTGTATACGGTAAACAAGGGGAAGCCAGTGTAGGTGAATCCGGATGGGGGTGATGTGGTCGAAGCGGGAAGCATGGGTGAGAATACGTGCAGCTGTGTGGTGGACCAGTTGTAGTCTTCGCAGTTGGATTTGAGGGAGACCGGCCAGGACGACATTGCAATAGTCCAGACGGGATACCACCAGGGACAGTAGCAGTGTAGTCAGGGAAGGGACAGATATAAAGGGACGAATGGCACGGAGTTGACGTAAGGTGTGAAAGGACCGCTGCACAACAGAAGAAATATGTTCCTTGAAGGATAAGGCGGAGTCCAGGGTAACTCCTAGATAACGGAGGGAGGAGACTACTGGCAATGGGGAACCGGACAAGGTAGGGGCGAGAGAGGGAATTGGGGCACCATACGTAAACCAAATGGGAAATGATTTGGAGAGGTTCACATGCAACAGATTGGTGGAGAACCAGGAGGACACTAAAGCCAAGCAGGAGTTGAGAGGGGCAAGTTCAGGGGCAGAAGGAGCCGTGTGATGAAGAAGAATGATATCGTCTGCGTAATAGTGGGCTGAGATGCTATGCTGCTGAACTAAGAATGCGAGGGGGGCCAGGAAGACGTTAAACAGGAGAGGGGCGAGGACAGAACCCTGGGGAACACCACATGGGAGAGGGGTGGGAGGAGAGGAGGAGGGGCCTGAAGAGACGGAAAAGGTTCGGTGGGAGAGGAAGGAGTGAAACCAAGAAAGAACAGTGCCAGAGAGCCCAATGTCGTGTAAACGGGCCAGAAGAGTAGGGTGGTCCACAAGATCGAAAGCAGCAGATAAGTCTAAAGAAACGGCAATAGTGATGCGGCCTTGGTCGTGTGCGGTATGAACTTCATTAAGAAAGGAAAGCAGAATAGACTCAGTGCTGTGATTGGGATGAAAACCGGATTGGTGGGGGTGAAGTGTAAAGGTGGCCTCAAGATGAGAGGAAAGTTGTGCATAAACCAGTTTCTCAAGGAGCTTGGAGAGGAAGGGAAGATTTGAGATAGGGCGCCAGTTGGCTGGGGAGGACGGGTCGAGAGAGTTCTTTTTTAAGATAGGACGAATAATAGCATGCTTCCAGACAGTGGGGAACAAACCAGAGGTTAAACTAGAGTTGATAATGGAGAGTATGTAGGGAGAGAGGGCCAGAGAGGGGTCCAGAAGCCATTAGGAAGGGATGGGATCAGAGATACAGGTAGTCTTTCGAGTGGAGGAGTAAACCCTGGAAAGATCTGGCATAGACACAGGTTGAAAGGAGGACCATTTATGGGAAAGGGAGGGAAAAGGGGAAGAAGGAAAGGAAGGGGGGGAGTTAGGAGGAGGGGAAGAGGGGAAGAGGGGGACAGGGGAGGAGGGCAGGAGGGAAAGAGTGACCGAAGATTTTGGATTTTAGAGGCAAAGTATGATGCTAGAAGAGCAGGATCAGGGGATACTGGGGAGGGGGCTGGGGAGGTAAGGGAATGAGAGGCGGAGAGAGAGCGAAAGACAGAGTAGAGCTGTCGAGTAGAATTAGCTGACATGGAGATACGAGAAGAGAAATAGTCCCGCTTAGCGGAATGCAATAGAGATCGATAGTGTGAATGACAATAACGAAAGTGTGCTAAGGAGGTGGGGGAAGGATGCCTACGCCAACGCCGTTTGGCGCGGCGCAGGTAGGAACGATGAAGAAAGAGGCCTGCGTGGAACCAGGGGTAATGGTGCTGAGGGGAGGGGGAGGGAAGAGGCTGACGCGGGGCAAGCTGATCCAAAGCAGCTGTAAGGGTGGTGTTCCAGGACTGGGACTGGAGACCAACAGGGAGCAGATGAAAATCTGAGGAAAAAAGAGAATCAGAGGATGGGAATTGTAAGAGAGTGGCGGGCGTGATACGATGAACAAGACGAGGGGCAGAGGGAATCCCGTCTTGGGCAGGAGGGGGAGGAGAAGAGGGAATGGAGAAGAATAGACAGAAATGATCAGACCAGGGAACAGGCAGGGTATGAAGAGAAGTAGGGATCATGGAAGAAGAGGAGTGAGATATGACCAGGTCCAGGGAGTGACCAGCAGAGTTGGTAGGCATGGTAGTGTGTTGTAGAAGAGAGAGATCAGAGAGGAGAGAGAGAAAGGAAGAGTCACGGGAAGAGAAAGGGGAGTCAAAGTGAATATTAAAGTCCCCTAGGACCAGGAGATGCTGATAACTGAGAGAGAGTTCGGAGAGAGTCTGTACGAGCGAGTCCCAAGTATGCACTTTTCTGGGTGCATCATAGTCCACAAGGGCTAGATGTGAAATACAGATGGACACAGGCATATCCTAGGGGTGTTTGCAAGGACTACCTATCACACATTGGCACTGATGGGGACCTGCAGCATAGCCTATCTCAGCAAAGCCAGGTGCTGCGAAAATGGTGCTGGGCACCCCATCTCACCCTCAGGGTGAGCACAGGACCCGCACACTGTGATGGTCTGTAGCTACTCTGTGCCACTAACACACACCGTTGGCACCCCCTACCAGGCTGAGGTACTGTGGGGTGCATACCCCATCTTGTGATCATCTGTAGACTACTGATTTGCATGTGCTGTGCATCCTGGGTACGGGTGGGTTGACCCTATCCTAGTAACAACAGCAGAATGTTTGTGTGGTGCCGTGTAGTCCTTCTGTAGCCAGCCAGGGGTTTGTTAGCAGTTGTAGCCCACTGGTTACTTCACTGCCCATTGAGCCAGAGGTCATAGGTTCAAAACCCACAGTGGGGTTCATTGATAGGACTGTCTTAGGCATTGTCTATTTTTATTGTATATTAGTGCTGCCAGCAGAAACACCCTCAGAGTACTGTCACCTTAGGGTGCCTCATAAGGCGCCTTATACGGCGCCCTATGAAACGCCTTATAAGTTGCCTTATAAGGTGTCCTATAGGGGACATTATAGGGTACCTTGGCAGACAGCGCACTTTATAATGTGCCCTATGGAGTGCCTTCTAGGGTGTCTTATCCGGCACCTTAGGTTACGCCACTGTGAGGGTGTGTTTGCTGGCAGCACTAATTAAAGTAAAACTAAAATTTCTCACAACCTAATACTTAACCCTTTCCAGGCCAAGCCCAAAACTCTCGGGATCCAAAATTCTGACTAAATATTCCTATCAAATGGTATATAATACATGACCATAGCAAAAGGAAAATCACTATTAGAACATATTGAATAAGACGGGTACAATTTTCCTGAAATATGCAAAAATTAACCCGGCTGCACAATGTGGATTAAAATTTTAAAGTAGGCCTTCAAAGGGTTAAACATAATGCCTCAGCCAGCCTTATTCATTAGGCACACTGGGGAATCAAACCCATGACTCCTGTACCATCAGTCAGTGTAGTAACCATTGTGCTACAGCTCTGTTTCTGTGTATGCATGTCTGCGCGCCTTCTTAAGATTAACGCGCGGTAACATGCCACGGCTCCCTCTAATGCTCGTTAATTTATGGCGCCTTGTAACGCACGTTATCGGTAACGATGTACCGCCCATGTCCTTATTTGGGTATTTCTGCCTCTACTGCGGATCCTAACGCGAATGGCATTACCGCAGTTTAGTAAACATACCCCTTTGTATGTCACATTGGCAAATTGCAGTATGGAACGGTTGCAAGGCCACAGGTAGTCATCCATTTTACTATGACACCCCTATATATAATCATGTCCATACAGTTGTCAACCAAAGGAACATATTTCTGGGATTAAGCTCCCCCTAGGTGTAGTCTGTGTCACTTGCTCGGTCATATATTACCTATATGTAGTTCCTTTTTATGACAGGCCCCTGAATCTGCTACAACACTACACAGGCAACATGCTGGTCACTGTGCACTCCATACAGATCACAAACAATATGAATATGCCTTACATACAGACCACCTGATAATAAAGCAGAAAACCTAGATGCCCTATTAGAACTCCTTAGCACATCAACAGAACGCAACCCAATAATACTGCTAGGTGATTTTAATCTCCCATCCCTACCAACCCAACAATCAACCCTATTCCTTGATGCAATTGCTGATATGGATTATCACCAAATAATAAATGAAAAAACCCACAATAGAGGTGGTACCCTCGACCTAGTCTTCCTCCCTGATGCACTCTATAAACTTTTTGACTCAACTTTTCTGGAATGTACCCCAATCCCCTGGTCAGACCACCATCTAATTAAGTTCAACCTTACATACACTGAGCCAAATAATAATAACAAATATCAAATAGCTCCAAAAACAAGATTTAAAAGATTCAATGAGGAAGAATTCCTAGATTCAACAATCCCTTATCTCTCTCTATCACCTACTGACCTAGACGAAGCAGTCTCAACCTGGCATAATACAATCAATAAAGCAGCCATCCACAAGCATGATTTAAAAAGGAACAACAAATCCAGAGCAGGTGTGACTCCATGATTCACTAAAAGCTTGAAACTAATGAAAAAGGAACTAAGGAAACTAGAATCAAAATGGCGCAGCACCAAATCAACCCCTAGCTTTGAGAAGTACCATAACCATCTTAAAAAATACAAGGAAGCAACTGTTAACGCAAAGAAAGACTACTACACAAACATTCTAAATAAATCATTAAACAGACCAAGAGAATTGTTTTCATTGGTTCAAAACCTTACCAACAACACACACAATGCAAGTCATGTCATAACAGATATATCTGCCCAAACACTAGCTAACCCCTACAAAAACAAATCAAATCAACATGCCTTGTCACCAAAAACCACTACAAGCAATCTCTTCCAGCAAGTAAATGGCTGGTCCAAGTTCCACCCAATAACCAAAAATTCACTGAAAAATATTATCTTAAACTTAAATACCACGACATCTAACCTAGACCCCTGCCCAGTAACATGGATAAAGAACTCTCTTCCTACATTATCAGCTTTTATCCTACCAATAATAAATCTATCACTGCACCAAGGCTACCTCCCGCCAATACTAAAACACGCACAAATACGCCCAATACTCAAAAATAATAAGCTTGACAAAACCTCACCCAACTCCTACAGACCTATATCAAGTATACCTTTTATGGCTAAACTTATTGAAAAAGTAGTCCAAACCCAAACACAAGAATACATAGATACATCAGCCCCCCTCGATGACCAACAGTATGGTTTTCGCCCATGTCATGGAGTGGAAACACTCCTGACAGTTCTCCTAGATACACTACAAAGAGGAATTGATAACTCTAAGCAAGCTTTCATTCTCCTTTTTCTCGACATATCAGCTGCTTTTGATAGCGTAAATCATACGATAATGCTAAATAGATTACAACAAATTGGAGTTAACTCAACAGTTTACAATTGGTTTACATCATATCTAAATAACAGAACACAAACAGTAAGAATTGGAAACCAAACATCCAACACTTATGACCAAACTATTGGCCTTCACCAGGGTTCTTCCCTCTCAGCCCTCCTATTTAATATATACATTCAACCCGGCTGCAATATTTTCAAAAAATTCAAAATTCAATATCATATATATGCAGATGACATAATGATGTATATTCCATTTACGACACCTCACCTCCTAATGCAAATACTAGTTGAGAGTTTCAACGAAATAACAAAATGGCTAACAGAACAAAATCTACACATTAACCACTCTAAAACAGAAATATTAATAGTAACAAAAAACCAATCCTACACCCCTCCAACCCACATAACATTACAAGACCATGATATCTACATAAAAAAGGAAGTGAAATACTTAGGAGTCACTCTTGACTCTCATCTCACTATGAACACGCATATCAGTGACACAATAAAGAAAATTCACTACAAACTAAAAATACTAAAACAAATATGCCCACTTATACATATACAGGACTTCACTAGCATAATACATGCGATCATCACACCCCATTTCGATTTTGCCAGTCTAACACTCCTAGGTACAACAAAACAAAATATAAAAAGGCTTCAAATTACCCAAAATACAACAGCCAGAATCATAATGAAAGTACACCCATTTGAACATATAACCCCAATATTAGCTCACTTGCACTGGCTACCAATAAAATGTAGAATAAACTATAAAGCAATAATAACTACCTTTAAAGCAATAAATAACTTAGCCCCACCTACACTAACCAAGCTCATTGATATAGACTCAACAGTGTCCACAGGAGAGGCTACGCTAATAAAATAAAATGTCCAAAAGACTTCACCAAAGCTAAAAAGATAACCAATAAAAAAGCATTCTCTCATGCAGCCCCTACACTCTGGAACTCCCTCCCGGAAGAAATAAGAAAACTAACCGAACTAAAAGAAATAAGGAAAAAGCTAAAAACCCACATGTTCAGAATGCACTATGACTCAATGGAAAACACTTTTCCACTTGTTGAAAATGGATAAATGTATCTCTAAATGAATAATAATAGACTAAACCAGAGCCAAATTTTGTAATCAACAAAATTACCCCTGAATAATACCCTAGCTTGACCTATGATTTTCGCTTATAAATTTAAACTCAATACAAATTTCAATTTTAACATTTAAATGAGCCTACCAGTTTCAATAATACATTCAAACGCACCACATACACTTCAAATCATACCCTATATATAATAGGTAAATAAACCTGTAATACTATTTAAATAAGCCAATGAAATACAAACTTTTGTATATAGTTATGAGGTTTGTACATAGTTGAAATATAGCAAGTATAATTGTTAATGTATGACCACAGTTTCTTAAGATCTTTGTAAAAAAAAACAAAAACAAAAAAACCCAGGATGTTTACCCTGTTTAAAAAAATTGTTTCATTGTAATGTATAACCAAAGTTTCTTATGTTCTATGTAAAAAACAGAATGTTACCCTGTTTAAAATTGTTCCATTGTAAACCGCACCTGATCTTCCTGGAAGGTAGCGGTATATAAGCATTTGTTAAAATAAATAAATAATAAATAAACAAGGTTGTGCAGACATATGAATTCAGGATTGAATTGGTAAACCATCAGCCAGCCTCTTAGGATCACAAGCTCTAACATTCATTCCATGCTAATGCACTGGTAATAATGTGGCACCGCACAAACGTGCACCGCAGGGTCCACACACCAGGACCCAAAGACCAGGCATGGAGGACATTGATGCACGTTGCTACAAAGACACCAACATTAATGAACAACAGGCTGCATGGCTCCACAGTAGAGATGGGGACATTGGTTAGTAAGGGCTCTTTGGCCCATTGACCCCACAGACTGGGACTCTATGGAGGCTCACGTATTTATTTATTTATTTATTTGAACAGTTTTTTTATACTGCCCCTTCCAGCGATCAGGGACGGTTTACATGGAACAAAAGCTTGAAGATACATGGAACATTCTTAATAATAACATAACATAATAGGAACTAGGTATCTAGTTGGAACACAAACTATCTGCACACCAGTAAACACGAGTTGCAGAAGCATAGTGATGGCTGGTTCTCTTATCTATTTACAAAGATACATCTTGAAAAAAGGAAGGATTAAGGAATTTGGGTAGTAGAGAGGACTGATGAATTGGAAGTGTTGTTTTTGGAGGGTGTATTAAAGTATTCCATGAATAGAAGTGTCTTTAATTCCTTGCGGAAAGTTAGGAGGTCTTTGATTTCTCTGAGATGTTCGGGTATCGCATTCCAGAGTGTGGAGGCTGTAAATTTAAAAGCTCTATTGCTTGTAAATTGTTTAGTTTTTTGTATAGAGGATGGTATTTTTAGTTTGTGTGCTTTTCCTCCTGTGCCTAATGTCCGTTTGAGATTGTATTAGAGTGGATAGGTAGGAGGGGGAAATATCATTGTATAGTTTGAAGACAGTGATTAATTGCTTATACTTTATTCTGGAGGCTATTGGGAGCCAATGGAGGTCGTATAGGATAGGTGAAATATGTTCGGTTAGGTTAGCTTTGGTGATTATCCTGGCAGCGACATTTTGTGCAAGTTGGAGTGTGTGTATAGACTTTTTTGGGATGCCTTGAAGTATACCATTTGCGACACCCACCGGCTGGGCCAAGAGACTGACAGCTGATAGGCGGCCTTACTGTCCTTTAGAATAAAAGTTCTTTACTCTGTAGGAATGAATTGTAGTTGAGGCAGGTGGTAAGGCTTTGCAAGATTTTATTATTTATACAATGGGGATTTTCAAAGGCACGCGGAGGTTCAAAACACAACAAATGCACTAGGATAACTTCTCCAAATGAAAGGATGAACACAGGAAAAACCAGGAGAAATGAAAAACACAACTTTTCTTCTCTGCTGTTCTCTGCACTGCTCCGTGTGGTCACACACTATACTGCAGCAGAACTAAACACAGCTGGTTTCACTTTCACCAAACAACGTCTTCACAAACTCCGTTACTCTCAACACTGAATACAGCACAGCCCTGCTTTCTTCTGAGTCACAGGTAAAAGCTACCTTATTAAAAGGCTTTTATAACTCTCTCCTGTTTCACTTTCTTACTGTGGTATTCTTGTGAGTTAAACAACAGTCCATTGGTATAGGAAAAATCATCACATTCAGGCACAGTGGTTTCTATCTGCATTTCCTCAATGCCATTAGAATTACCAAAGTCTTTCTCATATGTGGGGACTTCTTTTAGCTTCTCTCTCTTTAGAAACTGGTGTAAGTGATCCCACAGCAAGTCAGCCTTTTCAGGTGTTTCGGTACTAGGGGTTTGAATCCTCTCACTAGAGAATAGTCTCTGCAGTGCCCCTAAGTTAGAAGCTTCACAAACGTCAGAATTATCTGGTCTGGAGTTTGCAGCAGGTACTAGGCTTTCAATCCAACGTTTCACAGTAGAGGGGGAGGGTTCCAGCTCCTGCTCATTAAAACTAGCCTTTATCTCTTTTGCCAATTTATCAGATATAAAATGGTCAGTTTTACCTTGAGGCTGTTTCTCTGTGTCAGCACTGGTGCTCTTTCCAGTTGTAGCAATTGTTTGACTGGCCTGCACGGCTTCTCCAATTGTCTGTGCTTTTACCATTGAAAGCTGGCTTTGTCTGAGTGCGTGCCTTTCCCTTGGCACCTTCTCTCACACAGGCTGTTCTGCCTGGACTCTCTGGTCTCAGACTCTGGTCTTGGCTTTCACTTGCCTTCCAACTGGTTCTCTGGATATTTTCCTGACCAGCTTCTTTGTGGGTTCTCCAATCGGTTCTGTCTCCAGGTCCCCCAGCAGTTCTCCAACCAGTTCTGTAATCGGTGCTCCAATCGGGTCTCTCTTCGGGTCTCTCTTCCTTCCCTCTGCACGTGGTTTTTAACCCTGGCTTCCTGCTTCCTTGTGACCAATCAGAACGGGGGTTAGTCTCCACCCTTGCACTAGGGCGTGGTTTGCTTCCTATAGGGAACTGCCTTTTTCTCTGACGTAGGCTGAGTTTTCCTTGTAGCTGTGCATTGTCATACGTTTCCATGGGGATTTCTGGATTCTCTTCTGTGTCCATGCTTTCCACCAGGCTTTCACCATCACACATTACAGAAATCCAGATGAGGATTTACTAGTGCCTGGACTATTTTTTGAAAATCATAGGGGTCGAGAATTGGTCTAAGATGTTGAATGGTTTTTCATTTTTAAAGTACTGTTCTAGCAGTAGATTTAATCTGAGCTGTCATATTGAGAGCTTTGTCAATAATGACACCTAGATATCTTACTTCGTGTTTGATAGGCAAGTCTATATTGTGAAGTTTGAAAGTAGTCGGTGGAGTAAAATTCTGATTTCTTCTAGTGAATAGAATCTCTGTTTTTTTTTAAATTAATTTGTAAATTGTTGTTGTTAAATTGTGGGTTTTTTATGTTGACTGGAGCATAAACCATTATATCATCTGCATAAATGTGAAAATTGATTTTATGTTTGATGAATATGTCGCAAATTGGATGCAAATATAAGTTAAACAGTAGAACAGAGAGGGCATAACCTTAGGGGTATTCCTTGTTCTTGTGGGACGATGGAGGAGGAATCTTGGTTAATTTTGACATATAGGGTAATGTTACCCGCATTAAGTTCGGCGGTAATGGTACAGATGCCCATATAAAGGCATGGACGTTGCATCGTTATGGCAAAGCCATATCAGCTAACGCACGTTACAAGGCGCCTTAGACTAACGTGCGTTATAAGGCGCCCTATAAGGCACCTAACATATAGGGCACCTTACAAGGCACATTACCTTATAAGGTGCCTTGTTAGGTGCCTTATAAGGTGCCTTGTATTGTGCCTTGTAAGGTGCCTCATAAGGCGCTTTGTAAGGCGCCCTATAGGGCTCCTTAGGCTAAGCACTGTATTAGGCACCCCTGGACAAGGCCCTTATGGGTTATGGAACCATAGTTTAAGGTGGCCTAACAAGGTTGTGGTGTCCTAGGTTAGTGTGCCCTAAGGGCTGCAAGGTGCTTCAGGATGACATGCATGACCTGTGAGGCATAGAGACAGATGTAGCCCTAACACTAGATAGAACACCGAGGAAAGGCAATGAACAGGTGAGTGAAGGAGGGAGAGCTGGGAGCTGCTGGAACTGCCATATCTATGGGCATCCCATGTGGCTGCCAGTACTGTTGACAAACATGGTGGGGACAACTGTACCACAGCACAGGGTGTTGGCAATGTAAAGAACTGGAAAGACAGTGGGTGGCAGACAATGGGAATATGTGTCCCTCAGTGGAGGCAGAGGTGGCAGGATAGTTACAATGATGGGTGGACAGAGGAGTGGTGGTGCCATGCAGATCAGGCACAGGCAAGGCAAGCACGAAGGAAAGGGTAGCAGTGCAGGACATGGAGTGGCAGCCTGCACAGGCAGACAGGCCTCTACACAGCTGACAGACGCAGATAGACAGACCAAAGGAATGTTGGCAACTGTGGCGAGGGTATTATAGGCTGTCAGCACAGCTCTGTAAAAATATGACTGTTACAAGCATGCAAACTATTTGAGTAGGACAGGCATGAAAGCAGGAAACAATGAGGACTTAAACCCATGAACACTGCCGAGAACAGCATTGTACTAGCCAGTAGAATATGGGGTATGTTTACTAAGCAGTCTTAACGTGCAGCCAGTGTTAGTGTGCAGGATGCCATATAAGGTAGTGGACGTTCCTGTCTTAAGGTAGCATTTAGGGTTATCGTGCGATAAGGTACGTTTTCATGCAATAGAGGGAGCCGTGGCACGTTAATGCGCGTTAGCCTTAATTAGGTGCGCTGACCTACAAACACAGCAACAGAGGTATAGCACAATGATTAATACATTGACTGATGAAACAGGGGTCATGAGTTCAATCCCCCAGTGGGCCTGATGAGTAAGGCTGTCTGAGGCATTACCCTTTACTTTAAATCAGTTTGTGTGGTGACCTGCAGTCCTTCTGTAGCTAGCCAGGGGGTCATTAGTAGCTGTAGCTCACTGGTAACTTCACTGCCTGTGGAGCCAGAGATCATGGGTATGATCCCACAGTGGGGTTATTTGTTAGGGCAGTCTGAGGCATTTTCTTTTTTAATTTAAATTAGTGCTGCCAGCAAACACACCCTCACAGTGCCGTAACCTAAGGTGCCGCATAAGGCGCCCTATAAGGCACTCCAGAGGGCACATTATAAAGTGCACTGTCCGCCAAGGCACCTTATAATGTTCCTTATAGGGCGCCTTATAGGGCGCTTTATAGAGCGCTTTAGAGGGCGCCTTATGAGGCACCTTAAGGCTACAGCACTGTGAGGGTGGTTTTGCTGGCAGCACTAATTTAAATTAAAAAAGAAAATGCCTTAGACAGTCCTATCAAATAACCCCACTGTGGGATCAAACCCATGACCTCCAGCTTCACAGGCAGTGAAGTTACCAGTGGGCTACAGCTACTAACAAGCCACTAGCTGGCTACAGAAGGACTGCACATCCCCACACAAACTGTCTGCTGTAGTTACCAGGATAGGGTTAACCCACCCGTACCCATGATGCACTGCACATGTAAATCAGCAGCCTACAGATGATCACAAGGTGGGGTATGCACCCCCACAGCACCTCGGCCTGGTAGGGGGTACTGACCATGTGTGTTACTGGCACAGAGTAGCTACAGACTGTCACATTGTGCGGGTACTGTGCTCACCCTGAGGGTTAGATGGGGCGCCCAGCACCAGGTCCACAGCACCTCTCATGGCTGAAATCCACCATGCTGCAGGTCCCCATCAGTGCTAGTGTGTGTGATAGGTAGTTCCTGCAGCCACACCTAGAATACATCTGTATGTCTCAGTCATGTCTAGCCCTTATGGGCTATGATGCACCCAGAATAGTGCATATCCTGTGTTGGTGCCATGGTCACATGATGTAGGTGAAGGGGGGGGTGTTTGGACCCATAGGCAGATTAAGTACCACCACCCAACCCACTCTCTGTGGCTCAGGGTGGGAAACAGGATCTCCCACCAACAGACACCCTCCAGGGCAGTCAATGCAGATCTGTGCACATCCATAAGGCAAGGCAGACATTAGGCCTGGAACTGCTCAGCTGCCCCCACCACTATCTGGAGGAGATACATGTACCCAGAAGTGGGATGTCAGCATACACACCAATCAGATAAGTCAGTGATTGGACCCCAAAAGGGAACCCATAAATATCACACGAGAGAAATACTATATAGCACTATGGGGGAACCTAGCCATGCCGTGGTCACTGCTCAGTCAGGGTGAGAATGACCTCCCAGCAGGACATGCTGTGGCCACCCTGTCCGTGCAGGTGGTGGCCGGGCACTACAATGTCCAAGCCATTGCCCTATGCCCTGTGCAGATGCATCCTGGCCAGGCCACCCTGTCCAGGTACCTTGCTCCTTATTATGCATATTGGCAGGCTTACACTGGCAACAGTGTGGGCTGAGGAAGGTGTTGGCAGACACCACACACTGGCTAGACAAACACACGCTCCCACACCTATGCCAGCATTGTGCAAATATAGAGGCTCTTGGCAGCCCTGGCCACCGCACCAGTCCTGGGCACAGTGCAGGCATGGCTATGGTATGCAATACTGTTGGGGTCACTCCCCAGGGTGGTAAACACTGTCAGACACCAGACCTGAAGCACACTTTGACAAGGTCCCTCATCAGAGACTTTTGGCAAAACTAAAGAGTCATGGGATAGGAGGCAGTGTACTACTGTGGATCAAGAACTGGTTAAAAGATAGAAAGCAGAGGGTTGGGCTAAATGGCCAATTTTCCCAATGGAGAAAAGTGAATAGTGGTGTACCCCAGGGATCTGTGCTGGGTCCGCTGCTTTTTGACATATTCATAAATGACCTGGAAAGTGGAATAACGAGTGAGGTTATCAAATTTGCAGATGACACAAAACTATTTAAAGTTGTTAAAACCCAAGAGGATTGTGGAAAATTGCAAGGGGATCTTGATAAATTGGAAGACTGGGCATCAAAATGGCAGATGAAATTTAATGTGGACAAGTGCAAAGTTATGCACCTAGGGAAGAACAACCCAAACTATGGTTACACGATGCAAGGTTCCACATTAGGAACCACCACCCAGGAAAAAGATTTAGGCGTCATTGTGGATAGCATGTTAAAACCCTCAGCCCAGTGTGCAGCAGCAGCCAAGAGAGCAAATAGAATGCTAGGTATCATAAGGAAAGGAATGGAAAATAAAACAAAAGATATTATAATGTCTCAATATCGTTCCATGGTGAGACCGTACCTTGAATATTGTGTGCAATTCTGGTCGCCGTATCTTAAAAAGGATATAGCGTTATTAGAAAAGGTTCAGAGAAGAGCCACCAAAATGGTAAAGGGGATGGAAGGATACTCCTATGAAGAAAGGCTAAAAAGGTTAGGGCTCTTTAACCTGGAAAAGAGACGGCTGAGGGGAGATATGATAGAAGTCTATAAATTAATGAACGGAGTGGAATGGGTAAACGTACATCGATTGTTTACATTATCAGAATATAGAAAGACTACGGGACATGCAATGAAGCTACAGGGTAAACTATTTAAAACTAATAAAAGAAAATATTTCTTCACTCAACGTGTAATCAAACTCTGGAATTTGTTACCAGTAAGGGCTGTTAGTGTAGCTGGGTTTAAAAAAGATTTGGACAAGTTCCTGGAGGAAAGGTCCATAAACCATTATTAAGAAGGGACCCAGGATATCAATGCTTGACCCAGTACAAGCATTGCGGAATCTGTGTCTTTTGGGGAAACTGCTAGGTACGTATGACCTAGATTGGCCACTGTTGGAAACAGGATACTGGGCTTGATGGACTTCAGTCTGACCCATTATGGCTTATCTTATGTTCTTATGTTCACTCCACAGACATCAGAAAGGTTGCTATGATGCAGCTCAATCAGCAAATTGTGCTTAACTTAGGAATTGCTATCTGCCAGTAATCATAGCAACCTTTTGATAGGTGTGTACCGTATTCCCAGGTTTAAAGGTGGCATTGCTAAGGTATGCAAGTGCTAGTATTGGGAGATGCACGCAGGGCCCAACATCCTGCCTCTCTAGGAGGCTTTGGATAATGGAGCCTGTGGGTGAAAGTGTGTCTGCCCCTGTTGGCCGCTGCTCTAGGGCAGAGGTTCCCAACTCCAGTCCTGGTGGGCCAAACACTGTTCGGGTTTTCATGCTGTCCCTAATCAATATGCATGAGATACATCTGCATACCATGGGGGCAGTGCATAGACATGCAGCACATCCGTGTTTATTAGAGGCAGCATGGAACCTGAATGGTGTTTGGCCCTCCAGGACTGCATTTGAGAGACTCTGCTCTAGGTAATGCGCATGTTTATGGTGTCTGTGCTCTGTAGGGTAAAATGTAGGCGTATTGGGCATGTTTCTGTTATCTGTGATAAAGGTTCTGTCTGCATTAGCATGTTTTAGTAGTGGGTAAAATATGGGGACTAGGTTGGCAGGAACCACAGCTGGGACTTGAACCTGTGACCTTCTGCTCCTGAACACACTGGCTGTGTTCACTTCACCACCATGTTGCCACAGAGACTGTGGATTCCCTGGAGATACGCACAGCACCCACCTAAACAGGGCTAGGCCATGGTCTGCTCTGGGCAGCTGCCACTGCCCCTCCACCATCAGTACCCCTCTGCCACCATGCTGACATGCCCTTCTTCTGGTGGTGCTGGTGGTGCGCAGTCTCAGGCCATCCAGTGTGTGGGTAGGGGCTGCCTATGGTGCGGGTTCTGGAGTAGGGGTGCCTGCATAGCTGTCCACACTTCCCCCCAGCACCGCCTGCCAATGTTCCGTGCCTTTGGGGGTACCTTCTGGGTACTATCCCCTGTGACACTGTGGGAAGCAGACTCGTGCCCATGTTGGGCCCTCAGCAGTTGCTGTCTGGCTGCTCTACTGTTTCAGCATTCCTATGGGCCAGCTAAGCATCACCCTAGTCCGCACTGTGGCTCAGCTGCACCACAGCATGTGCCGCCTGCAGCCCTCTGTGTCCCCTTTTCCAGTATCTGTCCAGTTGCCCATTCCGACATGCCCGCCCTGCTGTTGCGGAACATGTGCATGCCATAGGAAACCTGTCCAATGGAGAGGAAAACCCTGCTCAGCGCAATTTCACTGTGGGCTCATTCACCTTGTATGGGGACGGAGCATAGACCCTTCCAAAATTCATATCTTTTCTTTGGAGCTTTCTTGGGAGTGTTTTTTTATGTTTCCCATTGATATCACTATTGCCCAGCTTGGTTATTTTTTTTTTACATTTTCTTCTGTTAATTTTCACTGTTTATTTGCCCTTTTGTTCCGTGCACATGTATCACACGTATCACTTTTTGTAGGTTTCCCTGGTTTTGCTGTACATTGCTGACGGAAATGGTTTCTTTTCCCTTTAAATCAGCTCTAATGCCAGCGTTTCACTGGCGTTAGTTTTCAGCCTCGGATTTCACAGCGTTAGTGTGCAGGGAGCCTCTCCCCGCCCACCCTCTGCCCATTGACCTTCTCTCTCCGCCCCTGGGGAGCCTTCCTCCGCCCTCCGGGAGCCTTTCTCCGCCTTCAGCACTCATTTGCGCCGCTGCACGCGTTAACGCGCGATAAGGCGCCTTATCGCCCAGTAAAGCACCATTATCGCGTGATAAGGCGCCTTATCGTGCGATAACGTGACAGCAGCGCAAATAGCGCCCTTTAGTAAACATACCCCTATATCTCCATGGCGTATCTCAGCAATGGCTGGGTACAGAAGGACTGCAGGTCACCGCACAAACTGTCTGCTCTGAGTGCAGGATAGGGTAACCCCACCAGTACCCATGATGCAATGCACATGCTGAATAGCTGTCTACAGCTGATCACCAAATGGGGTCTGCACCTCTCCGGTACCCCAGCTTGGAAAGACGAACTGACAGTGAGTGATACTGGCACAGAGTAGCTACAGACCATGCCATTGTGCAGGTTCTGTGTTCACCCTGAGGGATAGGATGGGGGCCCAGCACTAGGTCTGCAGTACATGTGGTGCTAGAGATAGGTCTTGCTGTATATCCCCATCACTATCAATCTGTGATAGGTGTTTTTTGCAGTGCATCCGCAGGTAATTTGGTGTCCATCTGGGACCTACCCAGATTTGTGCATACCCAGTGTTAGGGTCTGGCTGACATGGGCACCTGTTATCAGGGCAGGGGGGTTTCTAGACTTGCGTGAGGTTTGTGTAGCAATGTCTCTTCAGGTCAAAGTGGTATACACTATATACCCCAAAGGGCCCCACAATACCCTTTCTGTAGGTAAGGCACAGGTGTCTGAGCCCTGGTGAAGCAACCTCCATCCTGCTGGTATAAGACAGCCCTCCACGGTTGGTGGGCCAAAGCCATACCTGTGACTGGGGCAGTGGCAGGCCAGCAGTAATGCTGGGATTAGGTCTGGAAAACCTCAACTGCCTCACACCACTGTCTGCCATTCACCAGCAGATGTCATAGTCAGACTGCACCTGCAGCACTCTACAAGGTGTTCTAACCATACACAGTCTAACTGCAGACAGTCCACTAACTAGTGAATACTCACAGAGAAACTAGGTACACCAAGCAGGTATCTCAGTGATTGGGCCCCAGCACTAGGAACACACAAGTATCACTGGAGGCAGACGGTGTAGGGCGCTATGTGGGAACCTAGACATGCCATGGTCACTGCTCGGTCAGAGTAAGTGTCCTCCCAGCATGACATGCTGTGGCCACCCTGTCCATGCAGGCAGTGGTCGGGCACTACAGTGTCCCAGCCATTGCCCCACACCCTGTGAAGATGCATCCTGGCCAATCTGCCCTGTCCGGGCCATACTCACAATACCTTGCTCCTCATTATGTACATATTCAGGCTAATGCTGGTAACAATGGGACATTGTGGGCCCAGTGAGGTGTGGGCACCTATAAAACAATGGATAGACATACACACACACACACACTCCTATTGCAGCATTGTGCAAAGATAGGGGTGGTTGGCAACCCTACCCACCACACTGGTCCTGATCACAGTGCTGACATTGATAAACTGTGCAGGAGGTAGTAGTAGTGCTCTGGTGATAACTGCAGCTCTGTGCTGGGGCCAACAGCCTGACTCTCCATGCAGCTTTGGATTGTGGAGCCTGTGTGAGTGGGTGTTTGTACCCCTGTTTGCCTCTGCTTTGGGCTTTGCACATGTTGCTGTTGTATCTGCATTGTAGGGTAAAATATAGGGACATCCTCTGCAGGATCCACAGCTGGGACTTGAACCTGTGACCCTCTGTTTCTGGACACACTGGCTGTGTGTACTGCACTACACTGTTGCTACAAATGTACAGTAGTCCCTGGAACTACCTGTACTTTTCCTCAGCCAGACCTTTTATGTTGCACTGCATACCACATACTGGTACATGGCATGGCCTAGGGCCACTGCAGGCAGGTGCCACTGCCCCCTCCAGCACAGGCACACCCCCCCTGCCATGCTGACATGACCATATGCTGTCGGTGCTGGTAGTGCACAGTCCCAGGCCATCCACTGTGTGGGTGGGCGGTTGCCTAGGGAGCAGGGTCTGGAGTGGGGAAGCATACATGGGCATCCTCACATCCGCCCCATCACCACCTGCCAATATTATTTATTATTTATTTATTTAAAGTCTCTTCTATACTGCGCTATTCGGCATCAGTGCGGTTTACATACAACAACTTACACATCTCAATAGCTGATACATGTTTACATTGAACAAGGCAATAGAACTTGGATAACAAGGGGTAAAACTATGTACAACTATATGGCAAGATAGGTATCACCTTGCTGGACGTAGTCATGTTTGTCTGGGTGGAAGGGCTCACTAAACTGTATCAGCTAAGTGGCGGATGAGGTTATTAAGGCGCTGTCAGGAGGGTAATATTGGAGGAAGAGATAGTGCTTCAATGCCTTTCTAAACTGTGTTAGGCCAGGGATTGCTCGTATGCTGGGAGGTAGGGCATTCCAGCATCTTGGCGCACAGAATTTGAAGGCTCTTTTTACAGTTGAACATGTGCATTGGGTTATTGATTTCGGGACTATCAGCATATTAACTGCTGTAGATCTTCTGGACCTATTGGGGGGCGTTGTCTGGATCAGCTCTGTCATTGATGTGGATGAGAGCCCGTTGACAGCCTTGAATGTCAGCACTAAGATTTTGTATGTGAGTCTGGCACGTATTGGGAGCCAGTGTAGGTGCTTCAGGATGGGGGTAACATGGTCTTTCCTGGCTGCTCCATGGAGAACTCTTGCTGCAGCATTCATCGCTAGTTGCAGTGGATTCAGCGTGGCTTGAGGGAGTCCATGCAGAATTGAGTTTGCATAATCCAGATGTGGTATGATTATGTTTATGTTTTATGTTTTATTTCATTTGATAAAAACCGCCTTTCTAAAATAACTAAGGCGGTGTACAATTAAAACAAATCAATAAAAGGAGGCCAGAGGCCAACGGAAAGGAAAGGAAATATACAATCTCTTAAAAGGACAGTAAGAAAGAAAGAGGAAGACAGGACAAGACACATGTAGGGGAAACATCAAGAAGGGGAGGGGATGAGAGAGGGGGAAGTCACACGAAAGGAGAGGGAACATTGAATGCTAGGGAAAACAAGTGGGTCTTTAGATTGCGTTTGAATGTGGTATGTTGTGGTTCTAAACGGAGGGAAGAAGGGAGGGCATTCCAAATGGCAGGACCAGCAAAAAAAAAAAAGCAGAGGAACGGGTGGACTGCAAGTGAGCGCGGGAAGGGGAGGGTAAGGTGCCTGATAGACTGTCCTGAAGTTGTCTGGCGTTAGCAAGGATCTTAGGTGCCAAAGAGATCGGATCTTGTGATACACCGGTCTTACCGTGTTGCCTATGTGAGTCTTCATGTCCAGGCGCTGATCTAGTGTGACTCCAAGGTACCTGATCGTGGGTTTGGACTGGAGTTCTGCTTCGTCAACCTTTAGAGATGGTGGCGTGGAGAAGTTTTGATTCCTTGTAATGAATAGGACCTCTGTTTTCTTATGCTGAATTCTGAGGTTTTGGGTTTGTAGCCAGTTGGACACTGCATATAAGATGCACGGCGTTTTTTAGAAGTCTGAAGTTTAGAAGAGCAGACTTCCATGGTATAACGTGGGCAGCAAGAGTGACAACCCTCCTGAAGAAACTCCTTTTTGGAGTGAAACGCAAGACCGGTGCCCGAGGGGAGGCGGAGGAGAATGAACAAGATAAGGAACAGTTTATATGTCTAGCATTTCTTACACAAAGGTGGTGGAGCGGTGATCCATTTAATATAAAAATTCCCAGAACGGTCATTGATGCTACAAGTGCACTGTTGCAAAGAGGTAGAAAATAATCCTCTGCTTAGTGCTTATTGGTCTGAGACATTCTGGGTATTCCTTAGATCAAGGTTTTTGTTGCTAATGATAATTTTCCATTTTGAATATAGTTTTGCTTGGAGCAAGTATTTATGTAATGGGGGGGATGTCAAGTCAGTGCCCTGGCAACTGTTAGCTAGGGTGGACCAGGTAGATGTAGGTGGATTGTGTTTGGCCTTTGTCAGCTGCTGTCTTGCTGATGTCCGGTTTCTGTGTTCCTATGTGCCACCTAGGTGACTGCCTAGTCCACCCTGTGTCCCAGTTGCCCCCACTACATGTCCCGCCTGCAGCCCCCTATGCCGCATTTGCACCATCGCCATAGTGGCCTTTCATACTTGGGCACTATGCTGTTGCTGCAAATGGAGCACTACTATCACTTTACTTGGGCTCCCTGCCTATGCTGTACATTGCTGACACTGAAATGGTTTCTCTCTCTTGCAAATGTGTGCTAACGCCAGGTTTTCAGTCGCGGTAAGATTCAGCCCTTCATTTCCCCCAGGTGTTGAAGGGGCCTCTCCCTGCCCATTGACCCATTCTCTCCGCCCTCTCTCCACCCTCTACGGGACTTACGCGGCCGGGAACACCAATGCACATTAGGTAACATTAACGTGCGTTGTTTACGTGCGTTAACCTTGCCTAACGCAGTTTAGTAAACATATCCCATAGTGAGCAGTTTGAGATGTAGGACTGTAACCATTTTAGGGCAATTCTAGCATCTCCTAGGTGAGCTAGCCTATGCAGGAGGATGGTATGGTCAACATTGTCAAATGCGGCGGAGTCATCCAAGAATATCATGATATAGGCTTGATTCGGGTTATCAAGACCACAGATAAAGGTGTCGAATAAGGCTAGGAGTAGGGTTTCCACTCCATGATAAGGACGAAAACCATACTGGTGAGTGTTAAGTGTGGCATTAGTGTCTATGTATTCTTGAAGCTTAATTGAACGATTTTTTCAATAATCTTTGCAATGAACAGGATATCGGATATAGGTCTATATGAGGAAAGCTCACTTCTACTAAGGGTATTCTTTTTTAGTAATGGGCGAATGATACAGTAGATAGTTTAAGAGCTTCAGGCAAAATGCCTTGAATGAGGGATTGATTCACAATGTTTAGAATCACTGGTGCTAGTTCTACTTTAACCGCCTTTATCCAGGATACTGGACAGGGGTCTAGGTGCGAGGTGGTGGTGTTGATTTTGGTGATGGTTTCTAGAAGCTGCTTTTCCTTTATGAGGTAGAAGGTGTGCCAAGAGTTGGATGCTTGCTGGGGCTCAATACTAGAGAGTATTGTAGGAGCGTTTTTGCTTTTTAGCTTTGGTGTCAGGTGGTCCGCTATGGATTGGGCACTAATATCTGGACAGTTTGTTAGGTTTGTATGTGATTTGGTTAAAGATTGTACTATATCAAAAAGTTCCCTAGGGCGATTGATAGCTTTGTTGAGTATGGTAGTATGGTGGTCTCTCTTTGCTTTAAGGATTGCCTCCTTATAGGCATTTAGTTTTGTGTTGTATTGTTCTCTATTTTCTGGGGTTTTGTTGACTCTCCATTTTTTTTCTAGCTTACATAGGGATTTCTTGAGGATGTAAAGATTTTTGGTGTACCAGTTCTCCAACTGTTTTCTATGAGATCTCATAGGGAGAGAAGGGAGCATAGCTGCCTTTCTTTTTGTTGCAGTCCAGTTTTCTATGGCATCATTTAGATTGTGAGTTTGAGTGTGCATGTGGGAAGCTACTTCAGAAAAGAAAATCTTTGTCAAATTTTTTGTATATCGGTGTATAATGGGCTCAAGTGTTTTTTTGATTCTGTTATAAAAGGAATGATGGTGGACATTCTTATTATAAAATGGTCAGAACAAGGCATGGGGCTAGTGGATGGGAAAGTGAATTGAAGGTGTGTGGTTAGAGACCTGGGACAGAATATTAAATCTAGAGTGTTACCTTTCAAGTGAGTAAGCTGTTTCATTATTTGTATGAAGTCTAGTTCTTGCATAAGATCTAGGAAATCAGTGGATTGTTGGGGAGCGAGGGATGCTAGATTAAAATCTCCTAGGCTAATGTGGAGTTTTTTTGTTGGGGAGGTACATGCAGAGTCAAGGATGGTAGATAAGTTAGGTGATTGTTATTGGGCGGTCTATAAAGAAGACATATGGCAATAAATGTATTTTCAGTCTTGATTAAGTCTATGCCATCAGTGTTTATGCATGCACTTGCAACCATATTGAGGTCAGTTTTAGTCATAATCAGAACTCTGCCACCATTCTTGTAATCTCTATTGCAGGTGAATAATGTGTAGTTGTTAATTTTTAATTGATTTATTAGGCAGAGTCCTTGTCAGTGAGCCATGTTTCCATGACACATAGGAAGTCTGGAGTCTCATCAAAGAGAAGGTCATGGATTACAGGAATTTTATTACAAATGGATCGTGAGTTTATTAGGATACCGTTGAGGTGGTTGGTGGTATTGGTAGGTCGGTTGGTGGTAGCAATATGAATTAATCTGCGGTGCTGCTTGAAATTACGGGAGCGAGTAATATAGCTCTGTTTATTTCTAGGTGTAATTAGATTATAGAATATTAGTGGCTGGGCATATACCAGTGGGTAGTTAATTCCTTATCGTCACTCCAGTCCAGTCCCTTCACTTCTGGGGTTGCGCAACCCTTCCAGCAGCTTGGAGGCTGAGCCCACCTTTTTGGGGGATGGAGCGGTATAAATACCACCTCCCCCCCCCCCCCCTCCGGCACCCGACGCGGCTCGCAGAGCAAGGCCCCGGGTTGTAGCAGTGAGGAGGTGCTCTGCTCTACCCGGCTTCCTACACTTCGGGCTCTTACGTTGAGGGGAGAAACAGCCTCGCGCCGAAGCCCTGAAGGTGGCTGAGCGCTAGAGGCTGCAACGGCAACCGGGGGGAAGCCTTCCATTCTGGCCTGGCCAGGCTGACCGCGGAGAGGATCCACGCGGTACCCCGGTCTTCTCACGGTGCGATCAGACGGCGATCGCACTCGTGATTCTGCAAGGGCTCAGCATCGGGCTCAGCGGGGGAGTGTTGGCAGACGCCGGAGTCTCTTTTTTCCCCGAGCAGGCTCCACGTGGTGAGGCCTACCACGTGTAGAGCCCTCGGGTGGGATTCGCAGCATCGGGCCCAGGATCGGCAATCTGCAAACTGCAAGTACCTCCCTTAGGGGACAAAGTAGTGCTAGCCACTAATTTCATTTAATTTCGAGTTAATTTTGGGAATTAGTTTATTAATTTCGTTTGTTTCAGGCTCGATTTCTGTTCTATTTTTATTTATTTAAATTGCATTTATCTTTTTGGCAGCCCAATTGGTCTTTGTTTAAGGGATCCCCCCTTTAGCTCTCCTAGGGGTATTGTTAGGAATTGTGTCCTAAGGGAAATTGGGCTTTGGGGGACAAGGGCCTACAAAGTTAAGCCCCAACCTTTCACCATGGCTTCCAAGCCACGCTGTCCTTCATGTGGGACACGCAGGGGCACCTCCGCAGAGACAGGAATCTGCAGGAGCTGCACCGCAGTGGCTACATCAGTGGAACAGGAGATATTGCAGCCTTCCCAGGGATCATCTGACCCTCTAGTAGGGGAAGGGGGCTCCCAGGGTGCGGTCTCTACCCCCTCGGAGCTTCCCACGCCTCCTCTGCTTCCTCCACCCCCTCCCTCGAGTGCAGGAGGGGACGGAGAATTCTTCTCCCCTGACTTCATCCTTTTACTCCATAAGGCCTACTGCCTGCGCAAGCAGGGCCTGGGGGCAGATGGGGTTACCACACCAGGGGAGGAGAGTTCATCCAGACGCCTAGGGGCGATCAATCCTGAATCCAGCATCCCTTCTAAGCGTCAGCGACTGGACGGGGAGGATCTCCTACCGTCCTTTTCCCAGGGGACTCCGGAGGAGGAGGGTTCGGCGATGGATTTGGACGAGGAGGAGGAGGAGCTGGAAGAAGGAGAGATCCCGGAAGAAGATCAATCTCGGATAGTTAGGGTCTTTAGGAGAGAGGAGCTCCCGGCGCTAATTAATGAATCCTTAAAAGTACTCAATGTGGCCTCAGATGTACCATCGCAGGAGGAGGCATTGGAGGACCCCTTAATACAGGCCATTAGGAAATCCCAGAAGGTTTTTCCGGTCCACAGAGTAGTACGCCAGATGATCCAGGAAGAATGGGACCAACCGGAATCCAGCCTAAGAGGGGTCCGAACCATGTCTCGCCTATACCCTCTCCCAGAGTCAGATAAGGAACTACTAAAATCACCCAGGGTGGATGCAGCGGTATCTGCAGTCACTAAGAAGACGACTATCCCAGTTGAGGGCAGTTCGGCCTTAAAGGACGCACAGGACAGGAAGCTGGATACTCTCCTGAAACAAGCCTTTGATGTAAGCGCCCTGGCATTACAGGCCTCCGTGTCAGGAGCCTGGGTAGCTCGAGCCTGCCTAAGATGGGCTCAGCAGCTTCAGTCAGAAGACTCTTCGGCCGAGATCCAGGCAAACTCAGCCAAAGTGGAATCCGGCGCAGCCTACTTGGCGGATAGTCAGTATGACCTCATCAGAAGCCTAGCCAAAAACATGGCCTCGGTGGTGGCGGCCAGGCGTTATCTGTGGCTACGTAATTGGGCAGCTGATGCCTCCTCGAAGGCTCGACTAAGTCGGCTCCCTTTTAAAGGGAAACTCTTATTTGGGGAGGATCTGGAGAAGCTGGTCAAGGATCTGGGCGAGTCCAAGGGAGGTAGGCTCCCGGAAGATAGACCGAGGCTAGGCCGCTCCCAAGCCCCTGTGCGCTCTCAGCCTAGGGAGACGCGGAGATTTCGTTCAGCCAGATCAAACCCCTTCTCCAGGGGCCGGTTTCCCTCTAAGGGTCAAGGTTTCAGAAGTTTTCGAGGGGCAGGTAGGGGATTTGGAGCTTCCTCCTCCTCCTCTTCCTCCTCCTTCTCGGGCCCTAGGAAACAACAATGAGGGGTCGGGGGTCCAGGGGGAAGAACGCCGGGAGGCGGCCGCCTGAGGCTGTTTCTCCCCGCCTGGACCCGGGTCACGTCCGATCAATGGGTTCTAGAGGTGATCAGAGAAGGCTACGCGCTAGAATTCACAAAGCAAATCCCACCAGCCTTCGTTCAGTCGCCCTGTGGAGCTCCAGCAAAAAGGGCAGCGGTCGAGTCTACCCTCGCCCATCTAATAGCATTAGGGGCGGTAATTCCAGTTCCCCCAGAACAATGCGGATTCGGTCGATACTCGATTTACTTTGTGGTCCCGAAAAGGGAGGATTCCTTTCGGCCAATCCTAGATCTAAAACAAGTCAACCGCTGCCTCAGGGTTCCTCACTTTCGGATGGAGACCCTACGTTCAGTCATAGTGGCCGTGAGAGGAGGCAAATTCCTCACTTCCCTCGACTTGACGGAAGCCTACTTGCACATCCCGGTCAGGAAGTCCCATCAACAATTCCTGAGATTCGCGGTACCAAGAGGCCACTTTCAGTTCCAGGCCCTACCCTTTGGCCTAGCCACGGCCCCCAGGACGTTCACCAAGGTAATGGTCGTAGTGGCGGCCTTCCTAAGAAAGGAGGGCATCTTAGTACACCCCTACTTGGACAACTGGCTAATACGCGCAAAGTCGGCTCCGGAAAGCCACACGGCAACGGCCAGAGTGATTCAGGTCCTAGAGGAGTTGGGGTGGGTCATCAACCGGACAAAGAGCAGGTTGACTCCCTCTCAGGATCTCGAATACCTCGGAGCAAGATTCGACACCCTCAGGGGCAGGGTGTTCCTGTCACGGTCAAGATCAAGGGATCTAAGAGTTCTAATCACTCAGTTTCTGGCCAGACAAAGTCCCTCAGCCTGGCATTATCTCCAAGTTCTGGGAACTATGGCGGCATCAATAGAGGTGGTGCCATGGGCCAGGGCCCACATGCGACCGTTGCAGAGGGCGCTATTGCGTCGTTGGTCTCCCCAACATCAGCCCCTCTCGATGCAATTACCTTGCGCTCCTCGGACCAAACAGTCCCTCCAATGGTGGAGGTGCCCGAAGAACCTGGACCGCGGAATGCCCCTCGATCCCCATCAGTGGGTGTTGTTGACCACGGATGCCAGTCTGACAGGCTGGGGAGCACACTGCGAGGACCAGTTCGTCCAGGGTCTCTGGTCACAGTTGGAATCGCAGTGGCCCATCAACAGACTGGAATTGCGGGCTGTCACTCTGGCTCTCAAGGCATTCAGGATATTAGTGCAAGGAAAGGCTATCCGAGTTCTCTCCGACAATGTCACCGCGGTGGCCTACATCAATCACCAGGGAGGCACCAGCAGTCGCGCCTTAGAGAAGGAGGCGGACTCTCTTTTCCAGTGGGCGGAGTCCCACCTACTAGCTCTGTCAGCGCAGCACGTGGCGGGAGAGGACAACGTCACGGCCGATTTCCTCAGCAGGTGCAAGATAGACCACGGGGAATGGGAGCTAGAACAGGAGACCTTCAACCAGATAGTAGCCCTTTGGGGCTGCCCAGTCATGGAACTCATGGCATGGTTCTCTACAGCCAAGGTGGACAGGTTCTTCAGCCGAAGGAAGGAAAGGATGTCCGAAGGGTTAGATGCCCTGTCTCAAAAGTGGCCTTCGGAGGGTCTTCTCTATGTATTCCCCCCTTGGGCTATGATCGGGAAAGTTCTCCAACGGGTAGAGACTCACCAGGGCTTGGTAATTCTCATAGCCCCGGATTGGCCTCGTCGCCCATGGTATGCCGATCTGGTCAGACTGCTCGCCGACCGTCCTTGGCGGCTCCCTCTCAAAAGGGACCTGCTGAGGCAGGGTCCGGTCAGGATGCCTCAGGTGGATCGGTTCTCGCTTACGGCCTGGCTATTGAGAGGGCGCGGCTGCTAAAACGAGGCTACTCAGGAGCGGTAATCTCGACTCTTCTGAAGGCCAAAAAGCGCTCGACCTGCCTTTCTTATGTAAGAGTTTGGCGCATCTTCGAAGCTTGGTGCACGGAGCATCGTCGGAAACCACTTTCGGCCTCGGTTCCGGAGATTCTGGACTTCTTGCAAGCTGGTTTCGAAAAGGGTCTGGCGCATAGCTCCTTGCGGGTTCAGTTGGCAGCTATCGCTTGCTATAGAGGAAAGGTCCAGGGCAGGCCCTTAGGGGCGCACCCCGACGTGGCCAGGTTCCTACGAGCGGTTAGTCGACTACGTCCGCAACGGAGGTCGGTTATCCCCCCTTGGGATCTCAACTTAGTGCTAAGTGCCTTGGCCGGGGAACCCTTCGAGCCAGTGAAGAGAGTCTCCTTGAAGGATTTAACTCTAAAGACAGTCTTCCTGGTCGCCATTTGCTCGGCCAGAAGGGTCTCAGAATTGCAGGCGCTCTCGTCCCAGCCCCTCTTCCTGGCCTTTCTCAAGGACAAGGTGGTTCTGCGTACAGTACCGTCCTTTTTACCCAAGGTTATCTCTCCTTTTCATGTAAACCAGACAGTTACCCTACCAGTCTTAGAGTCTAAGGGGCAGGTAGGTACAGACGACAGGCTGCGCCTACTAGACGTCCAGAGAATCTTGAAACGTTACCTCTCTCGTACAGCGCCATTCCGAAAGTCCGACCGACTATTCATCCAGTTTGGAGGGCCGCACAAGGGGGAGGCGGCGGCCAAGGCCTCCATCTCCAGGTGGATCAGAGAGGCAATTGCCTCCGCTTACATCCTGAAGGGGAAGCAGGTTCCGGTGGGACTGCGGGCCCACTCCACTAGGGCTCAGGCGGCCTCTTGGGCGGAGTTTTCCCTGGTGCCTCCGCTGGACATCTGTAGGGCAGCGACTTGGTCATCGCTGCATACCTTCTCCAAGCACTATAGGTTGGACGTGCAGAGTGCAGCGGACGCCCGGTTCGGGCTAGCGGTTCTTCAGTCTGGTATGCCGGAACCCTCCCAGGGGTGAACTGCTCTGGTACTTCCCAGAAGTGAAGGGACTGGACTGGAGTGACGATAAGGAAATAGTAATTAGATCTTACCTGCTAATTGCTGTTCCTGAAGGAACGACAGTCCAGTCCCTGACCCCACCCGTTCCGGCAACCGTTTCAGACATCGGGTTCAGGGCCAGGCATTGTCGGGGCCGTAGCTCAGTACGGCAGGAAGAAGTCCGGGAGGAAGCCGACTCGGTTAGAAGCAGACATCTCCTCAAGCTTCCCAGGCCTCCTCTCCTTGGTTTTCCTTTGTTTTCCTTAAAAAAAAAACCAAACCATAATAATTTCAATATATATACCTGTTACATAGGTTTGAGTGTTTTAGGGATACGTTTCCAGTAGAAGTTGGTTAGATCTGCTTTTTCAATCGAATACTGGAGTGGGTGGGTGGTCCCAGTGGTATTTATACCGCTCCATCCCCCAAAAAGGTGGGCTCAGCCTCCAAGCTGCTGGAAGGGTTGCGCAACCCCAGAAGTGAAGGGACTGGACTGTCGTTCCTTCAGGAACAGCAATTAGCAGGTAAGATCTAATTACTATTTATTGGCACGGTGTGTATGGAGGTGGAGTATGTTATCAAGGTTGTTATGATAAGGAAGAAACTAATTAGGTTCATGATGAGGTTCATTTTAACTGATAGACTAAATGGAGAAGCAAGGGAAAAACAGGTATGTGACCGGGAGGGGAGGTCAACCGTACAAATGTTTAGAAGCAAAGTCAGATCAGCCCTGCTCACCAACCCGATCGGCAACATCGAGGGAGAGCGGGAAGGTAAGCCCCTCCCCACTCCCCTCCGACAAGGCCAATCGGGCAGGTCGAGAAAGCCTCCACTGGACATTTAAAAGCTGCTTCCCATAACTGCACAGCCTCTTCAGCCCTGCTCATCAACCCGATTGGCAGCATCGAGGGAGAGCGGGACGGTAAGCTCCTCCCCGCTCCCCTCTGACAAGGGTAATCGGGCCCTCCACCAGACTATTTACTCCCAGAATCCCTAAGCGTGCCCGCGCCCAGCGTGCCCATGCCGGAGGGCCTCACCAGAGGGCCCTTTGGTGTGGCCCTTCGGTGCTGACCGAAGGCAGCCAACGAACACACACTACGGACAACATATTCACGCCTCACAAACCTCTACGGACCTGTAAGTGTAAGCACATATTCACATTTAAATTAAGCAAGTTGGTCTCCGAGCACGTGTAACCAATCTTTACCTCTGTTCCCAACACCCAGACCGTTCTTTTCAAAAAGTTGTTGTATTGTAACATTGCTATTTAAACTGCTCCATACATATTTATGCAAATGCAACTGCAACACCTTGAATGATCTGCTCTGCAGGATTACTTTTATTGCATATTAACACTGTTATGCTATTGATTCCTTGCCTATAATCACAGGCATTACACCTTTCCTTTTCTGATCCTAACTCTAACTGTGCAGAAAGCCAGCCCAAACCCTTAAAATCATACATTAGAAAGAATTGTTATAACCTAAACTCTTCAAACCACACCTAGACACTGCACACTACACTCTCTAGAACGGTTGACCATAAGAACACTAGCCTTAACACTGAGTATAATCTCTGAGCTATCACCTTACACACTGACTTCACGATCAAAGCTATAAATGTCTACCCCTAACACACCCCCATCAAAGATACTATTATAACACCTTCTACTGTTGCTCGATATATGCAGATCAGAAAACATACTCACAGCACTACTTCACAAACCTTATAATTAAATCCCACATAACACCTTAGCAACCAATACTACCTAGCACATTACCGTAACCATCCCACCACATACCTCCTATAGACCTCCCTGCCACACAGCATATCATAATCGATACACACCAGCTAGCCTGTACCAAAAATAGCCTCCAAAATAGACAAAAAACCACCGATCTGGATAAAATACACCTTCCTCATCCTCACTAGCCTAACAATTCTTTCCCAAGCACTGAATCCAGCCCATCACTCCACTTCTCATTCCATCCCCCTGGCACCGACCCTCCGTTATCTGGGCGTTACCTTAGACTCGTCCCTCTCTTTTCGTGAACATATTTCCTCTGTTATACGTACTTCCTTCTTCCATCTGCGTCGTATCAGGGCCGTTTGGTCACTCCTTCCCCCGTCGTCTGTTGTCACTCTCGTCCTGTCTTTAGTGATTACCCGTTTAGACTACTGTAACGCTATCTATGCAGGCCTCCCCTCTTCCCAGCTCCACCGTCTTCAGTTAGTTCAGAATGCTGCTGCACGTCTCATCACCTCTTCCCCTGCGCGTTCTCACGTGTCTCCCTGTCTTCTCACCCTTCACTGGCTTCCAGTTAAGTTCAGGTTTGTCTTTAAGTTGCTCATCATCACACATAGGGCTCTCCACACTAACACTCCCCAGTACCTGGCCGACATCATCCAACTTCAGCCCTCCCCACATCTTCTTCGATCGGCCCACAGTAATCGTCTCTTTCTTCCTCCCCCTGCCCAGGCCCATTTGGAACTTACCCGCCACTCCGCCTTTTTCTTCCTAGGTCCCGCCTTGTGGAATTCACTTCCCCTATCTCTTCGTACTGAACTGTCTTATCCCCGTTTTAAGGCACTCCTCAAAACCCATCTCTTTTGCCAGGCCTTCGACCTTCCTCCCCCTGTTGATGGTGCCTCGTCCCCCACCCTCCATGATACCCCCTAGGCGTCCTCCTTCACCTTCCTTCCCCCCTTCCCCCCCTTCCTCTCGTCCCTCTTTGGGCCTGTTCTGTCCTCCACCTGATTTGACTGTCTCTCTCTGTCCTATTATCAATTAGCGTTCTTTTCCGACTTTGTTTTCAGTAGCCTACCGTTTTGTTTTGTACACCGCCCTGACGCTTCGGCCTGGGCAGTTTATCAAGTGATGTGACTAAAGATAAAGATAAAGATAAAAAGATCACCAATACATCCCCACCATCTACACCCCCTTCAGGTATTACCTCACCTACTCCTCATCTAGGTACACATACACCCCTAGATCCATTCCAAACAGACTCATAAACATTACACCTACTATAAACCCCCTGGCAGAACCAAACATAACCCTGCCAAAACATAAATCCTTAAAATGTTATCTCATCAAAGCTAGGTCGATCAGGAATAAAACACCTCTCATTCAAGACCTACTCTCTGATAACAACCCCAACATTGTATGCATAACTGAGACATGGCTCTCTGACTCAGACACAGTACTAATAAACCAGTTAAAGTCACCTGGATTCAAAATCTTCCATTCTCACCATACAACAAAAAGAGGTGGTAGAGTACTCGCAATTATAAAAGAATATCTAAGATCCTCCCTGATAACCTCTAAAAATGTAAACAACATAGACATACTCACAATAAAAGTAAACCACCTCCATATCTGTGTACTATATAGACCTCCCTCCACTAGCACAGAGAACCTGGACATAATAACTGAAATACTTTGCTCCTCTACCAACAAAAACCCTCTCATACTCATGGGTGACCTAAACTTCGCATCACTGCCCAACAACCATGCATCAACTCTTCTAGCTACAATAGAAGACATGGACCACCACCAAATTGTCAATGAGCAAACACACATTAAGGGGAACACTCTAGATCTAGTGTTCAGACCTAAAGTTATATTTAATAACTTCAACCCATCCACTCTTGAAATACAATCGGTACCATGGTCAGACCACCACCTCATAAAATTCCAACTCTCATCATATGATAGCCTACCCACCCCACCCTCAACGTATAGAAAATTCAATAAATTTGACAATGTTCCTGAACCATACCTATCAACACCTAACCACACAACCAACCATCCTTGATGATGCAATAACCAATTAGAATAATACTATATCAAAAATATCACTCATGAACACCCAACAACCCTTGAAACAAAAAAAACAAAATTCAGCATGGTTCAGACCCGATCTCAAACAACTTAAAGCAGAGCTATGCAGATCAGAGCATAAATGGCATTCCACAAAATCCACACAGCACCAACAACTATATGCATCCAATCTAAAACTCTATCATGAGACCCTAAACTCTGCTAAAAAAGAATACTATTCCTCCATTATCACTAAGTCCATAAACTGACCTAGGGAACTATTTACAATAGTTAAAACACTAACAGCGTCTCAAACAAAGACTCAAATGTACCTTGAATCAACCCACAGACATTAGCAACTTACTACAAAGATAAGTTTAAAAAAACTAACTCTCTCTCCAGATCCCTCGAATAACCCAAACCTATCCTCTGGCTCCCCATGGTCCAACTTCTCCCCATCGTCAAAAGATGTCCTCATTAACTTAATCACCAAAATTAACACCACCACATCCTACCTAGATCTTTGCCAGTCCAGTGGATAAAATCAACAAAATCAGACTCTACCAATTCATCCTTCCAATGGTAAACCTCTCGCTGCAACAGGGATATATACCCCCTCACTCAAACATGCACTAATGCAGCCTGTTTTAAAAAATAACACACTAGACAAACTCATTGCCACATCCTACAGACCCATATCCAAGCATCCCCTTTCTGGCTAAGCTCAGTTGAAAAGGTGGTATGTCCAACTTCAGGATCACATGGATACCTTTGCCCCCCTGGACGAACAACAATATGATTTCTGCCCCCACCACGGAGTAGAGACCCTACTCACAGTCCTCCTTGATCGCATCGCACGTGGCATCGATAAGATCAAACAGGCATTCTTACTCCTCTTCCTAGACATTTCTGCTGCATTTGACAGCATAAACCACCAAATCATGCTCACCAGACTACAATAAATTGGTATCGAAGGTACAGTGCTCCAATAGCTCACCTCATACCTCTCCCATAGAATCCAACAAGTATGCATAGGCTCTCAGTTATCACAACACTACAACCAAGAACAAGGCCTCCCACAGGGCTCAGCTCTATCAGCACTTTTATTTAACATCTACCTTCAGCCCATTTGATCCATATTTAAGAAATTCTGAGTATACTATCATATATACGCGGATGATATTATGATATACATCCCACTCAACACCTCCAATTCCGCAACCCAGCAAATCACAAAATGCCTTACTGAAGCAGCAGATTGGCTCTCTTCCCAAAATCTTAAAATAAACTACAACAAAACGGAAGCACTATACATAACCAGAAACCGAAACTTCACCCCCCCCCCCCCCGAGCATATCACTTTCCTGGACCTAAATATAGCTGTAAAGAGTGAAATGAAATATCTCGGAGTCATCCTAGATAGCTCACTTAGCATGATATCGCATATAAAACAAACAACAAAAAAGATTTATTACAAACTTAAAATGCTCAAACAGCTTCGCCCACTTCTCCACACACACATCTTTAAATCAGACATTAACTCCTTCATCACCCCCCATTTTGATTTTTGTAATACCATACTACATGGTATACCTAAACATTCAATAAGACAACTACAGATTGCCCAACACGTGGCAGTAAGAATTACGTCCAACATCAACTAAGCTGAACACATCACACCAGTGCTATATAATCTCCACTGGCTCCCAATTCAGAGCTGCATTCAGTACAAAATTCTCGTAACCACATTCAAAATCATCATCAAAAGACATTGTTCCATCCTACCTCACCACCCTCATCACCAAAGATAACAAGACCCGAAACCAGTGTGAGTGTAACAAAAATAAGCTCGCCACCCGAATTTAGAAAACCCACAAAACTAACCAACAACAGAACCTTCTCACACTTCTCACCGGTAACCTGGAACAACCTCCCAGACAGTATAAGATCAATAGACGACCTCACCACCTTTCCCAAAACAAACAAAACCCACCTGTTCACCATTCACTTTGGAAACATAAATGAAGAAACAACCTCTTTCCCTAACAGCGCACCCAACAATACAGATACTGGGTCAACCCAAAATAATCTAGAACTGATATAACCTCCAGGAAACCCTGCATCTTGCCAAGCCTTATAAAGACTTGTAAATAGTTCTAATGACAGTTCTAATGACTGTTCATTTTGTTACTACGTAACTTTAATTGTACCACTGTTCACAATGCTATTATGTTACGCTGTTTACTGTATGAAGTTAAACGTTCCATTTAATGAATATGTACCCTTCGTGCAATTCAATTTTCTGTTTAATGTAAACCGCATTTGAACCTTGGAAAATGCAGTATAAAAAATGTTAAATAAATAAATAAATAAAGAGTTACATTATTATTCATTAAATTCCTTAAGAGAACAGGGAATTTCAGCACTAGTAGAACAGACAGAAAAATGTGATGGTTTGACTAGTAGAAAGAGCTAATAGCAAAATGCCTTATTGAATAATAATTGTTACAGATCATTTAAATATCCTTAATATTCTGGAGTGTGCCGGTTTTGAAATGTGCAGCAGGGCTCCCGATTGGCTCTTGAGGTGGAAGCAGGAGTGGCTTGTTTCTGTTGCTGCTTCTGCTGCTGCCCAATTGGGGGCTGGAGGGAATGGAGAGTCCAGTAAAAGACATATACGGTATATCTCAGCCATTGCACAGGGGGACCGTAAAACTGATAGGGACACACTTTTGGGGTTTACACAACAATAACATGTGGGGGACACACACACACGTGGGTGAGGGGTCTCTGTTCAGATGTGAACCAGAGGGGGTACAGTTGACCTCGGGCTCCATTATCCATATCACCCATGTGCAACAATATCCCCACACATCCCATCACCCCACAAACAACATTCTGACAGTGCAACATGGTGGTGTCATTTGCATGTTGTGGGGATGTTCTCGTCAACATGGATAGGCAAACTGGCCAGGTTTGTTGGAACACAGGCTGCAACTACATAAGGTGCCCTACATTGCCTTGCAAAAGTATTCATCTTCTTGGTTTTGTCCTGTTTTGTCATATTACATACAACCTGGAATGAAAATAGAGGTTCATTTGGATGTTAGATAATGGACCTAACAATATAGTCCAAATTAGTGAAGTTTCATCAAAAACATTCATAGCTCCATTCAATAACCACATCCATAGTGCAGTTCTCTAGAAAAAAAAATCAGGGAGAAAGGCAAGTATATTTAATAACATCTCCAAGTGCAATTCTGATCATTCCAACAATCCTCCAATGCTGTATTTTTTTGCTTCAGACTGTTATCCCAGGAGGGCTTAATTTACAGATTGATTGGGGAGCTTGTGGTTAGAGTAGGGTTGATGATATTAAGGGGTATGTTTACTAAAGGGTACTATTTGCGCTGGTGAGACGTTATCGTGCAATAAGGTACGTTATCGCGTGATAATGGTGCTTTACTGGGCGATAAGGTACCTTAGCACGCGATAAACATGAGCAGCGGCGCAAACAAGCGCTGAAGGCGGAGAAAGGCTCCCGGAGGGCGGAGGAAGGCTCCCCAGGGGCGGAGAGAGAGGGTCAATGGGCAGAGAGTGGGAGGGGAGAGGCTCCCTGCACACTAACGCTGTGAAATCCGAGGCTGAAAACTAACGCCAGTGAAACCCTGGCATTAGGGCAGATTTGAAGGAAAGAGAAACCATTTCCGTCAGCAATGTACAGCAAAGCCAGGGAAACCTACAAAAAAGTGATAAGTGTGATACATGTGCACGGAACAAAAGGGCAAATAAACATTGAAAATGACCTGAACAAAATGTAAAAAAACCATAACCAAGCTGGGCAATAGTGATATTAATGGGAAACATCAAAAAACACCACCAAGAAAGCTAAAAAAAAGGATATTAATTTTGGAAGGGTCTATGCTCTGTCCCCCTACAAGGTGAATGATCCCACAGTGCAATAGCGCTGATCAGGGTTTTCCCTTTTTATTGGACAGGTGTCCTATGGCGTGCACATGTACCGCAACAGCAGAGTGGGCATGTTGGAACAGGCAACTGGACAGATGCTGGAAAATGGGATACAGAGGGCTGCAGGTGGCACATGCTGTGGTGCAACTGGGCCACAGTGCGGACTAGGGTGATGCCTAGGTGGCCCATAGGAATGCTGTACAGCAGCCAGACAGCAACTGATGAGGTCCCAATATGGGCACGAGTGTGTTTCCCACAGTGTCACAGGGGATAGTACCCAGCAGGTACCCCCAAGGGCACAGAACATTGGCAGGCGGTGGTGGGGGGAAGTGTGGACGTCCATGCAGGGACCCCTACCCCAGAACCCGCACGATAGGCAGCCGCCTACCAGCACACTGGATGGCCTGAGACTGCGCACCACCAGCACCACCAGCAGAAGGGCATGTCAGCATGGTGGCGGAGGGGTACTGGTGGTGGAGGGGGCAGTGGCTGCTGCTCACAGCAGACTGTGGCCTAGCCCTGTTTAGCTGGGTGCCGTGCACTGCAACAGACAAGTCCTGTCTGACAAACAGTCATGGTATCCACAGGGAATGAACTGTCTCTGTGGCAACAGTGTGGTGCAGTACACACAGCCAGTTTGTTCAGGTGCAGAAGGTCACAAGTTCAAGTCCCAGCTGTGGCTCCTGCCAACCCAGTCCCCATATTTTACCCAGTACGAAACCGTGGTAATAAAGACAGAACCTTTATTGCAGATAACATAAACATGCCTGAAACACCTATATTTTAACCTACAGAGCACAGACACCATAAACATGTGCAATACCTAGAGCAGAGTTTCCCAAATGCAGTCCTGGAGGGCCAAAAACCATTCAGGTTTCATGCTATCTCTAATAAAGATGCCTGTGCTGCATTTCTATGCGCCGCCCCCATGGTATGCAAATGTATCTCATGTATCGCATATTGATTAGGGACAGCATGAAAACCCGAACAGTGTTTGGCCCACCAGGACCGGAATTCGGAACCTCTGCCCTAGAGCTGCGGCCAACAGGGGCAGAAACACCCGCACCCACAGGCTCCATTATCCAAAGCCTCATGGAGAGGCAGGATGTTGGGCCCTGCGTGCAGCAGCATCTCCCAATACTAGCACTTGCATACCTTAGCAATGCCGCCCTAAACCTGGGAATACGTTACACATATATCAAAAGGTTGCTATGATTAATGGCAAATAGCAATTCCTAAGTTCTGCACAATTTGCTGATTGAGCTGCATCATAGCAACCTTTCTGATGTCTGTGGAGTGTATTTCAGTTCTGGTTTCTGACAGTGTTTACCACCCTGGGGAGTGACCCCCAACAGTATTGTGTACATAGCCATGCCCACACTGTGCCCAGGACTGGTGCGGTGGCCAAGGCTGTCAAGAGCCTCTATATTTGCACAATGCTGGCATAGATGTGGGAGTGTGTGTCTCTCTATCCAGTGTGTGGTGGCTGCCAACACCTTACTCAGCCCACACTGCTTGCACTGTTTCCAGTGTTAGCCTGCCAATGTGCATAATGAGGAGCAAGGTACTGTGGGTATAGCCCGAACAGGGTGGCCTGGGCAGGATGCATCTGCACAGGGCATAGGGCAATGGCTGGGACATTCTAGTGCCCGGCCACCACCTGCACGGACAGGGTGGCCACAGCATGTCCTGCTGGGAGGTCACTCTCACCCTGACTGAGCAGTGACCATGGCATGGCTAGGTTCCCCCATAGTGCTATATGGTATTTTTTCTCAAGTGATATTTATGGGTTCTCTTTTCTGGGGCCTAATCACTGACTTATCTGCTTGGTGGGTGTGCTCACATCCCAGTTCTAGGTGCACAGATCTCCTCCAGGAACATGCACTATGAACTAGCTAGCAGACTGTCTGCAGTTATATGTGCATGGCTGAAGGCTTGCTGCTGGAGAATGTCAGATGGTGGTGGGGGTCAGATGAGCATTTCCAGGCCTACTGTCTGCCATTGCCTTGTGGATATGTACAGATCTGCATTGACTGCGCTGTAGGGTGTCTGTTCCCCAGCAGGACTGGGGTTGATGGTCCCCTCTACTGCCACCATTGCAGGGAGATCCTGTTTCCCACCCTGAGCCACAGAGGGCGGTTGGGTGGTGGTGGTACATAATTTGCCTATGGGTCCAAACACCCCCCCTTCACCTACATCATGTGACCATGGCACCAACACAGGATATGCACTATTCTGGGTGCATCAGAGCCCATAAGGGCTAGATGTGACTGAGAAATACAGATGTATCCTAGTTGTGTCTGCAGGAACTACCTATCACACACACACTCGCACTGATGGGGACTACAGCATAGCCTATTTCAGCCATGACAGGTGCTGTGGACCTGGTGCTGGGTGCCCCACCTCACCCTCAGGGTGAGCACAGTACCCGCACAATGTGATGGTCTGTAGCTACTCTGTGCCAGTAACACACACGGTCAGTACCCCCTACCAGGCTGAGGTGCTGTGGGAGTGCACACGGTCACTTCCCCCTACCAGGCCGAGGTGCTGTGGGGGTATATACCCCATCTTGTGATCATCTGTAGACTGCTGATTTGCATGTGCAGTGCATCATGGGTACGTGTGGGTTATCCCTATCCTGGTAACTACAGCAGACAGTTTGTGTGGTGACCTGCAGTCCTTCTGTAGCCAGTCAGGGGTTTGTTAGTAGCTGTAGTCCACTTGTTACTTCACTGCCTGTGGAGCCAGAGGTCATGGGTTTGATCCCACAGTGGGGTTATTTTATAGGTCTGTCTGAGGCATTTTCTTTTTTTAATTTAAATTAGTGCTGCCAGCAAAAACACCCTCACAGTGCTGTAACCTTAAGGTGCCTCATAAGGTGCCCTATAAAGCTCTCTATAAGGTGCCCTATAAAGCGCCCTATAAGGGCTGCAATGAACTGTTGTCACAGAGGCAGATTATTTCCTGGGGATACCATGACTGTTCTTCAGACAGACCTTGTCTGTTGCACTGCACGCCACCCACCTAAACAGGGCTTGGCCTTGGTCTGCTGTGGGCAGCTGCCACTGCCCCCTCCACTACCAGCACCCCTCCCCCACCATGCTGACATGCTCTTCTGCCGGTGGTACTGGTGGTGTGCAGTCCCAGGCCATCCAGTGTGCCGGTAGGAGGCTGCCTATGGTGTGGGATCTGGGGTAGGAGTGTGGGATCTGGGGTAGGGGTGCCTACATAAACATCCACACTTCTCCCCGGCACTGCCTGCCAATGTTATGTGCCCTTTGGGGTACCTGCTGGGTAATGTCCACTGGGGCACTGGGGGACACACACTCGTGGACATGTTTGCCCTTGGTCAGTTGCTGTCATGCTGACCTTTTGTTTCTGCCTTCCTATGTGGCACCTCGGTATCTGCCTAGCTCACCCTGTGCCCCAGCTGCCCCACTGCATATCCTGCCTGAAGCCCCCTGTACCCCATTTGCAGACTCACCATAGTGCCCTTTCGTACTTGGGCACTATGCTGTTGCTTCACATGTATCACTACTATCACTTTTCTGGGTCTCCCTGCCTTTGCTGTACATTGTTGACTGAACTGGTTTCTCTCTCCTGAAAATGTGCCTCTAACGCGAGGTTTTCACTGGAGTTAATTTTCAGACCTTTATTTCACAGCGTTAGTGTGCCTGGAGCCTCTCCCCGCCCACTCTCCGCCCATTGACCCCTTCTCTCCGCCCTCTGGAAGGGCTTACTCCACCCTCTGTGTGCCTTAACGCTGCCGGAGACGTTATCGCGCGAAACGTAATGTTATCATGTGATAATTATCACGTGATAATGTTACGTATCATGCGATATTGTCGCGGCTGCGATGTTAGCACTGTTTAGTAAACATACCCCTAAGACAACTCCAATTAGTACAGCATACCGCAGCCAGGATAACTATGAAGATCAACCCGACAGAACACATAACCCCAATACTATACGACCTCCGCTGGCTCCCCATCTAAAGCCGCATAAACTACAAAATACTTGTCACAACCTTTAAATTAATCAATGACATCACTGCTTCACACCTCTCCACGCTCATTCAAAAAGAAACCAACTCCCGCACTCAATGAGACTGTAACAAGAACAAGATCTCACTACCATCTGATTTCAGGAAATCAATGAAGACAACCAACAACAAAGCATTCTCCCACACTACTCCCAGCCTCTGGAATGCGCTCCCAGACTACATAAGAGAAATAAATGACCTCCAAATGTTCCAAAAACAACTCAAAACCTACCTATTTACCCTTCACTTTGGCATACAAAATAAAT
The DNA here is from genome assembly GCA_033557465.1 of Ichthyophis bannanicus. NCBI lineage: Eukaryota > Metazoa > Chordata > Amphibia > Gymnophiona > Ichthyophiidae > Ichthyophis > Ichthyophis bannanicus. The sequence continues at coordinate 393,962,861 of CM066036.1, forward strand.
ACAATGGCGCAAATCCCCACTCCCCCCCCCACACAAACATCACTGCCCCACAGCACTCTACCTCATCATACACTGAATCATAAGTGAAATAGCAGAAGCATCTGGGAACTGCTCATTGCATCCCAAAAATAAACATCCTGAACAATGAATACCATCCAAAACTTGTAAATAGCTAACATTAGAGCTGTCCAGAGATTTATGTTAAGCTCTCACTGTTATATTAACAATGTTACTGTATATAGTTAAAAAGAAAATGTTCCATGTACTGAATGTTACTGTAATGTTCAAATCTTTGTTTACTGTAAAATGTTTTTGATCTACCAGAAAAATGCAGTATAAAAATTTACAATAAATAAATAATCAGACGCTGCAATTCCTTACCAGGGGATGTCATAACGGCTGTTAGTGTAGCTGGGTTTAATAGATGTTTGGATAGGTTCCTCGAGAGGTTCCATAAACCATTTTTTGGAGGACCCAGGATTTACACGGCTTGCTCCACTACAAGCATTGTGGATCCTGTGTGTCTTTTGGTGTAACTGCTAGTGCCCTAATTGGATACTGCTGGACACAGGATGCTGGGCATGATGGGCTATGGTCAGTTCCTATATTCTTCTCTGCCACCTAGGCAACTGCCTGGTCTGCCCTGTGCACCAGCAGCCCCCATTGCATGATCCACATGCACCCTCATTTGCACTGTCAACATTGTGCCCTTTCATACTTGGGCACTGTGCTGTTGCTGCTAATGGAGCACTAATATCACTTTCTTAGGCTCATCTGTCTGTGCAGCACATTGCAGACATTTAAATAGGCTCTCTCTCCTCAAAATGCACTCTTACCGACAGGTTTTGATATGTAGAAAGGTTCCTGGTGTTAAGGTGCTGTCGTTAAGGGAGCAAGGCCTTGTTCCCGCCCACTCCCTGCCCATTAACCCGTCTACTCTCCACCCATATGGCACTTTACGCTGCCGGTCCCATTAGCGCGTGCTAAGGCACTGTTTTACGTGTGTTAAGGGTGCAATTATGCTGTTAGCGTGCGCTAACGGCACACTTGCTCCTTTAACGCAGTTTAGTAAACATGCCCCATAATGTTTGGCAAGGTAGAAGGTCACCATAAAAGAGGAAGGCTGGCAATGAGATGGATCAATACAATAACAGCAGCTATGGATACCACTCTATCAACAATGAGCCGCTTGACTGAAGATCAAACAAAGTTTAGGTCAACTATCCAGAGGGCCGCCAGGAGTCGACACTGACTCGACGCACTTACAACAACAGTGTATTCCAGTGACTACTAGATGGCAGAAAAAGATTAAAATTTAAGGGAGCAAGTTTTGTTTAATATAGAGTTTAAAAGCATTAAGAATGTAAGAACGTAAGAATTGCCATACTAGATCAGACCAAAGGTTTATCATTCTCAGTATCTTGATTCCAGCAGTGGCCAATCCACAAATATCAGGCAGGATCCCAAAAGGTAGCTAGATTCCATAATACTTATCTCCAGGGATAAGTGGTGGTTTTTCCCAGGTCTAGCTTAAAACAGTCTTGTCGATTTTTTCTTCAGGAAAGTTGTAAGTTGGATGTTTGCTAGCAATTCAATATAAGAATCACAATACTGAAATTATTTATGATCATTTTGGTATATTTAAAAAGATACATATTGCTATAATGTATCTAAAAATTGTCTCTCAGAACTTTCTGGGAAAATACACTTCATAGAAACATAGAAATATGACGACAGAAAAAGACCACATGGCCTGTCTAGTCTGTCCTTCCATAACAACTACAACAGTCCCCTTTTTACCTTTAGAGATCCTCTGTGTTTGTCCCATGCTTTTTTGAATTCAGTTACTGTCCTCATCTCTACCACCTCCACTGGGAGACTATTCCACGGATCCACTACTCTTTCCGTAAAGAAATATTTCCGCATATCACTCCTGAATCTATCTCCCTTCACCCTCATCCCACGTCCCCTCGTAGCAGAACTTGCTTTCAATTGAAAGAGGCTCTCTCCCTGAACATTTATGCCACGGAGGTATTTAAACATCTCAATCATATCACCTCTATCCCGCCTTTCCTCTAAGGTGTACATATTAAGATCCTTCAGTCTGTCCTCATATGCTTTATAATGAAGATCACTAATCATTTTAGTAGCCACCCTCTGCACCGCCTCCATCCTGTTCAAATCCTTTTGAAGGTGCAGTCTCCAGAATTGCACACTATACTCCAAATGAGGTCGCACCAAAGACTTATGCAGAGGCATTATGACCTCCTTTTTTCTGCTAGCCATTCCTCTCCGTATGCACCCAAGCATCCTTCTAGCTTTTGCCATCGCCTTTTCTACCTGTTTAGCTACTTTAAGATCATCAGACACAACCACGCCTAGGTCCCGCTCTTCTTTAGTGGACAAAAGTACTTCACCCCCTATACTATATTGCTCCCTTGGATTGCTGCAGCCCAAATGCATGACCTTACATTTTTTAACATTAAATCCCAGCTGCCAAATTCTAGACCATTCTTCAAGCTTAGCTAGATCCCTCCTAATGTTATCTACCCCTTCCTGGGTGTCTACTCTATTGCAGATTTTGGTATCATCCACAAAGAGTCAAACCTTATCTGAAAGCCCTTCTGCTATATCACTAACAAAGATGTTAAAAAGAATCGGACCAAGGACAGATCCCTGGGGCACACCACTGATAACATCCTTCTCCTCAGAGTGAGCTCCATTTACTTGTACTCTTTGTCGCCTCCCACCCAACCAATTTCTAACTCAAGCAGTAACTTTAGGGTCCATCCCTAGGGTGCTCAGTTTGTTTATAAGTCGCCTGTGAAGAGCAGTGTCAAAGGCTTTACTGAAATCTAAATACACCACATCTAGGGCTCTCCCTCGGTCCAACTCCCTGGTCACCCAGTTAAAGAAATCAATCTGATTTGTCTGACAAGACCTGCCTTCTGGTGAATCCATGCTGCCTTGGATCCTGTAATCCGCTGGACTCCAGAAACCTCACTATTTTCTCTTTCAGCAGTGTTTCCAATAATTTACTCACCACCAAAGTTAAACTAACCGGCCTGTAGTTTTCAACCACATCCTTACTTCCGCTTTTGTGTAAAGGCACCACATGAGCCTCTCTCCAGTCCTTTGGCACCACTCCCGACTCCAACGAGGCATTGAAAAGGTCAGTCAGTGGAGCTGCTAGAACATCCCCAAGTTCCCTCAGTATTCTCGGGTGTATCCCATCCGGTCCCATCACTTTGTCTACTTTAAGTTGAGATAGTTTCTCACGAACACAGTCTTTTGAAAATTGTTCAAGATGTTCTTTGCTTCTGTTCCTATTTGTGGGTGTTTTCTGAGGTCCTGCTCCTGGTTCTTCATCTGTGAACATAGAACAAAAATATTTGTTAAGCAATTCCGCTTTATCCTTATCAGCTTTTACATATTCCTCCCCTGCACCATTGAGTCTGACAATACCACTCTTGCCCTTCCTCTTCTCACTAATATATCTGAAAAATGTCTTATCCCCCCATTTTATTGTATTGGCTAGTTCCTCCTCCTTTTGAATCTTTGCCTTCTTGACTACTTTGCTAGCTTCTCTAAGTTTTTCCAAATACAGATGCCTGTCTTCCTCTCTCTGTGATCTCTTGTATTTCATGAAGGCCTCCCTCTTTTTCTTCACTTTTTCAGCTACTTCTATATAGCGATTTTAGAAAAGGTACAGAGAAGAGCCACCAAAATGGTAAAGGGGATGGAAGGATACTCCTATGAAGAAAGGCTAAAAAGGTTAGGGCTCTTTAACCTGGAAAAGAGACGGCTGAGGGGAGATATGATAGAAGTCTATAAATTAATGAACGGAGTGGAACGGGTAAACGTAGATCGATTGTTTACCTTATCAGAATATAGAAAGACTAGGGGACATGCAATGAAGCTACAGGGTAAACTATTTAAGACTAATAAAAGAAAATATTTTTTCACTCAACGTGTAATCAAACTCTGGAATTTGTTACCGGAGGATGTAGTAAAGGCTGTTAGTGTAGCTGGGTTTAAAAAAAGGTTTGGACAAGTTCCTGGAGGAAAGGTCCATAAACCATTATTAAGAAGTGACCGAAGATATATATGCTTGACCCAGTACAAGCATTGTGGAACTTGTGTCTCTTGGGGAAACTGCTAGGTACATATGACCTAGATTGGCCACTGTTGGAAACAGAATACTGGGCTTGATTTGCCTTGGTCTGACCCAGTATGGCATGTCTTATGTTCTTATGTTCTTAAACCATAGCGGTCTCCTTTTCCTTTTACCTTTATTTACCATTTTAACAAAAAGGTTGGTTGCCCTTAAAATATCCCCTTTCAGTTTTTCCCACTGTTTTTCTACATCCCTCAGCTGTTCCCATCCAACTAACGACTCCCTGAGGTATTGGCCCATCTTCGCAAAGTTAGTCTTCCTAAAGTCTAAGATCCTCGCCTTTGAATGGATTCTAACAGCCCTAGTCCTAATACTGAACCACACCGTCTGGTGATCACTGGATGCAAAATGATCTCCCACTACAACATCAGAAACACTTTCACCATTGGTAAGCACCAAGTCCAGTACGGCCCCTTCACATGTGGGGTCTGTTACCAATTGCCTGAATAGTTCTCCCTGTAGAGAATCCAGGATCTCCTTACTTCTAGATGATACTGCAGCAGGAATGTGCCAATCAACATCTGGCATATTGAAATCTCCTATCAGTAGCACGTCCCCTTTCCTGGCAATGCTGCGCATGTGTTCAATTAACTCTCTGTCCACCTCTTCCTCTTGTGAGGGAGGTCTGTATATCACACCAATGTAAATAGATTTCTCTTTCCCTCTTTCTAGTTTAACCCACAATGCCTCCCCTCTCCCTTTTAAGCTCTGTAATTCCAAAGCTTTAATAGTAGTTTTTACATATAGTGCCACTCCTCCTCCCCTACTTCCTTCCCTGTCTTTTCTGAATAAAGTATAGCCAGGTATAGGTTCATCGTTGAAGGAGAAGAAATTGAAATTGTGAACAACTTTAACCTACTTGGATCAACCATCAATAATGAAGCAACAAACAGTCAAGAAATCAGACGACGCATTGCTCTTGGCAGAATGGCTATGAAAGACCTAGATAAGATTCTCAAGAGCAGAGATGTCTCTCTCCATACAAAGATTCGACTTGTTCAAGCCATGGTATTTTCAATAACATCATATGGATGTGAAAGCTGAACAGTGAAAAAGCAGACAGGAAGAAAATTGATGCCTTTGAATTATGGTGCTGGCGGCGAATACTGTGTATACCATGGACTGCCCGAAGAACAAACCAGTCGGTACTAGAGGAGATCAAACCTAAGCTTTCTTTAGAAGCTCAGATGACAAGACTTCGACTTTCATACTTTGGACACATCATGCGAAGAGAGAGATCATTAGAGAAAGACATCATGCTTGGCAAGATAGAAGGTCAACGCAAAAGAGGAAGGCCAGCAATGAGATGGATCTATACAATAACAGCAGCTACGGGTACTAGTTTGTCAACAAGGAGCCGCCTGACTGAAGACCGAACACAATTTAGGATAGCTATCCAGAGGGTCGCCATGAGTCGACTCCGACTCGACGACACTTAACAACAACAACAACCAGCAGATGTGGAGACAGAGAAAACTTTCATAGGCTTCTTTATGACATAATCATACCATATCAGCTGGAACCCCTAGATGGAGCCTTCAGTATAAAGGTTTATGGTGAAGAACCCCAGATCTCATACAATCTTAGTGAAGGTAACCGGGTTCAACAGAACAATAACCATAACTATATATAAGATCATCGTCAACATAAGGCTTCTCAGAAGGGTATGAGCCCACAGTGCCAACCACAGAGAATAGCAGACAAAGCAGTTTTCCAGTGCAGGTCCTGGACTGGTCTAGCAGGACTCAAGGAAAAGATATTATCCAGTAAGTAAAATGTCACCTTCCATATCACCCTGCTAGACAAGTCCAGACACGTGGGACATACCAAAGCTATAACTCCACTGAGCGGGAAGAAGACACCGCAGCTTTTGAAACCTCTGAGCCAAAGGCTGTGTCCACTAGAGCATGGACATCCAACCAGTAATGCTTGGCAAAAGTGGAAAGTGATGCCCATGTTGCTGCCCAACAAATGTCTGAGGGCGCTACCGAGCTATGCTCCACCCACTTGCGCCTGAGTGGAATGTACTGTGATGAGGAGAGCATGGCTGAGCCCATGCAAAAAGAGGAAAATTGTAAATCTACATTTAAGGAAGGAGACAGGAAAGGTATCTGTAGCTTTCAGGGTGCTGGCAAAGGGAAAAAACATGCACTTGCTGAAGCTAAGCCACACCCAAGCTCTGCTGATCTAAGGGCAGGCTTGGAGGATAATGAGAGACACCTGAGTAAGGGACAGTGCAAGTTAGGGAAAAGGCAGCCTTATAAACCCAGAGAAACACATGAGAGGGAAGCCAGCACCAGGCCCAGCACCAGCACCAGCACCGGCTGGAGAGAGGATTCTACGAGAGAGCAGTACTCAGGGAGAGAGCAGCACACGAGAGAGCTGACTAGAGAGAGCACTGCAGACTTCCGTGGGGGGAGAAGCACCAGGGAAAGACCCAGAGAACTCACCGAAGAGGAGAACGGTGGAGATTTCTAGGGGGATTTCAGAGGTGAAAGCAGCACCCAGAAAGAGAGCCAGGCTTGCAGGGAAACTGCAATTGGTTCTGAAGCCAGTAGAGCTGTAGCTGAAAAAATTGCAGACAAGGGGCAAGGTTTAGTTCCTCCAGTACATGGACCAGCTAAAAAGATTCAAGTTCCTAGAAGGTGGATGGATAAAAATATATCTAAGAGTGACCTAAGCCAGTTAGAGGCACTCTGGCGTTTGAGTCAGGAGAAGAACCTTTTCACTCCAGGTGAAAACCCTTTTCCTAGTAAGAAGCCCCAGTGGAGGAGAATTCAGGAGCTCTTAGAGAGTTTCAAGCAGGAAGCATTGCATGAAGGCTTAGAGCCAGACATACCGGTTGAAAACCCGGAGGAAATGCAGGTAGAATCTGTTGAACCTGATTCTGACTCAGATGATTTATTAATGGACTGTTCATGGTGCAAAAAGGCAGAATAGAAGCTGCTGGTTAAAGGAAAAAGTTGGTAACCTGAAAACCACAAAAAGCAGTGAGTAAGACAGGGAGAATGATTCTAGCCTGAATTGCTAAGTACCCCGTTGAAAGAAGAAAAGACATTTACTTTGATTTGAAGAAAAGAAACTGTGTTTGTTGCTGTATGTTTGAGAAACAGCTACGCATGTTGTGAAGGCCAGCTAAAGCAATTTCACTGTTGGGCTTTTGTGTGATTTTCCTGAAGATCATTTGTTTTGGACAAGAATCCTGTTGCTCTATTTGAGCTATATGCTTGTGAAAAGAAGGAAATAAATTCCTGTGTGTCTTTTGAAAAAAAAACCCCTCGGTTCTCAATACTATTGTTTTTTAAGTGGTAGCACAACTACAAGTCCCAGCAGCACCAAGCTCTGGACGAGGACAAATAATTCTTTATTCAAAGACTAAACAGTGGCACCCCTATACCCATAGGCCGTGGCCTGGGCTAGGGGCCCCCACAGTACATGCAAATCCTCCGGAACCGGATACTTGGAGGCAATCACCTTTTTGATCCAGCACCCCAAAGTAGACTTAGTGGCTGTGTCACTTTTACGCATTTCCACAAACAGCACAAATAGATGGTTTGATTTATGGAAAGAGTAACCTTCAAGTACCGGAGAAACGCTCTTCAGATATCCACCAGGTAAAGATCCTTGTCCTTCCCTTGGCACTGCTCCTTAGAAAAGGAGGGAAAACAGACTACCCGATTCACATGGAAGGCAGATACCACCTTGGGCAAGAATGAAGGAACAGGCCAAATGCACACGTCCTCCTCTGAGAATAAGTAAGGATCCCTGAATGACAAGGCTTGCAGCTCAGACATATGTCTCACTGAACAGATTGCAACCAAAAAGACAGTCTTGAGTGTCAGATCTTTAAGCATAGTCTGCTTTAAGGGCTCAAAGGGCCCAGAGCACCATGCAGAGATCCCACAGAGGGGGGATGTAGATGTCGTACCCACTAGAGAAAATGGGAAACAGGATGTGAGGCAATGGCCCACACTGTCATTGGTCCCCTGAAGCAGAAAAGGGCTGGTACCTGAACCTTCAGGGAACTAAAAGAAAGACCTTTGTACAGACCTCCCTGAAGAAAGGCAAGCAAGGATGGCAAGTCCACCATATCAGAACTAGCCTTTCTATGTTTCTATAAAAGCATGGGACAAACACAGAGGATCTCTAAAGGTAAAAAGGGTACTGTTGTAGTTGTTGATATGGAAGGACAGACTAGATAGGCCATGTGGTCTTTTTCTGTCGTCATATTTCTATGTTTTTAGCCTGACGCTGATGCAACCAATGCTCAAAAAGACATCAAACGAGCACATAGATCGGGCTGGTAGATCCTATCCTAGCCTTGAGGAGCATGAAAACTATGATTACCCAGCCCGGATATCGTCCTATGTGTTGAAGCACACAACCCACTAGCGGCCACAGATGAAACATATATGGCAGGTTGCTGAACTAGGATTTCGATGATCTTGGAGCTTGTTTTTCTCTGGCAACTGGAGAAGCATTCTGCTTTGGCATTGGGCCGGGTCACCATCAAATCCATCTCTGGACCAGCCAGCAGCATAGAATTAACAAATAGGCCATTTGACTCAGTTCCCGCTCCCGAGATCAAGAGAGTGATGACCGAAGAAGACCACTTCCACGCTGTTGACTCTAGTGATCTGTTGCACTGATAGAGCTAGTAGTTCATTTTTGCCCAGGAGAACAGGAGGGTCATCTCCAGGCCATTCTAGCACTCTTTGTGCCCCCTTGCTGATTAATGTATGGCATAGTCCGCATAGACCCAGACTGCTTTGCCCTTGATCAGGTTCTGGAAGTGCAAAAGAGCCAACCTAATAGCCTTGTCTCTAGGCAGTTGATGGGCTATGTCAACTCATTTTATTTTATTTATTTTATTTATTTATTTATTTATTTTACATTTCTTTTATAACTTGGGAAACTATTTACATCTAATCTTCATGGCTGTTCCAGTGGCCCTGAGCTGTTCAAAGCTCGCAATGACCTCTCCAGCCAAACACGCTGGCATCCATCAACAGGAGAAGCCACAAGTGATCGTCCAGTGGCACACTCTTCCTGAGGTGCTGTGGCTGCTGTCACCACCGCAGGCTGGACACTACCTCTAGCTGTAGGGGCAGCCTGAACTTGAACTCCTAACAATTGGGAGACCACCAAGAAAGCAAAGACCTCTGAAGCAGCCTCATATGAGCTCACATCCAAGGCACTATGTTGATTGCCGCTGCCATCAAGTTGAGAAGCTATAGATAATTCCAAACTCTGAGAGCCTGCTAAGATCAGAAGGCTGCCAATTAGGTTAGCATCTTTTGTACTTTCTCCTCGGGAAGTAAGACTGTCTAACTGAGTACTGAAACATGCTCCCAGGTATTCCAGAGATTGGGAAGGCACCATATGGGCAAAATCCCAAAATGCTTCAGACTATGACCTGGCCCGAATGAGCAAGTCATCCAGATACAGATGAAGAAAGATCCTATGGTGCCTCAGTGCAGCAGCTGCCACCACCATCACTTTTGAGAATGTCCTTGGGGCGGTGGAGAGGCCAAATTTACCCTTGTGCTCCATATCACCACAGGAATTTATCCCATTATGTACTATAGTTCCACCCTGTTAAGTTATCTAAGTTGACATTTCTGTTCTATGTACAACGTTTCACTATTTATTGTTACATGTATACCACTCTGATTACAAAATAGAGCACTATATAAAATCAAATAAAATGGGAAAGCAGTGAACTGAAATTGCGAGCCAAGAATAGCGAAATGAAGAAAGCACTGTTGATCCTCTCAAATAGGGATGTGGAACTAAGCCTCGGCTAAGTCCAGAGACGCGAAGAACTCTCCGCGGCATACCACTTGAATCACTGACTACAGGGTCTCCATAAGGAAATGAAGAGTGTACAGGTAAGCATTGATTCCCTTGAGATTGAGAATTGACCAAAAAGAATCATCTTTCTTTGGCAAAATAGATGGAGTACTGGCCCTGGCCCTGGTCAGCCAGGGAAATGGGACAACCGCCCATAGATGGAGGTCTGTCCTGAGTAGACTGAACTATGACTCTTTTGGCCACAGAGCCACAAGAAGAGACGATGAAGGCATTCAGAATAGTCTCTCTGCATTCCAGAACATAGCCGTGCTGAATGGTGTCTAGCCCTCGGCAATTCTCGATAATCCAAGCTCACTTCTGGAAGAAAAGGAGGAGTCTGCTGCCTACTGGAGGTGTCCCAAAATGAGTCCCCAAGTCATCATTGTGCTGGATGGGAGGAGGCATGTTGGAATCCCGGGACTTCAAGATCCATGAAAGGATTAAGTTCGAGACCAGAACCCAGAAAAGGAAGAAAAGAAGGGCTTTCTGGGTCAGTATCTACAGAAGTCCTGGGAGTCAAAATAACATGTATGAGGAACATGGGTATACACTGAAGAGGAAGTTGTGCCGGTATACCTCCCAGGTCCTTTCAGCCTATCCTCCAGGAGATGATGAGGTTTGGACTCACCCAAGTCTTTAACCAGCTTTTCCAAGTCCACTCAAAACAAGAACCTCCCTTTAAAGACAAGCTGATTCAATCAGGATTTAGAGGATGAATCCTCCGCCCAATGATGGATCCATATCCAAAATCATGCCACAGTCGACAGAGCAATGTCTTTAGCCTCCAATTGGATGAGATCATACATAGGATCTGACAAAAAGGAAGTAGCTAGCTCCAAGAGAGGCATGGTATCCTCTGGCATGATGGATTGAATCCATAGGAGCACAGTTTGAGTTGTAAGACCCGCATATACTGCCAACTGAAGGATAACAATGGAGGCTGCAAACTGATTCTTCAAGAGAATATCCACATTATGATCCAGGGGAGCCTTCAGAGCTGTTCTAACCACCACCAGAATTGTGTTGCACTTCATAACTGCTGTAACCTGTGCATCCACTCTCAGTATGTTAAATCACACAGCATGATTCTCTTGTGGGAGAGCATAAAGCCTCCTGCAGACTTTCAGCCCCTTCACTGTGGAGTCAGGCAAGTTCAACTCCGAGAGTTTCATGCTCTTGATAAACTCTGGAAATAGAAAGGACATCATGGGCTTCCAAATCCCCTGCAAGAGGGGATGAATCTGAGGCCCTTGTTCAGTCGCTGGAGAATCAGTCAAGTGTAGGGCAGATGATACCTGAGCAATCAGGGCTGCCAACTCATCCTTCCTGAACAGGCAAATAATATCAGACTGGTCATGATCTTCAGGGTGAGAGGACAATTCATCCTCCAGCTCTGAATTAGCACCTGAAGCATTCAGACTTGACTCTGGATCTCAGCCAAAGGACAGTTGATCCAAATCTCCAGATTCCAACTGTCACCGAGAGCGCTTAGAGGTCAGTATTCAGCCGGGCTCTAACTCCTCCACTGTCCCTCTTCTGAGTGGACAGAAAGAGAATGAGAGAACTCAGAAGTTCAAGGGTCCATGTTGCCACACTAGAAAGACCAAGCTTGCTGCAGAAAGGAGAAAATTCTGGGGAGGACAACCTGGAAGCTGGAAGCATCCTATTATCTAGATGGCTCCCATCACCAGAGAGAGCAGCAGACAATGACCCCCATACACAAAGGGTAGCATCCAGAGGAAAAAGCTTTGAGATGGTATGCCTGACAATCATCTTTCTTCAGGGTAACATCCGCTGTTGATGGCAGCGAAGAAGATAAGGCCGGAGCACTCACATCTCCCGGTTGCGAAGGGAGAGACGGTCCTTCTAAGGTGTGTCTGAAGTCTCCATGCAAGAAGAGCAGATACCAGAATCCAGTTATGAAACTTTATGCTTTTCACAGACCAGGCAGTGCTTCTTCAAAGGCAGCATAAGAACCTCCACTGCCACAAGCAGTCAGGTAATGCAGACTGAAGGCATGCTAAGTCAGCATGTCACACCATGCCCCAATTCTACACAGACAAGGCCGCATGCAATAGTGCTGTGTGGACTTGAACCAGATGCGCAAAAACCACATGGACAGAGTTGCACACATTAGAGTCATGCAAACAGTCCCTACATGCCACCCACAAGAATGGTTGTTCATGAGTGAAATCAATCTTTTCCTCTCAAATGTTCCTTGTATTCTCTCACATTTTCACAGAGATGAAAGCTTGCATCCACCATCTTTTGAAGATAGTGAATTACTGACAGCTCCCTCTATGGATTCTGGCTGATATGGCATGATGATATCATAAGAAGCCTCTGGAGCTTCTTCTGTTTCCATATCTACTGGTAGGAGGACACAACCCACTTGTCTGGAGTAGTTGTCACACTCGTCCTATCTCTGGTAATGACCCGGTTAGATTATTGTAACGCCATCTACGCAGGCCTCCCCTCATCCCAGCTTCATAGTCTCCAATTAGTACAAAATGCCGCTGCCCGTCTCATCACTCGCTCCCCAGCTCGCTCTCACGTGTCTCCCTGCCTTCTCACCCTCCACTGGCTTCTGGTTCAGTTTCGATTCATCTTTAAAGTGCTTATTCTCACACACAAGGCTCTCTACACCAGCACTCCCCAATATTTGGCCGACATTATTCACCTCCAGCCCTCCCCGTGTCTTCTCCGCTTGGCCCATGGTAACCGTCTCTTTCTCCCTCCCCCTGCCCAGGCCCACCTGGAACTCACCCGCCACTCCGCCTTTTTCTTTTTAGGCCCCGCTCTCTGGAACTCGCTCCCTGTATCTCTTCGTATGGAACCATTCTATCCCCGCTTTAAAACTCTCCTCAAGACTCATCTCTTCTGTCAGGCCTTCGATCTCCCTTCCCATGCTGACGGTGCCTTATCCCCCAGCCGTGCTCCCCACCCCTCATAATACCTCCTCGTATGCCCGCCTCCCACTTTTCCTTTTCTTCCTCCCCCCTCTTGTCCTTTTGCCCCTCTCGGGCCTTTCCTGCTTTCTATCCTTTAACTGTCTCTCCCTGTCCTATTGGTTTTTGGTGTTCCTTTCTGACTTTGTTTTCAGTAGCCTTACCTTTTATATTGTACACCGCCCTGATGCTTCAGCCTGGGCGGTTTATCAAATTTTGCAAATAAAGATAAAGATATAAAGAGTGTAGCATGTCGATATGGAAATAAGCTTTCTAGCACTCTCACTATGACAAATGTCTTCAGTCATCTGTATATCCCAAAAAATAGTCATATAGGCTGAGTTCTTATTTCACCACAATACATCAATCACCTTACAATCTTATCATCTTCAACAAGTATCAGTAGCAAAGCAGGAAGTTACAACAAATTAATGTGTTATTTCTGCTTACTGAGAACATTGAAACAAAGGGGCTTGTTTACAAAGCCACGGTAGCGGTTTCCGATCGTTATCGGAGCTGCGGCCCCATTGATTTCAATGGGGCCGCGGCTCCGATAATGATCGGAAACCGCTACCGCGGTTTTGTAAGCAAGCCCCAAAGTTGCTTATAGGACTTGAGGTACTGTATGTGTGAGACATAAGAGAGGGAAACTGAGAGGCAAGACAGTGTCTTAAACCTGTTCCTTTTCTCCTGTTTATCTCTGGTGTGTATGTGCAAAGGTGTGACGAGCATCACAGTTAAGGGGACCGAACTGGTACGAACAGAACGCCAGGATGGACTTGTTCTTAGCACACCCACAGACGGACTGAATTCAAACCATTTCCACAGCACTGAGCACTTTGCCCCCAGCATTGGAGGTAAGAGAAGGAGGGGGTGGTGGGAATCCCAGTGCTGCTGACCCACATGCTGTTTCCCAAAACATTCTCCCTTCCCCCAAATCTTTAAAATACAAATCAAATATCTTTCTCCCAAATCACCTACTCATTAAACAATCAGTGTCTGTAGTGTGAATCTATTAGGTTAGTGATTATAAAACCAAGGCCTCTAGTTTCCTGCATGGTTCAGTTTGTGAGATGTGAACCAGGTGCAGAAAAGTAAGATGTGGTCCAAGATACAGCTGCTCTCTTCCTCCCTCTCCTGCTGGCTCAGTCAGCATGGAAAAGGGGAAATCAATAAGTAAAAGTGGGGCTGGGATATTCCATAGTGGGAGAAGTTGTGGGGATTGTTGATGTGGATGGATACGTGCATAAGAGGGGCTGAGGGGATCAGCAAACTGGAATGGGAAGTATGTAAAAGAATGGCTGGAATTATTGTTACAGCGGAAGGAGGGGGAGTGTGGAGGGATCATTGGGGATGAATGTGTGAATAAAGGGCAAGGGAGATTGCTTGATCGACAGGGTGGAGAGATGGCATATATATGTGTGAAAAAAGAGTCAGAGTATCAACAGGTCTGTGTGTGTATAAACAAGGGAGGAGGTACAGTTGTGATCAACATTATTGGCACCCTTGCAATTCAGCCTCTTAATGTCCAAAATCTCCTAAAAAAGTGGCCAGTGAAATGGCTTTGAATTATATATGCACACATATATGACACATAAAAGAATCAAATAAAACAAGACCAATTAAGAAATGGAAATAGTAGGAAATATTATAAAAAATGGGACATTGCCAGGACATGATTATTGACACCATTACAAACAATTCAAATCAGTTTGAACAGAAGAACTACATTCCCTTGCAGTAAAATTGGACACACCTGTGATCAATTGTCAGTACTCACATGATTTGAATTAACCAATGAATGATGGCTCTAATGTTTAAAATGGCCACATTCATTCCCTGTTCCATTTTCACAATGGTGAAGACAAGAGAGCTGCCTGAGACCATCAGAAAAGCCATTGTCACAAAATATCAAACTTCAAAGTGGTATAAGGTCATCTCCAAAGACCTTGGGATTTCTGTGTCTACAATTCCAATAAAGACAAAAGTAGCCCAAATGCCCTTGAGTACAGAGCAGACAGAGCTTAAAGATTCCAAATTACCCCTGCCTACCAATAGCCAGATTAATATGAATAAAATACAGACTCTAAAATGCTTGCATGCAAATGCTAGAAGTCTAAAAAATAAGATGGGAGAGTTAGAACATAAATGAGAGATTAGATATGATTGTTATCTTAGAGACATGGTGGAAGGACAACTAGTGGGACACTGTGATACCTGGGTACAAACTATATTGTAATGATAGAAAAGATCAAATTGGTGGAGGGGTTGTGCTCTATGTTAGAGAGGGCACTGTGTCACAAAGGATTAAAGTTTTGCAGGAAACAAAATTCACTGTAAAATCTCTATGGATTGAAATTCCATGTCAAAAGGGGAAGGGGAAGGGGAAGGCGATGGCAGCGGGGGTGTACTATTGACCGCCTGGCCAGAATAAACAAATGAATGATGAAATGCTCAAAGAAATCAGGGAAGCTAACAAAAGTTACAATACAGTAACAATAATGAGTGATTTCAATTACCCCGGTATCGACTGGGTCAGTGTCACAGCAGGACATGCTAGGGAGATAAAGTTTCTAAATGAAATAAATGACTGCTTCTTGGAGCAGATGGTTCATGAACTGACCAGAGGGGAAACCATTTTGGACCTAATCCTTAGTGGAACACCAGATCTGGGGCAAGAGATAAGGGTGTTGGGGCCACTTGGCAATAATGATCATAGCATGATCGCGTTTGATTTAATAAATGAAGGAAGGATGGTAAGGAAATCCACAGTACTACCTGTTAACTTTCAAAAGGGAGACTCTGATAAAATGAAGAAAATAGTTAAGAAAAAACTAAAAAGAGCAGTTGCAAAGGTTAAAGATTTAAATCACGCTTGGGTGTTGTTTAAAAATACTATCTTGGAAGCCCAGACTATCTGTATTCCACGCTTTAAGAAAAGTGGAAGGAAGTCTAAAAAACTGCCAGCATGGTTTAAAGGTGAGGTCAGAGAGGCTGCTGTTACCAAAAAAGCATCTTTCAGGAAATGGAAAAAGGAGCCAAATGACAAACTGGAAAAAATACAAGCACTGGCAAGTTAGATGCAAGGCATTGATAAGGCAGACAAAGAGAGAATTTGATAGGAAGCTTGCTGTGGACGCAAAAATGCATAATAAAGACTTTTTCAAGTACATTCATAGCAAAAAAACTGTGAGAAAGTCATTTGGACCATTAGATAATAGAGGGGTAAAATGGGCACTAAGTGGGGACAAGGCCATAGCGGAGAGACTGAATGCATTCTTTGTTTTGGTCTTTATTGAGAAAGATGAAGGAATGTTATCCATGACTGAAATGGTATTTAAAGGAGATGCTGTAAAAGAATTAAAAGAAATATTGATACACCGGGAAGATGTATTACAACTTTTTGATAAACTGAAGAGTAGCAAATCACCTGGACCGGATGGTATACATCCAAGGGTGTTGAAAGAACTGAAATGTGAGATTGCAGACCTACTATTAGTAATCTGTGAACTATCATTAAAATCATCTGTAATAGCTGAAGATTGGGGATGGCCAATGAAACGCCAATTTTTAAAAAGGGTTCCAGGGGTGATCCGGTAAACTACAGACCGGTGAGCCTGACGTCAGTACCGGGAAAAATGGTGGAAACCATCATAAAGAACAAAATCAGTGGATAGTCATGGCTTAATGGGAGACAGCCAATATGGCTTGAGCGAAGGAAGGTCTTGTCTTACTAATCTGTTATGTCATTTTGTAGGTGTGAATAAACAGGTAGACAAAGGTGAGTCGATTGTTTACTAAACTGCAGTAAAGTCACTGGTGGTAAGGGCAGCATTAAGGTGCCTGAAACCATATATGGCAGTGGGCGGATAGGGGGCATGCCGGCTTTAGGGTTCCTTGGGACTTTTAACGTGAGTTGACAGGACCAAGTGTGGTAAGGTGACAAAATGTCCTAAAGAGAGACAAGGCATCTTAGGATGTGATAAGGCGCCTTAACAGGAGACAAGGCACCTCAAGGCATCTTAAGATGTGCTAAGGCGTCTTATCACATCTTAAGTCGCCTTAAGGTGCCTCAGCACATCTTAAGGTGCCTTAGGGCATTTTAGCACTTCTTGAGGCGCCTTAGCACATCTTCAGGCGCCTTAAGGCACCTTAGCATTTCTTGAGGCATTTTAAGGCACCTTAAGGTGCCTTAAGATGTGCTAAGGCATCTGAACAGGAGACAAGGCATCTCAAGGTGCCTTAAGATGTTGGTAAGGTGCCCTAACAGGAGATAAGGCATCCTAAGGAGAGACAAGATGCCCTAAAAGGTGGAAATCATGCACCTTAAAGCAGGGCCATGGCTGTAAACCAAACGCTGGACAGAGCACCAAGGAACATCAATGTAAAGGCGATGGAAAGAAGGATAGGTGGGAGTTTATGGACCTGCCATATTGGTGGGCACCCTATTTGGCAGCCAGTAAAGTGGACGAGCATGTGAGAGGCAGCTGTACCGATGCATAGGGTGGTGTCAATGTAACGTGCTGCAGTGACAGTGTGTGGCATAGGATGGGGAAGACGTGTCCCCCAGCAGAGGCAGAAGTGGCAGGATGTTTGCAGCGACAGAAAGACAGAGTAGTAGTGATGCCATGCAGATCAGGCACAGGAGAAGCGAGCACAAAGAGCCATAATACAGAAAAGGGTACCCAGTGCAGGACATGGGGTAGCAGCATGCACAAGAAGACAGGACTGTGCACAGCTGACAGAGGAAGATACATGGGCTGAAGAGAGGGTGCTATGGACTGGCAGCACAGACCTGACTGTTACAGGCATGAAAATGATCTGAGTAGCACAGTCACGAAAGGAACAGGTAGGGATCAAACCCCTGATCCCTGCCTACAGAGACCTTGAACTAACCAGTAAGCTACTCCTCCACACTTTGCTGCATAGCAATGTCTGGATATGAAAAGACTGCATGTCACTGCCTAAAATGTCTGCTGTGTGTGCCAGTATAGGTTAGCCTCACCAGTACCCATGATGCAGTGCACATGCAGAACAGCATTCTACAGTTGATCACCGAATGGAGAATGCACTTATCCATCACCTCAGCTCAGTAAGAGGACCTGACAGTGTGTTATGCAAGCACAGAGCAGCTACAAACTGAGCTGCTGAACAGTTTCTGTGGTCACCCTGAGGGTGAAGATGTACTCCCAGCACCGGGTCCCCAGTACCTACCCATACTGAAGATCTCCATTGCTACCAGTTGGTGGCAGGTATTCCCTGCAGTGTAATGTACTAGTCACCTTGTGTTCTGTTGTAGTGGGACCTATGCAGGACAGTGTATTATTATACCTGGTGCTGCAATGCTAATGTTGTGGCTACCTACTACCAGGGGGGAGGGTTGTCTAGACCCATGTGGGGTGTATATGTATGTGATGTAGCAATGCTTACATGCTGCTTTTCACCAGGAAAAGTATAAATTTCCCATGCCCCTGAAGGTCTTGCATTCATCCTCTGTACCTGAGGCAATAGAGGGTTTTCCCACAGCCACAAGGGGTGCCTGTGGGACCAGAAACCCCAGTCCCTCTGACCTAAGGCTGCTGTGGTCCAGTGGGATTTGAACCCTCAGCCTGAGGTGACATGCCCCAACCAGTAAACCACACCTGTTACTATGGACCTATCAGTAGTACTGGGAGTAGGTCTGGAAGACCTCACTTCCCAACTGGCTAGATCTAATATTCACCCACAGCCAGAATGTGCCTGATACCGCACCCCCCCCCCTGCCGGCATTCCCACCATGCACATACTAACTGCAGACAGTCCGCATTGCATGTGCACAGAGGGACCATGTGCACCCAGATTTGGGATATACAGCACAGACACCCAGCAGTCAGTTCATTGATTAGGCACCCAGAACAAGAAACACACCCATATTACTAGAAGCAGACACTATATAACACTATGTGGGTACATGGCCGTGCCATGGTCACTGCCTGGTCAGAGTGAGAGTGTCCTCCCAGCATTACATGCTGTGGCCACCCAGTCCATGCAGGTGGCGGTCGGGCACTATGATGTCCCAGCTATTGCCCTATCCCTGATGCAGAGACATCCTGCCCAATCCGCCCTGTCTGGGCCATACCCACAATACTTTGCTCCTCATCATGCAGATTTTCAGGCTAACACTGGAAACAATGCAGGCATTGTGAGGCCCAGTGAGGAGTATAAAGCCACAAAATAATAGATAGACATACACACTCATATTGCAGCATTGTGCAAAGATAGAGATGGTTGACATCCCTGCCTGCCACACTGGTCCCAATCTCAATGCAGGCATTGTTAAGGTGTGCTCATTGTGCAGGAGCTAGTAGTAGTGCTCTGGTTCTAACTGCTTCTCCGTGTGCCGGAGTCAACAGCCAGATGCTCCATCCAGCTGTGGATAGTGGAGCCTGTCTGTGTAGGTGTTTGTACCCCTATTGGCCGATGCATTGGGGATTGCACATGTTGGTGTTGTATCTGCATTGTGGGGTAAAATCTTGGGATATGCACTGCAGGATCCATAGCCATGACACAAACCTGTGACCCTCTTCTTCAATACACACCAACTGTGTATAATACACCACAGTGATGCCACATAGGTGCATCTGTCCCTGGGGCTACCTTGCTTTCCATCAAACAGACTTTGCATGTTGCACTGCACACCATGCCCTGGAATAGGGCATGACTGTGGTCTGCAGCAGGCAGGTAATGCTGTCCACTCCGCCAACAACCCCCCCAGCCATGCTGACATGCCCATGTGCTGTCAGTGATGGTGGTGTGCAGTCACAGACCAGAGGGTAGGCGGGTGCCTAGGATGCAGAGTCCAGGGGGGGTTGAGGCATACATGAAAAGCCACACATCCCCCCATCACTGCCCGCCAATGTTATGTCTCTACAATCTGAGGAGGAGACGGCTGTGGGGTGGTAAGTGAGCATATTGCCTGGACTGGAATGGGTAAACATTGGTTGCTTGTTTCTGCCATCGGATTGTGGGTAGACTATGGGACAAGCATTGCGGCTACTTCCCAGACTACTGGGATCGGGCAGAGGGGGCCTACCTGCCACAGCTCGTGTGCTGGAGGAGGCTGCCGGGCCCAATTGCCATCCTCGGGGGGACTTATTCCACCTCCAAGGTGGAATAGGTCCCCCGTCCATCTTGGCCTTGCCAAACCTACAGGGACAGGACCTGAATCAGCCCTGTACACCCGGGTGAATTGGCCCACCCTCACTCCAACCACCTCCACCTCCAGCCCTCCCCCTCCCGCCCCTGTCCAGCACTCCTCACACAACAGCTTTGTGTGTGCGGGGAGAGTACTCTAGCCAGTATACAGTCCTGACGAATAGCGGGGCTGGACGTCCAACCAGGATATCCAACGCTGCTATTTGCGACTCTGCATCGGGGCCATAGAAACATAGAAACATGATGGCAGAAAAGACCACATGGCTTATCTAGTTTTCCCTTCAATATCAACTACAGTAGTCTTAAAGCAAAGAAGTAGCTTTGAACAGTTTTAGAGATATAGGGCCTGATATTTGAAAGGCATTTACACAGTTTACAGCCCAGTAAACCATCTAAATATCTTAAATCGGATATTCAACAGCACTTACATGGTTAGTGCCATTGAATATCCCATTCTAACCCCACTACATGCCCTATTGCTATGCAATTAGCATCACGGCATCATGGAGGCATTCTGGAGCAGAGCAGAAGTGGAAACTATCCCTAACCGGGTAGCAGCACTATTGCACTGCTACCTGGTTAGTGATCAGTGGGTAAAACCAGGCATAGCAAAAGCTGGTATAGTTTTACTCGCAGAAGCTAACTGGGTAGTAGTGTAATATTGACACTACTCGGATAGCTATGGCGGTTCCAGGACATGTGCAGCGACCCTGAATATTCAATGCCATTGTTACAGATTGAATATCCGTGGATAAGGGTCATTGGCAAAGCTGTGCATCATAGCAATGCGTAGCCTGCCCAGTTCAATATCGGGCCCATAAGAACTAAAAGTAAGATGATCATCCTGCAGGACTCCATGGAAGTGAATGGAATTTTTTATTGAGAGTTTTATAGAAGAAATTCATGGGCTGTCCAAAACAGGGCAAATTATCACGTAAAACAGGCACACAGTACAAAACGTGATAATGTGGAAAAACAGTTTATTTGAAATCAGACCTAGCAACCCGACACAGGCCGTGTTTCGGAGACCTTCATCAGGGGTTGTCTAATAGGTACTACAAACATAAAGACAAACAATTAAAAACCAATTTAAAAGTGAAAGAACAAATAAGCATAGACACACACTTGACTCTAGCTATGAAAATTATTACTTATTACAACGATAGTAATAATATTAATAATATTAATATAATCAATTAGTAATAAATATCTCATAAAAAATAATAATTAAAAAATGTATAATTAAAATCATAATAATATTAATAATAATAATAATAATCATAAAACTCAATTGCTCGAAATGCGATACTCAAACTTAAAGTAAGGAAATAAATTAATACAGTAGATCACAAAGGATATATAAAAACACAATCAAAGACATTCATATTTGGAGGTGACAAGCATATAGTAATAATGTTAATACCTTCTTTGTAGAGACGATGATATGCAACCTCACAAGGAGGCACACAAACTCAATTGTAGAGGTGATGACTTAATTACTTGCAATAAAATTAAAAACTAAAATAAAGAAGACACAGGGTAAGACACATGTATACCACTGGAGATAGTTAATCGGAACCTAACTAAATCAAAACGTAGAACACTGGATAATGACTGCTTAGTGACTGAAACGCAGTAGGAGTGGATGGGAGAGAATGGCACGGCCAAAAAGGATATGCTCTTCTGCTATGACTACAAATAAAATATATTGTCTATTATTTAGCTGTAAAAAACAAAATTTATAATATGGAAATAGCAAGGGAACAAGTTTCATCGGGACCAAAATCAGTCGCATTAAATCTAAAAAGTGTACGAGAAAAGAACATCAATTAGCTAGGGGAATCTGAAAAAACAATGAGACATAAAATTGCTACAGATTCCTTAAAAAATGGAAAAGCAGAGAAATGAGGGGGTGCTGTACTGATAGATCTTGTTCTAACTTCTCATAAGTTGAATAATCTATACGTCAGTAAAAACTTATGTTAGATGGAACACTATCTAAACACTCATTGTCTTATATTAAACCGAGGATCCTTAGGAATGTTTATACTTTGCTTGCATTACAATTATCTTTTACCGATTTTACAAATCCTATTGGTCCCGATGAAACTTGTTCCCTTGCTATTTCCATATTATAAATTTTGTTTTTAACAGCTAAATAATAGACAATATATTTTATTTGTAGTCATAGCAGAAGAGCATATCCTTTTTGGCCGTGCCATTCTCTCCCATCCACTCCTACTGCGTTTCAGTCACTAAGCAGTTATTATCCAGTGTTCTACGTTTTGATTTAGTTAGGTTCCGATTAACTATCTCCAGTGGTATACATGTGTCTTACCCTGTGTCTTCTTTATTTTAGTTTTTAATTTTATTGCAAGTAATTAAGTCATCACCTCTACAATTGAGTTTGTGTGCCTCCTTGTGAGGTTGCATATCATCGTCTCTACAAAGAAGGTATTAACATTATTACTATATGCTTGTCACCTCCAAATATGAATGTCTTTGATTGTGTTTTTATATATCATCCTTTGTGATCTACTGTATTAATTTATTTCCTTACTTTAAGTTTGAGTATCGCATTTCGAGCAATTGAGTTTTATGATTATTATTATTATTAATAATATTATTATGATTTTAATTATACATTTTTTAATTATTATTTTTTATGAGATATTTATTACTAATTGATTATATTAATATTATTAATATTATTACTATCGTTGTAATAAGTAATAATTTTCATAGCTAGAGTCAAGTGTGTGTCTATGCTTATTTGTTCTTTCACTTTTAAATTGGTTTTTAATTGTTTGTCTTTATGTTTGTAGTACCTATTAGACAACCCCTGATGAAGGTCTCCGAAACACGGCCTGTGTCGGGTTGCTAGGTCTGATTTCAAATAAACTGTTTTTCCACATTATCACGTTTAGAAGAAATTCATGTACAGTAGAGAGGTGGTTTATCATTATCATTATGCCTCAGTTTTATTGGGGTTAAGGACCATTTTATGAGACCGAAGCCATTCTGCTGTAGACTATAGTTTGGAGTCAATTTCCAATTGAAACTGGAGTTTCCAGGTGTCATGGACTATTATGAGCTGAATATCATCAGCTTAGAAAAAAGGAGCATATATTAAGATTTTGGATAAACAGAGCCAGAGGAGATATAAATATGTTAAAGACAGGGGCAGCGCTATAATGAGGCCGAATGAGGCAGTGGCCTCAGGCGGCAACTTTTTGGGGGCGGCAAAAATTGCCCCCAAAAAGAACGCCTCACTCGGCCTTCAAACCCCCGCCGATCAGAAGAGCCGCTGCCACAGCTGCCACAACAGCAGCAGAATGAAGTGCCCGATGGCCACGGCACCCCCCCCCGCCTCCTCGGCAGAGCCCGCCTTTTAATTATTTCCCTCAGCGCCGGCTTTTCAGAGCCGCGAAGGAAGAGTTTCTCTTTCTCGCAGCTCTGTTAGTTGAGCCCGCCGGCGCTGATGGGAAACAGGAAATGCCTGTTTCCCATCAGTGCTGGCGGGCTTAAAAGAGCCACGAGAAAGGGAAACTCTCCCTTCGTGGCTCTGAAAAACTGGCACTGAGGGAAATAATACAAGGAGGGCTCTGCCGGGAAGGTGGGGGGGCCGCAGCTGCTGGGCACTTCATTCTGCCACTGCCGCCATGGCAGTGGCAGCAGCGGCAGCAGCAAGGATTTTTTTTAAATTTCTCTGGGCTGATGGGGGGGACTGGAAGTGGGCTGATGGGGGGGTTAGGACTGCTAATTTACTATAGGGGGGGCTAGGACTGGAAATGGGCTAATGGCAGGTTAGAACTGGAAATGGGCTGATAGGGGGTTAGAACTTGGAATGGGCTGATCAGGAGAGGGGGGGCTAGGACTGGTAATGGGCTATCTGGGGTGGCTAGGACTGGAAATGGGCTAATGGGGTGGGGGGTTAGGACTGGAAATGGGCTGATCAGGAGGAGGGCCTAGGACAGGAAATGGGCTGATGGGGGGCTTAGAACTGGAAATGGGCCGATGGGGGGTTAAGAATGGAAATAGGCTGATCGGGAGGGGGTTAGAACTGGAAATGGGCTGATGGGGGGTTAGAACTGGAAATGGGCTTATCGGGAGGGGGGGCTAGGACTGGTGATGGGATGATTGGTGGGGTTAGGCCTAGAAATGGGATGATTGGGAGGGCTAGGACAGGAAATGGACTGATTGGGGGGCTAGGACGAAAGACTTATTGAGAGGGTTAGGATTGGTAATGGGCAGATGGGGGCTAGCACTGGAAATGAGCTAGGACTGGTAATGGGCTGATTGGGGGGCTAGGACTAGAGTGGGCTGAAAAAGGGGGATAGGACTGGAAATGGGCTGGGACTGGAAATGGGCTAATGGGGGAGGGGAGGAGAGTGCTGCTGGCCCTGGAAGAAAACTAGGGGCTAGGGCTACAAATGGGCTGATACGGGAGGATGGTAGAATAGGACTGGAAGGGAGCGGATAGTGAAAGGGTCTGCCAGGGGAAGGAGGGGCAGGAAGGGAGCTGACACGGGGTAAGGAGGGGGCTGGAAAGCAGCTGACACCTGGGATGTACTGAAGGGGGACTGGAAGGGAGCTGACACTTGGGGATGGGAGTGGTAGGTGATTGGGTAATGGGGAGGAGACTGGAAGGGAGCTGACATGCAAATGGCACTGGAAGGGGGATGGACAGAGGGTAGGGCAACTGGAAGGGAGCTGACTGGGGGGGATGGCACTGAGAGTGGACGTGAGCTGATATCTGTGATGGTATTTGGACTAGAAGGGGCTGGACAGTGGGGAAGGAGAGGGACTGGAAGGGAATAGACACCAGTGGCAGTCGTCGGAATGCAAGGCGGTTGACATTGGAAGGTACTGGGAAGGGAGGACTGGAAAGGGAGCTAATACTGGTGAGGGTTACTGGAACTGAAAATGGGCTGATGGAAGGAAGTGAAGAAAACAAAAGAAGAGATAAGAAATGGCAGATGGACCAGGACCATAGACCACAGAAAGAGAGCTAAGAGAAGAAAGCAGAAGCCTCAGATCGGGACCAGCATGATTAGAGAATAAAATGGTCAGACAACAAAGGTAGAAAAAATAATTGTATTTAATTTTAGTGATTGGACTTCGTGCTATTTTTATATTTTTCACATTATTGAGGAACTGCATCTCTTATTTATCTGATGTTGCACTGCATGTGGACTCTGGCTTCTTGGGGTTTCAATTTAAATTTAGTTTGTATATTTTTATTTTTACTTTAGATTGTGATTACTTATTCTGTACTTGGTGAGGGTTGATGTTGTGAGTGTGTGACTGAGGTCAGGTGTTCTGTTAACATGGAGTTTGTACATAAAGATCTATACTGTACTGTAGTAATTTGACTTGTTCAGCTTTTCAAATAGGTGTATGGATGTTCCAGGGCCCACTGCAGTATTAACAGTGACACTTTTTTTTGGATGGGCTCCTAATGTGAGTTTTGGAAGTTTGTGTTGATATGGTATGTTAGGTTTGCTCTTTGTTGTAGGGTTTTGTTCACAATATGCCTGATACTGGAGTATAGTGTTGTTGTTGATGTTAGTGAGATTATCAGAATCTGTTTTTTTTCTAAATATTGAATTCTGTGGGTGAATGTCCTGGTTCTGCTCTGCACCTACTGTGGATGCAAAATATACAGGGTGGCCCAAAAAAAGTGAGAACATCTCGTAAATTAAAAGCTTAAATAGTTTACTTATTTACCTTTTTTAGCTATATAACGTCTTTATTTCGACAATCTCTGGTCGCCATCTTTTTTTTTTTTAATTTGTCAATCGTTTACATCTGTCTTTTTGAATTTTTAAATAACTTATATGCTACGAGATGTTCTCACTTTTTTTGGGACACCATGTATATTGAAAAAGAAAAAGCAAGAACCATAACGCAGTTTCTAACAACAACAACATAAAAATGAGTCATAATTTAGTTTTATAAACTGTTCTGTTGGTTCTTGCTGTCTTTTAGTTCCTTGGTGTGCAAACAGGACTGTACCTAGACCTGTGCAAGCGGTGCAGCCGCACAGGGCGCAAAGGCTTGGGGGCGCATTTCGGCTGTGTGCTGTTGCCCTGCCGCTGCTGGCAGGACAATAGCAGGCAGTCGAAATGCGCTTCCCAAGCCTTTTCGCAGCACTTTAAGCAGGTCTGGTCCCTTCCTCCTCTGATGCGATGTCAGAGTAGGGAGGGACAGATCTGCTTAAAGTGCCTTTCAGATCAGGCGCATGCCCCCCTCCTCCTCCCGTTTACCTCCGTCCAGTACTGCCTGCTCTTTCCCTGCTGCCAGCGCCGCCGAGAAAAAAACAGAGGGCGGCAGCAGCAGGGAAAGAGCAGGCAGTGCTGGACGGAGGTATGGGGGGAGAGGGGGGCATGCGCCCGAGCCGCAAGTCGCAGAGGGTGCGATTGCAGCTCTATACAGCCCTGTGTGCAAACATCTTGCATTTCCTCCATATAATCTAATCGGCTTTTTGGTTTGGTACAGTCTCTGATCGGATTTCTGAAACCTCCCCCCCCCCCCCGCTAAGGAGGGGGGCGCCTTTTCATTCTTTGCCTCAGGCAACAGATTGCCTTGAGCTGCCCCTGCTGAGGGACACTGTAGGACTGAGGAAAAGAGGTAGATAGGTGGCCATTTATGGAGACCTGTAACGTGTGATTGGACAAGTATGAACAGAACCAGTTTAGGACAACATAAGTTATCTCTGATTCTTTTATGCGGCCAAGCAAGAGAGTATGGTCTATCACATCAAAGATGGCACTTAGATCTACAGTAACTGAATTAGTAGGATGTCACGAAGATCGTCCAGATGAGTCGCTATATCGTTAAGTATACCTACGTATGAGAGAGATCTTGGAGCTATGTTGTGGCCAAAAGCCAGACTGTTGAAGTTGAAAAGAAATATTTGACTCCCAGGAATGAGAAATTTGCTCAAAATCATTTTTTTTTTCGAGAAGGTTGTCTAGGAAAGGCAAATTAAATATAGGATGGTAGTTACCTGATATGGATGGCTCTAAATTATGCTGTTTTAATAGGGATGAATTATGGAATGCTTCCAGGAAGAGAGAACCTCCCCACTGGCAAGCTATCATTGATTAATCCTAGTATTATAGGAGAAAAGTGATCACAGCAGTTTTTTAATAGTTTAGGGGGGGCAACATTGACCAAAGAGTGGGATGGATTTTTATAGGCTGAAGCGTTTCGTAAGATAAAGAACTGTCAGTGGGAATTATTTGGGGAGTGCTTGAAAGGGGATAGAGAGGGGGGAAATAGTGAGCTACAGTTTCTTTCTCTTTATGGACGTTTTCGCTCTTTGATATCAAGGAGGAGCCTAATTGGAGTAATAGGGATGGAGTTAATAACCTCTAAATCTTTGGGGGCTAATTTACAAAAGACAAGGGGGTATGTTTACTAAACGGTGGTAAGGTAGCAAATGTAACGTTAGCGCACACTAACGTTACATATGTGACATTAGTGAGTGGTAAATGGCACGTTAGCATGCACTAACGTTACCCACAGCGTTAAGCGCACTATGGGCGGAGAGAGGGCGGAGAGTAGGGGTCAATGGGTGGGAAGTGGGCGGGAACAAGGCCCTGCTACATTACCGCCGGCACCTTAACACCAGGAACATTACTGCGAGTGAAAACCTGTCGGTAAGGGTGCACTTTGAGGAAAGAGAGCCTAAAAATTGTCTGCAATGTGCTGCATGGACAGGTGAGCCCAAGAAAGTGATAGTAGTGCACTATTTGCAGCAATAGCATAGTGCTCAGGTATGAAAGGGCACTTTGTTGATGGTGCAAATGGGGCATAGGAGGGTGCGTGTGGAACATGCAGTGGGGGCTGCGGGGGCACAGGACGGACCAGGCGGCTGCCTAGGTGGCACATATGAACAGAAGACCGGTAAATATGCAAGACAGTGTCTGACCAAGGTTCATCATGTCCAGTATCCTGTGTCCAAGAGCATCCAAACTAGGACACAGGTATTTAGCAGGTACCCCAAAGGGCACACATGATTCACAATGCTTGTAATGGGACACATAGTGCAAAACGTGGGTATACACTAACAGTGGCTGAGGGACCTTCCCTAGGAACCTGGCCAAACATATTTTAAACACAGCTACACTAGCAACCTTTACTACAGCCTCCAGTAATGAAATGCAGAGGTCGATCATGCATTGACTGAAAAAATAGTTTCACCCAGTAGTCTGGGAAGTAGCCACAATCCTTGTCCCGTAGTCTACCCACACTCCGATGGCAGGGTTCATCAAGGTTCATCATGTCAAGTTTCCTGTGTCCAAAAGTGCCCAAACTATGGCACAGATACCTAGCAGGTACCCCAAAAAACACACATGATCCCCAATGCCCGCAATGGGGCATGCAGTGCAAATCTGTGGTCCTCACTAACAATGCTTTAGGGAACCTCCCCGGGAACTTAGCCAAACATACATGAAAACCAGTACACTGGCAGCCTTTACTACTTCCTCTGGTAATGGAGTGCAGTGTATGACAATGGGTGGAAGGACAACATATGTTCACATAGTGGTCCGGAATGGCCAACACAGCAGCTGCAGTGCATATCCCCTAGTCCTACAGCAGTCAGATGATATAGACATTTGAACAATGAATACCTCATCCACTGCAGACAATATTCCCAATACCTCAAACCCAACACCACATAGCTGTCCCATCCCCAGGTCAAAGAGACATAACATTGCACACCGTTGTTGTATAGAGAAGCAGAGGGTCACAGGTTTGTGTCCTGGCAGTGGATTTTGTTTTCCATATCCCAAAATGATAGCCCACAGTGCAGGTACAACACCAACCTGTTTGGCTGACAAAACCCATGGCCAGATCCAGTGCGCCATGTGCAATACAATATCTGCCAAGGTCTGTCTGAGTAAATGGCCAATGTAAGGCTCTTTACAGAAACGTATGAGCAGATAGACAATAGTACCCACTCAAGCGGTATTGCAGCTAACCCCGCCAACTCAATACCCAATCAGCCCAACTAGACTCACGAAGGTACCCTCATGCTAAATGTAACCCTCCAATTGTGCTGTCTAAATGTTGTTAAATACCCTCATGGTAAATGTAAATCACCCACATGTTAAATGTAACCCCAATTGTGATGTCATGTAACCACTTTGATTGTAGGATAAGGTGGTATACAAATCTGTCTAAATAAAATAAATAAATGACGGTAAATCCCACAACATGAGCATTTATGGTTGGATGCAATCACCGTGGAGCATGATAACAATGCAGGAGCATGGTAACAGTACAGCAGCATTGTGGTGCACCCCACACAGTTGGTGTATAGAGAAGTAGAGGGTCACAGGTTCAGGTCTTGGCTGTGGATCATGTTCCCATGGCTAAATTTTCTCCCACAGTGCAGGTACAACACCAACATGTGCAACCACCAAAGAATTGGCCAACAAGGGTACAAGCAAGCTCCACTATCCACATCTGCATGCTGAGTCAGGCTGACACCACTGGCACAGTGAACAGCTGTCAACATCAGAGCACACAACCTGCTCCTACACAATGAGGACACCTTAACAATGGCTGAGCTGAGATTGGGACCAGGGTGGCAGGCAGGAATAGTAACATTGTAACAGAGTTTATGACAGTAGATCAAGTATACTAGCTCCATTCTTGCCCGGTGCATCAATATGACTGTGACTGTGTGTGTGTGTGTGTGTGTGTGCCCAGTGCATCATTATGACTGTGACTGTGTGAGTGTGAGTGTGAGTGTGTGTGTGTGTGTGTGTGTGTGTGTGTGTGTGTGAATGTCACTAGGGTAGCAGTCAGCTACGTTCACATAGGAATACAGCAACACATGCCCAGATGCATCATGTATGGAAAGTCTAAGCATATCGGAATGGCCCCGTATCCGGCAGCCCCATGGCCCAAACCCTGATCGCAAATAGTGCGGTATAGAAGAAATGTAAATAAAATAAATAAAACTTTGTACTGTAAGGTGGCAGTCCAAGGCCAGTCCATGAATCACCATAGCTAGACTCTATTCCCTATATGTCAGCATACCATCCTAGGACATGATCTGTGGGTCTCATTACCCCCCTCCCCCTCTCAATGGCATGCATAGCTCACTGCAGGCACAGGGCCCACCTCAGTCATTGTGAATTCTGACATGTACACCTCTGTTCCTCATCAGCCAACCAACCCTGCACCCCAGTCAGCCAGCGCCCACTGTCACAATCGGTAAGGAAGGAAGCACGCTCTATCTGTAATCCAACCAACATGCCACCTGTGCCCCTTAGCCCCATCACAGACCCTGCATGGGAGCTATCACCCACACTGTTATCTATGCCAATCCTCATGTACACAAACTATGGCCTGACAATGAAACTGTAGATGCAGCTAAATCACAGAGCCCTCAGACAGCTAGCTGCACATACGCACAGGTGACGTCAGGCACACATGATGTCAGGCCCACATGAACCCTAAAAATGGACATCCAAATATGACGACAAAGAAATGTACAGCAGTTCTGTTATGCTAAGCACGAGGTCAGTATGTGAATGAGTCAGGGGATGCAGGAGCAAGGCCATCATGTGGATTAACAATGATAGAAACTACTGTCATGGCTATACCTGAGCAGCTATGACCAGGGGCAGTAGGTGCAACCTGCCACATCACAACAGGCAGGGATCCCCACATGCAGAGTTAAAAAGGAGTAAACGGCCAATGTAAGGCATGATGGTAAATCCCACAAGTTGAGCATTTACGGTTGGATGGCTGTGGCAAGTGCATGTACTGTGAAGTGAGTTGCAATAATGCATGCATAGTGTGCAGCCAAATGCAATCCAGGGGTATTTAACAAGCATATGTTGAACAACATTCCTAAAAGGGACTAGATAGTATGTGGTGGTGGTGGTGGGGGTGTTCTGTGGAGTGTGAGGTGCAGCTACCCTGCATGTAATGGTCTAGCAGTATGAACAGATCTACAATGTGCTGCTGGGTTCCCACTCCCCAAATATACATACTGTGCACAGGCCCAGTGCACGTTGCTACCCGTGGTGGTGCCCACTGCACCTGCAATGGGACTGGCTGCATTTGACTCTCATGCCATGGCAACACACGTCTTATGGCAGGGAGAAAAACAGGATGGATGAACAAAGGCACAGTTGCTGGTGTCTTGTTCACCTCCACAGGCAGAGTAGGGGCACACAACATCTAGGGATGTGGAAGATGTCGTTTGCTGTGATGCAGCATGCATCTGCAGCATGAATGAAACAAATCAGCCAGTCCACTATGCACCGCGGTCCCACAGCACAGTCCCACAGCACAGTCCCACAGTAGAATGTGATCCAATCTTGGCTTTATCAATTATTGATTGCAATATTTATATGTTATTTTATTGTTTTATTATTATGGATTATAATTTACCTAATGTTGTGTTTTTAATTTACATATTATTATGTAATCTTATTTTAAAATTGTATCTTTTTGAGGTTTGTCTCCCAAATCTCCCTGAGGAAGGCCTATGGCCAAAACGCGTTGGGGTTAATAAAGGAAGAGATTTGTCAATACCTGAAAATCCGCCAGTCTTGCTACCAGCTCTTTTTGTTCTTAGTTGCTTGCTGCAGGTACTTTGTGCTCTGTTTAGTCTGGCCACATTGTGCTATACATAGATTAAAGCTACAGTTATCTCATATTTTGCACCTGTTGTCTCAGGTTCCTGAGAGTTTTTAGAAACATAGGCTGCACTGAGCACATATATTCTGTGGGCAACAGCAGCCTTGGGATAGCTGGGGTGTGCACCCACCTAATGTCCCTAGGTATATTGATACATGCAGGGTGATAGTTTCAGCTATGTCTGATTGTCCCAGCAGAGTGATGATAGCCATAGCTGCGGTGGTGTGTGTGATCTGAATATGCAGCAGAGCCATGCACCACATGCCTCTTGCAGTGATGGGATTGACCTCTGGCTGCTGGGGGTGGCTGGACCACCTCTGTCAGCCATCATGGGCCTCCACACCTTTTGCACTCCATCCTCTAATGACAACTCACACCATATCTGAACCTGTTACTGCAACCCAGCTGTCTGTAATGGGATATCTGATATTGTCTAAAGGCCAGGGGCCCACCAACAAGAGAGGCTAGGACATGCAAATATGGCTTCGTTGCACACACCAGTACACAATACAGATTATACACGCAGCCCAATAGCTGTTATGTAGATCTGTGACTGAATCAGAGATGTTGGGTTAGTGCAGTACTGACCTTGTGGACCAGGAGCCGTGTGACCCACTTCCCATTCATGGTGACCTCTTATGTTCACCGTATTGGCATCTCTGTCAGAACCCAACAAATCTTATGTTCTTATGTTTGCCCCATACATGGCATTTCCTATGATGGTCAAAAGGAACAGATGTCATCTCATCGGACAAGAGAACCTTCTTCCATTTGTTTGGGGGGGGGGGGGGGGGTGCCACATGCTGTTGTGAAAACACCAAATGTGTTTTTCTATGTTTCTCCTTAAACAGTGCCTTTTGTATGGGCACACCACTGTAAAGCCTCATTCTGTGGATTGTATGGCTTAAAGGGGCCCTGTGGATAGATACTCCCATCCCCATTGTGGATCTGTGCAGCTCCTGCAGTGTCAACATTGGTGTCTTTGTACCACCTCTGATTAATGCCTTACTTGCTTGGTCTGTGTGTTTTGGTGGGTGGTCCCCTTTTGTCAGGTATGTAGTGGTGCCACAGTCATACTATGTTGCCACAATGGATATAATGGTACACTATGACATATGTTGGTTCTGGGATATTGTGCAATAGTGCACACCTCATCAATACGTCTCCACAACCTTGTCTCTGACCTGTTTGGAGTGCTCAGTGGCTCTCATGTTGCTTGTCCTGTGGTGTGCCAGCATCAGGGGCCTGTCAGAACAGGTACATGTATACAGGCATCATGAGACATTTCCTGTAACACTGCTTGCACATATCTGGATCCTAATCACCGACTTATGTGACCTCTGAGGCTTACTGGGTTGACCAGATCTTACTTAGGATTCACACAGCAAAAGGGATGAATACATATCCACAAATAACTGTTCACCAGCTACCTTATTATCTTGAAATATGCATGGTATTTTATTGTCATGTCATCTCACCATTCCCAACCATATTGTCAGGTCTATTACCAAACATCCTAATGGACCTCCTTTTCTATTCAAGGTTGTATGTAATGTGACAAAACAGGACAGAAACCAAAGGGGATGAATATGTTGGCAAGCCTTATATATAAGGCCCTCCTTATTACCTTCAAGGCCTTCAACAACTTATCTCCTGCAGCCATCTCGGATCTTATCACACATACTGAGAACAACCGGCCTAGAAGATCCCTTTCCGTAGACATGCTAATCATACCAAGTGATTCCATAAAGACAAACCAGTCAACTATCAACAGAGCTTTTGTTAACTTCGCCCCCAGGTGCTGGAACAAACTCCCTCCCAGCATTAGAGCAATTAGGGACCTGAGACAGTTTAGAAAAGCCCTCAAACACCACCTTTTTACTACACATTTTAAGCTTCCGGATATCCCTCCCCCTCTCCCCCCCCTTTCCCTCACAACCCCATACCTATCCTATATGACTGCATAGAACTGACATATGTACCAAATTATCTGACCAATGTGTTTTATTGTTACAATGTAAACCGCACTGATGACAAATAGCGCAGTATATAAGAAATGTTAAATAAATAAATAAGGCATTGTAGGGCCACCTATGTAGTGGCAGCCTGTGTACCCCAAACCCTGACCCACTTGCCCATCCATGCTGATCAGAAACATCCCCACAACATGCAGTTCACACCACCATGTTGCACTGTCAGAATGTTGTATGGGAGGTGATGGGACATTTGGGCTCAGTGTTGCACATGAGGGATATGCATGACTGTGCCAGAGGTTAACTGTATCCCCAACAGTGCATATCTGAACAGAGGCGCACAGTTCCATATGTCCCCCGTGCAATGGCAGGGATACATATGTGTGCCTCCATAGAGCCCCAGTCTGTGGAGCCAATGGGGCAAAGTGCCCTCACAAACTGATGTCCCCATCTCTACTGCAGAGCCATGCAGCTTGTTGTCTGTTAATGTTGGTCTGTTTGTTGTAATCTTCATCAATGACCTCCCTGTCAGGTCTGTGGGTTCTGGTGTCTGGCACCTGTGGTCCACCTTTGTGCAGTGGCACATTATTTGCAGAGTGGTAGCCTGGAATGAATGTCAGAGCATGGGATCATAGGAGGTTGTAACATGGTTTCCTAAATTTATCCCGGCGTCATATTTCTGCACAACCTTGTCTGTGATGTGTGTGGAACACGCAGTGATCAGCATGTTGCCTGCAAAGTATTGTAGCAGAATCAGGGGCCTGTCATTACATGGAACCACATATAGGTTACATGTGATTGAGCAGATGACACACACCACACGTAGGGGGAGCGTAAACATAGCAATATGTTTCTTTTGTGCCCAACTGTATGGACCAGGCTGTACTCAGGGGTGACAAAGTAAGAGGGATGACAACCTTTGGTCGTGGAACTGGGTGAGGAGGTGAATGACGATCAGGAGGAGGAGGAGGCGGAAGAGGACGAGGATGAAGAGGAAGAGGACATGGTGGAGGAGGAAGAGGATGAGGAGGAAGAGGATGAGGGGGAGAGGGAGGGGGAAGAGGACATGGGGGAGGTGGGGACCCAGGCGAGGGGAGAGGGGATGGAGGAGGTAGAGGCTGTGGAGGCGCTGGGTGCGGGGGATGGCCAGGTAAGGGGGTGGGGGAGGGGGGAGGGTGCGTGGTGGGGAGGGCTGGGAGAGGTGGGAGGGGTCGGGGAGTACAAGTGGGTGGGTGGCGGGAAGGTGGGGACAGCTGAGGGGGCTGTGAGGTAGGATGCATCCCTGGGGGTGTCTGCTGTGGGGCCACCTGAGGGTAGGTGTGGGGCAGCTCCATAGCCACACACCACCATGGGTGCATCCCGCCCTACTGGTCAGGGTGTGCGCCGTCCCGAGTATCACAGGACTGCAGAGGGCCCTGGGGGCCAACACTACCTACTCCCTGACCCCCCTGCTGTCTCCCGCACGGCCACAGGAGAGGCAGGCAGTGCCGCAGAGAGGGTGTGTGTGGACACCTCCACCCAGACACCATGCACATGAGGCCTGTGTGGGGGCGAACATGCACACACCCTGTCTGTGGCACTCACCGCTGTCTCGCTGGGCCAGCAGGAGCAGACAAGGACCATGGTGCAAGTGGTGGTTGCCGTGTGCCGGGTGGCAGATGAGCTGCGGATGCTCAGGGAGGCATCAGGGGCCCCCGCAGCTCATCAGCCATCAGGGCATGGTGACCCCCAGGAGGGGTAGATCCACGCTGTGGTCTGTGCCACTCCTGCCCTCTGCAGACCTGTGCCCTGGGACTGCCAGGATCCCACTGCCACCACTGCTGGCACTGTACGAATGTGTACACGACAAATATATATATTGTGCTGTTAACAATATACACTATAAATAAATAGCTATATTGTCATACTGACCCACATCTCCATGGTTATGTGCCTCATTACCCGACACCCAATTGTACAGTCTGACACATGTGTGCATGTCCGTGCACATCTGAGTGCAATACAGAGGTCAACATACATGTCGTGCACTGCACAGCAGGCAGGGGGATAGGCAGGTGGGCCATGGTGGTGGTGTTGGGCTCAGACATAACCCCACCTGCCAGTTCAGACACCTCCTGATGACCCTGTCTCACCCCTACCTTCTTTAGCTGGTCCCACCATCCGCCCTCTCACCTCACCCCCCTCCGGGTAGCTGTCACATGTCGACCTCATGACAGGTCTCACTGCCATGGACTCATGGCTCCCCCTATTTCCGTTGCCCTCTTCCCCCACTCATATTCCCAGGGGTCCTAACATCCATGTTGATAGCCCCTCCGTTCCCTCTGCTTTGGGGCTCCCCTCCCTTACCTCCCCAATTGACCTCCTGCTTCGTTCCAACGCTCGCACACACCAGCATGGCCACTGGCCTGGCCTGGTATATGTCATCAGCTGCATAATCACCGGCCTCTATGGCTCGGTTCCTCCCTTATATGACTAGTGCCTGTTCTGCCGCAACCCTCATCACCCAGTACCTCATCCACGTCCTATCACCCCCAATCGATTCTGCGTTCCTCATGCCAGTGATCCTCTCTTTCCCTTTTCCACGGTTTCATCATCTCTGACTCCCACTATGTCAGCTAGGTCTGTGGACGACGCAGTGACGTCCTATAGCCCTGCACTCACCTCTGCTCTGGGTGCTTTCGCACCTCCTGTGCCATGTCCTGTGGGCTCTCTGCACCCCAGCCCTGTCTTTCATCCACTACCCGCTACCTACATTCCTGTGCTCGCTCAGTTGGGCCTGCTTGGTTCATATCCCGCTCTCCTGTGGACGTGCAGCAACTCAGGTACATGTTTGTCTCTTTCCAGTTGGGGCTAGCTCTTTCCGAACAGGACTATTCTGTCGATGTGACTGACTCTCTTGCCTCTGGCCCTCGCTATCTCCCTCCTACCCTCAGCTCTCTCCTCAGGGTGCCTCCGCTTCTGATCCCTCCACCCCTATGTGCCCATACCCTGGCTCACTATTTCCATGCCAATATCGACAGGATCACCCTCCAGTTCCCTACAGGGTCAGCTATGTCACCTCCACCACCTCTTCCCTCCCAACTTTCCTCCCCTACCTCTGCTACCCTATCATCCTTTGCTGTGATCTCCGAAGGTGAACCTGCTCACCCTTTTTCACCCTCCCAACACACCACCTGCTCCTCTGATGCTGTCCCCACCCGCTTCCTATGCCACATCCCCTCCACTGTTGTCACTTCCATTTCTCATATCCTCACCCTTTCCCTCTCCACTGCAACTGTCCCTGCCGACATCAGACATGCTGAGGTCACACCCTTCCTCCGAGAACCCTCACCTGACCCCACATGTCCCTCTGAGTCCCGGCCCACCTCTCTCCTTCCCTTTGTTTATCAACTACCTGAATGTGCCGTTCACTGCCGCTGCACCTCTGTCCCCTCCTCTCATGCCCACCTGGAACCTGTACAGTCTGGCTTTTGTCCTCTACCTTCTGCTGAAGGGGCTCTTTCCCAGGTCTCCGGTGACCTGTCTCTGGCACGATACAGGGGCCTTTACTCTGTCCTCATCCTTCATGGCCTCTCTGCTGCTCCTGACACTGTTGACCACATTCCTCACCTTGTTACCCTGTCCTCACTTGGGTATATGGGCTCTGTGCTATCCTCATTCTCCTCCTATCTTTCGCACCGCTCCCTCGGTGTATGTTCCTGTGGCTGCTCCTCCTCTGCTATCCTTCTCCCAGCTGGTGTACCCCAAGGGTCTGTCTGAGTCTGCTCCCTTTCTCCCTTTCTCCCTCTATACCCAGTCCCTTGGTGTGCTACTCTCCTCCCATGGTTTCCATACCATCTTAATGGTGATGTCTCCCGGACCTACCTCTCCACACCTGACATCTCTCAGGCTAGCCAGACACGGATCTCTGCCTGCCTTTCTGGCATTGCTGCCTGTTTGTCTCACTGCCACCTGTGATTGTACATGGCCAGGGCTGGACCTCTTCTCTTTCACCCTGTACCCTCTTTCTCCTTTCTCCATCTCTGTGGTTAACTCTGTGCTCATTCCTGTTTCCTCATCTCTCAGTCCTGGGGTTGTCCTCGACTTTTCTCTCTCCTTCTCCACATACATTCGTCTGTTAGCTATGTCCTGCCATTGCTTTCCCGGTAACATCAGCAGGCCTCGTCCTTTCCTTCCTACACACACTACTACGACGCCTAGCAACACCTTGCTCACCTCCCATCTTGGCTACTGTGACCTACCTCCTGCTGATCCCCCTTTGTATAATCTCCCTCCCCTTCACTCTGTTGAACACTCCGCTTTACGGCTAATCTCCCACCAGCCTCATCATGGCCAGATTACTCCTCTTCTCAGGTCACTCCACTGGCTCCCTATCCGTTTCCACATCCAGTTCACACCTCACCTACTGACCTATAACTGCATTCACTCTGCAGCTCCTCACTACCGTTCCTCCCCTATCTCTCCCTACACCCCCTCTCAGGGATGCCACTCCTCTGGCAAGGTGCTTCCATCTGTGCCCCTCTCCTCTATTGCTCCCCCCAGACCTGTCCTCATTCACCTTGCTGCACCCTACACCAGGTACAAGCTACCTGTGTCTGTACACCAGGCACCCTCTCTGGTCCTCGTCAGATCGAGGGTGGGGACTCACCGCTTTGCTGCTGCGTTTGGATCTTAGCTCACCTGCTCTCCTTTTTCTTTTCCATTCCCCACTTGTGTTATCTTTGCCTACACCTCCTCTGTTGTCTGTCTTGACTAGACTTTGGGTTCTGATGGGCAGGGGCTGTCTCTTACATGTCTGTGCAGTGCTGCATACGGCATGTATTGTTATACAGATGCTCAGTGGTGGGAGTGGTGGGTTGGGTCTGCAATGGGGCCCTGTACCTGTCCCTCTGCTGTGGCTGTACTGGGGGCCACTACACCATGTATGTGTGTGGTTCACATGGGTGTCTGTGCAGCCCTACGCTGCGCACTGTCATGTGCTTACTGATGGGTGTGTGGCGGTGTACATGCCCTGCATCATGTAGGAGCGGTCACAGCACATCCACGTGTTCAGCTCCAGTCTGTCCATCTCGCAGGGCTGTTGTTTGCACAGGGCTACGCAGTCCAGGTGGCCACATGCAGACAACACCCATATCTGGTTCCAGGGGCTGCTCGTGGGCCATTGCGGGGCCTAGATGGGAGCGAGCACTGTGTTTGGCTGGAGATGCATGGTGACCGGTGTTGTGGCTGGACCACATGGGATGGGGCTGGGAATCTGACATGGTGTGGGTTGGGGTGGTCAGTGTGGATGGGATGGTATCTCAACCTTGGGCCAGGTATTGGGTGTGTAGCTGGGGACTGTGGGTGGCAGGTTACACTATGCATGGCAGTCTGGGGGTGGTATGGGCATGCTTCTAAAGGGTTGTCATTTACGCCATATGTTGCGTGAGACTGGCTGGGTACATGAGGTGAGATGACTGGACAACCGCACAACAGGCAGCAGGGTGTTCACAGTGGACACGTGGACAACAATGGACTGCGACCAGTCTGTTGGCAACAGGGTATACACAGAGATGGAAGGTGGAGTTCTATATAGGTACAGGACCCCATGGCGGACCCAACCCACCACTCCCTCCATTGCCCATGTTCCCTGTAAATATTAGTGTATGTGTCTCATATCCCCTTGTGTTAAATGTATCCCCAATTGTGTTGTGACCACTTTGATTGAAGGATAAGGTGGTATACAGAACTGTCTAAATAATGCTCCGTAGAAGTAGAACAGATCAGTTGTACATAGTGTATATAGTTACCCCTGTTAACCCAAGTTGTAAAACCTTTTATATGTAATGTACACCGCATGCTCCGCTGCTCTGTGCAATTGGTTGTTAAATGTAAACCACACTGATTTTAAAGAGCGCGGTATAGAAATAATATAAATAAATAAATAAAATAAATAAATAAATAAACAGCTGTTGCCTTCCACCTGCCCTCATAGCTATCTCTTTCCTATGGCCCTCATAGCTATCTCTCTCCTCTGACCCTCATAGCTATTTCATTCCTCTGGCCCCCATGGCTATGTCTCCCCTCTGGCCATCATAGCTATCTCTGTCCATTGACCAACATACCTGGTATGTGTCAGCTCTGGGATTTGTGCATTGTGAGCGTCAGCACTATGTGTTGTACAGGGGGTCAGTGCTGTGTGGCTCACCACCTACCGTGGTGTTGTAACTCCAATGTTTGGCCATTGTGATCTCCATGTCATATCCCTATCCTCCTGGGTCTCTATTGTGCTTCATTGTCCTTTGTTTGGTGATGGTCTGTGTTCCGCACGTCCAGTATGAACTGTGTTATGCTGTTGCTGTGGAATGTGATTCTCATTGCCACCTGTTCGCCTCCCCCAATAGGCACTGTGTTGTCATTCTCTGCAATGGTTTGG
Organism: Ichthyophis bannanicus; assembly: GCA_033557465.1. Lineage (NCBI taxonomy): Eukaryota > Metazoa > Chordata > Amphibia > Gymnophiona > Ichthyophiidae > Ichthyophis > Ichthyophis bannanicus. The sequence continues at coordinate 394,003,094 of CM066036.1, forward strand.
TCTGCTATTAGCACTGCTGTCCTCTGCGCGGTCTGGTATGGTGCATTCTGTGTACTGGTGGTGCTGTCACGGTACGTCGTGTTTGCTAGGGGTTCTACATGGCCTGTGTTTTGCAGTTCCTCCTACTCATGATGCCAGTTGGTACTGGCATGTGGTACGGTGGATATCTGGTACCCCTTCCATGTCCATGCACACAGTGTGGGGCATGTCTGACATCAGTTGGGGTAACCTAGCGGTATGCAGGTCCTGATGCATCTGTGGCCTCTGCTGGACATGTAGCCACACACTGGGTCCAGGTTATAGCCCCACACCCCCGAAGCAGCCTCTGTATGTGCTGTGTTGTTAGTTTTCCCTGTCCCACATATCATAGTCTTAGCTGCCTGTTGATGTGCTGTGTCCAGCGCTGGGGACAGGCCGTAGAGGTATATGGGCCCCAGACGTTCAGCGAGCTGCTGCTCCATGGGTGTTAGGGAAGATCTGCTTGGTCCCCTGCCACCAGTGGCCTCTGCATGGCATCTCTCATGTGTCATTTATTTATTTATTTAACAGTATTTCTAAACCGCCTTATCTTAATAATCAAGGTGGTATCACAGCAAGCAATCAGGTAAAGTGTGTGTGTTGTACATGCAGTGAGGATAAAACTTAGTTGTGTGAGGGATGTGTTGGGTGCTTGATTTGTTTGAGCTATATACAGGGTGGGCTATTTACAGTGGTGCTAGAATCATATTTTATATATATTCAGTTGTTTGGGAGGATTGGAGTGCTGTTATCCATTCTCTTAGGTTATGTGATGTGACCATAGTGCTCTATGAACAGCATGGTTTTCAGTTGTTCAGTTGTTTCAGTGTCATGTGTGCATGGACCCCACACTTTATATCACTAAATCGCTTGTGTAGGCTCTCAATGTCTCTGTGTGGGCCACTTGCCTCTGCAACTGCTGCCTGTATGGCCTCCCAGCCATGGTCCGTGCACCCTGTGGCAAGGTAGAGCTGAGGCGCCCATACAGTACCTCATACTGCTCGGGGTCACTGGCCAGTAGGTTGTCGTTCTCGGCCTGGCTGAATCTTAGGGCCCTATTTCGTGCCTCCTCTTGCATGGGCCGCTTCCTCCTCTTTCCTCCTGTTGCCCCTACTAGCTGTTCCCGTGGGGGCTGGGACACCCCTGAGGGCATAGGACCGCGCCATGCGCAGTGCATCTAAGACCGCGCCGCCTCATAGGGTGCTATGGGTTTCCATACACACATTCCATTTGGTGGAATATATCTGCATTGTGCTCGTATGAAATAGTGGTTGCAGACATGCGTTGTGCCACCATAGGTTGTGGATTTGATTCCCACACCTTCCTTATCTTTTCTTGTGCTCTGCTAACTTTACCATACAATGGCTCCGGCTTCATCACTTCTCTGCACACCTTTCTTCTCTTCACTGTACAGTGCAGTGTCCCCCTCCATGCAGTCTATCCGTCACATGCTAGCTGTTATATATGGTCCCTTTCTTTGGGCTGTTTGGGTGGGCAGTTGGCTCAGTGGTTTGGTATTGGTGTCAATAAGCTGTGTTTGGGCTTTTCAGTGTACTGGTTCAGTTCCCTCTTACTCCTTTTTGTTTCTCTTGCCTATTTTGCCCTTGTACACGCACCATCCACACAGCCGGCCCTTCAATGCGACCCCTAATGCCTTGTTGTTATGTGCCATATTCCAACCACATATTCTAGTGTGTTTTGACTTATCTCATAAGGCACATAGGAGAGTCTGTAACATCACGCATGTTCTTGTGTGCGCTGCACGGCAGCGGAGAACACGCGTAAGATGCAACACATGTACAACGCACCACTGGGTGATAATCTAGCAGACACGATGGCCACTTGGTGGAACATATTTGCATTGTGCTTGTTGTGGTTGTTTGGGATAGTGGTTGCAGATGTGCGTGGAGCCAACCTAGGTTGTGGGTTTGGGTCCCACAGATTCCTTTTCCTTTCCTTTTGGTTGTTCTGCTCTCCATACCATACAATGGCTCCGGCTTTGTCCCTTCTCCACACACCCGTCCCTCTCTTCACTGTACATTGCTGTGCCGCCTCCATGCAGCCTATCAGTCACATGCTGGCCATTACATATGCTCCCTTTCTTTGGGTTGTCTGGGTGGGCAGGTGGCTCAGTGGTTTGGCATTGGTGTCAGTGTACCGGTTCAATTCCCTCTTACTCCTTTTTGGATTCCTTGCCCATTTTGCCCTTCTGCACACACCATCCACACAGCTGGCCCTTCAGACTGACCCCTGATGCCCTTTCTGTTATATTTGTTTACTCTTCTGCATGCTGTTTCACTGCACACCATTTCATGGTGTGTGTGCCTGTGTTACCTGTAGCTCACGACCCCGTTACAGACTGTGATATCAGCTGCCTGTGGTCTATGGCCTTACACCTATGGCTCCTTTTCTCATGTGGCACCATGTCTGCACATCCCTCAGTGCGTCTTCTACTGTCAACGCGCCTTGGATTGCAACCCCCTTCAGACGCGCTGCTGCTTCCCATCTGCTGTGGTGTTCATGTGCGGTGGGTCCATGGGGCACTATACTGTGCACTGTAACGCACGTTAGCGCCTTGTAACGCATGTTACCTCACACATCTTGCTTTAATGTTGCACCGCCCACTCCTTTATATGGGCATCCATACCATTACCGCGGAACCTAACGTGGGTAACATTACCGCGGTTTAGTAAACATAGTGTTATTAGAAAAGGTACAGAGAAGAGCCACCAAAATGGTAAGGACACCCCTATGAAGAGAGACTAAAAAGGTAAGGGCTCTTTAACCTGGAAAAGAGATGGCTGAGGGGAGATATGATAGAGGTCTAAAAATTAATGAATGGAGTGGAACGTATAAACATAGGTTGATTGTTTACATCAGAATATAGAAAGACTAGGGGACATGCAATGAAGCTGCAGGTTAACCTATTTAAAACTAATAAAAGAAAATATTTTTTCATTCAACGTGTAATCAAACTCTGGAATTTGTTACCGGAGGATGTAGTAAAAGCTGTTAGTGTAGCTGGGTTTTAAAAAAGGTTTGGACAAGTTCCTGGAGGACAGGTCCATAAACCATTATTAAAAGGGACCCAGGATATCACTGCTTGATCCAATGCAAGCATTGTGGAACCTGTGTCTTTTGGGGAAACTGCTAGGTACTTATGACCTAGATTGGCCACTGTTGGAAACAGGATACTGGGCCTGATAGATCTGGTCGGACCCAATATGGCATATCTTATGTTCACTGTACTGGCATCTCTATCAGAACCCAACAAATCTGGACTATGAGCAGATGACTGTCTACATGTGCAGATAGTGACCCACAACACAGTGCCACACCTCTGACCTGGTGTAGCCACAGGCTGTAAGTCACCACCTATGATCACCAGCCCTGTCCCCAAATGCAACAACATCTGCCTGATGTAGCTATCAATACCTGTTGTGTGTATAGATGCCCCTCAAAGCATTCCTGGACAATGATTCTTTTATTATTTATCTCTTAAATATTCTATGTCTATGTTAATTAGACAAATTTCACAATGCCCTGAACAGTATACTAGTATAATAATAAGAACTTAACAGGTCTCAGACTTGCAATAGCACTATCACTCAGGTAATATCCTGAATCAACATCTGGAACTTGTGTCCAGTGCTATGCCTTTTGGTGCATCAGTGACCTTAGTTCTTATATATTATATCTATATCTTAAATACGGAATGTTTAATTCTTAAATATACTTCAATGGGTGCTCAAAAATAAACTTGTTTCAAAAAATGATTCTTCAATCCGATAAATATACTGAAAAGGAACTTATCTTGAAAATGGTTGTTCAGCTCATATCTCAAAAGTTCAGCTCCTTAGTGTCTGAATCGTGGAGATTACTCTCTTAGAAATAATGTTACTCTCTTGGGAATAATGTTACCCCTTCTTGATCATGGAGATTACTTTCTTGATCATGGAGATTATAAGCTTTGCAGTTCTCTACATAGATGATCCTTGTACTAACAATGCAGGAGTTATTGTAGTAGACGGCACAATGATGACAGCGATGTTATACATGTCTTGTTTAATAGAGTGTTTTCAGCGCACAGCTTGAAAGACATATGGAGTAGAAATACAAGTTTGGATATCAAACCCCCTGATGAAACTAAGAGATTGTGAAACGCAACCTGGTACCAACTGAAGGCGTCGGGGCAAGAATATTCTCAAGAAAGTAATCTCCATGATCAAGAAGGGGTAACATTATTCCCAAGAGAGTAACATTATTTCTAAGAGAGTAATCTCCACGATTCAGACACTAAGGAGCTGAACTTTTGAGATATGAGCTGAACAACCATTTTCAAGATAAGTTCCTTTTCAGTATATTTATCGGATTGAAAAATCATTTTTTGAAACAAGTTTATTTTTGAGCACCCATTGAAGTATATTTAAGAATTAAACATTCCGTATTTAAGATATAGATATAATATGTAAGAACTAAGGTCATTGATGCACCAACAGGCATAGCCCTGGACACAAGTTCCAGATGTTGATTCAGGATATTACCTGAGTGATAGTGCTATTGCAAGTCTGAGACCTGTTAAGTTCTTACTATTATACTAGTATACTATTCAGGGCATTGTGAAATTTGTCTAATTAACATAGACATAGAATATTTAAGAGATAAATAATAAAAGAATCATTGTCCAGGAATGCTTTGAGGGGCATCTATACACACAACAGGTATTCATTAATGAATTAGACCAATACACGGACGAGTGTTAATCCACAACCATGGATGGTCAACCACTTTGGAAAGATATTTTTAGTTTTAAAGAGGATTATATTGCAAAACTGTGTAGAGATTCAACACCTTTCACTATTGGTACAATGGAAGAAGAAGTCGATTCTACAACAAATTGGGAGAATTTATTTAATCTGCAAAAGAAGAAAGTCAGGCTAGAATGGCATAAACTTTCTCTGATAGAATATATCAGAAGACAACATATTCCACGAGGATTAAGGCTGTATAAGGAACCTCGGATGTTCATTACTAATCCAGAATTCATTGAAAAATGGAATGCTATCTTAAACAAATGCGCGTTAGATCTAATGGTACTCATAGTAGATACCACAACTAGCACTTTAGAGTCCACTACTCAAGAGATTGAAACATTGAAAACTTCTTTACAAAAAGCAGAGCCACAAGAGAAATTCAGTCAAAAAATGGAGGAAAACAAACAGTTGATTATAGTACAAGAAGAAGTGAAAAAGGTCAAAGCCAAAAAGTTACAACGTGATTACCCGGATTACACATCAGGCTACGTCTATCCGTGGATGAATACTAAGAGGAAATCCACAAAAGGCAGAAAGCGTGTCGAGTTTGACACTACCTCAGAGGGGTCCAGCTCCACGGACTCAAGTAAAATTACTCGAGAGGATTTTTCAGGGGAACGGGAAGACAGAACAAAAAAGAAAGAAGTAAGTCGAACCAAACAACGCACACGGACAGACACTCGCAAAACATAGTAACAAACAATACCAGTACATTGCAAACAGACACAAAAGGGACCATTCAGGACTCTACGGTTGTGATTAATTTATCGGGTTTTACATTATCAGCACAACATCTAAAAGTTTTAAGCAAAGGATTCACATACGTTCCAGAAATATACTTTGACAGTTTCCAATTTCATATAGATTTTGAGAAACTTTTAAGAAAACTCAATTTAAAGATTTTCTTTGCATCTATTTCACAAGTTGAACAGCAACAGACAGATAAAGACACAAGACGAATTCCCCTACCCCTTAAGTCCACATGGTCCCCACCGGGTCCTATCCATCCTGCATTGACCCTATATAAAGATTTGGTTATGTGTGATATCCAGAAAATGGAAGAATCATGTAGGTTGACCACGAGGGCCATCACCCAAGAAGAAAGAATGGCACTTAAGGAACTACAGGATAGAACAGACATAGTGGTCCGAAGAGCTGACAAGGGAGGGGCAATAGTCTTGATGAATAGAGAACAATATTTACAGGAAGCCAATAAACAGTTGGAGCAGGAAAACACGTATAAGCTATTATTGCAAGATCCTACAGTAGCTTTACAAAAAACAATTAAAACTTTAACGACGGTAGCTTTAGAGAGAAAACTAATCAACAAGAAGGAGTTTAAATATTTAAATCCTATATATCCGACAACAGCTAAGTTATATTTGGTCCCAAAAATTCATAAAGACCTTCATAATCCTCCTGGACGGCCGATAGTGTCGACCAAAGGCACACTTTTGGAGCCTCTCTCCGTGTACATAGATTCATTTTTACGACCCTTATTGATAGACATCCCAACTTACATTCAGGATACATCCCATTTCCTGAATGTATTGTCCACATATTCAATATGGGCGTTGCACACTGATATTATTTTGGTTACACTGGACATCACTGCACTTTATACTAGTATACCACAGAATAAAGCGTACGAGGTCATTCTGGATACGTTACATATGAGGGGAGATTTGGATAATACACACATAGAGTTCGTAGCGCAGTTGGCCAAGATTGTTTTATTTCAGAGTTTTTTTTGAATTCGAGCAAAAACTTTTCCAACAGACATCTGGGATAGCCATGGGTGCCACGTGCGCCCCCTCGGTGGCTAATCTGTTCATGAATACCTTTGAACGTCAATGGTTGGAGAACACACCGTATGCACGACACATAGTACTGTGGCGACGCTACATTGATGATATTTTTATGTTATGGCAGGGGACAGAAGTTTCTCTACAAAATTTTGTCACCTGGTTAAATGCCCGTGATTCTAACATTAAATTTACACACACACACCATGAAAGACAGATTTCGTTTTTGGATGTGCAGATAACAAAAGGATTGACAGGATGGCAGACTTCGATCTATAAAAAAGCGACGGACCGCAACACATTGTTGTACTACACCAGTGCCCATCCTAAACAGTTAAAGGATAGTCTCCCCTTATCTCAATTTATTCGTTATCGCCGAAATTGTTCGGAGCAAAATGATTTCAAACTTAAAGCTAAAGGACTCATAACAGATTTTCAACAACGGGGATATCCGGATAACATCATTAGAAGGGCTTATAAAAGGGCAATGAACAACAATCGACAACTATTATTACAGACCAGGGTCAAAAGAGCAACAGATGACAACAACATTAATCTGGTAACAAAATTTTCACCTTGCAGTGGAAATGTGAAACGCATCATAGCTAGACATATGAATGTCGTGAATATTTTACCAGGTCTGCAACATAAAAATGTCAGATGTGTATGGACAAGGCACAAGAATTTAAAAGAATGGCTTAGCCCGACAGTATTACGAAGCGCACCCATCTTGACTCAATCAGTGCAGAAAGGCCACACAAAATGTGGAGAATGTAGTATATGTTCAATCACGGAAGAAAGAACAGATTTTCAACACAATGATTTGACTTACACATTGCAACATAACACTAATTGTGTATCATCTTACGTGATTTATTATATTAGATGTCCATGTGGCCTGGTATACATAGGTAAAACCATCCGATCCTTTAAAATACGAATGGGTGAACATCGCAGCAGATTAAAATGTAAGACCATAGAAGCTCCCATGGTGGCCCATTGCCTTGATCTGAATCATCGATTTGAAGACCTGTGCTGTTTTTGTATAGACACAGTGAAATTTGGACAGGCAGGTAGATCACGAGAGCAACTATTGATAACACGTGAACAACGGTGGATTTACCGATTACATTCTGTCAGCCCTACTGGATTAAATAGCATGATAGAGTGGGCATCATGCATTTAAGATCTTATGAGATGGAAGATCAAAAAAATTTTTCCGGTGAGCTGCGGAATAAACCGTTAATACCTTTAAATGAGTTTTCGATGGGGGTGACATTAAGGTAACCCCTGAGAAATGACGTCAGACATTCAGCATGATCATTCCTTTAAATACCAGCTTCGAGCGAAGGTATACGCATGCGTGGCGTTTTTTGGAAGCAACAGGGCTGCGGACTACCATGGCACGCCAGTATTTGTGAGTACAGAGAAATTCTGATAAACGGTTAGTTCTTAGTTAGTCTATTCATAAGCTTTGCTGTTCTCTACATAGATGATCCTTGTACTAACAATGTAAGAGTTATTGTAGTAGATGGCACAATGATGACAGCGATGTTATACATGTCTTGTTTAATAGAGTGTTTTCAGCGCACAGCTTGAAAGACATATGGAGTAGAAATACAAGTTTGTATATCAAACCCCCTGATGAAACTAAGAGATTGTGAAACGCAACCTGGTACCAACTGAAGGCGTCGGGGCAAGAATATTCTCAAGAAAGTAATCTCTATGATCAAGAAGGGGTAACATTATTCCCAAGATAGTAACATTATTTCTAAGAGAGTAATCTCCACGATTCAGACACTAAGGAGCTGAACTTTTGAGATATGAGCTGAACAACCATTTTCAAGATAAGTTCCTTTTCAGTATATTTATCGGATTGAAGAATCATTTTTTGAAACAAGTTTATTTTTGAGCACCCATTGAAGTATATTTAAGAATTAAACATTCCGTATTTAAGATATAGATATAATATATAAGAACTAAGGTCATTGATGCACCAACAGGCATAGCACTGGGCACAAGTTCCAGATGTTGATTCAGGATATTACCTGAGTGATAGTGCTATTGCAAGTCTGAGACCTGTTAAGTTCTTATTATTATACTAGTATACTGTTCAGGGCATTGTGAAATTTGTCTAATTAACATAGACATAGAATATTTAAGAGATAAATAATAAAAGAATCATTGTCCAGGAATGCTTTGAGGGGCATCTATACACACAACAGGTATTCATTAACCCTCAATGATGTAGCTATCAGCCATACCATGTCTGGAATGCCAACCTGTATCCACATGTATATGCTGACAGTGCGAATATGTACTGTCGCCCCCTCCTGGCCAGGTAGGTAACTGGCTGCAGGTGAGGTCGCCTTTTAGCCTTAAGACAAGACTCCCTGTAATGGCTGCCAGAAGGGCTGATGGGAATCGTAGTTTATCCTAAAGCAAAGGAGTTGTGATCCGAGGGTTTAGGCACAAGACAGAGAATATTTCTTTTAATGTAATCAGGGTTTCTTCATACACAGGAGGCGTGAGGCATAAAGTATGGAAAGGATTTTTAATCCACGGTACTGCTTCAAAACAACAGGAACAAATTAGGCTTTGCAATATAACTTCCAACAGAAATAGGCATCACTTTGCTTGAGAAATCAAATTGGCACTTTCAGAACTTTAAACAGATAAATGCTTTCTTCTTAGACAGGAACAACTTCTTGTTGTCCAAACAAAACTTTTAAATGTTCCTTAAACATGTAACTTAGCTTTCCACTTTGTCAGCACAGTCAGCTGTTTCTTGCAGTTTGTGACGTCTTCACAAATTAACGTGCTTCCTGAGCATGGCACAGCTATAATGGCTTTTCTAGGCTTCTTCACCGTCAGAGGTAAAACACATAGTACACTGACAATCCATAATGCTATTATCCACATTCGTTGTGTCCATTTCTTCCTCTCTATCACCCTCACTTATGGCATAAGGTATCTGCACAGAGAGCTGAGTATTTTCATTCTTTATTAAATCACTTAGCCTTCTCAGTAAAGTCTGCTTCTGCAGCAACTCGTCTGTTAGCTGAGCTACGTGCTGATTAGACCAGCTGTCTCTCTTTTCCCTGGGACTCTGGCTATGCTTAAACTTAGCTTTCTCTCCTATGGGTAATTCTCTGGGGCTTTTCCTCTGTAGGCATTGAGAAGGACAGACTTGCCTTGGTTCTGAGGTATTTAGGGATTCCCTCCGTCCTGCAAACCAGTCATGCTTTTCTTCAAGTGCAGACCTTCCGTTTGCTGACACCAGCCTCTCATTCCCAGCTGTGTCTGGCAATCTCTCATCAATCTCCTCTTCACAGCAAATAGTATTTCTCACACTCTGTCTCTCAGGCTCTGCAAACACTCTCTTACTTGCTCTGCCTCCTGGACTCCGTGTTGGCCCCTCTTCTGAACTCTTTGAACCTCGTGAACCTCGTGAACTCCCTGAACCTCGTGAACTATGGATTAGGCTCTCCTCTGAACTAACTTCTGTTCTGTGAATCAGCTTTTTAAACTTTCCTTCCCTTTGAGGCACACCCTGCTCCCAGCACATGTGACTAGGGACAAGCTTCTCTCTGACGTGCTGCTGTGGGCGGGGCTTGGGGATGACTAGCTTCTGAGTCACAGACTCCTGGTTACTGGGGAAACCTTTGATACAACCTGAATTAAAGTGACAGGACCTTTTTTCCTGTGCATTTCTATAATCAGCCGTGGTTTCCTCACCACAGTACCCACATTTGGTAGTCTGTTCTGCCAGAATGGCACACAGCACTGTGAAATACCACAAGCCATCCATCTACCTAATCCCATAACATGGAGAACAGTGCAACCTCTCTTCAGAACACAAATACAGGGTTGACACAGATAGTAGCCATGGATGTCTATCACAGAACATGTAAAGTCAGTCTGTGTTAACAGCACACACATGTGCACACGATTCTTAGGAAAGATACTGTGGGACATGGCCGAGATGTGAAACCAATGGTGTGGGTCAAGCCTGGAACATAACACCTCAGACTGGCCACATGGCCCACATCTTGTAACACCCTCACAGTGATCTGTGACAAGACAGAACGCGGTACAAAGGTTGGACCCACGGCTGGTGCACAAATGTGGCAACATGGGCATCTCCATCACATGCCTGTATGATGACATGGAGGTTCTGCCCATCAGTGATGGTTGTGTGGCTGTGAAGGGGGTGGTAATGTGCAACCTTAAAGGGCCCAGCTAACTGCAGCCAGCAACCAGAATACCATGACAAAACACTTACCCATGAGCAGTGTGCTGTAGTGTTGCCACTGGTATGTTTGGAACACCACAGATGGCATCTATCCCTGTTCCCCCAAGTGGTGGATCAGAGAAAAGGGGTCGGGAGATGCGGCGGAAGTGGCCTGAATTCCTCCAGCGGCTGCAGGAGATGATGCCACCTGAAGATGGTGAGTAATGCAGCATGTGTGTGACACAACAGCATGTGTGATGTAAGGGCCATGGCCAAATGACCCTGTTGCACTGCACCAGCAGACATATGTCCATGCACTGTACACCAAACAAGATATTACCTGCACATTTAGCCATGTCTGTGCTAACACGCCTGGCATGGGGAAATGGAGCATTGTCCAAATCATATTGGGGTACACAATAACATGCAGCCCCTGACATACGCTCAGATCCATTGTATGGACCTGTCCACACATATAGCTATGTGGTCATGCAGCATGTGCATAGCTGTTATGGTCATGCATCAAATGCACATTCCAGAGATGGTGATGGAACAGCAGACATGTACTGTATGGCATCGCACCCTTCCCAGGGTTAACATCACACACACATCTGAATGACACTGCATCATGCATATAGAGGCCACGTTTTGCCAGCAGGTAGCAAAGGCTGTACCAATGGTGCCAACCCTTGGTCATTGGAAATACCAGCCAAACAACAATCCCTGTCACATCACCAGCTGAAATGCGGAATTGCAGACAGAGACCATGTGGGCCATGAGGATGTAGGGCCCACATGTGCCTCATCTGCACCCACCCATTGACCCATCAGGTATGTGTGTTTTGGTAAACCTCTGCTGTATGCAGGCTGCAGGAGCTGTGGAGCTTTCATAAAGCCAAAAGCTAAGACTATAATTTTCTTTCTTATCTCTGCTGGTTTCTAGCTACCAATATAGAGTTTAACTGTCTGTTTTGGGAAAATTTCTAATATAAAGTTTAACTCTGGTTATACATAAAGCTTCAAGATATTCAGCCTACTGGGACCTGAGTATCCAGATAACAAATGTTTAAATCTGTTGGAGAAAGCTTGCTTTCAGGGAGGGGTGAAAGTTTGCTCTCAGGGAGGGGCTAATTTTAGACCATCTTACACCTGGCCATACCTACCAGTCTGAGGCAGGCTGCAGGAGCTGTGGAGCTTTCACAAAGCCAAAAGCTAAGACTATAATTTTCTTTCTTATCTCTGCTGGTTTCTAGCTACCAATATAGAGTTTAACTGTCTGTTTTGGGGAAATCACTAATATAAAGTTTAACTGTGGTTATACATTAAGCTTGGGGATAATCTGACTGACTGACTGCTTTTCTGGGTAGCCTTGGAGCAGATATCTGTGGGTGCCCCCAGTTCAGGAACAGCCTTCTGGCCAGAGACATTTAGGTTCCTGCCCACCCTACCCCTCACCCCACCCAACCCAGGGGCTGCATTGCCTATATAGTAATTGCGTACGTTGCCATCTATCCTTTTAACTTGGGTTAAAGCCCACATCTTCTTCTTCCTTTCTTCTTCTTCTTCTTCTCCTTCTAGGATTGCTTATTCAGCATGTTGTGTATTCAGTGCAATAACTGCAGTACATTCATTCCAAGACGAATCATTTAGAACCTAAGAGCTTGTCCTCTGTGCCTCAGGTCAGCTGCCATGCATAAAGAATTGACACTACTAAGGGAAGACCTAGCTGCCATGCATAAAGAGGTGACCCTACTAAGGGAGGAACTGACTGCAATGAAGCACACCTCTTCTAGGATACAAACTGAACAAAGTCCACCACCGCTCCCACAAAGAATCAAACACCCCAGGAACAAATGGATCACAATGGGTTCTGGTAGATTGCGACCTGTGACAGAGAGGCATCCTATGCATCAGGAGATATCCCTGCATAATTCCTTCTCTGCCTTGGCGAATGAGGATGCCCAATCCAAAGAAACTGAAGGGCCCTTAAATGAGACAGGCAATGCCCAATCTCCTGCTAAAGGACCAAATGTGAAGAAAACCTCACCAAACAGCAAGCCACTACTACTTGGTGATTCCACCGTCAGTGGCACCAACTTGGGAACACAGCTCAAAGGAGAGAAGATAGTCAAGTGCCTCCCAGGCTCTTCAGCCAGCAGGAATACAAACCACATTGTTGAAGTACTTAGCGCAGAAAGTGAACACTCCAAACTTGACGTTGTTATCCACTTGGGCACAAATGACCTGGCTAGAAACATTGCCTCTACAGCCCAAAAGGACTTCCAATCTCTGGGAGAGAAACTCAAGCCCATTGTTAACACTGTTGCATTCTCAGAGATTCTACCTGTTCTTGGTAAGGGGGCAAAAAGGCTGCATCGCATTAACAGCTTTTTTTTTTTTTTTTTTTTAAACTTTTATTTTCATTTTGGAACATCGAAACAAAAGGACATACAGAATAGAAGACATGAACAAATAATATAATACAATCACAGACAATAAACCCCCACCACCCCCCTCCCCCCCTGCTTCTTCTCTGGGATACGTAACAATCCAGTATCGGGTGCATATACACATTATTAGCTTTCGAGATGATATAATTATCTGCAACATGATGAATGTAGCTATACGGCTATATTGGAGCATCTGGCAATCTGAACATAGTCATTAAGCATCTGCCACTTAGATAAGTGAGAGCAGTCCTGAACCTGGAATGCCATCCGACGGGGTATCTGCTCATATGTACTATATAAGCAGACAGAATTCCACCATTCGGTAAAAGTTAGGCGGGAGCCATTCTTCCAATTTTTCGTGACTAAGCATACAGCCAGACCCAACATAAAATCTAGGAGGAAGCGGCCTGTCCTGGGAAGAGAGGGGATCCCCGCCACAGAGCGGAGTCCCACAATCTTCCAGGAAAGGGGCTCCCGGAAGTGTAGGATACTTTGTATGCGGTCCCAAACCCTCCCCCAATATTGCTGTAGTGCTGGACATTCATAAATAACATGGGCGAAGGTACCCACCGCTGTATGGCATGACCAACATCGATAGCTTGTATTGACATTCCATTTGGCCATCTTATCAGGAGTATAAAAGCATCTGTGGGCAAAATAGAAGAGCGTTTGAGTGACAGAGGCGGATCTGGAGACCCGCACCACTTTGCTCCAGACTATCTTCCATTGATGGGGAGTTAAAGTGATGTGCAATTCGCGCTCCCATGCCTGCTGGGCCCTAGGGGTGTCCCTGCCTGGACTATGAGTGAGTATTTTATAAAAGTTAGATGCCACCCCTGATAGACTCCCGATACAACGAATCACCTCGGACAGCCCTTCCTCGCTAGTATCAGAGCGCGGAATGACCCGAGCGCCTTTAAGGCAATGTTGGAGCTGCACCCATTGAAAGTAATATTTCGCTGGTAGACCATATTCCGTTTGTAAAGCATTAAAGGTTTTCCAGCGATCCCCAGCAAACAGCTGCTTAGGTGTCCAGATCCCCCTGGAGTACCAGGGTCTCCATGCTATAGTTTTTTTGTTAATTTGAAATCGAGAGTTATGCCATATCGGGAGATGGTCCGGGGGGCACGCCTGCGGACCCAGAGATTGAATGAGGGCGTTAAAGGCCACGAGAGTGTCTACAACCATTGGTGAATGGCGGGAATCTGAATGATGGCACATTCCGGGGAAGTAGGCCAGCGGAACTGGTCCACTAAGCTCTTCTTCTATATCTAGCCACACCGGGCGGCCTGCCGCCGGGGTATCCAACCAGCGGGCACCTTGCTTTAAGAGGAAGGCGTTATGATATTTGAGAAAATCTGGAAATCTAGCTCCTCCTCTCGCTTTATCAGATTGCAAGTGTTGTTTAGCTATCCTGGGTGTTTTACCCTGCCATAAATAACGGATAAGAAGGCCTTCTATATCTTTGTAGATGTGTCGGGGCAATAAACATGGTAGCATTTCGAGAATGTAGTTCACTTTAGGAACTATCATCATTTTCACTGTTTCCAAGCGGCCCCACCATGTAAGGGTTAGTGGAGACCACCGATTGGTAAGTTCACGGACTTTGGAGATTATCGCCTTGGCGTTGAAACTAATAGTGTCCTCTAAAGGATAGCAATAATAGACCCCGAGATATTTCACCATACTATGCTGCCAAAGAAAGGGAAAGGCTTGCATGTCGGCCGCATGTACCCGGTGGTTAAGTGGGAAAGCAACCGACTTGGTCCAGTTGATCTTATAGCCCGAGAGCTGCGAATACCTGTCTAGTAATTCTAAGACTACTGGGACCGAGTCCAAAGTTATAAAAAGCATAAGATCATCTGCATAAGCGGAGAGTTTGATCTCTCTGTGTCTAAAGGGGGCACCTCGGATGTCTGCGGACTGCCTAAGTAACAGGGCTAGAGGTTCGAGCGCTAAGTCAAAGAGCAGAGGAGATAAGGGGCACCCTTGGCGTGTACCTCTTTGAAGGCTGAGTGGCTGAGATTTGATAGCATTCACACATATACTGGCTGTGGGTTCGGTATACATGACTTGAAGAAACCGGAGAAAGCCCTCCCCAAAGCCGTACCAACGGAGAACAGCAAATAAGAAGGGCCATTCGAGACGGTCGAAGGCTTTCTCGGCGTCTAGGGAAAGGCCAACTAGTGGTAGATCTAGGCTTGCAGCATTAGTCAAAACATGACATAAAGTCCTAGCGTTGTCGGCAGTGGATCTTCCGGGTATAAAACCACATTGATCAGGGTGGATTAGTGTAGACATTTGGTCGGATAGTCGAGAGGCTAAGATAGTCGCAAAAATTTTATAGTCTGCGTTAAGAAGGGAGATTGGGCGGTAGTTAGCTGTTAAAAGCGGATCCCTCCCTTCCTTTTCAAAAACTACCACATTCGCCGCCGAAAAGGATCCCAAGCAAGATGTGTCTTCAGCCAGAGCAGTGAAATAGAGTTTTAGGTGGGGGGCTAGATCAGCGCTGAACGTTTTATAAAATTCGGCCGGAAGACCGTCAGGGCCTGCGGCGCGTCCCGAGGCCACACGTTTAAGGGCAGAGTGAATTTCATTAGTAGAGAAGGGTTTATCCATCGCAGCCCTATCCTCTTCAGAGAGGGTCGGCCGTTGGATTCCGGATAATAATCGCTCAAAAGCCTCTGACGTGAAGTCACATTCTGATTTATAAAGACGGGTATAAAAATCCCGGAAGAGCTCTACTATCTCTGTATTACACAGGTACACTACCAAAAAACTGCCTCCAGTTTTGCAACTGATTCCTATAGATTTTGGGGTGCTGAATCCAGGAAAAATAGCCAAAATGTTCCATCACGTCACGTTTTCTTGCAAAATTAGATTTCTTACCCATATAAGGAATGTTCACATAATTTCTTTTTAGCCAACTGCAGTTTATTTTCTTGGCCCAAAATAGAGGTTGTAATGGTTAACTAACTAGAAACACTCCCTCATGATATTTTAGAGTGTTTTGTATTCATTTTATACATTAACAGGACAATTGGGAGGCGGGGGGCTAAATCCAGTACTCGCGCTGGCGCATGTTCTTTCCTGTTTGCCTCGCCTCGTTCGCTCGCTCAAACACGGTGGTTGCGACATGAACGTTCCTGTCAAATTTCAGTTTCTTGCAAGTTCATTATTACCTTTTGTTTGCTCAGTCATAATCCAGCTTTATTCCGAAGTGGTTCACTACAGTTGTAGTTTGCAGTGCTGTGTATTTGTGATGGCACACAGAGCCAGAGGTTGCGTCAACTCTCCAGACAGTTTTTGTTTTATTTGTGGGGAATATACCGTGAAAAAGCGGCAGAGGAACATTTCTGCATTTATTAAAAAAGTATATTTCGCCTATTTCGGTTTGAAGTTAGGCGATCAAGACAAACCGTGGGCTCCTCACAAAGTCTGCAAGACATGTGAGGAAGATCTACGCTTATGGATGAAAGGTAAAAAACAAGCATTTCGTTTCGGAATACCTATGATGTGGCATGAACAAAGAGACCACAGCAGTGATTGCTATTTTTGCTCTTGCATTGTGAAGGGATACAACTTAAAAAATAAGAACGTAATAAGTTACCCCAACCTTCCCTCAGCAATTAGGCCTATGCCTCATAGCAACGAAGTACCTGTGCCTGAACCACCAAAATCTTTGGATCATATTTGTGTGGACGGTTCTGATCATGATGAGACTCATCAGATGGCTTTTCCCGATGAGTCCAGTACTTCCGAGTTTGAAACTGAACCAGATCCAAAACCTGAACTTTTCTCTCAAGCTGAATTGAATGATTTAGTCCGGGATTTAGGACTCCCAAAAGATGCTGCCCAACTGCTAGGTTCTCGGCTTAAACAGAAAAATCTATTGTCACCAGGAACAACTTTTTATTGGTACCGCAACCGCGAGACACAATTTTTGAAGTATTTCAGCAACGAGGAAGATTTGGTATTTTGCAACGATATATACGGAGTGATGGAAAAGTTTAAACTCAAGTATGATCCTGCTGAATGGCGGCTGTTCATTGATTCGTCAAAAGACAGCATAAAAGGTGTTCTTCTTCATAATGGCAACACATTCGCTTCAGTTCCTATTGCTCACTCTGTTATTCTCCAAGAAAAATACGAGAATTTGGCCCTGATTCTTCAGAAGATTCGTTATGATGAGCATAAGTGGATGATTTGTGGAGACTTTAAAATTCTATCCATGCTATTAGGGCAGCAATCCGGTTTCACCAAATATCCCTGCTTCCTTTGCTTGTGGGATAGCTGGACCCGCGACCTACACTGGGGGAAAAAAGACTGGCCAATTCGGGAGTATTTGAGACCCGGTGAGAAAAATGTTCTTCATGAGAGCTTGGTACCTCGTGATAAAATTCTATTACCACCTCTCCACATTAAGTTGGGTCTCATTAAGCAATTCATCAAGTCCCTTCCAAAAGATGGTGAGTGCTTTCGGTACCTTTGCTCAAAGTTCCCCCGACTTTCTGAAGCAAAGCTAAAGGAAGGAGTGTTTGTTGACCCTGATATAAGGAAACTCATTTCAGATGGAGCATTCGCTGAAACGATGTCTGAGAAGGAAAAAGAAGCCTGGGATTCCTTCAAGGATGTTGTTCTCAAATTCTTGGGGAACAGGCGGGATGAGAACTATAAGGATATTGTTGCCAGGATGCTCAATGCCTTCAAAGAACAAGGCTGTAACATGAGCCTGAAAGTCCATTTCTTGCACTCCCATGTGAACTACTTTCCCGAAAACTTGGGGGCGTACAGTGAAGAACAAGGTGAAAGGTTTCACCAGGACATCAAGGACGCAGAGAGAAGGTACCAAGGAAGATGGAACACCACTATGATGGCTGATTTCTGCTGGTTGCTGCTGCGGGAAACCCCAGATGAAAAATACGCCAAGCAGCGCACCAAGAGAAGCATTCGGGGGAAGAAGAAACGGGCCCACCAGGAGATTGATTGACCCAAGAATGACTTTAAAATCTAAACTGTGTTGACAAATATCGTGTTTTTACTAAACTTTGAAATAAAAATTTGCTAGTTATTACCACAGTGTCGGATCTCATTTATTATAATTTTATTTTCACACCATCGGGTGTTTGTCTTCATGTATTGCAATGGTGCGGTTTGCGTTTTCTATTCTTACATACATACCTGTACAACATTTTTTGCACATTTCTTTGCTTTGCTTTGTGTCTAACCTCGCTCTTATATGCTCAATGTTTGTGCACATGTATGTGGCTGTTTTAAGTGCAGACAATTTTGCTACCATCACAGTGTGTTTTATCTTTCTTTATCTTTATCTTTATTTAAAATTTAATATACCGCTTAAACCAAATTGGCATACAGCGGTGTACAATAAAAACAAAACGGAGCTACTGGGAAGGAAACAGAAAGGAACGCCATTCAAGTAGAGTAAAGGACAGTGCTGAGATAAAATATAGAAAAAGTAAAGGAGAGATAAAAAACACAAACAAACAGTCATACAGTCGCAGAGGGAGGGGGGAAAGGAAGGTCAAAAGCTGTGCCGAAAAGGTAGGTCTTGAGACAGGTTTTGAAAGCAGAGAAGGAGGATTCCAATCGTAGCGAAAGTGGCAATGAATTCCAAAGACGGGGACTCTATTCTTATGTGCTGCCTTGTTACAATTTTCTTTATTCTTATTTGAATAACTACTAAACAATTAGTATAAAGAATTCATCCAAGAAACTTTTATCTCGATCGCACTCAATCTGAAACATTCACCTCAAACTGCTAACCCAATGTAGCAAAAAATCTGTACGTGATGGAGCAAATTGGTTACCAGATTTGGATTCAGCGCACCAAAAAACGTAAAAATCAATCGAAACATTAGAGGCAGTTTAAAAAAAAATTTTTTTAGTGTACCTGTGTTATTTGTCACTATGTCCCCTCCTACCGGGTTTCGGAGAGCCGCTACCCGCTTGGCTTCTTTTTGACCTTTCAAGGCATTAGCTAAGAGTCTACCAGCACGGTTACTTTCCCGATAGTACATCCCTTGCTGCGATGCGATATTTTTAGAAGCTGCAGCAGACAGGATTGAGTTAAATTGAAAGCGTAGGCGTTGCAATCGTAACAACACACAAGGATCAGTGCGGGAAGTAAGAACCCGTTCCCCAGCTTTAATTTGTTGCTCTAATATTAATAACTGTTGCTTACGCTGTTTCCCCAAGCGAATTTGATAGCTA
Organism: Ichthyophis bannanicus; assembly: GCA_033557465.1. Classification (NCBI taxonomy): domain Eukaryota; kingdom Metazoa; phylum Chordata; class Amphibia; order Gymnophiona; family Ichthyophiidae; genus Ichthyophis; species Ichthyophis bannanicus. Next base: position 394,022,645 of record CM066036.1, read on the forward strand.
GTAATGGTTGCACGAATGGCAGCTTTAAAGCCCTCCCACCAAGCCCAGCCCATGGTATCATGTGGTAAGTTAAAATGGAAATAGTCCTGAATGGCGGCCCGAATGTCTAACTGAAACTCTTGTTGCTCTAGCAGGGTCCTATCAAAAAACCAATTTCCGGGATTCCCACGGGGCAGGTTAGCATGCAACTGGAAGGAAATGGCAGCATGGTCTGAGATATGTAATGGGTGAATCATCGCTGTGTCTACCTGAGATACCAGCACTTTAGATATTAGGAAAAAATCTATTCTGGATTGTGATAGATGGGGGGGAGAATAGAAAGTAAATTCCAGTTCAGCAGGATGCAACAATCTCCAAAGATCCACTAAAGCGAGATCTTTGATCAAGGAGGTGAGTGTGAGGGAGCTCTTGGGCCGGCCACTCGTTCTAGGCGGTTGCCTGTCTATCAGAGGATCGATGACTTGATTAAAGTCGCCACCTATTATCAGTGAGGTGCTAGCAGAGGCCTGCGCAACCTGAGCAATGGTAGCAAAAAAGGCAGGATTATCCACATTGGGGGCATATATACATATACATGTTAGTTCAAGGTGTCCGATTTTAAGATGGACGCGGGACCATCTGCCCTCCGTGTCAGAGCTAGTGGCAATAATGGTGACAGGCAAAGATTTCCTCACCAGAATAGCTACCCCACATTTCTTAGAAACAGTCGGAGAGTAGGCAGCTACCATGTAAGGTTTAATATTGAGTTTCAGAGTTTCGGTAGAATTTAAGTGCGTTTCCTGCAGAAAAACCAGATCCGCCTTTTCATGACTCAAATAATTAAGGATTTTCTTTCTTTTAATCGGGTTGTTGATTCCCTTTACGTTCAATGAAAAAACCTTACATAGGGCCATAAGACATTGTCATACATTTGAAGTAAAAGCGCAGGCGAGTATGGAATATATACCACATCTGTACATCTATTTCATACACATCAAATAAGATACCAGATACACCCCATATAAGAAAACAAGCACCGAAGTGCCCCAGAGAAGAAGCATAACCCCAAATATAAATGGCGACCATATGTCTGCGGGAGGAGGCCCAAGAGAGTGCGATTATAGTATTCGAACCCTTCTGTTATTATAGTCTCCGATCTCCACCGAAGTATCTATGGGCATGATAGAGCAGGGCCATCAAGGCTAGTGAAAGCCAAGGCTGTAGATTGCCAAGGCAGTCTCTAGGGTAGAGAGCGTCCGAAAACAATATGGCGGGTTTTACCAATGTGAGGTCAATTAGCTGAGAGTTCCTTGGATCAACGCATCTGATCTGCCTCTTTGGACTCCAAAAATTCCGCAAGTAATTCAGGATCATCAAATGTTCTGGTCTGGTTGTGCAGCGTTACCCTGAGTTTAGCCGGGTACATCAGGCCATAGCGAGCTTGCAGCTGTTGTAGCCTCGGTCGAAATTCCAGGAATCGTTTTCGACGATCAACCGTGGGCTTAGCTAAATCAGGAAAGAAGGATATCCGGCAGCCCTCAAACTCAATGGGGCCTTTTGCGCGAGCGGCATTCAGAATTTGCTCAACGTGTTGGTATCTTAAGAGCCGAAAGATAATAGGCCGCGGGGTCTTCCGATTGAGCGCCATATTGGAAGGCACTCGATGAGCCCGGTCAATCTCCAGGTCTTTAGCAAATGTGATCCGCAGTAGGGAAGGAAGCGCCTTACAAAGAAACTCCTTCATGTCTCCAGACTCAGCTCCCTCCGGTATGCCCACGAGCCGTATATTATTGCGGCGGGCCCGATTGTTGACATCTTCCAACTCTTTTTGAAGGGCCCGTATCTGGCGCTCTACTTTGTCAAGTTTCGCCAACCGGACCGTGTGTGAGTCCAGTATGCCTGCCATTTTGTCTTGTCGTAGGGAAAGCCCTTCAAGTTTGCTTTGCAGTACACCGAAATCTTCACGCAGCGCTCGGAGTGACTCCCCGTTGGATTGCACAAGGTCTTTTACCCCTCGTATTTCATTGAGGATCTCCTGCTGCATCTCGGGACCTTCCCGAGGTGCGGGCTGCTTCTGCGGAGACGGGGGCTCGGTTTTGGAGCGTTTACCATGGAAATTCGTTGGGGTCCCGAAATCTAGACGTGCTGGTTTGGTCCCCGCCATCACCCCAAGGTACCCCGGTAGAGTCAAAGCAATATTCAGAATTAAAGCGGTTCAAAATTCAGGAGTCTTAGTAGGCCTCTCGGGAGCCTCAGCGCTATGCGACTATCCCGCTGGACATCAGGCTCCGCCCCCCTAACAGCTTTAATATATGGCTCCAGACCTGGTGCAAACAAGAAGGATTCAGATTTATTGACGACTGGGGTAACAGATGGAACAACAAGAGACTATATTGTGCTGATGGACTACATCTGTCTGTCGAAGGGAAAAGAATCCTAAGTGAAAAATTCAAGCAATATGTGGATATGTATTTAAACTAGAAAAAAGGGGTGACGGATGTGGAAGTCAAGCTCTAGATGTCACCCCCTGCAAAAGCAGATTAAAATCAGAAAAAGCCACACTTTTAAACCACACATCAAAAACAAGTAGGAAGATGTAGGCAGAACAAAATCAATGCAAAATACACACAAGCCAGTTAAATGCTGGAAAGCAATGAGCACAAATGCTCGAAGCTTAGCCAACAAAGTTCCGGACCTGGAAGCTCTAATGGTGGAAATGGATTTGGACATTGTGGCCATTACAGAAACATGGCTAAATGAATCGCATGATTGGGATACAGCCATAGCTGGCTATAATCTATTCAGAAGAGACAGAGAAAATGGAAGAGAAGAAGGAGTACCCTTGTATGTCAAAAGCAATATTAAAGCTACTGAAATGCAGGGGGCATGGGGAAAAGAAGAAGTGCTCTGGATTGTATTGGAAAGAGGAGATAGCACTGTCATCCATACTGCTGTAGTCTACAGACCTCCGACACAAATTGAAGAGATAGATAATGAACCGATTATAGATATTGCCAAGATAGCCACAAAGGGGGAAGAAATAATATTGGGTGACTTTAATCTACCGGATCTGGATTGGATTACTCCTTCTGCAAATCTGGAAAGAAGCAAAAAAATCGTGGATGCTCTCCAAGATGCATTACTTAGACAAATGGTGATTGAACCAACCAGGGAAAGCTCAACGCTGGATTTAGTGCTCACCAACGGTGATAGCGTGTCGAATGTCTGCATGAGTGCCCCTGTGAGCAGCAGTGATCATCACACAGTGTGATTTGAGATAAAAGCCATGGTACAGGCCAATCATAGCAAGCTCAAAGTCCTAAACTTCAAAAACACCAACTTCAATAAAATGACCAAGTAAAAAAGGAGGAGCTGACAGGGTGGAAGGAGATAAGGGAAGTGGAATTGCAATGAGCTAAACTAAAGGTGGCAATAAAAGGGGTAACAGATAAATATGTAAGAAAAGTAAACAAAAACAAGAGGAGAAGAAAACCTGTTTGGTTTTCCAAAGAAGTGACTGCTCAAATAAAGGCAAAAACACAGCTTTCGCAAAATTCAAAAGCTCACAAACAGAGGAACACAGAAATGAATACAGGATCAAACTCAAAGAGACAAAAAGAGAAATAAGGATAGCAAAATCAAAGACAGAGGAAAAGATGGCTAAAGATGTTAAGTGTGGCGACAAAACTTTCTTCAGGTATATTCGGGAAAGGAAGAAGATCAGAGGTGGAACTGCAGGACTCAGAAGTGCTGCGAACGGACTCGTGGAAAGTGACATTGAAAAAGCGAAATTGCTAAACGAATATGTCTGCTCTGTTTTTACTAAAGAAAGTCCTGGGGAAGGGCCACCTGTGACTCCGAAATATAAAAAAGGCAATGAAGTAGATACCACACCATTCACAGAAGATGAAGTGTTAGAACAACTTGCAAAACTGAAAGTGGACGAGGCCATGGGACCGGATGGGATACATCCCAGGATACTGAAAGAGCTCAGAGAGGTTCTTGCAGGGCCATTAAAGGATGTTTTCAACAGATCCTTGGAAACAGGAGAGGTTCCTCAGGACTGGAGAATGGCTGATGTCGTACCTCTACACAAAAGTGGTGACAGGGAAGAAGTGTCATACTACAGGCCTGTGAGCCTTACCTCGGTGACGGGAAAAGTAATGGAGGCGCTCCTGAAAGAGCGAATAGTGAACTTTCTCAAAACCAACAGGTTGCAAGACCCGAGGCATCATGGTTTTACCGAAGGACGATCTTGCCAAACAAATCTGATTGAGTTCTTTGACTGGGTGACCAGGGAACTAGATCAGGGGTATGCGATGGATGTCATCTACCTGGATTTCAGCAAAGCCTTTGATATTGTTCCTCATAGGAGGCTTATCAATAAACTCAGTAGCTTGGGGACGGATCCCAAGATGGTAAATTGGATCAGAAATTGGTTGACGGACAGACGACAGGAGGTGATGGTAAATGGAGCTCACTCGGATGAAGGGAAGGTGATTAGCGGGGTGCCCCAGGGGTCAGTCCTGGGTCCAGCACTGTTCAATGTATTTGTGAGTGATTTGCTGAAGGACTGAATGGAAAAGTCTGTCTTTTTGCAGATGACACAAAAATTTGCAACAGAGTGGACTCCCCCGAGGGAGTGGTTAACATGAGGAAAGATCTAAAAAGCTGGCAATTACGATTTAATGCAAAGAAATGCAGAGTCATGCACTTGGATAGCAGAAATCCAAGGGAAATGTACGCGATAGGGGGCGAGAGGTTGGTGTGCACGGATCAGGAGAAAGACCTTGGTGTGATTATTTCTGAAGATCACAAGGTGGCAAAACAGTGCGACAAGGTGGTGGCAAAAGCCAGGAGGATGTTGAGCTGCATACAAAGAGGAATTACCAGCAGAAAGGTAGAGGTACTTATGCCACTGTACAAGTCACTGGTGAGGCCTCACTTGGAATACTGTGTTCGGATTTGGAGACCATATCTTGCAAAGGATGTAAAAAGATTGAAAACTGTTCAGAGGAAGGCGACCAAAATGATTTGGAGCCTGCGTCAGAAGCCTTATCAGAAGAGACTTGAAGACCTAAAAATGTACACTTTGGAGGAGAGGAGGGATAGGGGAGATATGATTCAGACCTTTAAATACTTAAAGGGAAATAATGAACAAACAAACCTCTTCCAAAAACGTGGAAACTGTAAAACTAGAGGGCATAACAGGAAGCTGCAAGGTGGTAAATTGAAAGGCAATGTCAGGAAATACTTTTTCACAGAAAGGGTGGTGGATGCTTGGAATGCCCTCCCAATGGAAGTGGTGGGGGCAAACACAGTGACGGCATTCAAAATGGCATGGGACAAACTCAGTGGATTCCCTTACAGCAACAGGATAAAATCATAATAAACTGAACCATCTAATTTCTCAACAAATAGGGGTATCCTACATGGAGTGGTGGGTTCACCCCTAAACAAAGACATGGGGAGGGGTGGCCTGCATGGAGCAGCCGGTACACCTACTCTTGCCATCGTACTGGGCAGACTAGATGGACCATACTGGTCTTTATCTGCCGTCATTTACTATGTTACTATGTCTAGTTGATGTGTCCCACGGGTGCCATGTCCAGGTCAGTCCCCAATGCACACATATCCCATGTGCACACACCCCTTTATAGGGCTGTGGGTGACTGCATTGTGCTGTTGTCACTCTGTCCTACCTCACCATATATGTGCATACACCCTGCCCCATCCCATGTACCTTGCCTGGCCACCTTCCATTGCTGCTGGGATGTATTACTGCTGCCTGAAACAGAACATAGCTGTGGCCACATACTGGATTGCACCCATACCCTCTGCAACTGCAGTACCCCAATCTCTCCCCGTATGGTCAATATGCCAACCTGCCCACATCACTGCCCGACCCTCTCCAGTGGAAAATACACCCAACTATCACCCATGACCTGCCTGTCTTGTCCCTCTGACAACCCGAGCTGACACATATACCACCACAAACACACCATTAGGGCACCTATCTGTACCCTGGCCACCCAGAAAGGTCAATATATGTTTCCATCCCCTCACTGATGTACACCACCTGTGGTACAGCAGTCACCCTAATGGTCTGCACAGCCCCCTGATGTACCAATCACCTCTGCTGTCCCCAGCATGCTGGTAGCATCCCTTGGACAGCTTACTTCACAGTCCCCACAGATTTCAACAGATTGCTGCCAGACCTTACCTGGCGACGTATGGACACACATAAACTGAGGGTCACACACCTGCTCCCCAGGTCATACCATACACATACTGCTGGAGACCCCACAGTGCTGGGGTGCTAACACTGTCTGGGCTCCCCTTCCCACAGTTCTGTGCAGGTACCATAGGGGACACCTTGTGGCCCCGCTTTGGGGGCTGACATCTAGATGGCCAACTAGCCACTAACACACCAGCGGGCCTCCAGCCCTGCATGCAGCTGCCAACACTGGTTGGTCAACTCTCAACTCCTTGTCTCTCATGTCCACACCCCTTGGATGCATCTTGTGTGTGCAGTCAATATCCTGTTTGATCTGGGGGGACTGCATGCCCTGGTGTGCATGGCTTACCTGCTGCATGGATGGTGGGCCACCAGCTATGTACCAGGCTTGCAGGCATTGTGGCAGGTGGCAGCTGCCATGTGTACAATGAACATGTGGCTGATGCTCCATTTTCTGCTCCAATTCACAGAGCCCTGAGATGGAGCAGGAGGCCCATCAGATGGAGACCAGCAACTAGTGGTGATGGAGGAGCAGGAGGCAGAGGTGCCCACATGCCAGAGCAGGGGTGGCATCATCTGGGATGTGATGGAGGGGGAGGTGGAAGGCGAGGGGGAGGAGGAGGGGGAGGAAGAGGAGGAGGAGGAGAAGGGGAGGAGGAGGAGAAGGGGGAGGAGGAGGAGGAAAAGGGGGAGGAGGAGGAGGTGGATGGCAAGGAGGGGCAGGGGAGGTGGGAATAGAGGAGGGCGAGGAGGTGGTGTGGCAGGATGAACTCTTGGAGGTGTGGAATGTGGAGGGGGATGAGGAATTGGTGGGGTGGGGAGAGGAGGAGGGGCCAGCTGAAGAGCTGCATTCCCACACCACCAGGGGGACATCCTGCCACACACACCAAGATATGGGCACACACTTGGGACCCAGGATTGCAGAGTGCCCTGGGGGTCCCTGCCAGCTGCCCCATAGTCCCACAGCAATGGCAGGGTCAGCTGCAGGGGTGGCAACCAGTGCCTCAGCCAGGGAGTGGGTGGATGCCTCGACACAGACCCTATACACATGGGGGGAGGGGCGACCGGAACCACACCCGTATGCCACACTGGTTGCCATTGTACTGGGCCAGCAGGCACAAACACAGATCATGGGACAAGTGAGAGATGCCATGGCCAGGATGGCTTATGAGCTGCAGAGGCTGAGGGAGTTGTACGAAGCCTCTGCAGACCATGAGCTATCAGGCCATGATGGCCCCCAGGAGGGGTAGTGCCACCGGTGGGTCGGGTGCACTTTAGCCCTCTGCACTCCTGTGTCCCAGGTGTTGCCACCACCTCAAGGGCATGGGGCATGATGCCAGGGGAATAGCTACTGCCACCAATGTTGGCACTGTGTGCCATGCCATGTGTACATGATGTATATATGTAAATGTACCCAAAAATCTTTATATTATGTAAATACAGGTTTTCTACATTGGTTTAACTATGGACTGGTCTTTTATGTCATCACACATGACACATTGCACATTGGTAAACATATAGCACTTTTTCTCTGGGCTTTCAACATACACACGTGTCTCATACATGGCCTAGTCCAGATAGCATGCAGTGGGAGATGGGTATGCGCAGTGCTGTATGCAACCTCCTGTGACCTCCCAGATGGTGTAACCCTCACAGGCACAGCAGAGGACATGTTGGTTGCAATGTCCTGCACACTGGGCACACATGGCACAGTGGACAGCATAGTAGCAGAGCAGTGACAGAGCTGTAGAACAAAAGAACTTAGAGTCTGCCAGGGGTAGCTGAGGTTCAATGAGCGCATCCACCGCTGTGGTGAGGGATGACACAGTGGATAAAGGTGTTCAGCACAAGGCCTGCAACACCAATCAATGAGAAGGGTGAGCCAGAAATGTGTCAGACACAATGCACAGAGCACGAATAGGATGCATAGTGTATGGGCTGTGGATTCAGACAGGAACAGGTGAGTGGATGTGCTCAAGTAAGATGCAGAACACATGCCACTCTGTGGAGGATCCCAGGGGATATGGAGGTGATAACTGTTCTGCCACACGACAGCAATGGCCTGCACGTCCATGTCATTTACAATGGGGGGAGGAGCTATGGGACAGATATGGGAGGGACAGGTGGGAATGTGATGTTGGTCACCTGAGGGGAGGTGTACCCATGTCATGTCTACCTAGGTGGGTGCACACCTAGACCCACATCAGGTAGGAGTCTGTACACGTACCTTGCTGTGGTACTGACAGACACAGCCAGATATGTACTACTACTACTATGACTGAGTACTACAAGAGGTATGCCACACTGCACAGACATGTACTACTACTACTATGACTGAGCACTACAAGAGGTACGCCGCACTGCACAGACATGTGAGACAGACCTTGCTCATCAGAGCTAACAATCTAGTCAAGACAGATAACACAGATGGTGTAGACAGGGACAAAACAAGGGGGAATGGTAAAGAAAGAAGGAGAACAGGTGAGTCAAGAACCCAAAGCAGCAGCAAAGAGGTAAGTGTTCAGCCTGGATATGAAAAGGGTCAGAGAAGGGGCCTGGTGTGCAGACACAGGTAGTTTGTTACAGGCGTACGGTGCAGCAAGGTGAAAGGAGCTAAGTCTGGACTTAGCAGTAGAAGAGAAGAGCACAGATAGAAGGGACCCAGGATATCAATGCTTGACCCAGTACAAGCATTGTGGAACCTGTGTCTTTTGGGGAACTGCTAGGTACGTATGACCTAGATTGGCCACTGTTGGAAACAGGATACTGGGCTTGATGGACCTTGGTCTGACCCAGTATGGCATATCTTATGTTCTTATGTTAAGCAATTTGCCCAAGGAGAGCAATTCTCAAGGGGCGGGGGGTGTAAGGAGATATAAGAGAAGAAAGGTTTAAAAAAGGTTTGGACAAGTTCCTGGAGGAAAGGTCCATAAACCATTATTAAAAAGGGACCCAGGATATCAATACTTGACCCAATACAAGTATTGTGAAACCTGTGTCTTTTGGGGAAACTGCTAGGTACGTACGACCTAGATTGGCCACTGTTGGAAACAGGATACTGGGTTTGATGGACCTTGGTCTGACCAAGTATGTTATACCTTATTATCTTATGTTCTTATGGTATTGAGGAGCTGCAGAGCGAATGCACTTATAGGTCAGCAAGAGACATTTGAAATGGATGCGGAAACAGATAGGGAGCCAATGAAGTGACCTGAAAGAGGGGCAATATGGGCATGATGAGGTTGGTGGAAGATTTGCTGCGCAGATGAGTGTTGAACAAATTGAGGGGGAGAGAGATGATACAAAGGGAGACCAGCAAGGAGTAGGTTATAGTAAGCAAAATGGGAGGTGATTAAGGAGTGGATATGTGTCTTAGTAGTGTGTACAGAAAGAAATGGGCAGATCTTGTTGATGTTATAGAGAAAGAAACAGCAGGTCCTAGCTATCAGATGGATGTGTGTGGAGAGGTAGTGAGAGGAGTCCAGGACAACCCCAAGGTTGCAACTGAGGAAACAGGTAGGAGTAGAGAGTTATCCACAGAAACTGAGAAAGGAGGAAGAGGAGAGGAGGTTTTAGGGGGAAAAAACATAGGAGCTCAGTCCTGGTAATGTTCATATTCAAGTGGCAGAAAGACATCCAAGCAGCAGTGTCAGACAGGCAAGCAGAGATCAGGGTGGGGATTGCCAGAGAGATCTCAGGTGTAGAGAGGTAGATGTGGGAGTCACCAGCATAAAGATGAAGGTGAAAGCCATGGGAAGAGATCAGCGCACCAATGGACTGGTTATAGGGAAAGAACAGGAGTTATTCTGCTGAGAAGAACTTAATAACAAATGCAAAAAAGGGGGCAATGAGCTAAGAGAGCACATTAACAATGACAGAAAGAGACAGACAGACTCACAGAAAGTCAGCAAATTCACTCACAGGAAGCAAGTAGAATTCGCCCTTCCAACAGAGCTGGTAAGAGGGGCAATTCTCTTCCCAAAGGACAGACAGACAAACAGCGAAGCACACATGGAAGACAGGAAAAGGAGCTATGCAATACCTCAGCAGGGGGAAGGGTTAGAAACAGGTAGAATAAGAGCAGAGACAGGAAAAAGGTTTTCAACCCGGTACTGAATTAAGGTCAAGTTAATTAAATCAAATTACATGTGTACAAATGTGCTGGCCATCACTCCTATGGCCAACATTACGGCCTGCATGACCATGCCATCCTGTCCCCCTAGCACCCCTTGCTGATTCTGCTGCTGCTACTCGTGGCTGCTGCCTTGCAGACATGGCTGCCAGACCAGTTGATGGTCGCCACCATGGCCTGCAGTACCTCTACCAATGCTCCCATTCCCTGGGCCAACATAATGTTCCCCTCAGTGTTCCTCGCCATGTCCTGGCAGAGGCCCTACAGCTCCTGGCGGATACCTGTGGAATGATGGTTGTGAATATGAGGCAATCTTCACACAGCTGCTCTGCCAACACATGCAAATAGGGGCTCAGGGATGACAGACATATTGGCAACATACGTTGTTTGTAGCAATCACAGGTCACAGGTCTGCTTATGGTGGGACAGGAGCATGTGCATATGATACCCCACAACATTCCACATAATGGTTTGTCACCCAATTGCGAGGTCTGCATGCGTTGTTGCCATGTACTCATGCAGCTCACCCATCATGTCCCTCAGCAGTTCTGCAGATGGCCTGGCAGATGCGCTGCCCTCAGACATCCCTTGCTAAAATGTAAATGTTGCCAGCTAAGTAACACGGTGTCTGAGGCATAGATGATGACATGTGTACATTATGCTCAAATTTAGCTGGGCCACCTATTTCTTGTACATGATCCATAGCCCCTGTGACACATGTGGGATTGTCATCAGCACCCCTGGTGCACATGAGCACCACATATATTCATACATAAGCTTTACCCATATAATAGATTGTTCAGTAATATGCCAGATATCATGGAGGGGCAATGGAATCTTATTCTACACGTTTACTTACCAACATCACTGCAGAAATTTGTTGCTTATGCTGCTCTCGCATTGTGTTTGAATCACACATAGTGACTCTGTGCATGCTACTCATCCAGACCCTGTACAGCTGCTCTTCATCATAACATACTGTAAAAGATGCAATAGTGATACAACAAGTGTACATTGTGTGCACATATACAGATTGAGGCCTTACAGATGCAAAATGCATTCCATGGCACAATTTTCATGAGGTCCACAGCATGCAGATTCACAGCTGATGCAGCAGGGCCCTATAATGTCAAAGGATATTGCATGGGGTTGTGTCTCCATGTCTGTGCAGCTCCATTATGGGGCTCAGATCCCAGCCCAGCAAACAACATTGTTATTGGCATGCTGCCAAAGCCACATAGGTAAGGTTCAGCTGCATGTCAGCTCCTGCATCCCTTCTTGTCTTGTTTTCATGTTGTCCACAAATAGTATGCCACAGCCAGGTTGACCTTGGGCAACTTGTTGGTAGCATAACATCCCCATCTGAAATGCCTATCAAGGACATAAATGGCCTATAACATATTCAGCACTGGACATCCAGGTTGACAAGCGACAGACAGCCCCCACTTGTGCCTCTTTGTACACGCACCATCCCAACCGCATCTGAGGCTCTCCACACCTCCACTGTTGTTGCAGGGTATGCAGGTGCTGGATTGTCATGCTTACACTAACAGGTAGGAATATGATATAGGGCATGGCATAAATAATGAGTGTTGGTGGCTCATAATAAACCACATACTGTGTACACGCACGCTCATAAGAATCATGCCTGCAGACCTTAGGACTGCAATGAGGGGTGTACTGCACAATGCACATAATCCAGCTCCTACACAAGATCTTCCTGGGGATGAGCTGTGGACATAGCAGTGAATGTACACGTGACCTGTTGGAGACATACCTCTCTAACCTGGTATGTCTCCACACTCCCCAACGTATGCTCCGGCATAATCATGTTGACAGTATGTCTCTTCCCCCCTCCCTCCTCACACATCTGGAATCCACCCCAAACCCTGCCTTCTTCTTCCTCGGCCCCAAACTCTGGAATTCCCTCCCCCCAGACCTTCGGTTGGGACTCTCCTTTAACAGTTTTAAATCTCTATTACATACCCACCTCTTTTGCACTGCTTTTGACCTCCCTGTCCCCTCTGCCCCCAGCTGAGGTATCTCTTCCTCAGTTTTTCTCTCTTGTGTTCCATTTCCTCTCTGCTAATTTCTTCTTCTGTCTCTTTCCTGTCATGATTATGGCATTCTTTTCCTTTTTCTGGCAGTGTGTTTTGAATCATTGTAAACCACTCTGGTGTATTGTTGAAGGGCGGTATATCACAATTCTAAATAAACATACATATAAACATCAACATACCTTGCGTCCTTCCCCATCAACTGCTGGCATGGGGAGGTGCCTACATGTACACACATTTCAGGCAGGCACGTGCTGTTACATTGTTTGCTGATTTTCCACAGTTAATCTTTGTAGGGCCTTGTATTAGGGTTCCTGCGCTGTTCTTGTACACAGCACCACCCAATGGAAATTACAGCTGTTTATTGCATCTGTATGTACCTGCCAACAAAGCACAGTTACTTACCTGTAACAGGTGATCTCTGGGAACAGCAGGAATAAGTCTTCACATATGGGTATCATTGGTACCGACGGAGCCTGTGCGGGAACGCTCCCCAGCGTCCAATCAGAACGCTTTTGGGAGCATCCCACCACGCCTGCATGCTGCCTTCCCGCCTTTCCCAACTGCCTCTCCTCAGTTGAGTTTTAAAGCTGAGACAAAGGGAGAGAGAGAGAGAGAGACGGGAAAGATAGATAGAGAGAACAACTCCTAGGGGAGGTGGGTGGGTTGTGAAGACTTATTCCTGCTGTTCCCAGAGATCACCTGTTACAGGTAAGTAACTGTGCTATCTCCAGGAACAAGCAGGAATGAGTCTTCACATATGGGGACTCCCAAACTAAGATGCCTGAAGGAGGCCCCAGCATGTTGCAATCTAAAGATGGGCCATGCTTATCCCTAAAACCCTCAGCCATCCGGGGGATGGAGGGTAGGAGTTGAACTAGAAAAGAAAAAGAGATGCTGTGAACAGCTTAAGTAAACAAGGTATCCAGGGGGGGCCCTTGTGTAAATGATAATATTAGAAAAAAAGTTGAGTCCTAATTATCTAATGTGGATCTCACTCAGAAATATTGCAAAATATTTGTTGAGGGTAATAAGGGTCTGTGGTTGAGAGCCAGATCATTATCCTCAGAGAAATTCCCCCAATGTGAAGTAGAGGGAAAAATAATTTGCAATAGAGGAAGAGATGAGAAGTCCTCATGGCTAGAACTAATCCTAGAAGAAAATACTGGGGGAGTTCAATGAGGTTGGACTTTTGAGAATAGGTAAAGTTTCTGTAAAATCCAAGAAATTGAACTTCTTGTCCTTGGAGCAGAATAAGGTCCTAGGAAGAGTGGAGATAATCTGACTGGTTTGGATGAAAAGGTAAAAATACCCTTTGCAGAAAAAAGGGAATAGGTCTTTAAGACCCCCTTTATTCCAATGAAAGAGAAGATATTTATACTAGGCGTTGAGCCTCCAATTTTTTGAAGATCATTAAAGTCCTTGTAAGTGATGTCACTTATGATGAAGACTTTACATGTAGAGCTTCAGGTATGACGTAACCTAAAAGGTAACGGTAAAGAAGGTATTTGGTAAAAAACCATAGAAATTGATTGTCTACTGAGTTTATGGTATGCTGGTGCAGCATTAATATGGACAGTAGACAAATCTTTCAAGTCAGATGGTGCATAGAAATTGACACTACAACAAGAAGGATTAAGATCTACTTGAGAATCTCTGTCTGGTTAAATATGGAAGAACTATAGAAAAGTTTCATGGAAACTGGTAATATGTTCTTCACTTACAGGGATAGGATTAGACTTCTGAAAAAGATCTATCCCCTAAATAACCAGGTCTCGAGACGTAAGTGAATGAGTGCAGGGGAGCTCCTTAGTCTTAAGATAGCAAGTCTGGATACTTCTACAATTTCAATTAGTAGCTGGAGAAAAAGACGCAATATAAGGGGATACCATGTTTGACCCTTTATGAGGGCAATATGAGTATCATGCGTTCTCCTGTGTAACATAAGCTACCATGAAGTATAGGAAATTAGAAGGAGAGTAGTGAATAAGGACCAACTGCAGTGAAAAAAATGCATCCCTGTTGAGGAAGTTCCAGTGAGATGTGGAACAACCAGGGAATTGTGCAGTTTTACACTTTCGCGTGGTCTAAACCCTGGTTACCTTTCCTTAAAAGGAAATTTTAAGGAATATGGTAAAAGTAGGAAAAAAAAAACAGTCATGTAGGAACCATGACTGGTAGAGACTACCAGCTGAAGGCCTTATTGAGTATCTGGCCAGCTACCTATAGGAGTAGCTCTGAAGCTCTCTGGCAAAGGCCCACAGTTACAGAGCTTCGTTGTAGAATTGCAGAGAGCATGTTGTAGGTTGCTTAGATCTGGCTATTGAACTGCCAGTGTGCAACCGTATCTATTCTGTTGGAACCCAAATAATTGAATGTGGCTAAGAATAGTCAACAGGCCTGATGTCTGCAACAATATATAGTCCAAATGAGTTCTGGATCTCCTTTGGACTTATCTGTCATTAAGGCAGCATAAAAGTTAGGCCCCACTTTCTGTGGGAACAGCTGCCTTAAAAAGATATGTGAGAAGGAGAAGAACTGCAAAAAGGGGGAAAAAACTCTGTATGAAAACTAGTTACTGGAGTAGGTTCTGAAGAAAACCTATGGCTTAGAGGATAAGCCCTCCAGTTGATTAGTAATACTCTTAGAGACTAAATGTCTGGACTAAGAGAGATAGAAATTAATACAGAGTTGAAAAGACCTACAATTTAGTAAGTCTTTGAAAGGATAGGGTACCCCTGCAGTTAAAAGTATGAGATATCCTCGTACAGGAAAACTGACAAGGTGAAAGTTATAGTTCACCCTATTGTTAGTTCTCTTTTTGTTTTAAAAAGAAAAACCTGTTATCTCTGGGGTATGATAGTCCCTAATAGCTTTTAGCTAGAAGGATAGATTCTCTTGTAGCAAGAGATCTATACCCAGAGGCAAGGATTGAATCAGTGTATGATGGATATCTCAGCATGAATGAGATGACCTTTAGATGCTTCTGTCGAAAAGAAGGAGGTTCAAGTTCTAAACCTCACACAGAAAAAGTGAATAAAATATCAGAACATAAGAACATAAGATATGCCATACTGGGTCAGACCAAGGTCCAACAAGCCCAGCATTCCGTTTCCAACAGTGGCCAATCTAGGTCATATGCACCTAGCAGTTTCCCCAAGAGACACAAGTTCCACAATGCTTGTACTGGGTCAAGCATTGATATCTTCGGTCACTTCTTAATAATGGATTATGGATCTTTCCTCCAGGAACTTGTCCAAACCTTTTTTAAACCCAGCTACACTAACAGCCTTCACTACATCCTCCGGTAACAAATTCCAGAGTTTGATTACACGTTGAGTGAAAAAATATTTTCTTTTATTAGTCTTAAATAGTTTACCCTGTAGCTTCATTGCATGTCCCCTAGTCTTTCTATATTCTGATAACGTAAACAATTGATCTATGTTTACCCGTTCTACTCCGTTCATTAATTTATAGACTTCTATCATATCTCCCCTCAGCCGTCTCTTTTCCAGGTTAAAGAGCCCTAACCCTTTTAGCCTTTCTTCATAGGAGTATCCTTCCATCCCCTTTACCATTTTGGTGGCTCTTCTCTGAACCTTTTCTAAAATCGCTATATCCTTTTTAAGATACGGCGACCAGAATTGCACACAATATTCAAGGTGTGGTCTCACCATGGAACGATATAGAGGCATTATAATATCTTTTGTTTTATTTCCCATTCCTTTCCTTATCATACCTAGCATTCTATTTGCTCTCTTGGCCGCCGCTGCACACTGGGCCGAGGGTTTTAACATGATATCCACAATGACGCCTAAATCTTTTTCCTGGGTGGTGGTTCCTAATATGGAACCTTGCATAGTGTAATGATAATTTGGGTTGTTCTTCCCTAGGTGCATAACCTTGCACTTGTCCACATTAAATTTCATCTGCCATTTTGATGCCCAGTCTTCCAATTTATCAAGATCCTCTTGCAATTTTTCACAATCCTCTTGGGTTTTAACAACTTTAAATAGTTTTGTGTCATCTGCAAATTTGATAACCTCACTCGTTATTCCACTTTCCAGGTCATTTATGAATATGTCAAAAAGCAGCGGACCCAGCACAGATCCCTGGGGTGCACCACTATTCACCTTTCTCCATTGGGAAAATTGGCCATTTAGCCCTACCCTCTGCTTTCTATCTTTTAACCAGTTCCTGATCCACAATAGTACACTGCCTCCTATCCCATGACTCTTTAGTTTTGCCAAAAGTCTCTGATGAGGGACCTTGTCAAAGGCTTTCTGAAAGTCCAGATACACAACATCAACCGACTCACCTTTGTCCACCTGTTTATTCACTCCTTCAAAAAAACATAACAGATTAGTAAGACAAGACTAAAGCCATGTTGGCTGTCTCCCATTAGGTTGTGACTATCTACATGCTGAGTAATTTTATTCTTTATGATGGTTTCTACCATTTTTCCTGGTACTGACGTCAGGCTCACCGGTCTGTAGTTTCCCGGATCACCCCTGGAACCCTTTTTAAAAATTGGTGTTACATTGGCAATCCTCCAATCTTCTGGTATTAGAGATGATTTTAATGATAGTTCACAGATTACTGATAGCAGGTCTGCAATCTCATATTTCAGTTCTTTCAACACCCTTGGCTGTATACCATCCGGCCCAGGTGATTTGCTACTCTTCAGTTTATCTAATAGTTGTAATACATCTTCCCGATGTATCGATATTTCCTTCAATTCTTCCGCACCTTTAAATACCACTTCAGTCATGGGTAACATCCCTACATCTTCCTCAGTAAAGACCGAAGCAAAGAATTAATTCAGTCTCTCCGCTATCGCCTTGTCGCCTCTTAGTGCTCCTTTAACCCCTTTGTCATTTAATGGACCAACTGACTCTCTCACAGGTTTTTTGCTACGAATGCACTTGAAAAGGTCTTTATTTCGCGTTTTTGCTTCCGCAGCAAGCTTCTTCTCAAATTCTCTCTTTGCCTGCCTTATCAATGCCTTGCATTTGACTTGCCAGTGCTTGTGCTGTTTCCAGGTTTCGTTGTTTGGCTCTTTTTTCCATTTCCTGAAAGATGCTTTTTTGGCAACAACAGCCTCTCTGACCTCACCTTTAAACCATGCTGTCAGTTTTTTGGACTTCCTTCCACTTTTCTTAAAGCGTGGAATACAGCTGGTCTGGGCTTCCAAGATAGTATTTTTCAACAACACCCAACCTTGATGTACATCTTTAACCTTTGCAACTGCTCCTTTTAGTTTTTTCTTAACTGTTTTCCTCATTTTATCATAGTCTCCCTTTCGAAAGTTAAAAGGTAGTACTGTGGATTTCCTTACTATCCCTCCTCCACTAATTAAATCAAAGGTGATCATGCTATCATCACTATTGCCAAGTGGCCAAAACACCCTTATCTCTTGCACTAGATCTGGTGTTCCACTAAGGACTAGGTCTAATATGGCTTCCCCTCTGGTCGGTTCATGAACCAGCTGCTCCAAGAAGCAGTCATTTATTTCTAGGAACTTTATCTCCCTAGCATGTCCTGACGTGACACTGACCCAGTCGATACCGGGTAATTGAAATCACCCATTATTATTACTGCGCTATAACTTCCTTGATTTCTTTGAGCATTTCATCATCCATTTGGTCATTCTGGCCAGGTGCTCAATAGTACACCCCCACTGCCATTGCCTTCCCCCTTTTATATGGAATTTCAATCCATATAGATTCTACAGCAGATTTTGTTTTCTGCAAACTTTAATCCTTTCTGAGTCAATGCCCTCTCTAACATAGAGCGCAACCCCTCCACCAATTTGATCGGCTCTATCATTACAATATAGTTTGTACCCAGGTATCACAGTGTCCCACTGGTTGTCCTCCTTCCACCATGTCTCTGATATTCCAATCATATCTAACCTTTCATTTAGTGCTATATATTCTAACTCTCCCATCTTATTCTTTAGACTTCTAGCATTTGCATACAAGCATTTTAGAGAATGTATTTTATTCATGTTAATTTGGCTATTGTTAGACATGGGTAAATTGGGATCTTTAAGCTCTGTCTGCTCCATACTTGAGGGCATTTGGGCTACTTTACTCTTTTGTGGAACCTCTCTGCTTTTGGTAGTATCCTTCAAGGATACATTCTTCCGAACCATCCGCTCTTGGGCGACTGTCGGCTTTCCCCTAATATCTAGTTTAAAAGCTGCTCTATCTCCTTTTTAAAGGTTAATGCCAGCAGCCTGGTTCCATCCCGGTTAAGGTGAAGCCCATCCCTTCGGAAGAGCCCCTCCTTTCCCCAGAATGTTCCCCAGTTCCTAACAAATCCAAAACCCTCATCTCTGCACCATTGTCTCATCCACGCATTGAGACTCCGGAGCTCTGCCTGCCTTTTGGGTCCTGCGCGTGGAACAGGAAGCATTTCGGAGAATGCTACCATGGAAGTTCTGGATTTCAACTTCCTACCTAAAAGCCTAAATTTTGCCTCCAGAACCTCCCTACCACATTTTCCTATGTCATTGGTACCGACATGTACCAAGACAGCAGACTCCTCCCCAGCACTATCTAAAACCTTATCTAGGTGGCGCGTGAGGTCCGCTACCTTCGCACCAGGCAGGCATGTTACCAGGTGATCCTCACGTCCACAAGCCACCCAGCTATCTACATGCCTAATGATCGAATCACCAACTATAACGGCTGTCCTAACCCTTCCCTCATGGGCACATGGCCCTGGAGAAACTTCCTCGGTGTGAGAGGGTTTTACATCACCTGGAGAACAGGTCCTAGTTACAGGATCACTTCCTGCCACACCAGGGTGATGCTCTCCTGTCACGTGACCTCTCTCCTCCATGGCAATAGGGGTGCTGCCAGACTGGAGGTGGGACTTCAGGACTATATCCCTGTAGGTCTCATCTATGTACCTCTCTGTCTGTCTTATGTTTTCCAATTCTGCTACTTTAGCCTCTAGAGAACGGACTTGTTCCCTGAGAGCAAAGAGCTCCTTGCACCTAGTGCACACGTAAGACCTCTCACCAACTGGGAGAAAATCATACATGTGACACTCAATGCAAAAGACTGGAAAGCCCCCATCCCGCTGCTGGACTGCTGTCTGCATCTTTGTTTTAAGTTTGTGTCTAGATCTTTAAGTTCTTACTTACTAGGGGTTGCTATGGGTATTTATACCAATAAAACTGTACCTAATACGTTTAATATACCTTGTTCACCTGAAGCTTAATTAATCTCAGGTCCTTAGTGTATGACTGATTTGGGTAATGAACTTCACCTGAAAGCACCTCCTGTCTTTTAAGATGTGTAAGTACCTATAAAGCTATGATTATCCCAGGGGTGGGTGGGTGTGGGGAGGGAGGGAGGGAAATAACACTTATTAAAAGAGGGCTGCTACACAGTACCCTGTCTTGTGCTGCTGAGGTAAGCTAAATTCTGATTTGATTTAAATTATAGCTCTTAGCTGCTGCTAGGCTCTAACCTTGTATGAAATTTAAACTACAAGCTCTCTGCTGGGTTCTAAATTTAACCAGAAAGCTCTCGTCTGTGTTTTAAAACTAAAAGTACTTTTCTGATGCTAGGCCCTGAGTGACTATTAAATGTACACTACAAGCTCTCTGCTGGGTTCCAAATGTAACCAGAAAGCTCTCTTCTGTGTGTTAAATTTAAACTAAAAGTACTTTGCTGTTACTTGGCCCTGAGTGACTATTAAATTTAAACTATAAGCTCTCTGCTGGGTATGAAATGTAACCAGAAAGTTCTCCTCTGTTTTAAATTCAAACTTTAATTGCTGCTACTAGGCCCTAACTGACCCAACAAAAAACAGTGGGTTCACAGATTAAGTAGCTTTAATACAAAGAATTCTTTTTAGAAAATTACCAGAAGTATATACTCACAGTTGCAGATTTCTCTCCAGAAGTAACAGTCCCCCTTTCTAGTCCTTCAAGCGATTGTTGGGTTTGCTGAGCCTGTTGAGGTTTTGACTTTCTTAGCCTGGTGTGGTGTTGCCCATCTTTGGAAACATCTGTAGAATGGGTAGAAGATGGATAAAACTTTTACCCCTTTGGGGGAATAAAGCTTTTTATGAAATTTTTTATTAGCTGGGATAGAGGAGAGTTTGGACAATCCTCTGAAAGAAAGAGCATCAGTACTCAACTGATTAGCTTGAAATAAAGCCTCCTTGTTGAAGAGATTTTCACCAGTACAAGGAGTATTTCCCAGCCTTTCCTGAACCCATCTATCCAAGTCAGAAACTTGGAGCCAGGCTAAGCGTTGTGCTCCTATGGCTATAGCAGAAGTTCTGCTAATAGACTCAAAACAGTCCAGGGAAGCACGATTAAGAAACTTAGAGATATTTTGAGCATGATTGACTAATAAGGAATAGTCTGCTCTTTTATGCTCTGGAAGAAAAGGGTTCAAAAACTTTAAGTTCTTTGTGACTTCTTCAAGAGATAATCCCATATAGAAAATATATGAGGTAATTTTTGCTGAAAGCATGGATGTCTGGAAGCATCGACGTCCAAAGGCATCTAAAGTCCTAGACTCACGACCTGGCGGATAAGAAGAATGCTTCTTTGCACTCTTAATACGCCTCAATGCTGATTCTACAACAATAGAATGATGAGGAAGTTGAGTCTTCTGAAAACCTGGAGAAGGTGGCACCTTGTACATAGTGTCAACCATTAAGGGAGTTTCCCACATTTTTAACAGTAGATCTAGTAAGATCTGATGCACTGGAAGCATGATTACCTCATTTGGAATCCAGGGAAAAAGCAGTGTCTCTGAATTCCCCGGTAAGGATTCTTTACCAGGTATAGAGATGGCAAGTAACTTAGCCATATCAAGCAGAAAAGCTTGAAAAGAAACCTCCCCCGAAGAGGACTCTTTGAAATGAGGGGTAAAGGCTAGACTTGTGGAAAAATCAGCCTTGGTACCGATGGATTCATCCCAGTCATTGGGATCGGAAGACTGAAAAGGATGAAGCATCGGATTTTTTTTAAAGCGATATCTTTGGTTCCGCCCGAGGTCGGTACCAAGACGAGTTGGTACCGAATGTTCCATGCTAGAGATTGATTCCAGGCTCAGCATCGAGGGAAGCGATTCTGTCGAAGTAAGCATGGATGGTACCGACACCGATGCCAATGTCGATACCGGTACCGAAAGCGATACCGGTACTCGAGGAACGGTCTGTAGCAACTCTAACGGTACCGAAGTAGCGAAGAGTGCTAGACTACGTTCATCGGTGAGGAGTGTTTCGTCCATCACCATAGCCGATGCCGGGGTGTCAGTACCGCCCGAAGCGGCCACAACCACCGAGCATGGCCCGGGTATGTTCATCGAGGTAAGAACATCGTGAACAACCCGGAGCCCCGTTGATGCTCTGGAGCCCGAAGACTCCCGCCGGGGCTTTGTTGCCAAGATGTCCTCGAGGGCAAGGCCGAAGCCATCTCGATACTGGAAAGGAGATCTACCACTCGAGGACTGGCTAGTTTTTACAGACTGTTGTTTGGTTACCTGTTCCTGTGAAGAAGAAGATATTTCAGCTGGTAACATGAAAGGGGATGTGAACCGGGTATCGAGTTCTGCTCGATTCTGAAGACTTCTTCTGTTTGAGCTCCAGCAGGAGACACAGTCCAGAGGACAATGGTCAGGACCTAAACATTTTAGACACCAAGTATGAGTGTCTGAAAAAATATCTGTACCGTCATATTTTGAGCATTTCTTAAGGATAGTGGCTGGCTTTTCCATAACCGAAGGGTAGAGGCCTAGTGGCCTAGAAACCGTCAGGCACTAAACAGGAAAAAATTTCTAAGGAAAGAAGAAATTCTTCAGGAAGAAGAAGAAAAGTACTGGCGGTACCGGTAGCGTCGAGGGAAAGCAGACGCGGCCACAAAAAAGTAAATAAGTAAAAAGAAGAATTTTCTGCGGTGACAGGAATACGTCCTGCCGGCTCCGTGGAAAATGGAAAACTGAGGAGAGGCAGTTGGGAAAGGCGGGAAGGCAGCACGCAGGCGTGGTGGGATGCTCCCAAAAGCATTCTGATTGGATGCTGGGGAGCGTTCCCGCGCAGGCTCCGTCGGTACCGACGATACCCATATGTGAAGACTCATTCCTGCTTGTTCCTGGAGATAGGTAATTTCCCATGATCTCTTTCATAACATGCAGAGGGCAGAGACATGCATTTGCAGCCATTTCAGTTTTGGGTGAGGTTTGGGAGATTGCACAGAGTTGTTGGTGTGAGGGCAGCAGATGTCTGACTCATGCATTTAACATGAGTCATGTGTGATACCCAAACCATGGCCACAGATATTTTAAACCACGGCAGATATGTGCACAACACACAGGACAATCACAGTCCAGTGAGGATCAGCTGCGAATCCTGCTGAGACAATACAGACAGATACAAACATACATACATACGTTCCCTATACTGGTATTTCCATTGCAGTTGCTGTGCAAGGTTAGCATATTGGTTAGAGCACTGTGTTTGAACACACTAGAGGACCGTGTCTATTCTCACAGGTTGTTTTCTGTTCATTTTGTTCTGGACTGGTGCAAATACCATCCCAAAGGGGTGCAGGTTCAGCATAGCCCCAGACACCCTTGCATCTATTCAGTCTGTGTTACATTATGCATGCTCTTCTTAATCCAGCCTATCCAACAGGCAGAGTGTGCAGCCTCAGCTGTGGCCCATTGGAGAGTTTTGGTAATGTGACTGCAGCAGATGCATAACCCACACAATGGGTAGGCTTGGGAGACTGCACCCTGACTGTGGGTATCGGTCTGGGCCTCCATCGCATATATACTGGACCTATAGCCACATCCTACAGGGATGATGTGGATCTATCAACCTGCTTCTACATTGCAGGCAGATACATATGATCCCTTTCTTGGCAATTCCTGCCATGGCAGATGCCTTGCAGCTTTGGCATAGTTGTTCATGCACTGTGTTTGGACACACCAGAGGGCCAGTTCAATGCCCACAGGTTCTTTTTCTGTTCATTTTGTTCTGGGCTGGTGCACATACCATGCAAAAGGGTGCAGGTTTAGCCCAGCCCCGGGCACCCTTGCATATATTCAGTGTGAGCTATTTTATGCATGCTCTTTTCAATCCAGGCTATCAGAAGGGCAGGGTGCGTGGCCTCAGCTGTGGCCTGTATCCCACTTACTGAATAGTATATCAGATGGCAAAGGACTATCAACTACCACCTGTCCATCCATCCATCTTGGGGCACCTTAACTTCATGCACTTGAGCTGCTCAGAGCCTTAGAACCCTCAGAACGCCTTAGCTTCATGCGCCTTGACCCCCTTGGGCACCTTAACCTCAGGCATCTTAGAACCTTCAGAACGCCTTGACTTCATGTACCTTGACCCCCTTGGGCTCCTTAACCTAGTACGCATTAAAACCCTCAGAGCGCCTTAGCTTCATGTGCCTTGGCCCCTCAGGGCGCCTTGATTTCGTGCGCCTTGACCTCTCAGGGCATCACCTTAGGTTGAAGTGCCTTAAGCCCCTTGGACGCCTTAACGCTTGTCACCTTAATGTGAGATGTGCTGTTACTGCGCGTTAGATGGTCAGGGCACTCTGTTCTGCATGGTACGTGGCCAGGGCACCCTGTTACACATGGTACATGGCCCATGGCTCCCTTCACGCCGGCCTGCCCACACCCACCCATAGCCTTATATGGCGTTGGTAACATTATTTATTCATTTAACATTTCTTATATACCGCCTTTCATGATATCAAGGTGGTTTACATTGAACAAACTGAAATTACATTGAACAGGGCATTATAACTTGGAGATAACTATTTTACAGAGAACATGGGCAATGGAGGTTTAAGTGGTTAGCGCTGAGCTTACCGCTAGTGACCGCCGTTTAGTAAACATACCCCAAGGAAAAGCTGTTTTGGGAAATTTTCATGTTTGTGAATGAGGTTAGTATAGTAGGTTGTTTTATTTTGAAAAATGAATTCTTTACATTCACATTGAAGAGTGCGACAGGAATGTCCTATTTTCTGTAGTTGGTGATTTAAGCCATTTACGTTCTGATTGCCTAATTTTTTCCTAAACGCCTTTATTTCTGGTGAGAACCAGGCGTTGAACCTAACATCTCCCTTTGCTTGAGAGAAGCATGAGAATCCAGATATTTCTCTAATGGAGAATTCTAAGTGGAACTCTTTTTGTCTAGTGTGAAAGTGAAGAATACAGATGGGAGAGCAAGACTATTAGTAGCAAATTCTCCTGTATCGATATTCTTAGTATTTTTAAATGTGTGAGATTTTCACTGGCTTTCATTGGGTAGAAAGGAAAGGTCAAGTTTAAATAGGAAAAGTATTGATCAGTCCAGGATCTGGGACTAATATTACAAGAGCTAGGAGCAATGTTCCCTCTAATTTTCTGTAGGCTGTGTGCGCATAAAATATCAGCTGTGTGCAGCTTTTGAAGGAAGGTTAAATTTTTGTGCGCCACATTACGACACTCGGAGTTATATACTTTAAAATTTGACTACACGTCAGAATGCAGTATGTACACCACATTGATTTTAATCAAATTAAATGAAAATAGATGATAACTAAATGAAGCGAGAAATTTCTAGTAATTACAATCATAACTTTTACATTTTAAGACGTCTGTGTTGTTTTCTATCAGAATCAGAGCCGTAATTTTTGTGCGCTCTGTTGTAAAGTATGTGCGCTCGCTCTGCAAGGTGTGTGCGCGCGCACACGCGCACAGCTTAGAGGGAACAGTGGCTAGGAGTTAGGTTGCAGTCTCTAAACAGTACTAAGTCAAGACAATGGATAGAGTTATTGGATGATAGAAAAATCAAAATCAGATATAAAGGATGTAACATCCAAACTGACTGAAGAATTTGAGTTATTGGGCTGAATATTAAAGTCACCTAGTAGTGAGCCAGGAAGTACAGCAAAATCAGATAGCAATTGTTGTAGCTCTCCTCCATAGGAGGTGGAGGACATTGGAGGAGCTACAGAAGGAGACAGCGAAATGACACTGGCATTTTAAAACAGACTACTAATGACTTTAAGTGTGTAGAAGTGGTTTTTGAAATTTCCGTCGAGTATGGTTTGATGGAGTAAGGAGGGCTATTCTCCACTGTGTCTGGAGGGGCAGTTGCAGAAGTGAGCAGAGAAATTGTCTGGAAGAATTTGTGTTATGTTTCACAAATAGCTAGCATCTGTAAATTGTGAGTACTAAAAAGATCATGAATGTTCTACACTGATATCTGAGATCCCCTACCTCCAAACCAAAAATAGCTATACTAGACACATAAACAAGATTGCAAGACTGCTTTGTGTTACTACACTGTAAATAAGTAAAAAAGACTATGAAATTACCTATCTGGTGGAGGAGAGACTGTCCCTGAGCATCCCTCTCCCATTGAAAACCAGCAGAGCTGGTTCAGTGCTTTCCCACCCAGCTGAAGCTAGGCTTTGAACCCAGAAGTGAGTTGGCCAGCTGCTGCAGAAGGGAGGAGAAACTGAAGTGTATGCAGCTGCAAAAATCACATTGGAGCCATCAGAGCAGCAGCAAAGAGAAAGCACTGGGGCAGAGCAAAGCTACATATACTCAGGGCCGGTCCGTCCATTGAGCGAGAATGTTTTTTGCACAGTGCCCCCGCGTTTCAGGGGGCCCCGCACAAAAAACATTCTGATCCTAAAGTAAAATTTAAAAAAAAAAAAAAAAGCTGTCTTCTCCCGCTGCCGGGGCCGCCGCAGCAGTATCGAGTGTGCCGCGGGGCCCCCCCTGCCCAGCAGAGCCTGCCCTCCCCCGTATCACCTCTCTCTTCGTAGCTTCAGTCAGACGCGCCGGCTTTCAGAGCGCGAGGGGAGAGTTTCTCCCTCGCTGCTCTGTTAAGCCTGCGGGGGCTGATGGGAAGTTCCCATCAGCCCCCGCGGGCTTAACAGAGCTGTGAAAGGGAAACTAGTCCCTTCGCACTCTGAAAGCTGGCACATGTAACTGCAGCTACGAAGAGAGGTGATACGGGGGAGGGCAGGCTCTGCTGGGCAGGGGGGGCCCCGCGGCACACTCGATTCTGCCGTGGCGGCCCCGGCAGCGGGAGAAGACAGCTTTTTTTTAAAAACTTTTCTCTGGGCTGGGCTGGGCTGGGGGGGGATTAGGAGTGGTGATGGGCTGGGGGGTTAGGAGTGGTGATGGGCTATGGGGGGGTAGGAGTGGTGATGGACTATGGGGGGGTTAGGAGTGGTGATGGGCTATGGGGGAGCTAAGTCTTTATATGGGCTGATGGGATTAGGACTGGAAGTGGGTTGATGGGGGGTTAGGACTGGTAATGGGCTCTTGGGCGGCTAAAACTAAAAATTGGGTGATGGGGGATTAGGACTGGAAATGGGCTGGTGGGATTAGGACTGGGAGTGGGCTGATGGGGAGGTTAGGACTGGTAATGGGGTATGGGGGGGCTTAAACTGAAAATTGGGTGATGGGGATTAGGACTGGGAGTGGGCTATGGGGGGCTAGGACTGGTAATGGGTTGGGGGGGTTGCTAGGACTGGAAATGGGCTGGGGGGATTAAGACTGGAGGTGGGCTGATGGGGTTAGGACTGGTAATGGGCTGTGGGCTGTTGGGGGGGTTAGGACTGGTAATGGGCTATGGGGGGGGCTAGGACTGGAAATGGGCTGATGGGGGGGTTAACACTGGAGGTGGGCTGATGGGGTTAAGACTGGTAATGGGCTATGGGGGGTTAGGACTGATAATGGGCTATGGGGGGGCTAGGACAGTAAATGGGCTGATGGGGAGGGGTTAGGACTTGAGGTGGGCTGATGGGGTTAGGACTGGTAATGGGCTGTGGGCTGATGGGGGGGGGTTAGGACTGGCAATGGGCTATGGGGGTCTGACTGGAAGTGGGCTGATGGGGGGTTAGGACTGGAAGTGGGTTGATGGGGGGGCTAGGACTGGTATTGGGTTGGGGGGTTGCTAGGCCTGGAAATGG
The DNA here is from genome assembly GCA_033557465.1 of Ichthyophis bannanicus. Lineage (NCBI taxonomy): Eukaryota > Metazoa > Chordata > Amphibia > Gymnophiona > Ichthyophiidae > Ichthyophis > Ichthyophis bannanicus. The sequence goes on from CM066036.1 coordinate 394,050,019, forward strand.
GCTGATGGGGGGCTAGGACTGGAAAAGGGCTGATGCAGGGACTAGAAGGGAATGGATACTGGGTGAGGCTGGAACTAGAAGGGAGCTGATGTTGGGGGAGGATTAGAATGGGATGGGGCTGGGAGAGTAAAATGGAGAGGGGAAAAATATTTTGTGTGGGAGGGATAAAAAATCTACAATTGGCCGGGTATTGGGAGAGTAAGTGGAGATTGAGGATGGAGGGGTAAAATTTGAGTGGATGAAATAGGAATGAGGAAAGAGCAAAAGGAGAAAGATTAGTATGTTAAAGCAGATGTAGAGAGAGAGAATGGAAAAAAACTAGAAGAGAGAAGAAAGGACAAATGGACAGCAGATGATGGAGAGTTAGCAGAAAACATGAAGAAACCAGAAGAAAATGGCTGGAGCAATTGCAACTGAAAAAAAATGCACAAAAGGTAGAAAGATATCTCTTTATTTTGAATTTATTACCTGGAATATGAAAGCTCTGGGAAATGTGCATCATTAACGTCTGTGCTTTGTTTGGTACAAGAGGAAATTAATTTATAGTTTTATTTCTACAGTGTTGTTGTACATTCCAAGTTTGGCTTTTGGGGTTCCCAGTTTAATTATTGCCTTCCTGTTTCTAAATTGTGATTCCTTGTTTGGTGATGGTCTATCTTCTGCATGTGTAACTGAGCTGAGGTATTCTGTTTATGTAATTCCTATTAGACATTGCCACTTGTTCTCTTTCCCCAGTAGGTCATGTATTGTTCTCTGAAATGTATTGGTTTAATATTTGCAGTGTTGCCTTTTGATAGGTAGGGTATGGTGCTTTGTGAGTCCTGGTAGTGCTGTTAGGATATGGCGGGTTTGCTATGGGTTCTAAATGGGCAGTGTTTGTAGTAGTTCCTAATGTGCCTGGCGGTTGGCACTGGATTATAGTAATGTAGAAATCTTTTAGTCTGTCTTTATCCATACACTCATTAAGAGACATGTTTACTAAAAGTTAGTGTATGTTAGCATTATGCAAATATTTATGCAAATAAGGCCACTTATGCAAATGAGGCCCCGCACCGAGTCTCCGCACATGGCCCCGCACCCCCCTTGGGCCGCCCCTGCATATACTTATTTTATTTTATTTTATTTTTTTCAATTTGGTATACCACATTTCAGCTAGGAGCCTCAACAGCAAAGTGGTTTGCAATAGCAAAGGTAAAACTTGTGCAGCAGTTCAAAATATTACAAAGAAGGATCAAAAGACCAGACATGACACTATAGGGAAGGAATTGCAAATAAGAGTAATTTTATAAAGAGTACCCTGGATTTAGGCAGCAAGAATTTGTCCACTTATGCATGTAAATGATCACATTAATGCTGTGTCCCTTTCTGTAAGTATGTGTATAAATGCAATGGCATATACTTTTCACTGTGGATATGCACAAGGGCAGAGTTTGTGGAGAGTGTATGAGAGGTACAAAGTTATGCACGTAAATTATAAAATACTATAATTTACGCATGTTCTTTAGAAATCCAGATGCAGGCATTTATACCAACTCTAGGGTTGATATAAGTGATTGTGCCATAAATTACAGTTCATTTTCAACTACTTGCACTGGTATTTAATTTTTAAAAAAGGAGGTGCCACGTGCACACCCACAGACAAAATATGCACTATCAAGCAATGCACATACTTTGACGAAGAGGTCATTTATATGTGTATGCAGACATATACATGGGTAAATGACCAAAATAATCCCCAGTTAGGTTTACAAAATTATCCCCAAAGTGAGGTAACACATCACAAAATAAGATACAAACCATCAACCAGCTGGCAATTCCTGTACTCTCATACAGTTTTGGGATTGTGGATTGGCCTCATAAAGATCTTGAAAAAATGGATGTGTGAACAAGAAAACTCCTCAATGCACCTGAAGTAATTTACAAGAATCAGTGTATGCCAAGATTGTACATTCCTAGAGCTGAAGGAGGGCTAAGACTTATAGAGATTGACTATACCTACAGAGCTACTATTGTAGGCCTCCAAGCCTATCTGACAGCATCATCGGATCCAAATACACAAAAAGTGCTGAAATATGAAAGTAAGCATCCAAAATCTGTCTCCATCATCAAACTTGGACAAGCGTTCCGACGATTAGAAGGAATGAGTGAGAATCCACAGGCATGCATGGGAAAGGAAATAACGGAATTTGCAAAACAAGAGAAAAAACTCTTTAAAGAATTAGATCAGCAGGCGAGGAAAAACAAGTGGCAAATGCACAAATACAGTGGAAAATACAGAGTGTTACTTCAAGATCCTTTTGTTGATCAAGAATCAAGATCATGAATGGCTGAGGAGAGGTGAACTGAAACCAAAGGATGAAAGATTGATAGTTACAGTCCAGGCAGCGGATTACGGATGAGATGGTTTACAGCGAGTATTGAAAAAACTGGCACAACAGACATATACCAATTCTCTAAGAAAACATCTGGAAACAATGACTCGCCTAATAGCAGGCTGTGAAGTTCTGATGGCAGAAAATTTCTATACAGAAAAGCACAACAAAATAGCATGCCTCCTCCACTGGAAACTCTGTAAACACTACAGCATCACTGTCCCTGAAAAGCACTGGGATCATGACCCTAAGAGAATAACAGAGAATGAAGAGGTTATGATCACCTGGGACATTCCCATTCCAACGGATAAGAAACTGGCTGCTAGGAAGCCTGACATAGTGGTAAAGGAGAAGAATACGAGAATGGCATTGATAATAGAAGTGTCGGCACCGAGTGATTATTCTGTGAATCACGTGGAGAGGCAAAAGATCCTGAAGTACTAAGAAATGCAGTCAGAGACCAAGAAAATGTGGCAGAAAGATACGGAAATATTTCCCATTGTACTGGGAGCCACAGGCTTGATAAGGAAGAACTTCCAAGAACATCTTGACAAACTACCCATACATATTACATCTTACAAACTCCAGCAGGAGGCTCTCTTTGGCATGATGCAAGTATTACGCCGAGTATTAGCAGTAAATTTGAGAGACTAAGATCATACTCCACATACGTGGCTTAGAAGTGAGGTTCACGACTGCCATAGTATGCACAAAACTAACCCATTTGGAGAAACTATCCCAAGGTAACCATTGCAGAGTTTTAGTACATTGTTGAGATTGTTACCACTATTGATTTTGCGGAAACTGAGTATCGTTTCTTATTGCATTACCTGTATTTCTTGTTATTTAGCCCTGATTCTCCAATATCCACCGTATCCCTATAATCCCCAATAAAATTGATTTTGATATTTCTCATTTCTTGTTATTTGTTACCTTCCCCAGTCTCCTAGAGTAACTTTTTATTTTGCTAACATTTATTTTTATTTTACAGGGCCATCCCCTTGCCCCAGTCATTCATGGTTCATAGTTACACCACTGAAGGGCTCAATCATCCTGACTCAGCACTGGTGATGCAAGGGGAGTCCAAGAGACTGATCCTGCACACAGGGATGGCCCAAGGGTGGTGGGGGGCCATGTGAGAAGACTCATTGAGGTGCCTTATTTGCATATCCAATATACCTCATTTGCATATTTTTTTATTTTATTTTATTTTATTTTAAAATGTACATCTTGCCATCTAAAATTTTAGGTGGCTTTCAAAGGAGTCCTTCACAAGCTTCTCTTTTGTCCTGGCAATGACTTTGGGACATGTTTACTAAATATTAATGTGCATTAAGTGCCACTGCACAAATATAAATAAATGGGTGTTCCTGTATTTTGCACACATTACCATTTGTGAATGCGCATTAACTTTTAAACATGCCTCTTAATGAGTGTCTGAATTTGCATGGGCAGTGAGCATAAAGAAAGATTACCAGATATCTACATTACTATACTCCAGTGCCAACTGTCAGGAAGTACTATAAACCCTTCACCCATAACAAACCCACCGTATGATAATAGCACTACCAGAACTCACAAAGCACCAAAACCTACCTATCAAAAGGCAACACAGCAAATATTAAACCAATCTCAGAGAATGCTAATACATCTCAGAGAATACTAATACATCTCCTACTGGGTAAAGAGAACAAGTGGACTCCATGAACAGAATACTGCAGCTCAGTTACACATGCAAAACACAGCTATCAGCCCCTTCCTTCTCTGACTCACCTATTCCCCTAGTTTCCTGTTTCCGATATTTAGGTGTTCCCTTTGATTCAGATCTTTCTTTCCTGGCTCATATCTCTCACGTTACCAAGACCTCCTTCTTCTTCTTTCGCCAGATCCGTGCTAACCGCCCATTTCTCACCCCGCAGGCCCTTACTACTCTTCTCCTTTCTCTGGTCATGTCACGCATTGACTTCTGCAATTCTGTTCTGGTTGGTCTTTCACATTCACAATTACACTATCTGCAATGCATTCAGAACACAGCTGCACACCTTATCTTTCACTCCTCACACTGGGATCACGTCACCCCTCTTTTTTTCCACCTTCACTGGCTTCCCCTTGAATTTTGTATTCGCTATAAGATCCTCACATTCGTCCATCGAGTCCTGCACAGTCACACACCTCAATACCTGGCAGATCTTATTCAGTTTCATATTCCCAATTATTCACTTTGATCACTGAATATCAACCGCCTCCACCTCCCCTCTCCATCCCGTGCTCACTTACAAGTGTCACACCCTGCTCGGCCAGCAGTGTAGTATACTGGTTGGGCTACAGGGGGACCTTTTATTGAAAGGATTGTAGTTGGGCTCCTTTGCAATAAGGTAATTGAGACCCGAGTGGTAAGGTCAAATCAAGGTTTTATTTCCCCTCCCGGGGTTTGGATTATAACACAGGTAACAAAAGAACAAAAGCCATATACTCTGGAAAAAAGGATAAAGTAAATTTTTGTGCTTTTAAACAGGCAGTTAATTCACTTCCACAATGGTATATCTTCAGCACAATGAAATCCTATCATTCGTCACAGCCAATGTACAGTCCATCTGGTAGTCAGATAATTCAGGCTCTGGCGGATCAATTATCATTGATTCAATCTGACTATCATCTGCATAACATTGCTGCCTATAGAGTGTTGGCAGATTATTCTCCTCTGCCAGCTCCCTTGACCTCCCTACTATTTCCTCCAGTAGGTAAGGGTCAGAGTCACCATATCTTGGCATACAATTCCAATAAGACTTACGTCCTTTATAACTTCTAGGTGAAAAAGACTTGTAAACAGCTTTACCTTGGTTAATTAGGCCACCTTCTGGTTTGAGGCAGGAGAAAAGCTATGCACAGCTTCATTCAGTCGGGGTTTAAACCTCAGAGGCTTTTCTCTATGCTTAGGCTGTTTGTCACCCTCTTCCAACATACAGATGTCTGGCACCTTATATTCTTTCTTTCTTGAAGCCTGTAATTGCTTTCCAGTTATTCTGACTGGTATTTTCTCCTTATAAATGCCTTCACGATAAGGTATATGTTTGGAGGCTTGGTTAAAAGGGTTTTGAGCCTTTCTCCTCCAATTAAGACTATCAGCTGTTATCTGCCTTTCTCTTTCACATTCAGAATCAAACTCATTCACATCAGTTTTCCTACCAGCCCAAAGCAGACGTTGCTTCCCAGATTCAAACCTCAGCTTGCACTCAGTATCCAGCTGGTTCTCATTCAGCACGTCTCTCCTGCTTCCAGTTACTGGTTTCACTGAATCTTCCCAACTGCTTTCTCTGGAGTTACCGGAGCTACCAAAGCCAAAGTCAGAACTCCTTCTCCAGCTCCTGCTATTGCTGCTCCTACTATTGCTCGTCCTACAGCTACCACTATTCTCTAATGAACGTCCCTTATACGTTTGCTGAGGCTCTACTCCAGCCCTTCCCCCTCCCAGGTGAGAGCTATTAGAGCTAAGAGCTGGGGAATGCCTATCAGCTGTGCAGGGTTCCTTCCCTCGTGGCTGGGAATGTTTATGTTGCTCTTGGCAACTGGGTGTCCTGATATCTTCCTTCCTGCTAGAAACAGCCCTATTACTCATAGGTTCCTCTGCTTTCCTATCACAGGATATCTTTTCCCCATTACATATCCCCCCTCTTAAGATATTACAGGCTGCGGCTCCCTGAGTCTGCCAGCATGTAATCGTATTCCTATGAGGTGAACCACCTGCCTTTTTGACCACCGTACGGTGGCCGTTCTGTCTTGCCAAGGTTTTAACAGATTTACGTGATATACTTGTCATCGCCCTTGGTCATTCTCCACCTTATAGGAGACGGGCCCGACCTTTTCCACCACTGTTTAGGGTCCTTTCCATCTGGATTCAAATTTGGGACCAACCTCTGCTACTAGGACTAAAACCTTATCCCCGACTTCTAATTGTCGTGTCTTGGTTCCCCGATCATAATAGTGTTTCTGCTTACGCTGGCTAGCCTGCAGATTATCTATTGATACTCGGGAGGTCCTCTCTAGGCGGCTCCTAAGATTCCTAAGAAATCGGGGTACCCCTATCTCTGCTTCCTCTGGTTCGACCCATTGTTCCCTTAGGATATCCAATACCCCCCTTGGAACCCGGCCAAATAAAAGCTCGTAGGGTGATGCCCCTAAGGACGCTTGTATGCGCTCTCGGCACGCATACAAGACAAATGGGAGCATATTATCCCATTCGTGCATTTTCCCTTCCAAGCTCCTTCGCAACATCTGTTTGATGGATTGATTCATCCTCTCCACTAAGCCGTTAGCTTGAGGATGATAGGAGGAAGTTCGAATATGCCTCACCCCAAAAGCGTCCCATACCCTGGCTAAGTGTCTTGAAGTGAAATTACTCCCCTGATCCGTCAGGATTTCCTGGGGAAACCCGATTTCACAGAACAGCTTTATCAGCTTGAGGGCTATGGTCTTGGCCGAGATGTTGCGTAATGGAATGGCCCATGGAAAACGAGTTGCCTGGTCCATGATTACCAGTATGTACTGGAAACCTCTCGGCGTTTTAACGATGGGTCCTACAATATCCATCGCTAACCTACGGACTGGGGTTGAAATGGTGGGCATCGGTATCATGGGTACCGGTTTTGGCTTACTAGCCGTGACTCGTTGGCAAGCGGGACAGGACTCGCAATAGCGGGCTGTCTCTTTGAAGACGCCAGGCCAATAAAATCGGGCCAATATCTGGTCCAATGTCCCCTGTGTACCCTTGTGGCAACCAACAGGATGGTCATGTGCCAATCTCAGGACTACCACCTTAAAGGTAGTAGGCACAACCAACTGTTTTCTTACGGTGCCTATCCGCGGGTCTGTACTTTCCCTGTACAATATACCATCCTCTAAAAAGAACCTAGGCAAAATAGTCCTACTCTCTCGGGCATACTCAAAGGCTCTTTTTAGTGCTGGGTCATCCCTCTGCTCTCTAGGGAAGGAAGGGAATTTATGGACCAGTTCGGCTGGGACCCAGGGCAACCCCTCCCCGGCTTCCAGTTCTACCCTAGCCTGCGACCTATGTCTTCGCTCATGTCGCTTTTCAGTCTTTCCTTTCTTCTCTCTAGAGGGTATGTTTACCAAGTCCTCCTGAGAGGGAAATATACCTTGTACCTCCTCTCTCTCTTCATTCTCACTTCCTGGGGGTTCTTTATCAGGTATCTCCTCACTTTCTTCAGTCTCACCTCCTTGGGGTTCTCCCTCACCCTCAGGAGCTCCCGTTTCCCCCTCTATGGGCCTAACCTCTGTTACAGGAACTTTTGCTTGGGACCTGGTTGTAATTAGGCCTATTCTCTCAGTTAAACCTTTCCTTAACTCTCTTTGGAAGGGAGGCCAATCTTTGCCTAAAACAAGGTCACGAGGAAGTCGTGGTATAACTGCCACGCGTACTTCCCCATCAATCCCTAAGCCTGTTATGGATACTTTATGCACAGGATAGTATGGCGCTGACCCGTGAACACAATTCACTTGTACTCTTCCCTCTGCTGGGTTCTGGGCGGATGGATCACGGTCAGAGATGGTCTTCCATAACTTCTGGGAGACCATACTCTGGTCTGCGCCAGAGTCCAGCAGGGCCAGAGTTTCTACCCCTTCTACACAAACCTTGAGGAGGAATCCCTCCTCCAGGGGTTGTTTCTTCCCTGATATTAAGGCAGTGCGTACAGTGCAATCCTTACGTATGTGTCCTAAATGACCACAGTTATAACATTTTCTCTTAAGAAATTTGTTTACATTTTGGTCACACATTTCTCTCCTAGAGGTTTTTTCTAAGCCCCATAGTATACCAAGGCCAGCTACTTTTAATACCTTTTCCTTTGAGGTTCCGGCTAACTCTTCCTCAAAATATCTTTCTGAGAGTTCAGCCGCTTCCTCAGTGGAACTGCATTTTTGGAGCACTATAAATGCTTTTACCTCAGGCGGTACAGCTTCAAGGTACTGCTCCATAATTATGGTATCTATCACTGACTCTATTGTTCTCCTCTCAGGAGTGAGCCGTTTCAGCGCTAGACTCTTTAGTCGCTGAAATAGTGCCTTCGGTGTTTCCATAGGCCTAAGCCTTGCTTCCCTGAATAAGCGCCTGTAATGGATGGGCGTTAAACCCAACCTGTCTCTTACAGCATTTCTTACATTCAGGTAATTGGATGCCTGATCAGCGGGCAATGCTTTGTACGCTGCTAATGCCTCACCTGTTAGAGTCATAGCCAAGCGGACAGCCCACTGGTCAGCTGGCCATTTAGCTGATTCTGCTATCTTTTCAAATGCCTCAGCAAAATCATCAAAATTCTCATTACTATTAAATTGTCCCGGTGCCATTGCACCAAAATTATTAAGTCCTACCCCCACTTGTAATGAGGGAATACTCTCCGCCTTGTCCACATTCTTCTGCAGCAGGGCTCCCAGTAGCTCTAGCAATGGCTGCTGCTGAGCATTCATGGCTTCTATAGTTCTCTCTTGGATCCCTTGGGCCTGCTCACTCTGGACCCTCCACTGAGCCTCCATCCAGCTCTTTACGTCCTGTGGATCCATTAGGATTGCTGTATCTGTAAAAACAAAAGCAACAAAAAGTCCACCAAGTGCGGTACCAAAAGAAAATCTATGCCTCCCACTTTAGCACAGAAATTGGATACTTTCTCCCAGATCCTTCTACACCCGTGCCCCCTCACTTGTACCTGAGCACAGTGCAGGATCTTGCCTTGAGAAAGATCTCCTGGGTGGCTCCAAATCAGGTCTGGATCTGTAGTCCGGTCCGGTTTCTCTCTCCTTTCCTTCAGGATAGCCGAACTTCCCCTGATTTTTCAGGTAATCCTTCTTCTTGATAATGTCCTTTTTACTGTGTTTTTTTTTTTTTTTAAATCCTGCCAACTACGCCATTTATCTGTCACACCCTGCTCGGCCAGCAGTGTAGTATACTGGTTGGGCTACAGGGGGACCTTTTATTGAAAGGATTGTAGTTGGGCTCCTTTGCAATAAGGTAATTGAGACCCGAGTGGTAAGGTCAAATCAAGGTTTTATTTCCCCTCCCGGGGTTTGGATTATAACACAGGTAACAAAAGAACAAAAGCCATATACTCTGGAAAAAAGGATAAAGTAAATTCTTGTGCTTTTAAACAGGCAGTTAATTCACTTCCACAATGGTATATCTTCAGCACAATGAAATCCTATCATTCATCACAGCCAATGTACAGTCCATCTGGTAGTCAGATAATTCAGGCTCTGGCGGATCAATTATCATTGATTCAATCTGACTATCATCTGCATAACATTGCTGCCTATAGAGTGTTGGCAGATTATTCTCCTCTGCCAGCTCCCTTGACCTCCCTACTATTTCCTCCAGTAGGTAAGGGTCAGAGTCACCATATCTTGGCATACAATTCCAATAAGACTTACGTCCTTTATAACTTCTAGGTGAAAAAGACTTGTAAACAGCTTTACCTTGGTTAATTAGGCCACCTTCTGGGTTTGAGGCAGGAGAAAAGCTATGCACAGCTTCATTCAGTCGGGGTTTAAACCTCAGAGGCTTTTCTCTATGCTTAGGCTGTTTGTCACCCTCTTCCAACATACAGATGTCTGGCACCTTATATTCTTTCTTTCTTGAAGCCTGTAATTGCTTTCCAGTTATTCTGACTGGTATTTTCTCCTTATAAATTCCTTCACAATAAGGTATATGTTTGGAGGCTTGGTTAAAAGGGTTTTGAGCCTTTCTCCTCCAATTAAGACTATCAGCTGTTATCTGCCTTTCTCTTTCACATTCAGAATCAAAGTCATTCACATCAGTTTTCCTACCAGCCCAAAGAAGACGTTGCTTCCCAGATTCAAACCTCAGCTTGCACTCAGTATCCAGCTGGTTCTCATTCAGCACTTCTCTCCTGCTTCCAGTTACTGGTTTCACTGAATCTTCCCAACTGCTTTCTCTGGAGTTACCAGAGCTACCAAAGCCAAAGTCAGAACTCCTTCTCCAGCTCCTGCTATTGCTGCTCCTACTATTGCTCGTCCTACAGCTACCACTATTCTCTAATGAACGTCCCTTATACGTTTGCTGAGGCTCTACTCCAGCCCTTCCCCCTCCCAGGTGAGAGCTATTAGAGCTAAGAGCTGGGGAATGCCTATCAGCTGTGCAGGGTTCCTTCCCTCGTGGCTGGGAATGTTTATGTTGCTCTTGGCAACTGGGTGTCCTGATATCTTCCTTCCTGCTAGAAACAGCCCTATTACTCATAGGTTCCTCTGCTTTCCTATCACAGGATATCTTTTCCCCATTACACAAGCTACATGCTCTTCCGCTTTCTTCTTTATCAGCCCTGCACTCTGGAACTCCCTACCCACCTCCCTCAGACTCGAACAGCAATATCCCACCTTCAAGAGGAATCTGAAAACTCACCTCTTTTCCTCTGCTTTTGACCTCCCTTCCCCTCTTGTGTGAAACTACCTTTTTCCTCTTCTCTCTCACTCCTTTTCTTCTTGGTTGTGTGTGTTTAAATGTCTTGGGTGCTTTCCTGTCATATATTGTAACTTCCTTTCCTTTTCCGGCCAATTGGCCTTTCCTGTATACTTTCTGTGAACCGCTGTGTTATAATTTGAATGGCAGTATATCAAGCTAATAAACATAAACATATAACAAGGGATCACAATTTAGAAATATGAAGACAATAATTAAACTAGGAACCCCAAAAGCCAAACTTGAAATGTACAACTACACTAGAGAAAGAAAACTATAAATTAATTTCCTCTTGTACTAAACAAATGACTGTTAGCAATGCACATTTCCCAGAAATAACATATTCCAGTTAATCAATTCAAAATAAAATAGTATTTTTCTATCTTTTTATTGTTTGAGTATTTTATTTTTCTGTTGCAACTTCCCCAGTCACTTTCTTCTGTTTTCTTCGTGTCTTCTGTTAACACTCCATTGTCTGCTGTCCATCTTTTTTCTCTCTTCTAGCTTTTTTTCCATTCTCTCTCTACATCTGCTCCAACATATTTATCTTTCCCTTTTTGCTCTTTCCTCCATTTCTTTATTTTTTTTCATCCCTCCATCCTCAATCCCCACTTACTCTCCCAAAACCCAGCCAATCGTAGATTTTTCTTCCCTACCACACAAAATATCTTTTCCTCTCTCCATCCTCAATCCTCCAGCCCCATCCCCTTCTAGTCCTCCCCTATCAGCTCCTGTTTAGTTCCAGCCCCACACAGTATCTGATCCCTTCTATTCCCATTCTCCCATCCCCTCCGCTTCAGCCCATTTCCAGTCCTAGCCCTCCCATCAGCCCTTTTCCAATACTAGGCCCCCATCATCCCTTTCCAGTCTTATTCTAGCCCCCCCCCCCAATCAGCCCATTTCCAGTCCTAGCCCCCTGTCAGCCCAATTCTGGTCCAAGCCCCCCCTAGTCAGCCCATTTCCAGTCCTAGCCCCCAACAGCCATTTCCAATCCCTGCCCCCCAATCAACCCATTCCCAGTCCTATCCCCCATCAGCCCTTTCCAGTCTTATTCTAGCCCTCCAATCAGCCCATTTCCAGTCCTAGCCCCCAATCAGCCCTTTTCAGTCCTAGCTCCCCCCATCAGCCCATTTGCAATCCCTGCCCCCCAATCCTATCCTCTCATCAGCTCTTTCCAGTCTTATTCTAGCCACCCAATCAGCCCATTTCGTCTTAGCCCCCCGTCAGCCCATTTTCAGTCCAAGCCCCCCCTAGTCAGCCCATTTCCATTCCTAGCTCTCTATCAGCCATTTCCAGTCCTAGCCCCCATCAGCCCTTTCCAGTCCTATCCTAGCCCCCCCATCATCCCTTTCCAGCCATTTCCAGTCCAAGCCCCCCTAATCAGCCCATTTCCAGTCCTATCCCAGCCCCCCATCAGCCTATTTCCAGTCCTAGTTCCCTCATCAGCCTTTTCCAGTCCTTTTCTATCCCCCCATCAGCCCATTTCCAGTCTAAGCCCCTCCAATCAGCCCATTTCCAGTCCAAGCTCCCCCATCAGCCTTCTATCCTAGCCCCCCCCCCCCCGAAGAGCCCTGTGCCTGTCTGTCCAGCTTCAGAAGGAGCCAGGGAGGCCCAAAGCACTGGCTCACCTCTGTACAGCCACCAGTGTTAAAAATGAGGTTTTCCTTCACTCCAGCAGCTATGTTCTCGTGGACCCTGTTGGCATGCTGAGTACCGGGAAACAGGAAATGCCCTTTAACGTTCGACGCACCAGCATGCTCCATGAGAACATATCTGCCGGAATGAAGGAAAATGCTTCTCTTCGGCAGCTGTGCAGAGGTGAGCCGGAGCCTCGGGCCTCCCCGGCTCCCTCTGAAGCCAGCTCTGCAAAGAGTCAGGAGCCGAACAGTATGTGCGTGATGAAGTTGGCGCATGGCCCACTGAAGCGCGGGCCCTGTGCAAAGAACATTCACACACAATGGATGGCCTGACCCTGCCTGTGCAAACAACATTTCCGCACAAGGGACAGGCCAGCCTTGCCTGAACCGGTGCATGGGTTGCAAACAGCATCTCAGATAGGATAGAATATTAACCAATCAGATTCATTTCAGTGTTCAAAAATTCTTTACAGAGTGGCCAGTAAAACCTTCTGTACCCATAGCAAACTTTTAGAATGTGCCTTTAGTTTGGAAGGTCATTGTCAAAGAGTGGTCTGTTTACCTTACCTTGAGCCTTACTTCCTAAACTTCAGAAATGTAAGATTGCAAGGCACAGGTTGACACACTACAGAAAAAGTTCAACAACCAGAAGCCAGGTTTGGTGAACAGGCCAAAGCCCTATGATATCCAGGGAGAAATAGAGAGAGGTTCTATCCCTAGCCAATCATGTGATCGAGAAATTGTCAGTCACTGCTAAAATCTGCCATTGTCTTCTTATGAAATAAGAAGATACCAAAATTCAGTGGAATACCAGTGAAGCCTGATGGCCTGCCTGTGGAGAAATGCATTGCTGAGACCACAGAGGCTTTGAAGGTTCTGAGGATTCCAGATGATCAATTGGTGAAGCTCAAGGATCACTTGAAAGGCCAAGCTAAGAATATAAGAACATAAGATATGCCATACTGGGTCAGACCAAGGTCCATCAAGCCCAGTATCCTGTTTCCAACAGTGGCCAATCTAGGTCATACGTACCTAGCAGTTTCCCCAAAAGACACAGGTTCCGCAATGCTTGTGCTGGGTCAAGCATTGATATCCTGGATCCCTTCTTAATAATGGTTTATGGACCTTTCATCCAGGAACTTGTCCAAACCTTTTTTAAACCCAGCTACACTAACAGCCTTTACTACATCCTCCGGTAACAAATTCCAGAGTTTGATTACACGTTGAGTGAAAAAATATTTTCTTTTATTAGTCTTAAATAGTTTACCCTGTAGCTTCATTGCATGTCTTTCTATATTCTGATAACGTAAACAATCGATCTACGTTTACCCGTTCCACTCTGTTCATTAATTTATAGACTTCTATCATATCTCCCCTCAACCGTCTCTTTTCCAGGTTAAAGAGCCCTAACCTTTTTAGCCTTTCTTCATAGGAGTATCCTTCCATCCCCTTTACCATTTTGGTGGCTCTTCTCTGAACCTTTTCTAATAACTCTATATCCTTTTTAAGATACGGTGACCAGAATTGCACACAATATTCAAGGTGCGGTCTCACCATGGAACGATATAGAGGCATTATAATATCTTTTGTTTTATTTTCCATTCCTTCCCTTATGATACCTAGCATTCTATTTGCTCTCTTGGCTACTGCTGCACACTGGGCCGAGGGTTTTAACATGTTATCCACAATGACGCCTAAATCTTTTTCCTGGGTGGTGGTTCCTAATGTGGAACCTTGCAATGTGTAACCATAGTTTGGGTTGTTCTTCCCTAGGTACATAACTTTGCACTTGTCCACATTAAATTTCATCTGCCATTTTGATGCCCAGTCTTTTAATTTATCAAGATCCTCTTGCAATTTTCCACAATCCTCTTGGGTTTTAACAACTTTAAATAGTTTTGTGTCATCTGCAAATTTGATAACCTCACTCGTTATTCTACTTTCCAGGTCATTTATGAATATGTCAAAAAGCAGCAGACCCAGCACAGATCCCTGGGGTACACCACTATTCACCTTTCTCCATTGGGAAAATTGGCCATTTAGCCCAACCCTCTGCTTTCTATCTCTTAACCAGTTCTTGATCCACAGTAGTACACTGCCTCCTATCCCGTGACTCTTTAGTTTTGCCAAAAGTCTCTGATGAGGGACCTTGTCAAAGGCTTTCTGAAAGTCTAGATACACTATATCAACTGACTCACCTATGTCCACCTGTTTATTCACACTTTCAAAAAAACATAACAGATTAGTAAGACAAGATCTTCCTTGTCTAAAGCCATGTTGGCTGTCTCCCATTAGGCCATGACATGCTGAGTAATTTTATTCTTTATGATGGTTTCTACCATTTTTCCCAGTGAGGCTCACCGGTCTGTAGTTTCCCGGATCACTCCTGGAACCCTTTTTAAAAATTGGTGTTACATTGGCGATCCTCCAATCTTCAGGTATTAGAGATGATTTTAATGATAGTTCACAGATTACTAATAGCAGGTCTGCAATCTCATATTTCAGTTCTTTCAACACCCTTGGATGTATTCCATCTGGCCCAGGTGATTTTCTACTCTTCAGTTTATCTAATAGTTGTAATACATCTTCCCGATGTATAGATATTTCCTTCAATTCTTCCGCACCTTTAAATACCACTTCAGTCATGGGTAACATCCCTACATCTTCCTCAGTAAAGACTGAAGCAAAGAATTCATTCAGTCTCTCCACTATCGCCTTGTCGCCTCTTAGTGCCCCTTTAACTCCTCTATCATCTAATGGACCAACTGACTCTCTCACAGGTTTTTTGCTGCGAATGTACTTCAAAAAATCTTTATTTCGCATTTTTGCTTCCACAGCAAGCTTCTTCTCAAATTCTCTCTTTGCCTGCTTTATCAATGCCTTGCATTTGATTTGCCAGTGCTTGTGCTGTTTCCAGGTTTCGTAGTTTGGCTCTTTTTTCCATTTCCTGAAAGATGCTTTTTTGGTAACAGCCTCTCTGACCTCACCTTTAAACCATGCTGGCAGTATTTTCGACTTCCTTCCACTTTTCTTAAAGCGTGGAATACAGTTGGTCTGGGCTGCCAAGATAGTATTTTTCAACAACACCCAAGCTTGATGTAAGTCTTTAACGTTTGCAACTGCTCCTTTTAGTTTTTTCTTAACTATTTTCCTCATTTTATCATAGTCTCCCTTTCAAAAGTTAAAAGGTAGTACTGTGGATTTCCGTACTATCCCTCCTCCACTAATTAAATCAAAGGTGATCATGCTATGATCACTATTGCCAAGTGGCCCCAACACCCTTATCTCTTGCACTAGATCTGGTGTTCCACTAAGGACCAGGTCTAATATGGCTTCCCCTCTGGTCAGTTCATGAACCAGCTGCTCCAAGAAACAAGGAACTTTATCTCCCTAGCATGTCCTGCCGTGATACTGACCCAGTCGATACTGGGGTAATTGAAATCACCCATTATTATTACTGCGCTGTAACTTTTGTTAGCTTCCTTGATTTCTTTGAGCATTTCATCATCCATTTGTTCATTCTGGCCCGGTGGTCGATAGTACACCCCCACTGCCATCGCCTTCCCCCTTTTACATGGAATTTCAATCCATAGGGATTCTACAGCAAATTTTGTTTCCTGCAAAACTTTAATCCTTTCTGAATCAATGCCCTCTCTAACATAGAGCGCGACCCCTCCACCAATTTGATCAGCTCTATCATTATGATATAGCTTGTACCCAGGTATCACAGTGTCCCACTGGTTGTCCTCCTTCCACCATGTCTCTGATATTCCAATCATATCTAACCTCTCATTTAGTGCTATATATTCTAACTCTCCCATCTTATTTTTTAGACTTCTAGCATTTGCATACAAGCATTTTAGAGACTGTATTTTATTCATATTAATTTGGCTATTGGTAGACATGGGTAATTTGGGATCTTTAAGCTCTGTCTGCTCCATACTTGACGGCATTTGGGCTACTTTACTCTTTTTTGGAACCTCTCTGCTTTTGGTAGTATCCTTCAAGAATACATTCTACCGAGCCATCTGCTCTTGGGCGACTGTCGGCTTTCCCCTATTATCTAGTTTAAAAGCTGCTCTATCTCCTTTTTAAAGGTTAATGCCAGCAGCCTGGTTCCATCCCGGTTAAGGTGAAGCCCATCCCTTCGGAAGAGCCCCTCCTTTCGCCAGAATGTTCCCCAGTTCCTAACAAATCCAAAACCCTCATCTCTGCACCATTGTCTCATCCACGCATTGAGACTCCGGAGCTCTGCCTGCCTTTTGGGTCCTGCACGTGGAACGGGAAGCATTTCGGAGAACGCTACCCTGGAAGTTCTGGATTTCAACTTCCTACCTAAAAGCCTAAATTTAGCCTCCAGAACCTCCCTACCACATTTTCCTATGTCATTGTTACCGACATGTACCAAGACAGCAGACTCCTCCCCAGCACTATCTAAGACCTTATCTAGGTGGCGCATGAGGTCCGCTACCTTCGCACCAGGCAGGCATGTTACCAGGCGATCCTCACGTCCACCAGCCACCCAGCTATCTACATGCCTAATGATCGAATCACCAACGATAACGGCTGTCCTAACCCTTCCCTCATGGGCACATGGCCCTGGAGATACTTCCTCGGTGCGAGAGGGTTTTGCATCACCTGGAGGACAGGTCCTAGTTACAGGATCACTTCCTGCCACACCAGGGTGATGCTATCCTGTCTCGTGACCTCTCTCCTCCATGGCAACAGGGATGCTGCCAGACTGGAGATGGGAGTTCAGGACTATATCCCTGTAGGTCTCGTCTATGTACCTCTCAGTCTGTCTTATGTTTTCCAAGTCTGCTACTCTAGCCTCTAGAGAACGGACTCGTTCCCTGAGAGCAAAGAGCTCCTTGCACCTAGTGCACACGTAAGACCTCTCACCAACTGGGAGAAAATCATACATGTGACACTCAATGCAAAAGACTGGAAAGCCCCCAGCTCGCTGCTGGACTGCTGTCTGCATCTTAGTTTTAAGTTTTTGTTTAGATCTTTAAGTTCTTTACTTACTAAGGTTTGCCAATAAAACTGTACCTAATACGTTTAATATACCTTGTTCACCTGAAGCTTAATTAATCTCAGGTCCTTAGTGTATGACTGATTTGGGTAACGAGCTTCACCTGAGAGCACCTCCTGTCTGTTAAAATGTGTAAGTATCTATAAAGCTACGATTATCCCAGGGGTGGGTGGTGTGGGGAGGGAGGGAGGGAAATAACACTTATTAAAAGAGGGCTGCTACACAGTACCCTGTCCTGTGCTGCTGAGGTAAGCTATATTCTTATTTGATTTAAATTATAGCTCTTTGCTGCTGCTAGGCTCTAACTTATTATGAAATTTAAACTACAAGCTCTCTGCTGGGTTCTAAATTTAACCAGAAAGCTCACTTCTGTGTTTTACATGTAAACTAAAAGTACTTTGCTGATGCTAGGCCCTGAGTGACTATTAAATTTAAACTACACGCTCTCTGCTGGGTTCTAAATTTAACCAGAAAGCTCTCTTCTGTGTTTTACATGTAAACTAAAAGTACTTTGCTGATGCTAGGCCCTGAATGACTACTAAATTTAAATTACAAGCTCTCTGCTGGGTATGAAATTTAACCATAAAGCTCTCTTCTGTGTTTTAAATGTAAACTTAAGCTGCTGCTACTAGGCCCTGACTGATTTAACAAAAAATAGTGGGTTCACAGATTAATTAGCTTTAATAAAAAGAATTCCTTTCAGAAAATTCCCCAAAGTATATACTCACAGTTGCAGATCTCTCTCCAGAAGTAACAGTCCCATTTTCTAGTCTTTCAAGACTGAGGCTCACAGAGCTCTGGTTGAGCTATTTATGCCTGTGCTGCTGAGGTAAGCTGTGACCAACTTCCTGGATGATTAACAGTCCTTTCTTGGCTGAGTCTTTCAAAATCGCCTTTTGATCTGCCATCTGGTGTTTACACCTATTGAAAAACGTTTCACAGGTCTCTTGCCCCCTAGGTAGAAGGCCTCTTTGTAAAGGTCTCTAGAAGACTATTTGCTGCTCAAAGAGTACTGACCCTGTTTTGCCTTTTGTTCTTATCTATGTTCTTATTTGATTTAAATTATAGCTCTTTGCTGCTGCTAGGCTCTAACTTATTATGAAATTTAAACTACAAGCTCTCTGCTGGGTTCTAAATTTAACTAGAAAGCTCTCTTCTGTGTTTTAAATTTAAACTAAAAGTACATTGCTGATGCTAGGCCCTGAGTGACTATTAAATTTAAACTACAAGCTCTCTGCTATAAAGTATACACTACTGCTCATCATGAAATGGCAGAAGACATTTCCTCAAAGTCTATGAAGACCAAGATGATTTTTAGTGTGAAATGAAGAAATTCTACAACCGGAAGCAACTTTCTGAAGAAATATCAAAGATTAGAAGCATAGTAAAGTGGCAGCAGATAAGGACCATACAGCCTATCCGGTCTACCTTTCCATATCAACTACTAAGTTTTACAGTCCCTTTGTTTCTCGTTATAGATCCTCTGTTTGTCCCATGCTTTCGTGAATTCAGTTATAGTCCTTGTCTTTACCAACTCTACTGGGAGGCTATTTCATGCGTCTACCACTCTTTCCATAAAGAAATATTTCCTCAGATTATTCCCGAATCTATCCCAGAGCTTTCTTTCAATTGCAAGATGCTGTCCTCATGGGCATTTATGATATGGAGGTAGTGAAATGTTTCTATCATATCTCCCCTCTTCTGCCTTTCTTACAAAGTTCACATATTGAGATATTTAAATCTGCTCCCATTTTGTGATGGGGAAGATCCATCCCTTGCTATGCAGTCAGAGGAAACTGAAGAAAACACGTCAGATTCTGACAGCCAAGCAATGCACATGGCTACAGGTTGCCAAGGGAGATGTAAACAAACCCAGCCATGAGTGCAGCAGCCCCGCCCAAGCTGCAAACAAGCCCCGTGCCCTGAGTGCAATAGGATTCACCTGGGTGGAGGAGGGGCGAAGATAAGCACTGTGGAAGATAAAAAGCACTCATTAGAAAGCAGAGTTAGCTCAGGAGGGAGTTCAGGTGAGAGCTCTAGCTCCGGTAAGAGCTCAGGTGCTGATTTGAGTTCAGGCTGGAGAGGAAGTTCAAGCTGGGGAACAAGCTCAGGATCTGGATTAGGATCCGGGAGGAGTTCTGACGGAGCAGCTGTGAATTCCTGCAGCAGAGCTAGAACAGGAGCAAACATTGGAACAGACAGAGGAACAAAGAAAGCTCAAGGTGAAAAGGTACCAAGAGTTAAACCCCACAGTCTGCAGGAAAGCTTCTCTCAGTTAAAGCCTTGGGAGGAAGGCAGCTGGAGGGAGAAGCCACGCAGGGAACCAGCTTGGGTGTGTCCAGAAGCTCACGAGAGAGAAAGGTACAAATATCTGAACTTTTCTAATTGTGAAGGAGCACTGCTCAGTAAGCCTTGCAGGCAGAAGCCAGAAGGTAGTTTATATAAAAGGAACAGAGAGAAAACTAAGCCTAATAGTTTTCTCTGGGACAATAAAGCTTTCCAGAATTCTCTTAAGGCTAAAGAGAATGTTTTGAGAACCCTGTGTGAATGCGTTCCTATGTATCCAGCGGGCTATGGGTTGAAGGATATGCAGGTTGAATACACAGATGAAGGCGTAAACGATGTACCCATGGATTGTACGTTAACCATTGCAGATAATATGGAAACACTTTGCTGAATTAAATGTTTGAAGCTAATGGTATAGCTGGAGAAAGCAAAGTGAACATTACTGCCATTGAAAAAGAAGCCTTTGTTATTTCCTGTGTTAAAGGACTGTGTATTTAAAAGCTGGAAGAAAAAGATGTCATTTTTCTGCAGTTCCTGAGTTACTATTTCTTTATACCAGACATATGGTTTTGTCCTGAGTTCATTTGTGTTTACCAAAACCCCGGGACGGGGAAAATAAAACCTTATTTTGACCTTACCACTCTGTTACCTCAATTCCTTTGCCTGTGAGGTGTTTGGGACTCCATTACCCAGAGGGCCAGTGTACTACTACGCCTGCACTACCCCCACTTCCTGGCTTAGGTTAGTCATCAGCTGGACCCTCTCTGTTAGCCCTAGGCCCAGGGTGGGCCACTGGTGACAATATGTCTTATGATGAAAACCACTGACTAGCCACCCTCTGCACCAACTCCATGCTGTTTATATCCTTTTAAAAGTGTAATCTCCAGAATTATACACAATACCCTAAATGAGGTTTAACCAAAGACTTATACAGAGGCACTATCACTTCCTTCTTCTGGCTGGCCCTTCCTCTCCCTGTGCACCCAGGCATCCTTCTGGCTTTCATCATTGCCTTTTCGACCTGTTTAGTCACTTTAGGATCATGAGAAACAATCACCCCCAGGTCCCGCTTTTCTTTCATGAACAAAAATACTTCACCCATATTCTGTACCGCTCCCTTGGATTTCTACAACCCAAATGCATGGCTCTGCATTTTTTAGCATTAAATCTCAGTTCCAAATTCTCTATCATTCTTCAAGCTTTATTTATTTAACAGGTTAATATACTGCTTTATCATTTCAATCAAAGTGGCTTACATTGTAACTTAGGGGCATGTTTACTAAACCGTCTTAACGTGCGCCCGGCGTTAGTGTGCAGGATGCCATAAAAGGAGTGGGCGTTCCAGTCTAAACGTAGCAAGTGCGCGTTATCGCACGATAATGTGCGCTGAGCGTGTTAGCGCCCAAGAAAGGGATCAGCGCGCATCAACGCGCGTTAATCTTAAGTAGGTGCGTTGACCTCTGAATATAGCAACAGAGGTGTAGTACAATGGTTAATACACTGACTGATGGTATATGGGTCATGGGTTTGATTCCTGAGTGGGCCTGATGAATAATGATGCTTTTACCCAGTGCTGTCTGAGGCATTTTCCAGTTTAATTTAAATCTGTGCTGCCAGCAAACACACCCTCAAAGTGCCGTAACATAAGGTGCCGCATCAGCTGCCCTATAAGGCACGCCAGAGGGCATATTATAAAGTGCACTGTCCGCCAAGGCACTCTAGAATGTTGCCTATAGGGCGCCTTATAAGGCGCTTTATAGGGTGCCCTATGAGGCACGGCAAGGTTACAGCACTGTGCATGTTAATGCATGAAAATCTTAAGTAGGCGCGCTGAAATGCTCACAGGAACAGCGGTGTAGCACAATGGTTAATACACTGACTGATGGTACAGGGGTCATGAGTTTGATTCCCAAGTGGCCCTGATAAATAATAATGCTTTTACCCAGTGTTGTCTGAGGCATTTTCCAGTTTAATTTAAATCTGTGCTGCTAGCAAACACACCCTCAAAGTGCCGTAACATAAGGCGCCCTATAAGGCACTCCAGAGGGCATATTATAAAGTGCACTGTCCGCCAAGGCACCCTAGAATGTTGCCTATAGGGCACCTTATAAGGCGCTTTATAGGGTGCCCTATGAGGCACCGCAAGGTTACAGCACTGTTTTTGATGGCAGCACTGCGCATGCTAACGAAGTAGGCGCGCTGACATACAAACAGGAACAGCGGTGTAGCACAATGGTTAATACACTGACTGATGGTGCAGGGGTTCCAATCCCCAGTGCACCTAATGAATAAGGTTGGCAGAGGTAATTCCTTTTTCTGCATACAACTGTACAACAATCTGTGCTGCCATCTAAAAAGAACTGCACCCTAATGCCATAAATGAATGCACCTTTTAGGGTGCACCAGAAAGCACATCCTAAACAACCACGTCAGCGAAGGCGGGTTATAATGTGCCCCAGAGGCCATGTTGAAAGGTTGCCAACTCCCAAGACACCATAGTAGGCACCCCATAAGCTGCCTGAATCGAAGGTGTGGCGTAAGATGCCCCAAGGATGTATAGGTGAACCCAAAAACGTTGGCCAACAGCAGTAAGGTCCCCCAATTTGAAGGGCAAGAGAGGTATGTGCCAAACACACATGTAACCCAAACACTGCACAGAGCAGCAAGGAAAGACAATGCATAAGTAATGGAAGGACATAGATCAGAGCTGATGGACCAGACAAATCAGCCTCCAGCCCATGTGGCAGCTAGAAAAATGGACAAACATATCGGGGGTAGTTGTAGCTATGCACAGAGCGATGGTAATGTACCATGCAATAATGACAGTGTGTGGCAGAGGATGGGAAGATGTGTGCAGCAGAGGAGGCAGAAATGGAAGGATAGGTGGAATGTCAGGATGACAGTGGAGTAGCAGTGCTATGCAGAACACACACAGGAGAGGCAACCAGGGAGAGCTGCAATGCAGGAATGTGTAGGAGTGCAGGACGTGGGGTAGCAGCATGCACATGAGGGTAGGATGGCACACAGCTGGCAGACACACGTAGATGGACAGAAGGATGGTTCACCACTGTGATGAGGGTACAATGTGCTCACAGCACAGATCTGCACAGATATGACTGTCACAGGAATGAAAAGTAGTTCTGCAGGACAAGCATACAAATGAAAGAGAATAGAGAGGAATCAAACCTATGACCAGTACCACAAATGGCAATGCACAAACCGGTAGGCCACACCACCAATGTGAGCTCATTAGCAAAGGCTGCATACAAAAATAGTACAGGGCATCACACAAAACGCCTGCTGGCTGTCAGGACAGGCAAACCCCCAACAGTAACCATGACCAAATGCACATGCAGATCTGCTGTGTACAGATCAGATCATAGTCTGTAATTGGGACCAGAGCCACATAGAACTACATGCACACACACAATGAAATGTTATGCAGTGGATACAGCATGCAAAAGAGGAAAGAACCTAAACCCCAAGGGCAGCAGAGGATGCTCTGTGGAGCTGGTGCAAAATCTGGAACAGGACAGGAGATAATTGAACATGCAAGCAGGTGTACCACACACCAGCTGAACCACAGCAATACCAAACCCCCAAGCGGACTGCCATGTAAACACCATAAAGAGGCCTATGTAACAGATAATATGTGATGGCTAGGCAGCACAGAGGACACACCTTGGTGTACAGTGAAGAGAGGGAAGGGTGTGTGTAGAGGTGATGAACCTGCTGGTACCTAATGGTCATGTTAGCACAACAGAAAAGAAAAAAATAAACCACATGTGGGGATCAAACCTGCAACCTATGGCATTATAACACATGCCTGTAACCACTACCCCAAACAGCACACTGAGCACAATGCAAAAATAGTACCCCAAAGGGAGGGTGTGTATGGGAACCTGTAATACCCAGTGATGTGGCAAATGGCTGGCAGATACACAGCTGCCACCGTACAAGGATGTGAGCACAGGGGGGCCATGTACATGACCAGCAAATCAGTAGATACAAGTGTCAATGTGATCAAAGAGTGGAGGAGTAGCCTAGTGGTTAGAAAACTGGCTTAGTCACCAAACAACCAGGGTTCAATTCCCACTAGCACTCCATGTGGCCTTGGGCAAGTCACATAACCTTCCATTACCTTGGAAGAAAGGCCTGGCAATCTACTTCCAGTGACACTGCCAAAACAGCCCTGGAGTCTCTGGGTCACAAGGAGTCAGGACTGACTCAAAGGCACACATTGTATTGCATGTTTGTCACCATAATCATGCAGCAGCAGAGACAAATGTATATCAAACACATATTTTTATTTGGGTTCATCTTCACAGACAGTGTAGATACCGCCATCATAATATCAAGGTGAGTGAATCCCAGGTGAAAGATGGAAACAAATTTAGCAGGGCAGCAACCCACATCCTACAGAAAGGTCACTGGCCCGTCTACAAATGAAGGGCAGGAGACATAATGTGCAGCACGTGCATGGTATGCACTATGCAATAGGCCCCCACCCCCCACATGCTGCTGCACGCCTCAAATGTGTTACTCACATATGAGTGCATGTAGACAGTAGGCGGTGCATGATGAGGGACCAACACACATCAATCATGATCTGTTCCCTAAAACATATCTATCTGGCAACACAGGAGGCACACAAATGAAAACAGCATATGTTGTTACAACGTTGTAACTTTAAAAACACATATTGAAAGTAATGTTTCAGCTCTCACATAATGCCTGATATAGGAATCCAAGCTGCAACAATGTAACCCTAAACAATCACCAAATGCACAATGAGGATATGCTAACAGGTAGCAGAGGCACATGAACACAGACAGAATTCAAATGAAAACTACCTGCAGAAACATGCACTGCCCCTGCACTGGTTGGTTGCCTCTGCACTGGTTGGTGTGTAGACAGTGTCTGTACACATATATCACGGTACATGGAATGCACAGTTGAAGGAAGACAACGGACACTCACACTGCGACACTCCAAATATAACGGGGCAATGTGAGTGTTGTTACCTCAGGGGATAAGTAGGACTTTGCAGACATGCAATGCAAGGTTTGTAAATCAATGCAGAGCATCACGTCTGTACAGCAAACACAAGAAACAGTATATAGAGATGGAAATTAAGGGCAAACATGTTACAGTAATCCACACAAAAGCCATATTGCCATGTGCTGTGTTTCCCCAGCATAGTCAGTCATATGCACATGCACCATCGACATTTCAACATGATACAGTGATGCCACACATGCACGGAAACACCCTTGGTGATTGAAAACATCAATCCAGGATGCTGGTGTGCATTAAAGCGGTGTGGTGGCAAAACCTTTATCATGTCCAGGTGGAGAGTAGGTGGACATAGACAACAGGACCTCTCCATCGCTCCCCCTATGCCACACGCATGGCTGTATGCTTGTGTTGAAACAAACAGATGAGCGTATCCTGTGTTCCATGTCACACACATGGCCAAAACACAACAACACCACAACTGTGGAGGAATGTACAACATACAGTGACAATGTCAGTCCCTGCTGCACACGTGGGGACCAGTACACAGTGTGCAAAGTGCAAAGGGTATCTGCAATCCAACACGTCAGGTTAAGACTATCCTTGCAACCCTGGGCATGCATAGTCAAGTGTCACATCCCAATATGCCACAGTACATGAAACGTCCTGTGTGTCTCCTGCGATGAGCATGACTCCCAGCCAGAGCATGGCAGCAGCAGTGTCTTGGATACATCTGTCATAGCCAAAGTAGCAATCCAAAAATAATACTGTCCATCCTAGGCATGTGTCCCACTCGCAGAGGTCAAACATCCTATGGCACCATTTTCCAGGGAAAGTTCCATCATGTTGTGTCCCCCAACAGGTGGGTGATGGCGATGCCAGATTCACTGTAATAGATGTGTCTGGTTTGTTCTCTGCCCTGTGTCAGAAGAGGATAAATATTGTATTGATATGCGCCTTGCAACATCAGCACAAATTGCAGAGAGTCAAACATTAAGAAACACATAATAAAGGGACACACAGGCAAACATGACATGATCACAACACAAAACACATCGCATGTTGGGGACATTTTGAATTGGAACCATAGACACTGGTGTCACATGGATATGGTCCTGTGCATGCCCATGTTACACAGGCATTTCACAGCTCCATCCTATGTGCATCAGCGTTCTTGAACAGAGAGCCAACACGAAATGTATATGAGACAAACAGTAAATCATTAACATGTAAAGGCTGATGTCATTCCCAAAAGAACAAAGGTGCAAACTACCTTGTGCTTGCATCAGGTGTATGTCTCGGCTCCCCTGAGCCACTCAAGGGCCATAACAGGTCACAGTGAAGGGAAACAATGTCAGTGAAATATGTAGAATCACCATGTCACCATGTCACGTCACTGTTGATGCATGTCCACATTATGGCGATATCTGTGATACAAAAAAGCAGGTCAACAGTGGTATGTCAGAACACAAGACACAGTTCTGCTCCCAACACATAACACATGTCCACAATGGTCACACGGTAAACAGCAGTAAGGTAGAGATAGCACAGTCACCACTGCCCCCCAGGTGTACAGACCCCTCACACCACATGATAATGTAAAAAGCCTGAACACTGTATCATCACACAGCCAACCCAAAACCCCCACACACACAGTATGCTAAGGTGTGCGTGCCAGCAGTAGCATACGGCTTGTATGTGCACAAGTGGAGATTTGTAGACATAAAGGCCCTGTGAAATGCAATGATACCCTGGTGTTGGCTGATGGTACAATGTCGGGGAAGGGTGCAGGTGTAGGCTACCACCAAAATACCTAGGACCTCCACACACATGCAGCTCTGTTGGACATGTCCCAGAGACAGTGTTGCAGAAGACATACTGCACATGAACACATGGGGAGATGTGTGCCAACAGCAAGATATGGGTTATGGAGGTGCAGGGAAAAGAGGTAAACCACAACATCTGGACAATATGACAGATCACTGAGGACATGTATTCCCCCTGACTGCTGACACAGACAATGTAGCTGTAGGTCCACCTACCCCAGACCACAGCATGTTGGCTGATGTACAGTCACCTGCTAATGCACCACAGCACCAGGAGCTTCACCAAGTATGTCCTGTGCATTGGGAAACACAAGGGAAACATACATATGTCATGTTCTAGCTGTGCAAAACACACTGCACCTTCCTGTCCCCAGCTTCCACACCCCCCAACATCCTTTACAGACTGACTGTTCACCATCACACTGTACACATCTCTCCCATGTGAGAGGCATCAATGGCATGTCTTTGCCAAACTACAGGGGTCCGTACTTTGTCTGTCCCCTCCCTCACCTCTCTGTTGTCGTACACACTGGTGAACAGAAGTGTTAGCGCCCTACCGCGTTCCTGCCTCACTCCAAGGCTGCAGTATTATCCTGGGTCCCCCATATTGCTCCCAATGCCCCTTCACTGTGTATACTGGTGTCCCAATGTCGTCTGCTATCCCGCTGTCAATTGCTGTAACACACGGAAATATGCAGGGGCACCTCCGGTATCCTCTGTCCAAGCACATTTCCTGGTGTGTATATCTCATACCTTGACTAACATTAACAGCTGTGTGCTGATGAGTTGCAAAACATATATCTCAATGTCTGCGTTATGTCCGCTAAACCACACCCCGATGTCTGCTTGTGACCTGACCTTGATGGCTGCATGTCATCCCACTGTGTGAAAGTGATAATGGCAAAGCATGGATAGCCTATATGTGCACCTAATAACCCCCCTCCCATCAGAGCATCTTTGTGTATGTGGACATAACTTTCCTTCTCTAGGGTCCGCAATGTAGTTGTTGTCTTGGACTGCACTCTCCTCCTCTACACACTTACACAGCCTGTAGTTGAGTCATGTGGTTTATGTTGAGATGTCATCAGCTAGATTTGCTCTGTCCTCCCAGAAAACACCCCTAAAACCCAATCCACCCCCACATTCATCTCTCTGCTTGCCTACTGTATCCTACACCTTGCTGATCTTGCCTGAATCACCTCTGTTTGTGTGTACATATGCAACACTGCACTGCATGGCTATTCTACACCAAAAAAAAGGAGCAATGATACTCCCCCTGGCTGGACACTGCACAGGTTCCCTATCCTTCACCGCATCCATGTTAGGGCTACGCGATGACCTATACAGTCAGCCACACTATGGCGTTCCACTAACTCCCCTTAAGGATATTAAATACCATTATGACAAATAGTACTGAGCATGTATATAGTGCTACGTATCACATGTAGCACTATACAAAAACTACAGACACACAGATCCAGCTTACCAGAGCATACCACCCACACAATCAGCTCAAAATACTAAATGAAAAACATGCACAGCTGGACAACTGGCCCCAAACATGGTCCTCTCTCCCACTGTGAAACCCACACCACATGCCTCTCACCTTGCTGCACCCAAAGCATAACACCAACTAACGGTGGTTGCACAGCAGCCGCTATCACAATCAGCCACAAACCAGGAATCTCACCCCAACACCTCCCACAAGCCTAAAACCACCCACACACATAATCCACCTCCACCTGCTGTTCTGCCCTGCCCACATCGTTTGGTTCTCAGTCATGCTTATATTTGACGTTGGGATGGCCAGCCAGTGTCTGCTACATGTCAGTGCAGTGTTGCATCCTACTGATATTGGTCTACAAATGTTAACCTGTATTAGCAGTACACACATATACCAACAAATGTAGGTGGGAACATATGCAGTTCGTACATGAGAAGAGCTCTGCAATCACCTGCCGCCTGACTGCTGTGCCCTCACGTGTGTCACCACGGGCACGTACAGGGGCACACGTCGGATCATCCTCCAGACCCTCATTAATCTCGGCAGAGATATTGTGCCTGAGAGCAATGTTGTGCAGGATGCAACAGGCTATGATGATTTCTGCCACAGTCTGTGGAGTATATTGTAAGGCCCCGCCTGTCCTATCCAGACACCTGAAGCGACTCTTTAAAACACCAAAGGTGCGCTCTATGACAGAGCGGCTGGAGGCATGGGCCTCATTGTACCTCCGCTCTGCACATGTCCGTGGTTGACGCACAGGGGTCAGCAACCAGGGGCGACACCCATATCCTGCATCACCTGTAGAAAGAAATGAGGTATGTTAAAGCAGGAGCTCATGTCCCCCCAAATGGACACAGGTATATATGTGCAAAACAAATGCATAACACATCCTGACAGAAACATATGACATCACAACTATGCAGCATAGCAACATAGAAATATGATGACACAAAAGGACCACATGGTCTATCTAGTCTGTCCTTCCATATCAACAAGTACAACAGTCCCCTTTTTAACCTTTAGAGATCCTCTGTGTTTGTCCCATGCTGTTTGGAATGCAGTTACTGTCCTCATCTCTACCACCTCCACTGTGAGACTATTCCACGGATCCACCACTTTTTCAGTAAACAAATATGTTGCCATTTCACCCCTGAATCTATCTCCCTCCACCCTCATCCCATGTCCCCTCATAGCAGAACTTGCTTACAATTGAAAGAGGCTCTCTCCCTCAACATATGCACCATGGAGGTATTTCAACATCTCCATCATATCACCTCTATCCCGCCTTTCCTCCAAGGTGTACATATTAAGATCCTTCGGTCTGTCCTCATATGCTGTATAATGAAAACCATTAATCATTTTAGTAGCCACCCTCTGCACCGACTCCATCCTGTTCACATCCTTTTGAAGGTGCAGTCTCCAGAACTGCACACTGTACTCCACATGAGGTCGCACCAAAGACATATACAGAGGCATTATCCCTTCCTGTTTTTCTGCTAGCCATTCCTCTCCGTATGCACCTAGGCATCCTTCTAGCTTTTGCCCTCGCCTTTTCAACCTGTTTAACTACTTTGAGATCAGCAGACACAACCATGCCTAGGTCCCGCTCTTTTGTAGTGGACAAGAGTACTTCACCCCCTATACTATATTGCTCCCTTGGATTGGTGCAGTCCAAATGCATGACCTTACATTTCCTAACATTACATCTCAGCTGCCAAATTCAAGACCATTCATCAAGCTTAGCTAGATCACTCCTCATGTTATCTGCAGCTTCCTGGGTGTCTACCCTATTACAGATTGAGTGGGGGAACCTAAGACACACAAGACAAGGGGTAGGTATATGGATTGCCGACAACATAATCTGTAACAACCACACAAATGCTAGCATCCAATCAACCAGCATCACACAGCACCATAGTAGGGTGGATATGGAGGGCACCAACCCCTCCCCTATATCCTACACAGGCAGATGACACACACACACAATGAGGGATCTACTCCAAGACAGACATTTGCACATACGCGTAGTCACATGAGCACCATGTGCATGTCAGAAATGGGAAATACCCACCCAGCAATATACAGTCCTCATACTGTCCTGCCTCAAATTGTCTGAATAGTGCCGAGTGATGCAGGATATAGGAGTGCCGAGTGATGCAGGATGCAAACCTGGAGACCACATTCAAAATATGCATATTTGCATTACATGCAACCTGAACATTCAGGGAATGATAGTGTTTGCAGTTGCGGAACACTACCTCCCTGTCTCTAGGTGGGACCAGGGCAACATGTGTGCAATCAATAGCTCCCATCATGTGTGGTATCCCGGCTAATGCCTCAAAGGCCTGGTTCAGGGTCCACCACTGTTGCCTAGTGTGTGGAATGGCAATATAATTCCGCACCCGGCTGACCATGGCACGCAGTACTTGGTGGAGACAGCGTGAGAAGGTGGGGCGGCTCATGCCACTCACTGCGGCCACAGATGACTGGAAACAGCCAGAGACAAAGAAATGTAGGGCACCAAGAAGCTTGACCAAACCCGATATGGCATGTGACCGATCAGTCATGGGCTCAAGATCAGATCTTAGATCATCATAGAGCTACCTAATACCCCCGTGCTCAGTTGGTAGAGGGAGATGACCTGGTCCTCATGCATGCCCTGGAGCTGGGCCCTGGACCTGTAGAGGCAAGACTGGCGAGCCTGCACCTCAGCACGCCTCCTGTGCCATGCGGGCACAGCCCTGCCTGGCCTGCCCCCACAGCTGCAGGTCTGATTTGCAGTGGGACTACACCCATGCCCTGTGCCTCAGCCCCATGACACCATCTCCTCCATCAGGCAACCGCACCACATGCCCACCTCCCACTGCAGCTGCAGCAACCACAAAGGCCGCCATAAACTCCACCTATCCTGCTCCTCTAACCCACTCAAACACAGACACAACTTCACTAACCAAGACACACACCTTACACACCACACAGAAACACAGCCACACAATACAACCAACACCAATCACAAACCCAGCCACACTCCACAATACACCTGATTCTGACTCTCTACTTCCTTCACTGCCAACGCACGCCTTCTCTCCATCGCCTACAAAAAAACCCTCAACGTGCACCAAGTGTAGATATATTTATAGTTTTTTTACGTAGCGCGTGTTGCGCATGCGCAGTTGCACAAGCGCGGCATCTGCAATGCTGTGCATGCATAGTTGGCTGCGTGCGTTGCGCATGCGCCACACCTCACGCGCAAACAGCATACGTAGTTGACACACGCACACACGCACCTCCCGCGTCTGTGTGGCGCATGCGCAACGCACGCAGCCAACTACGCATGCGCAGCACGTGCAGACGCCGCACTCATGCAACTGCGCATGCGCAACGCGCGCTACGTAAAAAAACCCTATAAATATACCTGTACACGTGTTGCACGTTGAGGGATTTTTGGTAGGCGAGAGAGAGAAGGTGTGTGGTGTCGATCAGAGAGAGAAGCAGGTGTTTAGTGTAGCAGAGTTAGTGTGTTGCGCTTGAGAGTGGTAGAGGTTGGTTTGTGGAGGGGAGGTGTGAGCCAGAGCAGGGGAGACAGAGAGGAGGGGAGGCAAGGAGCAGGTGAGTGAGAAAGGAGGTGAGGTGAAGAGCAGACAGCAGGGAGAGGAGGGAGGTGTGAGGTGGAGCTGAGAAGGGCAAGAGCAGGAATGTGTGACAGGGAGGGAGAGGGCACAGAGGGCAGGGAGATGGAGCCACAGGATAGGGCAGGAGTGGAGAGGGAGAGGGAGAGGGAGAGGGAGGGGGCCACCTGTTGGGGAGGACACAGATATGGCAGGGAGTGTGGTGGCGGATGCAGGCACATCGACCCAGCCCACACAGAGTCTTCTCAGTGCAAAACGGAGGCGCATACCGGTGCCAGCTGTGCAACGGAGGAGGGCTGTGCGATTCACCCAGCAGGAAAACCACATCCTGCTGGCAAGTGTCCTTGAGCATTATGAGGTCCTATACGGCCGGCTAAGCAACAGCACCACTGTTGCAACACGCATCCAGGTGTGGGAGGAGGTGCAGGAGGCCATTGCACAGGTAGGGGGCCCACACAGAGACCTGGACAGCCTCAGGAAGAGGTTCAGCGACATTAAGCGGGGTGTGCATGCACACATGGTGGCAGAGCGGCAACATGCCATGGGCACTGGTGGGGGAGGCCCCTTTGCACCCTCCCTAACACCCCTGTAGCAGGAGTTGGCGGAGCGGCTAGGGCCCATCTACATGTGTGGACTGCCAGAGGCACTGGACACTGCACATCCGCAGGCAGGTAGGTACCCAACTCACACCTTGCTGCTCCCAATGCATAGAGTACATGCCCTTTGGATATGCGTCAGGCATCTTATTAGCACCTCCTCATACCTGGTCCCCTGGATCATCTCCTACCCTCTGCCTTTGGCTCATGAGTGTGCTGTCCCCCATTCCACCCCTTCTACTCTGCGTGTTTCTGCCCTCCAACCACATGTTTCTTTAACACCATCCCTTTTTATGTCTGCCCTGCACATGTGGCTACACGTCTGCTCCAAGCCCCCTCTCAGACCTGTCCTTGTTATGTCTGTGTCTAATCTAAGCACTGCTGAGCAGGGATTGTCCTTCTATGGGATAACATACACAGTGATGCGTGTGCTAGGTACTGGCCTATATATGCCTAATAGTGGTAGCAGGAGCTGTAGTGGTAGCTATGCAGCACACGTACGTGGCATGGCCAAGCACACATTGATTGTGGGGTGGATGTATTACACAGTTGTACATAGTTGCACCATGCAAACCTATTTGTGCTGTGTATGGTCTTCCACAACCCAGGTGACTACACAACCATGGGGGCAGCTGAGGAGGAGGATGTGCCATTGCCCCAGGATATGGCGGAGCCCGAGCACACAATGTCTGGGGGCAGCACCAGTGATGGGGAATGGACACCAGGGACCCATGTGGAGGCTGAGGCAGAGACCCACACCCAGACGTCACCGCCACAGAGGGCTCGGAGGTCAACGGAAACTGCCACCCCATGCATGCGCCAGGGACAGAAGTCACCTCTCCAACAGACATGGGCCCTATCCTTGCTGAGCTACAGGAACACACTGCCGCAGCACGGCGCGATGCAGAAGGTGGGTAAAGCATAGTTACTCACCTGTAACAGGTGATCTCCGGGAACAGCAGGAATTTAGTCCTCACATATGGGTATCATCGGTACCGACAGAGCCTGCGTGAGAACGCTCCCCAGCGTCCAATTAGAAAGCTTTTGGGAGCATCCCACAGTGCCTGCGTGCTGCCTTCCCGCCTTTCCCAACTGCCTCTCTCCAGTTGAGTTTTAAAGCTGAGACAAAGAGAGAGAGAGGGAAAGGGAAAGAGATAGATATAGAGATACAACTCCTAGGGGAGGTGGGTGGGTTGTGAGGGCTAAATTCCTGCTGTTCCCGGAGATCACTTGTTACAGGTGAGTAACTATGCTATCTCCAGGAACAAGCAGGAATGAAATCATCATATATGGGGACTCCCTAGCTTTAGATGCCAGGGAGAGACCCCAGAAGTTGTGTGTCCCTAAGCAGGGCTCCACTTCCCCCCATGGATCTCTGGCATCCTACCAGGGATGATGGGTAGGAGTTGATTAGGTATGGAACAGGTGTTGGAGGACAGCCTGACCAAACAAGGCATCCCGGCGGGAGTCTTTGTCCAAGCAGTAATGGGCTGTGAAGGTATGAACCGAGGCCCAGGTGGCTGCTCGACAGATGTCGTCGATAGACACAGAGTGCAGATGAGCCATTGAGGCTGCCATGGCTCTCACATTGTGAACTGTGACATGGCCCTCCAGAGAAAGGTTCATACTCTGATAGGCAAAGGAAATACACTGAGAAATTCAGTTAGATAGTGTTCTCTTGGAGACTGGAAGTCCCAAATGAGAAGGATCAAAAGCAACAAAGAGTTGAGAGGACTTTTTATGCTGCTGTGTTCTTTGTAAGTAAAAAGCTAAAGCTCTTTTACAGTCCAAGGTATGAAGATTCCTCTCTGCATTTGATGCATGAGGCCTTGGAAAAAACACAGGTAGGTAGACCACTTGGTTCAGATGAAAAGGCGAGACCACCTTTGGCATAAAGTGTGGATGAGTCCTAAGGACTACCTTGTCATGATGGAACCTTGTATAAGGTGGATTAGATACTAGCGCTTGCAACTCACTAATGCGACGTGCTGATGTGATTGCAATCAGAAAGATAACCTTCCAAGAAAGGAATTTCAAGGAGGTAGTAGCTAAAGGTTCAAAGGGTGGCTTCATAAGCTGGCCAAGAACCAGGTTTAAGTCCCATGCCACCGGTGGTGGTCTAATGGGAGGTTTAGTTAGAAGAAGGCCTCTCATAAATCTTGCTATAAGAGGATGAGAGAAAATAGGCTGTCCGTTTAGAGGCTTAAAGGAAGCTGTAAGAGCACTCAAATGGACCCTCACTGAGTTAGTCTTAAGTCCTGCATTGGATAAATGAAGGAGATATTCCAGCAATGATTCCAGAGGTATAGCAAGGGGGTTAAGACCCTCTTGCGAGCACCATATGGCAAACCTTTTCCACTTGAAAGCATAAGAGCGTCTTGTGGAAGGTTTCCTGGAAGCAAAAAGAATATCTTTTACTTGCTGAGGGAGATTAAGATCATTGAGATTTAGGCCTTCAGCAACCAAGCCCTGAGACGCAGAGACTGGGGATTGGGATGCCATAACATTCCGTCCTCCTGAGATAGGAGATCTGGAGCAGACCCTACCTCCAGGGAGGGAGCTTGAGAGAGATGTAGAAGCAGAGGGTACCACACTTGCCGTGGCCAATGTGGAGCTATGAGAATCATATGGCCTCTGTCTCTCTGAAGCTTGAACAGGGTTTTTGGAATTAGGGGAATGGGTAGAAAGGCATACAGGAATTCTTGACCCCAGAAAAGGAGGAAAGCATCCCTGGCCTGGGCCCCCTGAGCCGGAATTCTGGAACAGAAGTGGGGAAGTTTGGCATTCCACGGACTTGCAAAGAGGTCTATGTCTGGGGTTTCCCAAATTTGAAAAATCTTGGTCACCTGGTCTGCATGCAGAGACCACTCGTGTGGAAGCAGAACTCGACTGAGTCTGTCTGCCCAAGAGTTTTGTATGCCTGGAAGGTACACTGCCAGGAGATGAATCTGATGCTCTCTGGCGAGGGCCCATAGTCGCAAAGCTTCGTTGCAAAGCGACAGAGAGCCTGTTCCTCCCTGCTTGTTCACATAGAACATGGCTACTTGATTGTCCGTATGAATGAGGACTGTCTTGTAGCTGAGCAGGGTATGGAACACTCGAAGAGCAAGGAAGATTGCTCTGAGTTCCAAGAGATTGATATGTAGATGAGTCTCTTGTGTAGACCAGGTGTCCTGGGTGGAGAGGTCTTGTAGATGAGCTCCCCAACCCATTGGAGAAGCATCTGTTGTGAGAGTTGCTTGGGGTAAAGGTTGTTGAAAAGGGGACCCCAGCAACAGGCTTTGAGTGGACTTCCACCACTGGAAGGACAAAATAAGGCAAGTTGTGTTTGCTATTTTGTCTGACAGGCATCCTGATGCCTGGGTCCATTGATTGGATAAAGTCCACTGGGCTGCCCTCATATGGAGGCAAGCATAGGGTACCACATGCACGGTGGATGCCATGTGGCCTAGTAGTTGTAACATTTCTCGAGCAGTGAGATGAGACTTTAGCACTGCTTGAGAAGCTAACTGCACCATGCGAAGACAACGAGCCTGGGGGAGGTAGGCCCTTGCCTTTCTGGTATCCAGCAAAGCGTCTATGAACTCCAGAGACTGAGTGGGAGTTAGACTGGATTTTGGGATGTTTATTACCAGACCCAAATACTGCAGGATACGCATTGTACAGGATAGAGATGTCCTGGCTTCTGACTCTGTTGGGGCTCGAATGAGCCAGTCGTCTAAGTAGGGGAAGACGAATATTCCTAGAGTGCGGAGAAATGCTGCTACAACAGCCATGCATTTTGTGAACACCGTTGGTGCTGAGGCCAGGCCAAAAGGAAGCACTCTGTATTGTTAGTGCTTTCCTTGAAAAAGGAACCGAAGGAACCTTCTGTGAGTTGGATGGATGAGAACATGGGTGCACGCATCCTTGAGATCTAGAGAACAAAGCCAATCCTGACTCTGAAGGTATGGCAGCAGAGTTCTGAGAGTAATCATCTTGAATTTCTCTTTGACAAGGAATTTGTTCAATTCTCTGAGGTCTAAGATGGGTCTGTACCCCCCTGTTTTCTTTGGAATAAGGAAATAGGGGGAGTAAAACCCCGTACCATGATGAGGAATGGGTACTTCTTCTATTGCCCCTTGGGCAAGAAGGATAGTGACCTCTTGACCTAACAGATTGATGAGAGGTGTCGGAGAGTTGAACTGCCTTATTATTGTGGTAGGGGGCATGCTTGAAAAATGAAGCCTGTACCCCTCCTTTATGATGGAAAGTGTCCAATGCTCTGCTGTTATTTGCCCCCATCTGGCGGCAAAATGACATAAACTTCCTGGAATGGTGGAAGGCTCTGGTTCTCCCAGAGGCAGGAAGGCTAGGTTCTCTAGTTGAGAGTCAAAGGCTCTGTGGAGGCTGAGTCTGCTGGGCCGGCTGAGGCCTAACAGCCTTTGCTTTCTTCTGTTTGGGTGGTTGCTGACCTTTCCTAGGAAGCTGACCTGCAGAACGTCCCTGCTGAGCATAAGCAGGATAAAATCTTTTCTTTTTAGAAAAGAACGTTTTCTTGAATAATTTCCTTCTAGCAGGATCAGCAGTGGACTTGGATAATCTATCCAAGGTGGAATTATCAGCATCCATATCATGGCCTTTTCTTGCCAATCTTTACCAAACAGGTTCTCACCAGTACAAGGGATATTTCCAAATTTGTCTTGTACCCAGAGCTCTAGATCAGATGCCTGGAGCCAAGCAATTCTACATGCACCTATTGCAATAGCCGAGGTTCTGCTTATGCACTCAAAGCAGTCAAAGGCTGCACGGTTGGAAAATTTAGAAACATCTTGAACATGTTTGACCAAAGTGAGAAAATCCTGTCTTCTCTCATCAGGAAGAATAGGACTTAAAGCCTCTAAATCATTTGTGAGCTCCTTCAGGAACATTCCCATGTAGAGACTATAGGAACTGATCCTGGCTGACAGCATGGAAGCCTGGAAGACCCGATGTCCAAAAGCGTCCAGGGTTCTGCACTCACGTCGTGGCGGATTAGAGGCATGCCTTTTTGCACTCTTGATCCTTTTCATAGCTGATACCACTACAATAGAGTGGTGAGGAAGCTGAGTTTTATGGAACCCAGGACAAGGAGGGACTCGATACATAGTATCCAGTCTGCGAGAATGAGGAGAGGTAGTCAGAGGTGTCTCCCACATTCTTAACATGAGATCATATAAAATCTCATGAATGGGCAAGGTAGCTGCCTCCTTAGGAGTTTTGGGATATTGTAGAATTTCCAACTCCTTGGCCCTTGGCTCTGTTTCAGAGGCCACAGTGATGGATAGACCCCGAGCCACGTCCCTGATAAAATCCTGGAAGGAAATATCCTCTGGAGGAGACATCCTGCGTTTAGGGGAGGAGGGCTCCTCTGGAAGAAGGCTGGCTGCATCGACAGAACTGTCAGAATCCTCAGATTCTTCTGAGGATTCGAAGTATCGTTTGTCTGGATGCTCTTGCAGAGCCCGATACCCATACCGACTGAAGTCGGTACCGGGGTATCGGTACCAAAGGTCATCGGATGACTGGGTACCGGCAAAGCAGACACCGATGCCGATGTCGATGCTATCAGTACCGATACCGGTACCGATGCCGAAGCCGTTGCTGGTACCGGTGGAATTGTTTGTTGTGGTTCTGAGGGCTTCGATGCCACAAGGAAAGCCGCCAGACTGCGTTCCATAGCCAGAACTCTCTGGTCTATCGACGCTGCCAATGCCTGGAAGTCGGTACCGGAGGAGACCGCCGGTACCCCAGAGCATGGCACCAGTAGTTCTGCCAAGGTTGAGGCCTCGAGAACATCCTGGAACCCCGATAGTGCTTTGGAAGCTGAAGCCTCCCGCCGGGGTAATTTTCCCGGGGTAGAATCCTCAAGGGCAACGCCAGAGGCATCTCGATGCTTAGAAGGAGATCTACCCTTTGAGGACCGGCTGGACTTATGTTTAGTTACCTGAGATCCACGGGAGGAAGAAGAAGCCCTGGAAAACATCGATGCCACCGAAGCTGCATCAGAGGGAAACAGGGTACAGAGCTTAGCAGCTCGGTTCTGCCGACCTCTTTTAGACATCATGGCACAGGACATACAATCCGTGATGGAGTGGTCAGGACCTAAACATTTGAGACACCATTCATGGGTGTCGGTGACGGAAATGGTACCGCCACACTTGGTGCACTTGTTGAAACCTTTTCCATGTTAAGGAAAAGTTTTTGAGCCTAAGGCCCAAAATGGAGCATGCACCAAAGAAGAAAATAAAAGAAAATAAATATATATTCTTTTAAAAAAAATAGAAATAATAAGAAAAAAAAAGGCCATACCGGTAAAGCGTCGAGGAAGGCAGATGCGACCACAAAAAAGAAAGAAAGAAAAAAGAATTCTTCTGCGGTGACAGGAACACGACCTGCTGGCTCCACGGAAAAAGAAGAACTGGAGAGAGGCAGTTGGGAAAGGCGGGAAGGCAGCACGCAGGCGCTGCGGGATGCTCCCAAAAGCTTTCTAATTGGATGCTGGGGAGCGTTCCCGCGCAGGCTCCGTCAGTACTGACAATACCCACATGTGATGACTACATTCCTGCTTGTTCCTGGAGATCAGCATACCTCACAATTCCCATGGGGTTGTCATAACATCCACAACGAGATTGCATGTTGCCCACATAGCATAGCGTTCTGATGTTGGGGGGGTTGTCTTATGTCCTGTGTGTTTCGACCTCCTGTAGCATGGCTTGTCAGGTGTCAGCATGTGTGAGGGGCTCAGACACACGCACACTGTGCTTGGCCATATACCCCACGTAAGCGCAGAGGAAACCAATGATCGCAGGTCACCCAGACACCCTACGTGACAGACACCTCTCAATGGGTATTGTCAGGCAGCATCGTTTGTCAACATTATCTGCACTGTGCGCCAGCATTATAGAAATGGGGCCACCCCAGATATGTGTATGTGTGTGCCATGCCCCCTCACATCATCTGACCTATCCCAGACGAGCAGTGTGCAGACCAGGCATTGACATATTAAACTGGGGCAATGTGCCATGTGTGAGATCTGTGATTCTCATGACTCCTCATCCAGACCCCTTCCAGACATGGGGATGGCTCATGGGAGACACA
Organism: Ichthyophis bannanicus; assembly: GCA_033557465.1. Lineage (NCBI taxonomy): Eukaryota > Metazoa > Chordata > Amphibia > Gymnophiona > Ichthyophiidae > Ichthyophis > Ichthyophis bannanicus. The sequence goes on from CM066036.1 coordinate 394,089,518, forward strand.
GATCTAAACATGGTCATGCGTTGCTAGGTTTGGCAGGCATGACTGTTCTGCAGACTGATCTGATAGGATATGCCTGACGTGTGCATGTGTGACATTTATGTTTGAATGAGGTAACTCACATATCACCTTGTTTTCCACCCACAGGCACACATCAGGCTCTGGTGGCCATACACAGGGATCTGTTGGCAACGAATCAGGGACTGCAACAGCTGCAGTCAACAGCTGACATCATAGCAGGGGCACTGCTACGCAATGCCAATGCCCAGGAGGCCATGCTAGCACGATCTCAGCAGCCAGCACCGGCACCGGAGGCTGCACCGCCAGCCCAACAACAGAGGGGTGGGCTTGGCCATGGTCGCCGTGGCCGGCCACGGAGACTGTAAACACTACCAATAAAACTGGTTGAAATATTACATCCTATGTGTTTGATTCCACTGTGTGACACTGTGGCCCCCTACGTACCCTACACCTCCTGTTGTCTCCCTGCCCACATGTGCCGTACCCATGGCCCTCAGTGGTGGGGTGTCTGTACTGCCACCTATCAGCACGCATAGGTCATACGATGCCCTGTGTGGCATGGACTGTGGCAGGTCCCCGCCCCACTACCTATGCGTGGGGGTCTACCCATCCTCTCCTGTTGCGCAGGAGCATATTCATGGTGGAAAATGTCTGGTGTAGGGATCTGCCACTGTCTCCCACCCCATATACTCTCCCTTATTGGACACACATGTGTGAGCGTTATCCATGTCCACACCAGGGCCTACATTGCTGTCTTCCCACATAGGCTTGCATGCAGCAGAGGCAGACAAAGGTGGTTTGCTGTGGTCAGTGGATCACCCTTCACTAGCGCTTGCATTCCCCCACCGCTCATCCCTTTAACATGCATTGACCTATGTTGCCCCAACAGCTAGCCCCCTGAGCATCTCCTGGGTACAGCATTCCATCCTAACCTCCATGGCACAAACCTGCTGCTACCCTCTCCCCCTATTGGCACAGAGGCATGGTGCATCAGGTATGGTTCCCACACATTGCACACAGCATGCACGTGACTAGTTATATTAGGAAATGTTACACATTGCCACATCTCAGTGTCAACCGTGGACTCACACGCCTACGCATATGGCCAGCCCCCGCAACTGCATGTGGAGACAGTCCATGTATGACACACGTCTACCTTGCATACACATACTGATCTACACACATGTGCCATGCTTACGTACACAGTCTGTACTCGTCGACCCTCACACCCCTGGTATCATCCTGGTCTCCGTTTGCTCCGATCCCAGCTTCGTCGAGCCGAACGACGTTGGCGCAAATCTCCATCACCGATTTCTCTTTCTCTTTTCAAATCTCAACACTCCTATTACCGTTCCCAGGTTCACCTCGCTAAAGCCTCTTTCTTCTCTGCTGCTATCGCCGCTGCCCCTAATCAGACGCGCCATTTATACTCCACACTCAATTTTCTAACCTCCCTTCACCCTTCTACTCCAGCCCAACCTGCCCACCCTCTTCCCGCCCCTTCTCTCCTGGCTTTGGCTTTTTCCAACTAGATTTCTACCTTGAGGGCCTCCTTGCCCCTCCATCCCCCACCTCTTTCCTCCCCTCCTCCAGCTGCATCTCCTCCCCCCACTTCTCCGCTATCTCACACTTGGTCCTCCTTTTCACCGACCTCTACTATGGAACTTCACCACCTTATTACCTCATCTAATAAAACTTTTTGCTCTCTTGACCCTATTCCATCCTCCTGGTTGCTTGTTCCTTCTCTATCTTTCCTTCCCTACCTTCAAACTATGCTGAACTCCAGTCTCTCCTCTGGATCTTTTCCCACCCCCTGGAAACACGCCCTCATCCGTCCAATACTTAAGAAATCTACTCTTGACCCTCTTGATCCCAATAACTATCATCCAGTTTCTAATCTTCCTTTCCTCTCTAAATTACTTGAGAAAATTGTTTTTGCACAACTTACTCACCATCTGGACTCCACCAATCTCCTTCACCCTCGTCAATCTGGCTTCCGCTCTGGGCACAGTGTCGAGACTGTTCTTCTAGCTTTCACTAACTCCCTGCACACTGCCCACGACCGGGGTGATATCTCAGTGGTGGTAGCACTTGATCTTTCCACTGTCTTTGACTTGGTTGACCACTCCCTCCTTCTGTCCCGCTTGCATGATATCGGCCTTCATAGTACTGTTTTGCGATGGTTTCACTCTTTCCTCTATTCTCGCTCTGCTGCTGTTATTCCTTTATCTCCGTCCCACTCCCCCTCCAAGTCTTTTTCCCTAGTCTGCGGGGTCCCTCAAGGTTCTGTGTTAGCTCCTCTTCTTTTCAACATCTTTCTCACTCCTCTCACACTACTTATTAAACAGTTTGGAATTACAGCCTTTTATTATGCCGACGATATTCTCCTCCTCCACCACACCTCCCCTGTCTCCCCTGACTTAGCTCCACTGAACGCTTGTTTAGCTGCTGTCTCTGACTGGTTAACACAAAACTGTTTGCATCTTAACCTCGCGAAAACCATAGCCATATGGTTCTCTCATGGTCACCAGCCCCCCTCTTTGGCCCCATCTTTTTCTAATGCACCTGTCCCGCTGGTTACTACTTTTCGTTACCTCGGGGTTCTTTTTGACTCAGATCTCTCCTTCTCAGCACATGTTTCCCATGTTTCCCACGTTTCTAGACTTTCTTTCTTTCACCTTCGTCAGATTCGTGCTAATCACCCCTTCCTCTCTCCCTCTTCCTTAACTACTCTGCTACTCACCCTTGTTATTTCTCGTGTTGACTTCTCCAATTCTATCCTCTCTGGCATCTCCAAACTGCAGCTCTCACGGCTACAACGCATCCAAAACACCACCGCCCGTCTTGTTACCCACTCTTCCGCTAGAGACCACGTCACCCCCCTTCTTCTCCGACTTCACTGGCTTCCTGTCTCCTTCCGTATTCAATTCAAACTCCTCACATTAGCTCACAAGGCGCTGCATACTTCTACCCCTCAATATCTGGCTGATGTACTCCATTTCCACACTCCTCGGCACACTCCTCGTTCCTTCCACCTTAACCGACTTGCTCTACCATCCCCCTCACACGCTCACCTTCAGTCCACACACTCCTCAGCCTTCTTCTTTACAGGCCCTGCCCTATGGAACTCCCTTCCCCCCCTCTCCGTCTCGAACCCCACTACCCTACCTTCAAACGCTCTCTTAAAACTTATTTATTCTCCCTTGCCTTTGACCTTCCCCCTCCCTAGCCCTGACCCTCTTTTCCCTCCCTCTGCCCTACCTACTCTTGTCTCTATCTCTTCCTCTACTTTAATTGTAACTTCCTTTCCCGTTTCCGGCCTTGTGCCACTCTGTTTATACTTTTTATTGTGAAACGCTCTGCCTACTAATGAAGGGCGGTCAAGCAAATAAATGAACATGAACATGAACATAAGGGAGACACATGACCATTGTGCTTTTGTCTCAAAAATGTATTTAAACAGTATGTACAACAGGTACATGACAAAATGTATATCAACAAATTCGGCATAACATATGCCATACTGTGGAACACGGTCCATCAGGCCTAGTGTCCACCTCACAACATTTGACAAAGGGATTTACATATTTCAGCAGGAGGTGGTAGAGGTTATCTTATATGGAGTTATATGATATCGTTAGAACCTTAGTGTTCAATGAAAAGATGAGTCTTTAAAAAGAACATCAGACATGCCATACTGGGTCAGAGTATCTAGGTCAAACGTACCTTGCAGTTTCCCCAAAAGACACAGGTTCCGCAATGCTTGTATTGGGTCAAGCATTGATATCCTGGGTCCAATGTTCCCTCTAATTTTCTGTAGGCTGTGTGCGCATAAAATATCAGCTGTGTGCAGCTTTTGAAGGAAGGTTAAATTTTTGTGCGCCACATGACACTCGGAGTTATATACTTTAAAATTTGACTACACGTCAGAATACAGTATGTACACCACATTGATTTTAATGAAATTAAATGAAAATAGATGATTACTAAATGAAGCGGGCAATTTCTAGTAATTACAATCATAACCTTTAAATTTGAAGACGTTTGTGTTGTTTTCTATCAGAATCAGAGCCATAATTTTTGTGCGCTCTGTTGTAAAGTATGTGCGCTCGCTCGGCGAGGTGAGTGTGCGCGCACACGCGCACAGCTTAGAGGGAACAGTGCCTGGGTCCCTTTTTAATAATGGTTTATGTACCTTTCCTCCAGGAACTTGTCCAAACCTTTTTTAAACCTTTCTTCTCTTATATCTCCTTACACCCCCCCCCCCCCCACCTTGAGAATTGCGTTCCTTGGGCAAATTGCTTCTATCTGTGCTCTTCTTTTCTACTGCTAAGTCCACACTTAGCTCCTTTCACCTTGCTGCACCTTACGCCTGTAACAAACTACCTGTGTCTGCATGCCAGGCCCCTTCTCTGACCCTTTTCATATCCAAGCTGAACACTTACCTCTTTGCTGCTGCTTTTGGTTCTTGACTCACTTGTTCTCCTTCTTTCTTTACCATTCCCCCTTGTTTTGTCCCTGTCTACGCCATCTGTGTTATCTGTCTTGACTAGATTGTTAGCTCTGATGAGCAAGGTCTGTCTCATACATGTCTGTGCAGTGCGGCATACCTTGCAGTGCTCAGTCATAGTAGTAGTAGTACATGTCTGTGCAGTGCGGCATACCTCTTGTAGTACTCAGTCATAGTAGTAGTAGTACATGTCTGGCTGTGTCTCAGTGCCACAGCAAGGTACGTGTACAGACTCTTACCTGATGTGGGTCTAGGTGTGCACCCACCTAGGTAGACATGTCATGGGTACCCCTCCCCTCAGGTGACCAACATCACATCCCCACCTGTCCCTCCCATATCTGTCCCATAGCTCCTCCCCCCCCCATTGTAAATGACATGGACATGCAGGCCATTGCTGTCAAGTGGCAGCACCGTTATCCCCTCCATATCCCCTGGGATCCTCCACAGAGTGGCATATGTCCTGCACCTTACTTGAGCACATCCACTCACCTGTTCCTGCCCAAATCCACAGCCCATACACTATGCATCCTATTCATGCCCTGTGCATTGTGTCTGACACGTTTCTGGCTCACCCTTCTCCTAGGACTATACATTGATTGGTGTTGCAGGCCTTGTGCTGAACACCTTTATCCACTGTGTCATCCCTCACCACAGCAGTGGATGCACTCATTGAACCTCAGCTACCCCTGGCAGACTCTAAGTTCTTCTGTTCTACAGCTCTGTCACTGCTCTGCTACTATCCTGTCCACTGTGCCATGTGTGCACACATAGGCATGTCCTGGTCCCCAGGCATGTGGGCCCAGTGTGCAGGACATTGCAACCAACATGTCCTCTGCTGTGCCTGTGAGGGTTGCACCATCTGGGAGGTCCCAGGAGGTTGCATACAGCACTGTGAATACCCATCTCCCATTGCAAGCTATCTGGACTGGGTCATGTATGTCTGTTGAAAACCCAGAGAAAAAGTGCTATATGTTTACCAATGTGCAATGGGTTATTTTGATGACATAAAAGAACACATGACCAATGTACAAAACCTGTATTTACGTAATATAAAGATTTTTGGGTACATTTACATATATACATCATGTACACACAGCATGACACACAGTGCCAACATTGGTGGCAGTGGCTATTCCCCTGGCATCATGCCCCATGCCCTTGATGTGGTGGCAACACCTGGGATAGAGGAGTGCAGAGGGCTAGGGTGCACACGACCCACCTGTGGCACTACCCCTCCTGGGGGCCGCCATGGCCTGATAGCTCATGGTCTGTGGAGGCTTCGTACAACTCCCACAGCCTCTGCAGCTCATGAGCCATCCTGGCCATGGCATCTCCCACTTCTTCCATGATCTGTGTTATGGCCTGCTGGCCCAGTGCAATGGCAACCAGTGTGGCAGATGGGTGTGGTTCCGGTCGCCCCTCCCCCCCATGTGTATGGGTTCTGTGGAACGATACAGAGGCATTATAATATCCTTTGTTTTATTTTCCATTCCTTTTCTTATGATACCTAGCATTCTATTTGCTCTCTTGGCCGCCGCTGCACACTGGGCAGAGGGTTTTAACACGTTATCCACAATGATGCCTAAATCTTTTTCCTATTATTAATCACAACGGTAATTCCTCCAATATACTCTAGGCAATTTACTATGTAGATGTACTATATTGAGACACTTACTCTCCCACTTGTCTCATTCAAAATTTTTTTTGATGAACTGGGTCTCAGACTTCATCAGTACGTATCTCGGGATTAACTTCCCGTTGTACTATTCTTGCATCAACGACTCCAGCTCATGTAAGTTATCACCAAAATTGTTTCAAAGCTATCATTAGAAAAGGATAACTTATCTAATTATTAAGATTTTCACAGTGTTTAACTGGATTAGCCCTGACGCCACCATTCGGCACCGCATTTGCGTTTCACGTATGTTTCATCAGGGGTTCTATAACATACTTATGAATATGCGGAGATAGCTCCTGCTTGCGTGTATCGGCGAATGTGGATTCGAGCTCAACTTCAAAATCTTTTTCCTGGCTGGTGGTTCCTAATGTTGAACCTTGCATTGTGTAACCATAGTTTGGGTTGTTTTTCCCTAGGTGCATATCTTTGCACTTGTCTATATTCAATTTCATCTGCCATTTTGATGCCCAGTCTTCCAATTTATCAAGATCCTCTTGCAATTTTCCACAATCCTCATGGGTTTTAACAACTTTAAATAGTTTTGTGTCATCTGCAAATCTGATAACCTCACTCGTTATTCCATTTTCAAGGTCATTTATGAACATGTCAAAAAGCAGCAGACCCAGCAGGTCCCAACGGACCCATGATAATTTCTTCAGGTCCTGTGTAGACTGGGTGGATCTTATAGGTTCCAGGAATGAGTTCCAGATTGTGGGGGCAAACAGATTGAAAGCTCTATTGTTTGTTTGCTGGGTGCATCTGGTCTTGAGGGGAGGGATTACTAGTAGGTTCTGGTTCGCTGATCTTCTTGCCCTTATTGTAGGCATTCTACTGATTAGTGCATCAAGGCAGGGATCTGATAAGTTGTGCAGGATTTTGTAAGTAGTAGTTGCAACTTTGAGCTTTGGGCTATTGGAAGCCAGTGTAAACTCTTAAGGGTGGGTGTGTTGTGTTGACGTCTTGAGCTGCCTGTTAAGATTCTAGCAGCAGTGTTTTGCACTAGTTGAAGTGGATATAGTGCTTGCTTTGGTAGTCTCTGGTAAAGTATGTTGCCATAGTCAAAGTGGGGTGTTATGATGGACTGGAATACTGCTCTGTAGTCATTGTGGTGGAGTAGAGGTCGTAAATTTTGAAGCGATTTCAATTTCAGGTATGCAGTGTTGGCTGACTTCTTGATATGAGAGAGCATGTTAAGGTTATACCAAAGTATTCAAGTTTGTCTTTTACCATGATCTCTGTATGTTGGAGCATGAGCTTTGCTGGTGGATTGAAGGATGGATATCTTGTGATCAGTAGTGCTTCGGTCTTGCTGCTGTTCACTGCTAGGTTTGGTCCTGCGAGGAAATCCATGATGGCTGTGAAGCAGTCTGAAATGGCTGAGAAGTCCAGAGTTAGAGTGTGGAAGGGCATGTAGAACATGATGTCATCGGCTTATAGGTGAAAGTGCATGTTGAATTTTCTAAGCAAGTTGCAAATGGGTTGAATATAAATATTAAATAGCAGAGCTGATAAGGCTGAGCATGGTTGTATGCCTTGCCTTAGGCTGAAATGGTTGGATTTGAGGGGACCAATTTTTACTTGCAGGTGTCGATCGGAGAGGTATGAGGTGAACCAGTCTATCATGCTATTGTGGAGGCCTATGAGTCTTGTAAGAAGGGTGTGGTGCAAGATGGAGTCGAAGGTAGTGCTGATGTCCAGGAGTATTATTGTGAAGCCTTGATATGGTTTATCAAGACCCCTGTCAAAGAGTGCATTGAAGAGGGTATCTACACCATGCTGAGGGTGGAAACCATGTTGCTGGGAGTCCAGGAGTGCATGAGTGTCAACATGATCTTGGAGTTGATGTTGTACCGCTTTTTCTATTACCTTGGCTAGGAAGGGGTTGCTTGCGATAGGGCGATATGAGCTTCGTGCAGACTGGTCCATTGATGGTATCTTTAGGATGGGTCTTATTGAGGCCTGTTTCAGGACAGGTGGTAAGTATCCTTGAGAGAGGAAGGTGTGGACAATCTTTTATATAGTTGAGGAGAATTCGGTTCAAAGTGATTTTATCCAGAAAACTGAGCATGGGTCAAGTGGGGAGGTAGTGCTATTGATGCCTCTGATAAGGTCTGAGAGCTCTTGCTGTGAGATCAATCTGAAAAAGTTCCTGCTGTGTACTTGGGTTGGCTTATCCAGTGTGCTTAATGGAGTTTTGTAGAGGAGTGCTGTGGAGGATTGTTTGCCATGGTCTGTGGGTCAAGTTATGATTTTGTGTTTGTGGGGGATGCTAATATGGGATCTTTGGTGAGGGAGGACACAATGGAGAATAGTTCTCTGGAATGGTTAAGAGATTTCATAATGATGTTAGACTAGTATTCCTTTCTACAGCTGTTGGTGAAGTTGCAATATTCGGTTTATTTGGCGATGAATTGCTCCTTGATGGATCTATCTTGTGTTCTTTTCCATCTTCTTTCGGTGTGCCTGAGCTGTCATCTGAGACTCTGAGTTTCAGGTAGTACCAGGGTGGTTGTGCATAGTTAGGGGAGGCGGAAGAGTGCCATGGTGTAAAGGTAGCGGCATTGGCAATCGTTATGTTCCAAGAGTGTATTAGGCTGTCCAAGTCGTGCATGTCGGAGACCAGGTGTGAGGAGACATCATCTAGGAAGGATTGCTTGTTGAATGCTTTATAGTGACATATGTTGGACTGCTGCTGGGAGAAGTGCGGGGTCTGGCATCCGGCTGGAAGGATGAAGGAGATCATCGCATGATCCGACCATGGCACAGGGTCAATCTGGGTATTGAATTCTGTTGTAGGGAGATGTCTAGGTGCAAAAACAAGGTCAAGTGATGCTTTTTTAGAATGAGTAGGCTCTTTGATTATCTGGTGTAGTTGAAGTGCTTCCATGGCATTGGTGAATGCACATGCTTGCTTAGTAGAGGTGGATGCAAGGTTTAAATCCCCAAGGAGGAAGAAGTGCTTGTTGGATGCTGTGTGCATGCATGCTTCTTCTAGCAGGTCTGATAGGTCTTCTGTTTTTGAGGAAGGTGTTCGGAATGTTAAGCATATAGTGTGGTCACTATTAGAGATTGTGAGGAAGTCCCACGTTTCTAGGGAGTGAGAATTGAGCATTGTGAAGTTTAGATGCTCTTTTACCATGATTAGGAGACCTCCTCCTCTTCTGCCTGTTCTGGGGCAGTTGAAGAGCTTGTAATGGGGGGGGGGGGGGGAGGGCCAACAACTGGTCAAGGAGTACATTGTCAGTGGTTGAAATCCAGGATTCAGTGATGCACATAAGGTAAGTGTCACTGAGGTGCATGAAACCTGCTATAATGGGAATCTTGTTGCGTATTGAGCAGGCATTGATCAGTGAGCATTCTATTGGATAGTGAGATCAATTCTGTCTAGTATGGGATTTCTGTTGTTGGGTGATGTTAATTTCCAGTAATCTAAATAGGGTTTTTACTGGTGGTGCTTTGTGGCCTGCAACTGGAGTGGGGGGGCCTTAGTCGGTAAAGAATTGGAATGCTGGCGTTATAGGTTGCTAACATTTGTGGGAGTGTTAGCATGAAGAGGAGCATCAGTATCATCATTGTGTAAGTTGAGAGTTTGTGGAGCATCGTGTTATGCTGAGAAGATGGAGACTCACTGGAAGAAACTTTGCTGGCTATTGTGGCGGTTCCTTGGAGTAAGGTGTTTGTTCTTTTCCAGTAATGTTATGGTATCACTGTGTTCTGAGGATGCTGTTTGAACAGGGGATCACTTGGGAGGCTGAGCCCTGTTGTAGTCTTTTTCTGTTGTTCTGATGATGGGAGGGACTGGAACAAAGAGGATCTGTTTCATTGATTCCTAGTTGTTGGTTGTTGAGTTGTCCTAGGGAGCAGGAGCTTTTTCCATTAGTTGTGGTGTCCCTCTACCTTGTTCCATTCCTAATGGCCACCCCAAAGGGTCCTCTGGTGCAGCCCTCAGCATGCTGTTTTTTAAATGGCTGCTAGTGGTGTCCTAATAGGTATTGGCAGTAGGGAGCAGGGAAGAGCTTACTTGCCCTCTCCCTTCTGCTGATGCCCATCGGGGCTTGCTGGCCGGTAAGCACCTGAGTGCGCTATTCTTTAAATGGCTGTACATCACAAACACTTTCCTCATTGGTAAGCACCAGGTCCAGTATGGCCTCTTCATATGTGGGTTCTGTTACCAGTTGCTGGAATATTTCTCTCTCTAGAGAATACAGGATCGCCTTACTTCTAGATGAGACCGCAGCAGAGATGCGCCAATCAACATTCGGCATATTGAAATCACCTATCAGTAGCACTTCTCCTTTCATGGTAATATTGCAAATGTCTTCAATTAAATCTCTGTCCACTTCTTCTGCCTGTGAAGGAGATCTGTATATCATACCAATGCAAATGAATTCCCCATTCCCTCTTGCTAGTATAACCCACAGTACTTCCTCTTTACTTTGTAAGCCCTGCACTTTTCAAAAAATCTTCCAATTGATTTGCTTCAAAAATAGTATAGCAGTTGCATTGCATGACACCAGGCCCTTACAGGGATATTTCAAGAAAAATGTAGCCACCAAAGCCAAAACATGAGGTTTTAATACCATGAAGGCTTTATGTCTCATTTTTATAGGCCTTGAAATGGCATTGGCTTTTGGTGTACCACAGGCCCCTATGCTTTTTAATATTTATGTGGCTCCTTCTGTTTTTCTTATTCAAAGTTTGGGCATAAATCCGTATGTTTATGCTGATAATTTCCAGCTCATTATTTCACATGACTTGGGATTTATCTTTTCAGGCACAAGTTACTTCTCATCTATGATTTCTTATTGGTTGTTTTCTCATAAGTTGGTTTTGAATTCTCAAAAAACTGAAGCTTTGTGGTTTTCTACAAATGATTCCTTATCACCTTCTTGTATTCAAATCAATATTACAATGATTCCATTAATAACAGGAAGAAGGAATACAATACTAATATTCTCACCAAATAGGGTTGCCAACCTTTTGAAAGAGAAAAACCCACCATCTGTGGCTAGTTTCGCTCCACTCATGCCCACTCCAACCCCGCCCTTCCCCACCCTTTGCCCCACCCCCACCCCACCCTTGCTCCATCCCCTGTCCCCAAAGAAATTGCAGAGAGGGCAATGTGCAAACTGAACGAGCAAAACTTCTACACATTCTTAAACAGAAATTCTATACTGACAGAATACGCAGCATTGGTTGCAGACCTTACACCCACTCCAGATGGTGCAAAACACTACAGCACGCATCATCACTGACACCCCAAGATCAGAACACATCACCTCTATCTTACAGCAACTACTGTACACTGGCTACCAATGGTAGCTAGAGCAAAATTTTAAATAATCTTGATCATCTTCAAGATCATCCACCATCTTTCAGCAGATGTACTACAAGAAATTGTAACAAGGAACATCAGTAACAGACCAAGAAGGAACAATTATGACAACATGATCAGCACACCTTCAGGATATCATAAGACTAAACAAAATACGTCAAGAAGAGCTCCATCACTAATGGCATCCACACTATGGAATTCCCTCCCAATGAGCCTGAGGGAATTAGAAGACATCACAGACTTCCGCAAGGCCCTTAAAACCCTGCTCTTCACAGAAACGTATGAGCAGATAGACAACAGTCCCAACCAGATACACAACAGCCCCCACCCGAGTGGGATTGCAACGTAAACTCCACTGCAAGCTCAATACTTAACCAACCCAGTTAGACTCACGACACCATCATGATAAATGTATCCCTCATATTGTGTTGTCTTAATGTTGTTAAATGCCCTCATGTCAAATGTTGTAAAGCACCCACATGTTAAATGTTACTCAATTGTGATGTGATGTAACCACTTTGATTGTAGGATAAGGTGGTATACAAGTATGTCTAAATAAATGAATTGGTTGTACACACATACACAATTCAGACAGGTCTTCATCAATAAATGAGCATAAAACAAAAAGAGAAATATATAGACAAAAATTAAATTGAAAGCCCAAGAACACAGACTCTGCAAGCAGTGCAATATAAGATAAATAAGAGATGCAGTTCCTCATACTGTGTAAAATATAAAGGTGGTACAAAGTCCAATCATTAAATTGAAAACAAAATTATTTTTTCTACTTTTGTTGTCTGACCATTTTATTCTCTGATCATGCTGGTTCCTATCTGAGGCTTCCATTTTCCCATCTTCTCTTAGCTCGTTTTCTATTGTCTATAGTCCACCTGCCATTTCTTGTCTCTTCTTTTCTTCACTTCCTTCCATCAGCCTATTTCCAGTCCTAGTAACCCTCCATCAGCCCCCTTTCCAGTCCTCCCCTCCCATTACATTCCAATGCCATTCCCCTTGTGTTCCCAGGACTGCCAGTGGTGTCCATTCGCTTCTAGTCCCCCTCCTTCCTCACTGTTCAGCCCCTTGTAGTCCAAACACCATCCCAGGTATCAGCTCATTTCCACTCCCAGTGCCTTCCCCGTGTCAGCTCCCTTCCAGTCACCCTACCCTCTGTCTATCCTCCTTCCAGTGCCATCCCCACGTTTCTGCTCCCTTCCAGTTCCAGTGCCCCCTCCCTTCCAGCCTCCTCCCCGTCACTTACCAGTACCATTCGCAGGTGTCAGCTCCCCTTGAGCCCCCTCCTTACCCCCTCTGTCAGCTTTCTTCCAGCCACCTCCTCCCCACCTTTCAGCTCTCTTCCAGCCCTCACCTTCCACCTGTTAGTCCCTTCTGCCACCTCTTTCCCCTTGCAGCCGTTGCTCCTGCTTCTTACAGGGAAAGCGGCTGCAATAAAGTTAAAAATAAAGTTAAACCTGTGTGGAGCCTTCCGCCCCCCCCCCCCCCACCCAGTGCAGCTTCATCTTCCCTCCTCAGTGCAGCTTCACAACCCCTTGTACAGCTTCACCGTCCCCCCCAGTGCAACTTCACCCCCCCAGTGCAGCTTCATCTTCCCCCTCCCCCCAGTGCAGCTTAACCCCCCTCCTCAGTGCAGCTTAACCCCACTCAGTGTAGCTTTACCCCCTTGCAGCCGCTGATCCTGCTTCTTACTGAGCAGCGGCTGCAATAAAGTTAATTTAAAAGGAAAGACAACCTGTGAGGAGCCCTCTGGCCCTATGAAACTCCTTCTGCAGCTTCCGGGCTGAAAAGAAAGTGACGTCAGAGGGGGCGGGTGTTGCAGAGGGAGTTTTCTAGGGCCGGAGGGCTCCTCACAGATTGTCTTTCCATTTAAATTAACTTTATTGCAGCCACTGCTCTGTAAAAAGCAGGAGCAGCGGCTGCACGGGGGGCTGGTACCGCTGACAAAAAGCTGGCTTTCTGCTCCTGGCCGCGAGTGGCCACAGCAAACAAACGGCTTTTCAAGGGTTGGTTTCTGTTCTCTGCCGGCAGCCAGCCTGGCCACGGGAAAACCGGCCAGTCCAGCTGAAAACCATCCGGTTGGCAACCCTATCACCAAATCTCTTAATCACCCTAGAGAGCTCTTTGAAATTGTGAAAGTTGTGATCTGTACTCCTAATGCAGACATAAACAATCCCTCCATCAAATCACAAGCTCTGGCTAACTATTATATGAGTAAGCTAAAACTGCCAGTCAAAGATACCACTTTCCCACCAAACACCAACCTAATCTCCCCTGTAAAATGGCTGATATTCCATCAGGTCAATCTAGAATACCTAAATAATAAATTATCCAAAATCAATGCAACAACATCTAGTCTAGATCCCTGCCTGATGAAATGGTTAAAAGCATCCTGAGAACTATCTCCAATCATTCTCAAAACGGTTACCTAATTCTTGACACAAGGCCTCATGCCACTAGCATTATTATTTATTTATTTATTTCACATTCTTATATACCGCCTTACCTGGCAATTAAGGCAGTTTGCAATAAACAGAACATGAACATTATATCAAACAGCTTTAACTATGTACAATAACATTAGTATAACGATAAAAACTATTTACAGTTTGATTGGTTTGATTGGCATAGGGGATGCAAAAACAATTTGGTGCTTCATGGAGGTTAGCTGAAGTGATAGATGTGTTTGACCAGATTGAGTGGGAAGAGTAGAAGTTAGGGTAAGGTTATATGGTGGTGTTAAGGTACCTTCTGCTATGTAATAATTTATTTAGACAGTTTTGTGTACCACCTTATCCTTCAATCAAAGTGGTCACAACACAATTGGAGGATATGAGACACATACACTAATACTTACAGGGAACATGAGCAATGGAGGGTTAAGTGGCTTGCCCAAGACCACAAGGAGCACCTGTGGGACTAGAAACCCCAGTCCTTCTGGTTCAAGGTTGCTGTCCTCTAGTGGGACTTGCACCACTGCCCTTCTAGCCTGTGGTACCTTGCCTCAACCACTAGGCCACTCCTCCCTAATGGCATCTGAGTGGGACTGACCATAGTGTGCATTGAACAGGACCGTCTTTAATCTTTTTCTGAAGTCAGTAAGGTCTTTTGTTTCTCTTATTGTCGGAATTCCAAAGGGTTGGGGCATAATGTGAGAAAGCTCCTTTGTTTGTCGTTTTGTTTGCCTTGCAGAAGTCAGTTGCTAGGCATAGTGAATTTAGTGCACAACCCTTTCTATCAGGACTGTACCGAGCCCTGTGCGAGTGGTGCCGCCGCACAGGGCGCAAAAACCTAAGGGGCGCATTTCAGCTCTCTTCCGTTGCCTGCCGCCGCCACTTTAGCAGCGACAGGCAGCGGCAGAGAGCCCAAATGCGCCCCCTTAAGTCTTCTCACCGGCACACTAAGCAGGTCTGGTCTCTCCGGGAGGGTCCAGACCTGCTTAGTGTGCCGGTGAGTTGCACATCGGGTGTGCGCCTCTTCTCTCCCACCCCCATAAAGTGGCTAGATGGAGGTGCGGGAGGGGGGCTGCGCGCCAGATGTGCAACTCACACAGGGCGCTTTTCACCGTCGGTACAGCCCTGCCTTCTCTGTCTAGTATCTGGAATTTTCGACATTAGTGTGCAGATGTGCGATGGTGCTATGTCGTGTAACAGTTTGAATATAATAACCAGATTTTTGTATTTACTTTGACTGGCTATCGGGGGCCAGTGAGGGCTGTGTAAGATTGGTGTGATGTGATCCAAATTAGATGCTTGCATTATTACACGTGCTATAGTGTTTTGTGCAAGTCGTACGTGTGCTAGTGTTTGCTTTGGGAGACTATGGAGAATGCTATAACAATAATCTATATGGGGATTGATCATTGTTTGGACAACTGTTCTAAATTCTGATGGTTCGATATAGCATTTTAATTTTTCTGAATATGGCCTGTGTGGAATTGTTTATGTGTGTGGTGAGGTTGAGGGCTCTATCTATGGTGATTTTCAGGTATTTTATCTCTTCTTTTACTTTGAATGCTGCTTCTCTAAGGTGTATCTGTGGAGGTGGGGAGAATTTTTTATCTCTGGTTATGAATATGGCTTCTGTTTCATTGATGTTTATTTTCAGGTTGTTTGATGCAAGCCACTCTGAAGCTTCATGATAGCATGCCGTGATTTGTTCAAAGTTAAGTTTTAAAGTACTGATTGGGAGGTTGTTGTTAAGTGCCGTCGAGTCGGAGTCGACTCATGGCAACCCTCTGGATAGCTATCCTAAATTGTGTTCGGTCTTGAGTCAGGCGGCTCATTGTTGACAGACTGGTACCTGTAGCTGCTGTTATTGTATCGATCCATCTCATTGCTGGCCTTCCTCTTTTGCGTTTACCTTCTATCTTGCCAAGCATGATGTCTTTCTCTAATGATCTCTCTCTTCACATGATGTGTCCAAAGTATGAAAGTCAAAGTCTTGTCATCTGAGCTTCTAAAGAAAGCTTAGGTTTGATCTCCTCTAGTACCGACTGGTTTGTTCTTCGGGCAGTCCATGGTATACACAGTATTCGCCGCCAGTACCATAATTCAAAGGCATCAATTTTCTACCTGTCTATCTTTTTCACTGTCCAGCTTTCACATCCATATGATGTTATTGAAAATACCATGGCTTGAACAAGTCGAATCTTTGTATGGAGAGAGACATCTCTGCTCTTGAGAATCTTATCTAGGTCTTTCATTGCCATTCTGCCAAGAGCAATGCGTCGTCTGATTTCTTGACTGCTTGTTGCTTCTTTATTGATAGTTGATCCAAGTAGGTTAAAGGTGTTCACGATTTCAATTTCTTCTCCTTCAACGATGAACCTATACCTGGCTATACTTTATTCAGAAAAGACAGGGAAGGAAGTAGGGGAGGAGGAGTGGCACTATATGAACCTGTTGATTTTGCCAGTTGTCATGATCTTTGTCTTCTTTACATTAAGGTGCAGGCCCATTTTGAGACTATGTTCTTTGATTGTGAGAAGCAAATGTTTCAGATCATCTTCACTTTCAGCCAGTAATGTGGTATCATCAGCATAGCGAAGGTTGTTGATGAGTCTTCCACCAATCTTCACACCTCGGTTGTCTTCATACAATCCTGTTTCTCTGATGATTTGTTCTGCATATAAATTAAACAGGTAGGGGGAAAGTATGCAGCCTTGTCTTACACCTTTGCTTATTTTAAACCATTCTGTTTCTCCTTGTTCCGTTCGAACTGCTGCTTCTTGATCAATGTACAGATTGTGCAAGAGTACGATCGGGTGTTCTGGTATACTCATGCTCATGGTTTACACAGTCAAAAGCCTTGCTATAGTCGATAAAGCACAAATAGATATCCTTTTGGTATTCTTTAGTCTTTTCAAGGATCCATCTCACATCCGCAATGATGTCTCTCGTTCCTCGCCCTTTCCTGAACCCTGCTTGCACTTCAGGTAGTTCTTGTTCCAGGTATGGTTGTAGTCTCTTTTGAATAATCTTCAGTAGAATCTTACTGGCATGTGGGATCAGAGCGATTGTGTGATAATTTCCACAGTCAGTTGGATCACCTTTCTTTAGTATTGGTATAAACACAGATCTTTTCCAGTCAGTTGGCCATGATGTTGTCTTCCATATTTCTTGGCAAGCCTTGTAAGTAGGGTAACAGCTGCATCAGATTGCTGAAATACTTCTATGGGAATGCTATCAATGCCTGGTGCTTTGTTCTTTGATAAGGCTTTCAATGCTGCTTTAACTTCTTCTTTCATCACCAATGGTTCCCGATCATAAGGTACAGGTTGAAGCAGCTGTCGGTCCATTTGATCTTTATCATATAAAAATTCTGTATATTCCTTCCACCTTTTCTTGATCTTCTCAGAATCATTCAACATAGAACCTTGAGCATCTTGTAACATTCCAATTCGAGGCTGGAACTTTTTCTTTAACTCTCGTAGCTTTAGGAAAGCCGATCTTGTTCTTCCTCTAATAGTTTCTGCTTCTATTTCCTTACATGCATCGTTGTAGTACTTTTCCTTGTCCTGTCTTGCTGTACGTTGGAAATCTCTGTTGAGTTCTGTTATTGTCTTTCTTTCTCCTCTGGCTTTTGCTTCTCTGCGTTTCTGGGCAATTTTCAGACTTTCTTCCGTCATCCATTTTGGCCGTTTTTGCTTTTTCACCTTTTGTAGAGATTTCTCGCTTTCTTCCAACACAACCTTCTTGATGTCATTCCATAACTCTTCTGGAGCTCTGTCATTTGTATCTAAAGCAGCAAATCGATTTTGCAGGCAGTCTTTAAATTCCAGTGGTATATTCTCAAGGTCATATTTTGCAGCATTCATGAGTGGTTTGCTCTTTTTCAACTTTAGCTTGAGTTTGCATACTAGTAGTTGATGATCTGTACAACAGTCAGCTCCAGGTTTTGTCTTTGTTGATGTTATAGAACTTTTCCATCGTTGACTTCCACAGATGTAGTCAATTTGATTTTTATACAATCCATTGGGTGAAGTCCATGTGTACAGTCGCTGCTTGTGTTGATGGAAGAAGGTGTTTGAAATGAATATATTGTTGGTCTTGCAGAATTCTATCAGTCTTTCTCCAGCTTCATTTCTGTTGCCAAGTCCATATTTTCCAACTACTTTGCCTTCTTTGTTGCCAACTTTTGCGTTCCAGTCACCCATGACTATCAGGATATCCCGTTTGCATGTTCTGTCAATTTCAGCTTGTACTTGTTCATGGAACTCTTCATTTTCATTGTCTTCTGCAGCTGTTGTTGGGGCATATACTTAAATTATAGTTGTGTTGATAGGCATTCCTCGTAGACGAATAGAGATTAAGCGTTCGCTGACTGCATTGTATTTCATTACAGTTCTTGCAAGTTTCTTCTTTATTATAAATGCAACACCATTTCTTCTTTGTCTTTCATTTCCAGCATAGTAGACCATGTGATCATCTGATGCAAAGTGCCCGATACCAGTCCATTTCAGTTCGCTGACACCCAACAGATCAAGTTGTACACGTTCCATTTCATTCTTGACCACCTCCAGCTTCCCTTGGTTCATGCTTCGTATGTTCCATGTTTCAATACGTAAGACATCTTTACAGCTTCTGACTCTGATTTCATGCGCAGCTACATCAGCAGTCAGACGTCCCGAGGGCTTTGATCCAACCACATCATAAATGCTGGCTTTACTCTGAAAAGTCTTCAGCTCTTCCCCAGTAGCTAGTTGAGTGCCTTCCAACCTGGGGGTCTCATCTTCCAGCACTATAGCACAATTTGTTTTGTTGTAACTATCCATTGGTTTTTCATGGCAAGATACAGAAGTAGATTGCCGGGCCTTTCTTCCGCGCAGTTTAAGTTTGGTGTTGTTGCCGTTGTCACAGAAATGTGATCTTTCGCCGTCAACACTATCCCATTCTGCTGCTGCCCAGATGGGTGGTTTGTCTTGGTCTGGCACCTCAGCTGAGACCTGTCCATCTTGGGAGACCCTGCCAGTAGTTAAAATACCGATAGTTTAGCTCTCAGCATCACTGATGCACACAAGCCCTCACAGCACGACAAGCTGCAAACCGATTGGAGTTACATCATAATATTGTCAGCGTAAATATGGTAGAAAACTTTGTATTTTTGAAAGATTTTACATATTGGCTGAAGATAGATATTAAATAAAAGAGTAGGCAGGGCTGACACTTGTGGGATTCCCTGGTTCTGCCTGAAGGATTGTGATGAAGTTTAGCCAATTTTTACTTGTTTAGTGTGATCCTTTAGATATGAGGTGAACCAGAAGAAACCAACGGAACATAATATATTGAGGAAAAATTAATAGACTCCACATCTTCAATTAACAAAACCTCCTTAAAATATTTCTGCAACAATATCACTGGAGCTAGGTAATGAATACAAGGAAAATTTAAAAAATGCAAATTCCTGGAGCGATTAACATTTTCCAAAGATTCTAACTGATGGTGTATAATAGCACTATCCTTAATAGACGAGGAAACTGCAGCCTCCAATACTGAAATCCGCCCCTCCAACTTATTTAGTGATTTATTATTCTTAACATGCAGTGTTTCATGTTCAGAAAGCTTTTGTACCACCTCCGTAGAAAACTGCGCGACTTGGGAAAGGGAAGTGCGGAGCGAACCTCCATACGCGCAACCAATTCCCAAATATCATGCAATGATACCTCAACAGGAACTGTCACGTCCACTAACTCAGATGAAAACACCACCGGAGACGGTAATTTAACTTTCTGTTCCCCTGACGACTGTAGCAAAGAGGATTCTTGAAAAGAATGAGGGCCCTCACCAGGTGCATCCTCCCAGGAGGGGAAATCCTCAACCAACACATCCTTTCCGGGCTGGGCAACACCCAACGTATTAGAGGATAAATCTGACAAAGTACTCACGGACTCCCCCGAAAGTTCTTTCTCCAAACATTCAAGTCCAGCTCCCAAAAGATGACGATCCATTGGGCCAACAGTCTTAACAGACTTGGCAACAATAGCTGGAAACACCTTTTTCCTCCTCCTACCCATGAGAACGTGTAGATAACTCCTCAGGCTCCGAAGGGGCTCCAAAGGGCTTCCTTTTGTACTTTTTTGTGCTTCCTTTTTGTACTTTTTTGGCATGATTTTATAGCAGGACAATACAATCTTCCTTTTTTTCTGTGAATTGTATTTTGTTATTCTGTTTAGTTTTGTATTTGGAGATATTGTTGTACTATTAACATTGTTGTGTGTTTTAGTTAGTTTCCGCTTTTATATTGATATTTCAATGATAAGGTGGTATAACATACAATTGCAAATAAATAAATGTCAGGAAAAATGTTAACTCTATGACCACAAAACATTTCATTCTTTTTTTGAAAGTACAATTTTAGAATAGCATTTTATTCAACTCAGAATTAACAGTGACTAACAATGTCAGGGGAGTGGAGGAGTAGCCTAGTGGTCAGAACAACTGTCTAGCACCCAGAAGATCAAGGGTTCAATTCCTATTGGCACTCCTTGTGACATTGCCTCAGAAGAAAAGGCTCTTCCAGTGATACATTGCCAAGAAAACCCAGAGGTAGCTGGGTCACCATGAGTCAACACTGACTTGATGGCACTAAAAAACAAAACAAAACAATGTTGGGGTCTCATCCTTAGATGACTCTAAAAAGCTGATAAGTCTAAACTATCTACTGAAGTAATTTGACCTATCCCCTCCACATCTTATTTATTTAGCTGTATTTATATCCTGCTTTTCACCAGGTCAAAGTGGTCAATTGGGAGATACATTTAACATGAGGGGATATGACACACATACGCTAATACTTACAGGGAACATGGGCAATGGAGGGTTAAGTGGCTTGCCCAAGACCACAAGGAGTACCTATAGGACTAGAAATCCCAGTCCTTCTGGCCTGAGATTGCTGTCCCCAGGTGGGACTTGAACCCCCAGCCCTCTGGCCTGAAGTACCTTGTCCTAACCACTAGGCCACTCCTCCCAGTTTTAATAC
Source organism: Ichthyophis bannanicus (assembly GCA_033557465.1). NCBI lineage: Eukaryota > Metazoa > Chordata > Amphibia > Gymnophiona > Ichthyophiidae > Ichthyophis > Ichthyophis bannanicus. The sequence goes on from CM066036.1 coordinate 394,110,551, forward strand.
ATCTAGGCAAATAATAAGTATTAGCCAAATGTAACAATTCCACCTTTGGCTAACACAAAAACCTCTTTAAGATACTTTTGAACTAAAATTAAAGGAGATAACTAACAAGCAACAGGAAAAATTTAGACAAAGCACATTTTTTTCTCTAGAGGCATTTTCCAATATTTCCATCTGACAATGCAGTAAGAGACTATCTTTCACAGATGTCATAACAGATTGAATTGTAGATACTTGAGACTCAGCTTTAACAAGACTAGAATACATGAAAACTAACTTGTGTTTCATGCTGAGAGAACTTATGAGCAACAACAGATTCACTTGTAAACTCAGAAAATTGTTGCAGATTTCCTGAGAGCAAAGCCTCATTTCGAGAAACAATATCTCAAATGTCCTTTAATGATATTTTACCTCCTTGAGCAGGTAGAGACCACTGCTCAGAAACAGTCTCCCTGACAAGAATGCTCCGGCTGGCGTGAATGTGCATTGGAGTCCCATTGCCATGGCACTACCACATCCAGCTAGAAGCACCAAATGCCCAGTCCGATAGCTGGGGTAAGTGATTAACACCTACTTTTTTGCAAATATGTGCATAAATTATAGTATTCTATAATCTATGCATGTACTTGTGCGCTTTGCCCATATTCTGCCCATGTGCATACCCACTGGCAAAGTATTCGCCATCATACATATTTTTGCATTGGTTGCAAGGGAGTAGCCAGACCATTCATGGTTATTTCCCCTGTGAGGACTGATGCCAAATGGTCCTTTCTTGACACTGGTGATGTTAGGGGAGGCAGGGAGACCCTGTCTACGTAGGTGTATGGGTTACAGTGTGAAACAATTTTTATTGTTTGATATGCAGCATAATGCAAATTTACAAATATGCTGCTGAATTATCACAGAATTTCAGAAATTTACTGCAGAGGTTTCTAAACTTTGCCCCAGAATTCACCCTTAAGCTGCTAAAGGAAACTGAGGGCTATGGTTATAACTACTGTAGCAGTGATGATATTAGAGTATAAGAGTGATACGTTCTCCTTATTGCAACAATAAGAAAATTATTTTAGATGTTTATGTGCCATTTCCACATGAGAATACTGTTATTTACATGTATAGATCACATACACTCATAAATTACAATTTAGTAAGTCACTGTTTACATGTAGAGATCCACAGAATGTAGAGATTATAAAAGGGCATGGTTTGGGCAGGCCAAAAATCTACACATGTATTGCCCATTTTACAAACAGGATCCACAGATATGGGGAAATATTTCCTCCTCAGGTTTTACACCAGTTCAGAGGCATGCATAAAATTTTAAAAAGTGCTTGTTTCAGCCAGGGATTTACACAAGAGATTAAGGGAAAAATTTACTTTAATCCAACATTGTTTATTTCTGCCTTCAAATAAAAAAACATCAAGATTGCTATTGCAGTACTTAACTGGTGGCACTTATATGTGTATTTATTCAATTCCCGCATGGGGACAAGCAACTTCAGGCTGGAGGGATTGGGGTCTCTAGTCCCATGGCCAATCCTTGTGGCCTTGGGCAAGCCACTTAACCATCCATTGCCTCAGGTACACCTAGGGGTATGTTTACTAAACCGTCTTAACGTGCGCCCGGCGATAGTGTGCAGGCTGCCTAAAAAGGAGTGGGCGTGTCGGTCGTAATGTAGCAAAACGGGATTATCGCGCGATAACGCATGCTGCGCACATTATCGGGTGAGACACCGCTAAGCACGTTAACGCGTGGTAATCTTAAGTAGGCGCGCAGACAAGCAAGCACAGAAACAGAGGTGTAGCACAATGCTTAATACACTGACTGATGGTACAGGGGTCATGAGTTTGATCCCCCAGTGTGCCTAATGCTTATGGCTGGCTGAGGCATTAGCTGTTATGTGTAAGTATTGCTTTTTGAGGCATGTTATGTATATTTTAATTAGTGCTGCCAGCAAACACACCCTCACGTGCCATAACCGAAGGTGCCGCATAAGGCACTCTATAAGGCACTCCATAGGGCACATTATAAAGTGCACTGTCCGCCAAGGCATCCTATAATGTCCCCTATGGGTCACCCTATAAGGCTCCTTATAGGACACCTTATAAGGCACCGTAGAAGGCGTCTTATAGGGTGCCTTATGAAGCACCTTATGGCTACAGTACGCCGAGGGTGTTTTTGCTGGCAGCACTAATGTACATTAAAAATCGACAATGCCTTGGACAGCCCTATCAAATAACCCCACCATGGGTGTGAACCCATGACCTCTGGTTCCACAGGCAGTGACGTATCCAGTGGGCCACAGCTCTATAGCTACTAGCAAACCCCTGGCTGGCTACAGAAGGACTGCAGGTCACCACACAAGCTGTCTGCTGTGGTTACCAGGATAGGGTTAACCCACCCGTACCCATGATGCACTGCACATCCACATCAGCAGTCTACAGATGAACACAAGATGGGGTATGCAACCCACAGCACCTTGGCCTGGTAGGGGGAACTGACCGGGTGCACCCCCACAGCACCTCAGTCTGGTAGGGGGTACAGACCGTGTGTGTTACTGGCACAGAGTAGCTACAAACCGTCACATTGTGCGGGTACTGTGCTCACCCTGAGGGTGAGGTGGGGCGCCCAGCACCAGGTCCACAGCACCTTTCATAACTGATATAACCATGCTGCAGGTCCCCATCAGTGCTAGTATATGTGTGATAGGTAGTTCCTGCAGACACACCTAGGATACATCTGTATGTCTCAGTCATGTCTAGCCCTTATGGGCTATGATGTACCCAGAATAGTGCATATCCTGTGTTGGTGCCATGGTCACATGATGTAGGTGAAGGGGGGGTGTTTGGACCCATAGGCGGATTATGTGCCACCACCCAACCCACCCTCTGTGGCTCAGGATGGGAAACAGGATCTCCCACCAACAGATCCACATTCTACCTCCCTGCAATGGTGGCAGTAGAGGGGACTATCAACCCCAGTCCTGCTGGTGAACAGACACCCTACAGGGCAGTCAATGCCGATCTGTACACATCCATAAGGCAAGGCAGACAGACAGTAGGCCTGGAAACACTCAGCTGCCCCCCACCACTATCTGACATTCTCCAGCAGCAAGCCTCCAGCCGCTGTACCCTGCAAGGTGTTCCAGCCAGACACATGCTAACTGCAGACAGTCTGCAAGCTAGTCCATAGTGCATGATCTTAGAGGAGATGCATGTACCCAGAACTGGGATGTCTGCATACACACCAAGCAGATAAGTAAGTGATTGGGCCCCAAAAGAGAACCCATAAATATCACATGAGAGAAATACTACATAGCACTATGGGGGAACCTAGCCATGCCATGGTCACTGCTCAGTCAGGGTGAGAGTGACCTCCCAGCAGGACATGCTGTGGCCACCCTGTCCGTGCAAGTGGTGGCCGGGCACTACAATGTCCGAGCCATTGCCCTATGCCCTGTGCAGATGCAGCCAGGCCAGGCCACCCTATCCAGGCTATTCCCACAGTACCTTGCTCCTCATTATGCACATTGGCAGGCCAATACTGGCAACAGTGCTAGCAGTGTGGGCTGTGGAGGGTGTTTGCAGCCACCACACACTGGATAGACAGACACATACTCCACACACCTATGCCAGCATTGTGCAACTATAGAGGTGTTTGGCAGCCCTGGCCACCACACCAGTCCTGGGCATAGTGCAGGCATGGCTATGGTATGCAATACTGTTGGTGTCACTCTGTCAGACACCAGACCTGAGGCACACTCCACAGACATCAGAAAGGTTGCTATGATGCAGCTCAATCAGCCAATTGTGCTTAATGTAGGAATTGCTATCTGCCAGTTATCATAGCAACCTTTTGATAGCTGTGTACAGTTTTCCCATGTTTAGGGTGGCATTGCTAAGGTATGCAAGTGCTAGTATTGGGAGATGCACGCAGGGCCCAACATCCTGTTCTCCAGGAGGCTTGGGATAATGGAGCCTGTGGGTGCGGGTGTGTCTGCCCCTGTTGGCCGCTGCTCTAGGGCAGAGGTTCCCAACTCCAGTCCTGGAGGGCCAAACACTGTTCGGGTTTTCATGCTGTCCCTAATGAATATGCATGAGCTAGGCTTTTCTAACCAGGGCTCCACACATCAAACAGTAAGTAAGGTTTTGAGGGTTTCTTTGTTTGGTTTGTTTTTATTACATTGCTAGCTCTCTGACTGGGAGCTCTTAAAAGGGTTTTGTGTATATTTTTAAAAGCAAGGTTACTTCATTTTTGCTGTTTTAGGGGAACTTTAATTGAGCACAGTAGGTTGCTGACTCCAGTGACCTCCTCAGCTTTAGAAGCTGCTAACACCTAATCAGGTGTTAGTGGGCCTGTTTCCTGAGTGCAGTTGACGCCTGCATAAATAGGCTCCTGTGCCCTGCCCCTTTGAGGCTTTTCTAACCAGGGCTCCACACATCAAACAGTAAGTAAGGTTTTGAGGGTTTCTTTGTTTGGTTTGTTTTTATTACATTGCTAGCTCTCTGACTGGGAGCTCTTAAAAGGGTTTTGTGTATATTTTTAAAAGCAAGGTTACTTCATTTTTGCTGTTTTAGGGGATCTTTAATTGAGCACAGTAGGTTGCTGACTCCAGTGACCTCCTCAGCTTTAGAAGCTGCTAACACCTAATCAGGTGTTAGTGGGCCTGTTTCCTGAGTGCAGTTGAAGCCTGCATAAATAGGCTCCTGTGCCCTGCCCCTTTGAGGCTTTTCTAACCAGGGCTCCACACATCAAACAGTAAGTAAGGTTTTGAGGGTTTCTTTGTTTGGTTTGTTTTTATTACATTGCTAGCTCTCTGACTGGGAGCTCTTAAAAGGGTTTTGTGTATATTTTTAAAAGCAAGGTTACTTCATTTTTGCTGTTTTAGGGGAACTTTAATTGAGCACAGTAGGTTGCTGACTCCAGTGACCTCCTCAGCTTTAGAAGCTGCTAACACCTAATCAGGTGTTAGTGGGCCTGTTTCCTGAGTGCAGTTGAAGCCTGCATAAATAGGCTCCTGTGCCCTGCCCCTTTGAGGCTTTTCTAACCAGGGCTCCACACATCAAACAGTAAGTAAGGTTTTGAGGGTTTCTTTGTTTGGTTTGTTTTTATTACATTGCTAGCTCTCTGACTGGGAGCTCTTAAAAGGGTTTTGTGTATATTTTTAAAAGCAAGGTTACTTCATTTTTGCTGTTTTAGGGGAACTTTAATTGAGCACAGTAGGTTGCTGACTCCAGTGACCTCCTCAGCTTTAGAAGCTGCTAACACCTAATCAGGTGTTAGTTCCCGCCCTACCCACCCCGACTCCCACCCACCCCTAGTGAGCAGCCTTGCTTTATAGGGCGCCTCCCCTTTCACAAATCACAGTGAATTGGACCAGCACATTTGTATGTAATTAAAGTGTTTTAACTGCTTTTTCTCTATAAAGACAGCTGCGAAACCGGCTGGTACTTGGTAGATCTCTCTCTTTTGCTCTAACAGATACCTAAGCTCCACGAAAAGAACAATGGCTGGGAAAAATCGTATTGCTAAAGCTGTTGCTCCCGTTACAGCTTCTGCCTCGGTCCAGACAGAGGTCCTAATGCCGGTTGAAGGACCGGTTCCATGTGCAGGGTGCCTGCATGCTGAAGCTCTGAGGAAAGAGGTGGAGGAACTCAGAGAGGAGGTGGCGAGGCTGAGGAGCATTCAAGACAGTGAGAAGTACATTGATGAGATGCTACTTGCAGCAACCAAGCTCTCCAGCTCCGGAGAAGATGGGTGCCAACAGAATGTCGATGGTTGGACACAAGTCACCAGGGCCTGCAAAATCACCAATCCAACTTCTCCATCCCTTGAATTGAAGAACCATTATGCAGCCCTGGAAGTGGAGGAGGTGAAAGCATCCCTGGAAAGGGAAGAACCAGAGTTCAAGTACCCCAAAGTTGCGGAATCAGTCACCAGAAGGAAACGAAGGGTGTTGGTGGTTGGAGACTCTCTTCTGAGGGGTACTGAGGCGTCCATCTGCCGACCAGACTTGATGTCCAGAGAGGTATGCTGTCTGCCTGGTGCCAAAATCCAAGATGTTACGGAGAGTTTGCCGAGACTCATCAAGCCCACAGACTATTACCCAATGTTACTAATCCATGTTGGAACAAATGATACTGCCAGGTATACCTCGGAACGTATCAAAAGTGACTTCATGGCTCTGGGACAGAGGGTGAAGCAGTTAGGTGCACAGGTGGTGTTCTCTTCAATCCTCCCTGTTGAGGGTAAAGGCCAAGGCAGAGAGGCCCGCATCCTGGAGACAAATGCATGGCTGCGTGGATGGTGTCATCGAGAGCGTTTTGGTTTCCTAGACCATGGGATGCTTTTCCAAGGGTTGCAAAGCAGAGATGGCATCCATCTGTCCAAGAGAGGTCAACGCATCTTTGGTAGTAGACTGGCTAATCTACTGAAGAGGGCTTTAAACTAGATTCCTTGGGGATGGGTGAAGAAAGCCCCCAGGTAAGTGAAAGCCCCCAGGTAGGTGATACATTAAATGGAAATGGGTAACAGGGGTAACATATGGAAAGCAGTGTGTATTAATGCCCGTAGCATGGGAAATAAGATCCCTGAGGTTGAAGCTTTGGTGGGAGTGGCTGACTTGGATTTAGTGGCAGTTACAGAAACATGGTTCACAGAAAACAATGACTGGGATGTAACTATACCTGGCTATACTTTATTCAGGAAGGACAGGGTAGGAAGAAGAGGAGGAGGAGTGGCACTATATGTAAAAACTACTATTAAAGCTTTGGAATTACAGAGCTTAAAAGGGAGAGAGGAGGCATTGTGGGTTAAACTAGAAAGAGGGAAAGAGAAATCTATTTGCATTGGAGTGATATACAGACCTCCCTCACAAGAGGAAGAGGTGGACAGAGAGTTAATTGAAGACATACGCAGCATTGCTAGGAAAGGGGAAGTGCTACTGATAGGAGATTTCAATATGCCAGATGTTGATTGGCACATTCCTGCTGCAGTATCATCTAGAAGTAAGGAGATCCTGGATTCTCTACAGGGAGAACTATTCAGGCAATTGGTAACAGACCCCACACGTGAAGGGGCCATACTGGACTTGGTGCTTACCAATGGTGAAAGTGTTTCTGATGTTGTAGTGGGAGATCATTTTGCATCCAGTGATCACCAGATGGTGTGGTTCAGTATTAGGACTAGGGCTGTTAGAATCCATTCCAAGGTGAGGATCTTAGACTTTAGGAAGACTAACTTTGCGAAGATGGGCCAATACCTCAGGGAGTCGTTAGTGGGATGGGAACAGCTGGGGGATGTAGAAAAACAGTGGGCAAAACTGAAAGGGGGTATTTTAAGGGCAACCAACCTTTTTGTTAAAATGGTAAATAAAGGCAAAAGGAACAGGAGACCGCTATGGTTTTCAAAGGAAGTAGCTGAAAAAGTGAAGAAAAAGAGGGAGGCCTTCATGAAATACAAGAGATCACAGAGAGCAGAAGACAGGCATCTGTATTTGGAAAAACTTAGAGAAGCTAGCAAAGTAGTCAAGAAGGCAAAGATTCAAAAGGAGGAGGAAATAGCCAATGCAATAAAATGGGGGGATAAGACATTTTTCAGATATATTAGTGAGAAGAGGAAGAGCAAAAGTGGTATTGTCAGACTCAAGGGTGCAGGGGGGGAATATGTAGAAGCTGATAAGGATAAAGCGGAATTGCTTAACAAACATTTTTGTTCTGTGTTCACAGATGAAGAACCAGGAGCAGGACCTCAGAAAACACCCACAAATAAGAACAGAAGCGAGGGACATCTTGAACTATTTTCAGAAGACTGTGTTCGTGAGAAACTAGCTCAACTTAAAGTAGACAAAGCGATGGGACCGGATGGGATACACCCTAGAATACTGAGGGAACTTGGGGACGTTCTAGCAACTCCACTGACTGACCTTTTCAATGCCTCGTTGGAGTCGGGAGTGGTGCCAAAGGACTGGAGAGAGGCTCATGTGGTGCCTTTACACAAAAGTGGAAGTAAGGATGTGGTTGAAAACTACAGGCCGGTTAGTTTAACTTCGGTGGTGAGTAAATTATTGGAAACGCTGCTGAAAGAGAAAATAGTGAGGTTTCTGGAGTCCAGCGGATTACAGGATCCGAGGCAGCATGGATTCACCAGAGGCAGGTCTTGTCAGACAAATCTGATTGATTTTTTTGACTGGGTGACTAGGGAGTTGGACCGAGGGAGAGCTCTAGATGTGGTGTATTTGGATTTCCGTAAAGCCTTTGACACTGTTCCTCACAGGCGACTTATAAACAAACTGAGCACCCTAGGGATGGACCCTAAAGTTACTGCTTGGGTTAGAAATTGGTTGGGTGGGAGGCGACAAAGAGTACAAGTAAATGGAGCTCACTCTGAGGAGAAGGATGTTACCAGTGGTGTGCCCCAGGGATCTGTCCTTGGTCCGATTCTTTTTAACATCTTTGTTAGTGATATAGCGGAAGGGCTGTCGGGTAAGGTTTGCCTCTTTGCGGATGACACCAAAATCTGCAATAGAGTAGACACCCAGGAAGGGGTAGATAACATGAGGAGGGATCTAGCTAAGCTTGAAGAATGGTCTAGAATTTGGCAGCTGGGATTTAATGTTTAAAAAATGTAAGGTCATGCATTGGGCTGCAGCAATCCGAGGGAGCAATACAGTATAGGAGGTGAAGTACTTTTGTCCACTAAAGAAGAGCGGGACCTAGGCGTGGTTGTGTCTGATGATCTTAAAGTAGCTAAACAGGTGGAAAAGGCAACAGCAAAAGCTAGAAGGATGCTTGGGTGCATACGGAGAGGAATGGCTAGCAGAAAAAAGGAGGTGATAATGCCTCTGTATAAGTCTTTGGTGCGACCTCATTTGGAGTATGGTGTGCAATTCTGGAGACCGCACCTTCAAAAGGATGTGAACAGGATGGAGTCGGTGCAGAGGGTTGCTACCAAAATGATTAATGGGCTTCATTATAAAGCATATGAGGACAGACTTAAGGATCTTAATATGTACACCTTAGAGGAAAGGCGGGATAGAGGTGATATGATTGAGATGTTTAAATACCTCCGTGGCATAAATGTTCAGGGAGAGAGCCTCTTTCAATTGAAAGCAAGTTCTGCTACGAGGGGACATGGGATGAGGGTGAAGGGAGATAGATTCAGGAGTGATATGCGGAAATATTTCTTTACGGAAAGAGTAGTGGATCCGTGGAATAGTCTCCCAGTGGAGGTGGTAGAGATGAGGACAGTAACTGAATTCAAGAAAGCATGGGACCAACACAGAGGATCTCTAAAGGCAAAAAGTGGACTGTTGTAGTTGTTATGGAAGGACAGACTAGATAGGCCATGTGGTCTTTTTCTGTCGTCATATTTCTATGTTTCTATGTTTCTACATCTGTATACCATGGGGGCGATGCATAGAAATGCAGCACAGCCATATTTATTAGAGGCAGCATGGAATCTGAATGGTGTTTGGCCCTCCAGGACTGCATTTGTGAGACTCTGCTCTAGGTAATGTGCATGTTTATGGTGTCTGTGCTCTATAGGGTAAAATGTAGGTGTTTTGGGCATGTCTACGTCATCTGCAATAAAGGTTCTGTCTGTATTAAGACGGTGTAGTAGTGGGTAAAATATGTGGGCTGGGTTGGCAGGAACCACAGCTGAGACTTGAACCTGTGGTCTTCTGCTCCGGAGCACACTGGCTGTGTGCACTGCACCACCGTGTTGCCACAGAAACAGTGCATTCCCTGGGGATACCATGACTGTTCATCAGACAGGGCCTGTCTGTTGCAGTGCATGGCACCCACCTACACAGGGCGAGGCCACGGTCTGCTCTGGGCAGCTGCCACTGTCCCCTCCACCACCAGTACCCCTCTGCCACCCTGCTGATATGCCCTTCTGCAGGTGGTGCTGGTGGAGTGCAGTCTCAGGCCATCTAGTGTGCGGGTAGGCGGCTGCCTATGGTGCTGGTTCTGGGGTAGGGGTGCCTGCATAGCTGTTCACACTTCCCCCCAGCACCGCCTGCCAATGTTCTGTGCCCTTGGGGGTACCTGCTGGGTACTATCCCCTGTGACACTGTGGGAAGCACACTCGTGCCCAAGTTGGGCCCTCATCAGTTGCTGTCTGGCTGCACTACTGTTTCAGCATTCCTATGGGCCACATAGGCATCACCCTAGTCCGCACTGTGGCCCAGCTGCACCACAGCATGTGCCGCCTGCAGCCCTCTGTGTCCCCTTTTCAAGCATCTGTCCAGTTACCCATTCTGACATGCCCGCCCTGCTGTTGTGGAACATGTGCATGCCATAGGACACCTGCCCAATGGAGAGGGAAAGCCCTGCTCAGCGCAATTTCACTGTGGGCTCATTCACCTTGTATGGGGATGGAGCATAGACCCTTCCAAAATTCATATCTTTTTTTTGGAGCTTTCTCAGGAGTGTTTTTTGATGTTTCCCATTAATATCACTATTGGCCAGCTTGGTTATGTTTTTTTTCCATTTTGTTCAGGTCATTTTCAATGTTTATTTGCCCTTTTGTTCCGTGCACATGTATCACACTTATCACTTTTTGTAAGTTTCCCTGGTTTTGCTGTACATTGCTGACGTAAATGGTTTCTTTTCCCTTTAAATCAGGTCTAACGCCAGGGTTTCACTGGCGTTAGTTTTCAGCCTCGAATTTCACAGCGTTAATGTGAAGGGAGCCTCTCTTCTCCCACTCTCCACCCATTGACCCTCTCTCTCTGCCCCTGGGGAGCCTTCCTCCGCCCTCTGGGAGCCTTTCTCCGCCATCAGCGCTCATTTGCGCCGCTGCGCACATTATCACGCGTTATCACACGCTAAGGTACCTCTGCACCCAATAAAGCGCCATTATTGTGCGATAAGGTACCTTATCACGCGATAACGTGGAAGAGCGCACGTTAAGACTGCTTAGTAAACATACCTCTTAGACTGTGAGCCCTTCGGGGACAAGGGAATAAAAAGTACCTGTTAGTATACATGTAAACCGCACTGATTCTAAAGAGCGTGGTAGAAAAAATAAATAAATAAAAATAAATAAATAAAAAATGGCCCAGAAAAATGCTGAAATTGCAAAATCACCATTTCCATATGGAAGTGCTGACACTCACATACAGTAGAAGCTTCTGATCTGGTGATATTTATTTTTTTCATGTTTAGATATATAGAATGGCTCATCTCAGTGTGAGTGCTGGCAAAAATCCATGTTCATTCCTCGAAACATAGAAACACGATGGCAAATAAAGACCATATGGTCTATCTAGTCTGCCCTTCCATACCAACACTAAGCTCTACAGTCCCTTTTTCTCCTTTAGAGATCTTCTGTGTTTGTCCCATGCTTTCTTGAATTCAGATACAGTCTCTGTCTTTACTACCTCCACTGAGAGACTATGCCACACATCAACCACTCTTTCTATAAAGAAATATCTCTGCAAATTACTCCTGAGTCTATCTCCTTTCACCTTCATCCTATGATCCCTCATTGCAAAGCTTTCTTCCCGTTTATGCCATGGAAGTATTTAAACATCTCTATGATATTTCCCCTCTCCCATCTTTCTTCCAAAATATGCACATAGAGACTTTTAAGTCTGTCCTCATATGCCTTATGACATAAAAACATAACATAAGAAATGTCATACTGGATCAGACCAAGGCCCATCAAGCCCAGTATCCTGTTTCCAACAGTGGCCAAGCCAGATCACAAGTACTTAGCAGGTTCCTAAAAAGGTACATAGGTTTCACAATGCTTGTCCCGGGGTAAGCAGTGGATTTCCCAGGTTCTCTTTAATAATGGTTTATGGACCTTTTCTCCAGGAACTTGTCCAAACCTTTTTTAAACCCAACTACAACTACAGCTTTTACAACATCCTCCGGTAACAAATTCCAGAGTTTGATTACATATTGAGTAAAAATATTTTCTCTTATTACTCTTAAATGGATTACATTGTAGTTTCATTTTGTGTCCCCTAGTCTTTTTAATTTTTGATGGAGTAAACAAACTATGTTTACCCGTTCTACTTCATTCATTAATTTATAGACCTCTATCATATCTCCCCACAGCCATCTCTTTTCCAAGTTGAAGAGCCCTAACCTTTTAAGCCTTTCCTTTACCATTTTGGTGGCTGTTCTCTGTATCTTTTCTATATCCTTTTTAAGATATGGTGACCAGAATTACACATAATATTCAAGGTGCAGTTGCACCATGGAAAGATACAGAGGCATTATAATATCCTTTGTTTTATTTTCCATTCCTTTCCTTATGATTCCTAGCATTTTATTGGCTTTCCTGCCCGTCACTGCACACTAGGTGGAGGGTTTCAATGTATTATCCATGGTGATGCCTAAATCTTTTTCCTAGGTGTTGGTTCCTCTCGTAGCAGTTTCCACAAATGAGTTAGTGTTACGCTTATGCCAACACACAAAACACCCACACTAGGGAAATACAATACCAGATCTAAAACCCCTAGTCCACAAAGCAATCACTAGGCCTAGGGAGACTGTTATTACTGCTTTTTGAAGTTGAATGGCTGTCAAGTAGGTTTTAAGGCTTCTAGGTGATATTTTTATGTATTTAAAAATGTTGTGAAAATTTATAAAAAATTAATTGAAGGATTTAGTGATTGTGCTTATAAAAGGGAGTTTTTTTAGGCCTGTGATGGTAAAGAACAATGAGTTCCCCTTTGGGCAAGCAATTGCTGGATAGAGGGACATTGTATAGATTGCAGACCTTCTATTAGTAATCTGTGAACTTTCATTAAAATCATCTGTAATACCTGAAGATTGGAGGATCGCCAATGTAATGCCAATTTTTAAAAAGGGTTCCAGGGGTGATCCGGGAAACTAAAGACCGGTGAGCCTGACGTCAGTACCGGGAAAAATGGTAGAAACCATCATAAAGAACAAAATTACTCAGCATGTAGATAGTCATGGCCTAATGGGAGACAGCCAACATAGCTTTAGACAAGGAAGATCTTGTTTTACTAATCTGTTATGTTTTTTTTCAGGTGTGAATAAACAGGTGGACAATGGTGAGTTGGTTGATATAGTGCATCTGGACTTTCAGAAAACCTTTGACAAGGTCCCTCATCAGAGACTTTTGGCAAAACTAAAGAATCATGGGATAGGAGGCATTATACTATTGTGGATCAGGAACTGGTTAAAAGATCGAAAGCAGAGGGTTGGACTAAATGGCCAATTTTCCCAATGGAGAAAGGTGAATAGTGGTGTACCCCAGGGATCTGTGCTGGGTCCGCTGCTTTTTGACATAATCATAAATGACCTGGAAAAGGGAATAACGAGTGAGCTTATCAAATTTGCAGATGACACAAAACTATTTAAAGTTGTTAAAACCCAAGAGGATTGTGGAAAACTGCAAGAGGAAATTTAATGTGGACAAGTGCAAAGTTATGCACCTAGGGAAGAACAACCCAAACTATGGTTACACATTGCAAGGTTCCACATTAGGAACAACCACCCAGGAAAAAGATTTAGGTGTCATTGTGGATAAAATGTGAAAACCCTCGGCCCAGTGTGCAGCGGCGGCCAAGAAAGCAAATAGAATGCTAGGTATCATAAGGAAAGGAATGGAAAATAAAACAAAGGATATTATAATGCCTCTATATCGTTCCATGGTGAGACCGCACCTTGAATATTGTGTGCAATTCTGGTCGCCGTATCTTAAAAAGGATATAGCATTATTAGAAAAGGTTCAGAGAAGAGCCACCAAAATGGTAAAGGGGATGGAAGGATACTCCTATGAAGAAAGGCTAAAAAGGTTAGGACTCTTTAACCTGCAAAAGAGACGGCTGAGGGAAGATATGATAGAAGTCTATAAATTAATGAACGGAGTGGAACGGGTAAACGTAGATCGATTGTTTACGTTATCAGAATATAGAAAGACTAGGGGACATGCAATGAAGCTACAGGGTAAGCTATTTAAGACTAATAAAAGAAAATATTTTTTCACTCAAGGTGTAATCAAACTCTGGAATTTGTTACCGGAGGATGTAGTAAAGGCTGTTAGTGTAGTTGGGTTTAAAAAAGGTTTGGACAAGTTCCTGGAGGAAAGGTCCATAAACCATTATTAAGAAGGGACCCAGGATATCAATGCTTGATCCAGTACAAGCATTGTGGAACCTGTGTCTTTTGGGAAACTGCTAGGTACGTATGACCTAGATTGGCCACTGTTGGAAACAGGATACTGGGCTTGATGGACCTTGGTCTGACCCAATATGGCATATCTTATGTTCTTATGTTCTTATGACGTTGTAAGTTACTGAGGCCTTTTTCTCCAATTTAAAAATTTGGTTAAAGTATATCTGGTGAGAGGATTTGCTTGGGAGATGGAATTCTGTATTTTATAGTGAGGGTTTGAGTATGGTTCCCCTTGAAAAGTAGAAAGTCGGTATTGTTTGACGTGATAGTTTAGTGGACTAGGATTTTTAAGGTCTGGTATTAGTTTTATGCTTACCATGACAGTCATGAACCTCACTTCTAAGCCAGGGTATGTGGAGTATGATCTCAGTCTCTCAAATTTACTGCTAATGCTCGGCCTAGTACCTGTATCATGCCAAAGAGAGCTTCCTTCTGGAGTTCGTAAGATGTAACATGTATGGGTAGTTTGTTAAGATGTGCTTGGAAATTCTTCTTTATCAAGCCTGTTTCTCCTAATACAATGGGAAATATTTCTGTATCTTTCTGCCACATTTTCTTGGTCTCTGACTGCATTTCTTGATACTTCAGGATCTTCTGCCTCTCCACGCAATTCACAGAATAATCACTAGGAACAGACACCTCTATTATCAGTGCTGTTCTGGATGTTTTCTCCTTTACCACTATGTCGGTTTTCCTCACATCCAGTTTCTTATCCATCGGAATGGGAATGTCCCAGGTGATCATAACCTGTTCATTCTCTGTAATTCTCTTAGGGTCACGATCCGAGTGCTTTTCAGGTACAGTGATGTTGTAGTGTTTACAAAGTTTCCAATGAATGAGGCATGCTACGTTGTTATGCCTTTCTGTACAGAAATTTTCTGTCATCTGAACTTCACAGCCAGCTATGAGGTGAGTTACTGCTCCCAGGCCTTTCTTACAGAATCGACATATGTCTGTGTTGCCAGTTTTTTCAATGCTTGCTATAAACCATCTCATCTATAATCCTCTGTCCTGGGCTGCAACTATCCATCTCTCATCCTTCAGTTTCAGTTCACCTCTCCTTAACCATTCATGTGTCTGTTCATGATCGACAAAGGATCCTGAAGTATTTCATACTGTATTTGTGCATTTGCCACTTGTTTTTCCTCATTTGCTGATCTAATTCTATGAAGAGTGTTTTCTCTTGTTTTGCAAATTTTGTTGTTTCCTTTTCTGTGTGTGCTTGTGGATTCTCACTCATTCCCTTTAGTCATTGGAACGCTTGTCCAACTTTAATGATGGAGACAGATTCTTGACAATTCCTAATGTGGAACCTTGCATCGTGTAACCATAGTTTGGGTTGTTCTTTCCTAGGTGCATAACTTTGCACTTCTCCACATTAAATTTCATCTGACATTTGGCTGTCCAGACTTATTGAGGTCCTCTTGCAAGTTTTCAAAATCTTCTTGTGTTTTAACAACTCTGAATTATTTTGTGTCATCTGCAAATCTGATCACTTCACTCGCTATTCCCATTTCCAGGTCATTTATGAATATGTTAAAAAGCAGTGGACCCAGCACAGATCCTTCGGCTACTCCAGTATTCATCTTTCTCCACTGAGAAATTGACCATTTAGCCCTACTCTCTGCTTTTTATCTTTTAACCAGTTCCTGATCCACAATAGTACACTGTCTCCTATCTCATTACTTTTTAATTTTGTCAGCGGTCTCTCATGAGGGACCTTCTCAAAGGCTTTCTGAAAATCCAGATATACTATATCAACTGGCTCACCTTTACCTACCTACTTATTCACACCTTCAAAAAAATAGAACGGATTAGTGAGGCAAGAATTTCCTTGGCTAAATCCATGTTGTCTTTCTTCCATTAAACCATGACTATCTACACGTTCAGTAATTTTATTCTTATAATGTTTTCTACTATTTTGCCTGGTACTGACATCAGGCTCACCAGTCTAGTTTCCCAGATCATCTCTGGAACCCTTTTAAAAACTTGGCATTGCATTGGCCATTCTCTAGTCTTCACGTACTACAGATGATTTTAATGATAGATCACAGATTATTAATAGTAAGTCTGCAATCTCGTATTTCTATTCTTTCAACACCCATGGATGTATACCATCTGGTCCAGGTGATTTGCTACTCTTCAGTTTATCAAATAGTTATACATCTTCCTGGTTTATCAATATTTCTTTCAATTCTTCTGATACATCACCTGCAAATACCATTTCAAGCATGAACAACTTCCCTACATCTTCTTCAGCAAAGACTGGAACAAAGAATTCATTCAGTCTCTGTTATGACCTTGCTCTCCCTTAGCTCTCCTTTTACTCCTCTCTCATCTAATGGACCAATTGACTGTCACGGGTTTTTTTGCTATGAATATACTTGAAAAAGTTGTCATTATGCATTTTTGCTTCCATGGTAAGCTTTCTTTCAAATTCTCTCTTTACCTGCCTTATCAATGCCTTGCATCTAAGTTGCCAGTGCTTATGTTGTTTCCCATTTTCATCATTTAGCTCCTTTTTTCATTTCCTGAAAATGCTTTTTTGGCTACAACAGTCTCTCTGGCCTCACTTTTAAACCATGCTGGGAGCTTTTTGGTCTTCCTTCCACTTTTCTTAAGGTGTGGAATACAGCTGTTCAGTGCCCATATCTGATGTAAGCCTCAGCATATTAGAAGACAATTCCAACAGTTCAACAAAGAAGATTGCCTCAGTCACAACCTCCCCACCCTCAATGAAAATACAAACGACCTAAAAATCTACATAACCAAATGGAACAACACCATCAATAAAGCCTCAGCCACCTCAACCTTTTCACCCCACAGAAACAACAAATTTCCCAAAATCCCCTGATACCCACCTAAACTCTATAAAACCAAAACCCGTCTACAAAACCACGAATGGAAATGGTAGAAATCCAGACACCCCACAGATCACAACCTTTACATGAAGCTCCTAGAAGAATATCAGAAAGTGCCATCAAGTCGGTTTTGACTCATGGCGACCCTCTGGATAGTTGTCCTAAATTGTGTTCGGTCTTCAGTCAGGCAGCTCATTGTTGACAGATTGGTACGGGTAGCTGCTGTTATTGTATCGATCCATCTCATTGCTGGCCTCCCTCATTTGTGGTGACTTTGTATCTTGCCAAGCATGATGTCTTTCTTTAATAATCTCTCTCTTCGCATGATGTGTCCAAAGTATGAAAGTCAAAGTTTTGTCATCTGAGCTTCTAAAGGAAGCTTAGGTTTGATCTCCTCTAGTACTGACTGGTTTGTTCTTCGGGCAGTCCATGGTATTCGCCGCCAGCACCATAATTCAAAGGCATCAATTTACAGAAGCTGTATTGGGGCAACAGCTTAGGCTATACGATTTTTCCCAGCCATTGTTCAGTTAGGTATCCATTGAAGCAAAAGAGAGAGAGACCTACCAAAGTACCAGCCAGTTTCCCAGCTGTTTTTTTTTAGAGAAAAAGTAGTTAACTTCTTTTAAGCATGTTCTAAATGTGCTGTTCCAAGTCCTTGTGTGTAACTAATTAGGGAGGTACCTTACTGATCACATGGGATGGGTGGGAGTTGGGGGGGGGGGGTAGGGAGGGAACTAATACCTGATAAGGTTGTCAGTAGCTTCAAAGAGTTGAGAAAGATACTAATATCAGAGTTTTAAACCTACATCACTAAAGAAAATATTTCCTCTTTTGAACTAAAGCACCAAAAAGAATGTAACTTTGTTTTAAAAATGTACCAAAGCCCTTTTAAGAGCTCTCAGGAAAAGAGCTAGTAATTAAAAGCCACACACTCTTACCTTTGCTTGAAATGAAGAGCCCCTGTTAGGAACTTTAGAGCTATTTAATGTTTTACTTACCTGGGGGATTTCTTCATCCTCCCCCAACAAATTTAGTTTAAAGCCCTCTTTAGTAGGTTAGCCCATTTACTGTGAAAGACACTTCAGCCCTTCCTGGATAAGTGGATACCAGCCCTTCTCATTAGCCCTTGGAAAATCATTCAATGGTCTAAGAAACCAAAAAGCTCTTGATTATACTATCCATGCAAACATGCATTCATCTCTAGGATGTGTGCTTCTCTGCTATGGCTATGGCCCTTACCCTCAACAGGGAGGATCAAGGAGAACACCACCTTCTTTCCCAGAGCCATTAAGTCACTCTTGATACCTAGCAGATGGATACCTAGCAATATCATTTTTGCATTCCTGCATGATTACTGGTCAGTCAGTGATAATATCTAAGTAGATTATACAAGGTCCTTTGTATAGGGGGAGACTAGATATACTTTCTAGTCCCTATCTCTCTTTATATTATGTTTCTGTGTTTCAAAATATAGATATGATGGGTCATTACTATTGGAACAGTGATCATATTAAGTCTGTAAATGTGACAGAAATCTCATTACTTATGCAATAATGGTATCAGAGTGCCTGTCAGACTGACCCCTCACTAGCATGTTCCTCTTTCAGCCTGGGTGATATATGCAGCAAGTGGAGCCTTTGTCCTGACCCTCATCATTACCTCATATCTCCTGAGAAAGAGGTGAGTACAGTTCAATAGCCAGAAAAGGCAGGCGAGGAGAGAGGAAGGGTCAGGCATGATCAAGAATAAATTTCAGAAATGCTCTTTTCAACAACACAAAATATATAGTATTTATCTCTTTTATGGGCTATTAACCTCAGTGAGAGAAAATGAAACAGATATGAGAGAGAATTATTGTATAAGCATTGACTGTATGACCTCCAAGGTATAAGGCAGGTATTACTGAATCTTCAGATATTAACAAAGCTGTATGAATGTGTGATGGTGTAGATAGGAAGTTACCTGTCCCTCTCCAAAGTAATTGTGAGCAGTCAACCTTAAAAAGGTCCACAGTTCAGAATTCAGGGCTGGGAAGGCCTGATTCAAACAGAGGGATTAAGAATCCAGCTGGGTGCAAGAGAGGGAGAAGACCTTGGAGACAGAAAATCCCTCTCAGCAGGGCCAGGCAGAGGAATACTGTTGTGAGGTAGGAGATTGAAAAGGAGGGAATTATATCACCTTCGCAGGCTGGGGTCTGATTGGAGTCTGACTCAGAGGCAGCACTTGTGCAAAGCAAGGAGCTTAGCTGCCTGGGAAGACTGCTTTAACATTGCCATTGTTTGGGGTATGACTGGTCTGGGGACCATATTCACAGACACTGAAGCCCAAGTGAGTGAATGAACTTTATTCTGAACTTTGAATGAACTTTAAACTGTGCGCTGGGGGAAGGGGGCCATAAGAACCAGCCTTGTGCAGTCAACAAGCTAAGGAAGGGAAATGCTGGACAGCTGTAGCATAATAAAAGTGTTTTTCTTTGGCCCGTAACTGTTACTGCTTGGCAACATCATACCACACAGTGGTTGAACCATCCCTCAATGACTGAGCAAAGAGCAAATAAATTTAATTGCAATCTACAATAGTTACTAAAATCAACAAAATAAATCATAGAAACACAAAGTTATCAATATCAGTGTAACAACAAAATGGGTCTGATACATAAAAAGGCTCATGGTAGACACCAATACCAACCAGATTTGCCCTGTTCTAAATATAATTTTATGCATACACCACTCAGTCGTGGGTTCTGTGTATAAAACATATGCATAAAGCAGGAAGTAGTGCTTGGGTTGGGCCATGGACAGACAGTAAAGTTATACTAGAGAAGCAAAATTAGTTGAATGTTTATATGTTAAGTTCAGTTCACCACATGCAAATTAGGTAAACAAGTTCTTCTTTGTTATGTCTTATTGCATTGTTCAATGTAAATCCTAATGTACTGTTACAACGTTAGAATCAACTTACATGTTCCTGTAACCTGTTTTGATTTTTAGATAAAGCGGGATATAAAACCAGTTAAATAAATAAATAACTGTGCTGTGTATAACTTTTACATGTTAGGCACATCCTGTAACTGAGACAGTTCCATTTACCTTAGTCATCTGTACATATAATTTACCCTTGATCTAGTCATCCACTTTTATTAATCCTGATGTCTTTGTGGTGCCCATTCTCTATCTATATGTCCTAATTGCACTTGTCACCTCTGCTGCCTACTAAGACATTTCTTTGTATTGTGCTGACATTGTAAGCAGTATATACTCATATATGTTATATGAATGTTCATGCTGCTTACTATGGTGCATCATTTATATTCAACTGATATCATAGCATATAGTTTACTGATATAATATATTTCTGTTACGTGATGTTAGCTGTGCAGTTTGATATGTACTGTATATTACTGAAAGAATCGGGGTCTTTACTAAAGGACGGTAAAGTGTTGCTCCTAATGCGCCAATAGCACTCAAACTATAGCATGTTAGGTGCAATGCCACCACATTAATCAGGGGTATGTAAAACATTTCCCCAGCAGTTAATGCAGATCACTTTCCCCTAATGTTTGCTGCATTAGAGTGAATGCACTTCTCCTCAAATGGCGTTAGATGAACCTGAGATAATGCAGTTAGTAGATGGTGTGAACCCAGCGCAAACTGCATTGAGCTCACCATGCCCACTCTCCACCCCTAACTTGCCCACTCATGACCCTAACATGGGTTGCACAGTTAGTGTCGGAATCATCCCATGCTGTCGTTTGCTTTTACTATGATTTAATTTGCCTATCTTCAAGTTTATCACCTTGTCCTAATTGTGTATTATGCTGACATTTGGTCATTTTACTGTTACATAGAAACACAGAAAATTTTGGCAGATAAAAGACCATACAGCCTATCGAGTCTGCCAATCCATAAGAACTCTAAGTTCTAGGATCCCTTCCTCTCTCTTGGAGATCCTCTGTACTTGTCCCATGCTTTTTTGAGTTCAGACATAGTTTTCATCTCCACCACTACCATTAGGAGGATGTTCCATGCATCCACCACTCTCAAATTACTCCTGAGTCTATCCTCTTTCACCTTCATCCCATGACACCTCATTTCAGAGCTTCCTCTCAAATTGAAGAGGACTATTTCTTGTACATTTCCTAAAAATGCTTTTTTGGCTACAACAGTCTCTCTGGCCTCACTTTTAAACCATGCTGGGAGCTTTTTGGTCTTCCTTCCACTTTTCTTAAGGTGTGGAATACAGCTGTTCAGTGCCCATATCTGATGTAAGCCTCAGCATATTAGAAGACAATTCAAACAGTTCAACAAAGATGATTGCCTCAGTCACAACCTCCCCACCCTCAATGAAAATACAAACGACCTAGAAATCTACATAACCAAATGGAACAACACCATCAATAAAGCCTCAGCCACCTCAACCTTTTCACCCCACAGAAACAACAAATTTCCCAAAATCCCCTGGTACCCACCTAAACTCTATAAAACCAAAACCCGTCTACAAAACCGCAAATGGAAATGGTAGAAATCCAGACACGCCACAGATCACAAACTTTACATGAAGCTCCTAGAAGAATATCAGAAAGTGCCATCAAGTCGGCTTTGACTCATGGCGACCCTCTGGATAGTTGTCCTAAATTGTGTTCGGTCTTCAGTCAGGCAGCTCATTGTTGACAGACTGGTACGGGTAGCTGCTGTTATTGTATCGATCCATCTCATTGCTGGCCTCCCTCTTTTGCGGTGACCTTGTATCTTGCCAAGCATGATGTCTTTCTTTAATAATCTCTCTCTTCGCATGATGTGTCCAAAGTATGAAAGTCAAAGTTTTGTCATCTGAGCTTCTAAAGAAAGCTTAGGTTTGATCTCCTCTAGTACTGACTGGTTTGTTCTTCGGGCAGTCCATGGTATTCGCCGCCAGCACAATAATTCAAAGGCATCAATTTAGAGAAGCTGTATTGGGGCAAAATTGAAGAGGACCACTTCTTGTACATTTATACCATAGGTATTTAAACATCCCCATCATATCTCCCCTCTTCCATTTTTCTTACAAAATATGCATATTGAGATCTTTACGTTTATGCTCATATAGCTTATGATGAAGCCCACTGACCATTTTAGAAGCTGCCCTCTGGATCAACTCCATCCTATTTGTATGCTTTTGAAGTTGCAGTCTCCAGAATTGTTCACAATGTTCCAAATGAGGTCTCACTATAGATCTATACAAAAGCATTACCACCAACTTTTTCCTGCTGGCCATTCCACTCCCTATGCACCCAAGCATCTTTCTGGCATTTGCCATCACTTTTTCTACTTGTTTGGCCACTTTAAGATCATTTGATATGATCACTACCAGGTCCCCATTCTTCTTTTATGTGTACAGAACAAGGGGGGGGGGGCGGGGTCTTGCTCCGCTTGCTAGACGGTGTCCCCAGACCAAGAGGGGACCAAACTAACACACAGGGAGGACTTACCCCGACTTCCAAAATAAGCACACCTCATACAGATTACACATGTAACTCGCACAATATTCCCACAGATTTTCTTTGCAAAAAGATCCTTTATTATATCTCTTTCTTGTCTTACAAAAGCAAACATACAGAGAGCATAACAAAACTACGGTAACTAAGTACAAAGCAATTTGGATTATTTTTCTTGCCATCTCCTTGTAAGCAAGAATACTTTTCTTTCTGCTTTTCCTGTCACTGCTACAGACTAAGTAAGAGATTTCCTGCCCTTTGACAGGTCCTAACACGGCAAAGAATATAAAGATATATATTCATAGCTACACTAAAGCAAGCTGGCAAACTCTTTTTTTTCCTCCTCTTTTTCCTCTTTATTCCTATAGCATGCTAGATCCCTCCTCATGTTATCCACACCTTCCAGAGTTTCTACCCTGTTGCAAATGTTGGTATAGAAACATAGAAACATAGAAACATGACGACAGAAAAAGACCACATGGCCTATCTAGTCTGTCCTTCCATAACAACTACAACAGTCCACTTTTTGCCTTTAGAGATCCTCTGTGTTGGTCCCATGCTTTCTTGAATTCAGTTACTGTCCTCATCTCTACCACCTCCACTGGGAGACTATTCCACGGATCCACTACTCTTTCCGTAAAGAAATATTTCCGCATATCACTCCTGAATCTATCTCCCTTCACCCTCATCCCATGTCCCCTCGTAGCAGAACTTGCTTTCAATTGAAAGAGGCTCTCTCCCTGAACATTTATGCCACGGAGGTATTTAAACATCTCAATCATATCACCTCTATCCCGCCTTTCCTCTAAGGTGTACATATTAAGATCCTTAAGTCTGTCCTCATATGCTTTATAATGAAGCCCATTAATCATTTTGGTAGCAACCCTCTGCACCGACTCCATCCTGTTCACATCCTTTTGAAGGTGCGGTCTCCAGAATTGCACACCATACTCCAAATGAGGTCGCACCAAAGACTTATACAGAGGCATTATCACCTCCTTTTTTTCTGCTAGCCATTCCTCTCCGTATGCACCCAAGCATCCTTCTAGCTTTTGCTGTCGCCTTTTCCACCTGTTTAGCTACTTTAAGATCATCAGACACAACCACGCCTAGGTCCCGCTCTTCTTTAGTGGACAAAAGTACTTCACCTCCTATACTGTATTGCTCCCTTGGATTGCTGCAGCCCAAATGCATGACCTTACATTTTTTAACATTAAATCCCAGCTGCCAAATTCTAGACCATTCTTCAAGCTTAGCTAGATCCCTCCTCATGTTATCTACCCCTTCCTGGGTGTCTACTCTATTGCAGATTTTGGTATCATCCGCAAAGAGGCAAACCTTACCCGACAGCCCTTCCGCTATATCACTAACAAAGATGTTAAAAAGAATTGGACCAAGGACAGATCCCTGGGGCACACCACTGGTAACATCCTTCTCCTCAGAGTGAGCTCCATTTACTTGTACTCTTTGTCGCCTCCCACCCAACCAATTTCTAACCCAAGCAGTAACTTTAGGGTCCATCCCTAGGGTGCTCAGTTTGTTTATAAGTCGCCTTTGAGGAACAGTGTCAAAGGCTTTACGGAAATCTAAATACACCACATCTAGAGCTCTCCCTCGGTCCAACTCCCTGGTCACCCAGTCAAAAAAATCAATCAGATTTGTCTGACAAGACCTGCCTCTGGTGAATCCATGCTGCCTCGGATCCTGTAATCCGCTGGACTCCAGAAACCTCACTATTTTTTCTTTCAGCAGCGTTTCCAATAATTTACTCACCACCGAAGTTAAACTAACCGGCCTGTAGTTTTCAACCACTTCCTTACTTCCGCTTTTGTGTAAAGGCACCACATGAGCCTCTCTCCAGTCCTTTGGCACCACTCCCGACTCCAACGAGGCATTGAAAAGGTCAGTCAGTGGAGCTGCTAGAACGTCCCCAAGTTCCCTCAGTATTCTAGGGTGTATCCCATCCGGTCCCATCGCTTTGTCTACTTTAAGTTGAGCTAGTTTCTCACGAACACAGTCTACTGAAAATAGTTCAAGATGTCCCTCGCTTCTGTTCTTATTTGTGGGTGTTTTCTGAGGTCCTGCTCCTGGTTCTTCATCTGTGAACACAGAACAAAAATATTTGTTAAGCAATTCCGCTTTATCCTTATCAGCTTCTACATATTCCCCCCCTGCACCCTTGAGTCTGACAATACCACTTTTGCTCTTCCTCTTCTCACTAATATATCTGAAAAATGTCTTATCCCCCCATTTTATTGCATTGGCTATTTCCTCCTCCTTTTGAATCTTTGCCTTCTTGACTACTTTGCTAGCTTCTCTAAGTTTTTCCAAATACAGATGCTTGTCTTCTGCTCTCTGTGATCTCTTGTATTTCATGAAGGCCTCCCTCTTTTTCTTCACTTTTTCAGCTACTTCCTTCGAAAACCATAGCGGTCTCCTGTTCCTTTTGCCTTTATTTACCATTTTAACAAAAAGGTTGGTTGCCCTTAAAATACCCCCTTTCAGTTTTGCCCACTGTTTTTCTACATCCCCCAGCTGTTCCCATCCCACTAACGACTCCCTGAGGTATTGGCCCATCTTCGCAAAGTTAGTCTTCCTAAAGTCTAAGATCCTCACCTTGGAATGGATTCTAACAGCCCTAGTCCTAATACTGAACCACACCATCTGGTGATCACTGGATGCAAAATGATCTCCCACTACAACATCAGAAACACTTTCACCATTGGTAAGCACCAAGTCCAGTATGGCCCCTTCACGTGTGGGGTCTGTTACCAATTGCCTGAATAGTTCTCCCTGTAGAGAATCCAGGATCTCCTCACTTCTAGATGATACTGCAGCAGGAATGTGCCAATCAACATCTGGCATATTGAAATCTCCTATCAGTAGTACTTCCCCTTTCTTAGCAATGCTGCGTATGTCTTCAATTAACTCTCTGTCCACCTCTTCCTCTTGTGAGGGAGGTCTGTATATCACTCCAATGCAAATAGATTTCTCTTTCCCTCTTTCTAGTTTAACCCACAATGCCTCCTCTCTCCCTTTTAAGCTCTGTAATTCCAAAGCTTTAATAGTAGTTTTTACATATAGTGCCACTCCTCCTCCTCTTCTTCCTACCCTGTCCTTCCTGAATAAAGTATAGCCAGGTATAGTTACATCCCATTCATTGTTTTCTGTGAACCATGTTTCTGTAACTGCCACTAAATCCAAGTCAGCCACTCCCACCAAAGCTTCAACCTCAGGGATCTTATTTCCCATGCTACGGGCATTAATACACACTGCTTTCCATATGTTACCCCTGTTACCCATTTCCATAAAGGTATTTAATGTATCACCTACCTGGGGGCTTTCACTTACCTGGGGGCTTTCTTCACCCATCCCCAAGGAATCTAGTTTAAAGCCCTCTTCAGTAGATTAGCCAGTCTACTACCAAAGATGCGTTGACCTCTCTTGGACAGATGGATGCCATCTCTGCTTTGCAACCCTTGGAAAAGCATCCCATGGTCTAGGAAACCAAAACGCTCTTGATGACACCATCCACGCAGCCATGCATTTGTCTCCAGGATGCGAGCCTCTCTGCCTTGGCCTTTACCCTCAACAGGGAGGATTGAAGAGAACACCACCTGTGCACCTAACTGCTTCACCCTCTGTCCCAGAGCCATGAAGTCACTTTTGATACGTTCCGAGGTATACCTGGCAGTATCATTTGTTCCAACATGGATTAGCAACATTGGGTAATAGTCTGTGGGCTTGATGAGTCTCGGCAAACTCTCCGTAACATCTTGGATTTTGGCACCAGGCAGACAGCATACCTCTCTGGACATCAAGTCTGGTCGGCAGATGGACACCTCAGTACCCCTCAGAAGAGAGTCTCCAACCACCACCACCCTTCGTTTCCTTCTGGTGACTGATTCCGCAACTTTGGGGTACTTGAACTCTGGTTCTTCCCTTTCCAGGGATGCTTTCACCTCCTCCACTTCCAGGGCTGCATAATGGTTCTTCAATTCAAGGGATGGAGAAGTTGGATTGGTGATTTTGCAGGCCCTGGTGACTTGTGTCCAACCATCGACATTCTGTTGGCACCCATCTTCTCCGGAGCTGGAGAGCTTGGTTGCTGCAAGTAGCATCTCATCAATGTACTTCTCACTGTCTTGAATGCTCCTCAGCCTCGCCACCTCCTCTCTGAGTTCCTCCACCTCTTTCCTCAGAGCTTCAGCATGCAGGCACCCTGCACATGGTATCATCCACAAAGAGGCATATATTTCCTAAAAAACCTTCTGCAATGTCACTTACAAAACTGTTAAAAAGAGCAAGACCAAAAAACACTGTGGCACATCATAGTTAGTGCCCCTATCTTCAGAATAAAGTCCATTTACTACTATCCTCTGTCACCTCCCACTCAACCAGTTTCTTACCCAGTCAATCACTTTATGGTCTATCCCAAGGGCACTCAGTTTTATTTATAAGTTGCTAATGTGGAATGATATCAAAGACCTTGCTGAAATCTAAGTATACCACATCTAGCGCTCTCCTTCGCACCAATTCTATGTTAAAATAGAAACATGACAGCAAAGAACATACGACCTATCTAGTCTGCCCTTCCATACTAACTATTAAGCTCTACCGTCCCTTTTTCTCCTTTAGAGATCCTCTGTGTTTGTCCCATGCTTTTGTGTCAGCAGGACTATTTAGAAAATCTGCTTTTGCTGGGAAGGATTCTGCAATTGTATTTACCTGCTGGTAATTTCTCACTCTTGGGTTAAAAGGAACTCTTTGGGTTTAAACTTACAAAGTTCTGTGTTTTTTAAAGTCATACAGGGCACTGTTTTAGTAAGCCAGCTTCTATTAAGTGTTTCTTTCCTTCCTGCCCACCCTGACTCCCACTCACCCCAGGCATAATCTTAGGTTTATAGACTCTTACAGCTCTTACGGGGACAGAAGTAGACAAATTCACTATCAGGTGTAGCTGTTTATCCTCATAAGGTTTGGATTAATTAATTAAGGTCCTGAAATTATTTATGACGTGAACAAAGTCCCTTAAACCTATTAGGTATACTTGTGCTTGTACAACTATCCCTAGCAACTTTAAGTAAGTAAACACCTTAAATATCTTAACAAAAACCTTAAAACTAAGATGCAGACAGCAGTCCAGCAGCAAGATAGGGGCTATCCAGTCTTTTACATTGAGCATCACATGTACGATTTTCTCCCAGTTGATGAGGGGTCTCAGATGTGCACTAGGTGTAAGGAGCTCTTTGCTCTCAGGGAACAAGTCCAATCGCTGCAGGCTAGAGTAGCAGACTTGGAGGAGCTAAGGAAGACACATATAGATGAGCCCTACAGGGACGAAGTACTGATGTCCCACCTCCAGTCTAGCAGCTTCTCTGTTGCCATGGAGAAGAGAGGTCATGTGAAAGGAGAGCCTCACCGTGGTATGGCAGGAAGTGATACTGTAACTAGGACCTATCCCTCCAGAGATTTAAAACCCTCTCACACTGAGGAAGTTTCTCCAGGAAAATGTGCCCATGATGGAAGGGTTAGGGCGACTGTTATAGTTGGTGATACAATCATTAGGCATGTAGATAGCTGGGTGGCTGGTGGACGTGAGAATCGCCTGGTAACATGCCTGTTTAGTGCAAAAGTAGCGGACCTCATGCACCACCTAGACAATGTTTTAGATAGTGCTGGGGAGAAATCTGCTGTCTTGGTCCATATTGGTAACAGTGAGATAGGAAAATGTGGGAGGGAGGTTCTGGAGGCCAAATTTAGGCTTTTAGGTAGGAAATTGAAATCCAGAACTTCCAGGGTAGCATTCTCTGAAATGCTTCCTGTTCCACGCGCAGGACCCAATAGGCAGGCAGAGCTCCAGAGTCTCAATGCATGGATTAGACAATGGTGCAAGGAAGAAGGTTTTGAATTTGTTACAAACTTGACAACATTCTGAGGAAAGGAGGGACTTTTTTGAAAGGATGGGCTCCACCTTACCTAGGATGGAACCAGGCTGCTGGCATTAACCTTTAAAAAGAAGATGCAGCAGCTTTTAAACTAGACAAAAGTTGCCCAAGAGCACATGGTTTGGAAGGATGTATCCCTGAAGGATGCTAGCAAAAGAGGGAAGTCAGGGCACCCAATAGAGAGGTTCCAATAAAGATAAAAGTAACCCAGATGCCCTGAAGTACAGAGCAGAGAGATCTGAAAGATTCCAAATTACCCTTATCAACTGATAACCAGATTAATATAAATAAAATATAACCTCTAAAATGCCTGTATGCAAATGCTAGAGTTCTAAAAAATAAGATGGGAGAGTTAGAATATGTAGCACTAAATGAAAGGTTAGATATACTTGGCATCTCAGGGAACTGGTGGAAGGAGGGCAACCAAAGGGACACTATGATACCTGGGTACAAACTATATCACAATGATAGGGTAGATCAAACTGGTGGAGGAGTTGCAATCTATGTTAGAGAGGGCATTAAATCTCACAAGATTAAAGTTTTGCAGGAGACAAAATACATTGTAGAATCTCTATAGCTAAAAATTCCTTCTAAAAAGGGAAAGGTGATGATCGTGGGGGTGTATTACCGACCAGCTGGCCAGAATGAACAGATGGATGATAAAATACTAAAAGAAATCAGGGAAACTAACAAAATTTACAACATGCTAATAATGGGTGATTTCAATTATCCCAGTATTAACTTTGTCAGTGTCACAGCACGACATGCTAGGTAGATAACGTTTCTAGATCAAATAAATGACTGTTTCTTGGAGCAGCTGGTACATGAACTGGCAAAAGGGGACACTATTTTGGGCCAAGTCCTTAGTGGAACACAGGATCTGGTACAAGAGATGAAGGTGTCGGGGCCACTTGCCAATAGTGATCATAGCATGATTGCATTTGATTTAATAAATGGAGAGAGGACGGCAAGGAAATCCACAGTACTGTCTTTTAACTTTCAAAAGGGAGTCTATGATATAATGAGGAAAATAGTTAACAAAAAACTAAAAGGAACAGCTGCAAAGGTTAAAAATTTATATCAAGCATGGGCGTTGTTTAAAAATACTATCTTAGAAGTCCAGACCAGTTGTATTCCCAGGAGGGCCAAAATCTGCAGCATGGTTTAAAGGTAAGGTCAGAGAGACTGTTGTAGGCAAAAAAGCATCTTTCAGGAAATGGAAAAGGAGTCAAATGATGAAAGTGGGAAACAAAATAAGCACTGGCAAGTTAGATGCATAGCATTGGTAAGGCAGGCAAAGAAAGAATTTGAAGAAAAGCTTGCCGTGAAAGCAAAAAACACACAATAAAATCTTTTTCAAGTACATCCATAGCAAAAAACCTGTGAAAGAGTCAGTAGGACCATTACTGTAGATGATAGAGTGGTGAAAGGGGTGCTAAGGGAGGACAAGGCCTTAGCGGAGAGACGGAATGAATTCTTTGCTTCAATCTTTACTAAAGAAGATGTAGGGAAGTTACCCATGCCTGAAATGGTATTTAAAGGAGAGGTATTGGAAGAATTGAAAGAAATATTGATAAACTGGGAAGATGTATTACAAGTATTTGATAAACTGGAGTAGAAAATCACCTGGACCAGATGTTTTAGATCTGAGGGTGTTGAAAGACCTGAAATATGAGATTGCAGACCTACTGTACTATTAGTAATCTGTGAACTATCATTAAAAAAATCTGTAGTACCTGAAGACTGGAGAATGGCCAATGTAAAACCAATTTTTAAAAAGGGTTCCAGGAATGATCTGGGAAACTACAGACCTGTGAGCCTGACACAAGTACCGGGCAAAATGGTAGAAACCATTAGAAAGAATAAAATTACTGAACATGTAGATAGTCATGTTTTAATGGGAAAAAGTCAACATAGATTTAGTCAAGAAATGTCTTGTCTTACTAATCTGTTATATTTTTTTGAAGGTGTGAATAACAGGTAGACAAAGGTGAGCTGGTTGATATAGTGTATCTGAATTTTCAAAAAGCCCTTGACAAGGCCTCCCCATGAAAAACTCTTGGCAAAATTAAAAAGTCATGGATTAGGAAGCAGTGTACAATTGTGGATCAGGAACTGGGTAAGTTAGAAAGCAGAGAGTAGGGCTAAATGGCCAATTTTCTCAGTGGAGAAAGGTAAAAAGTGGAGTACCCCAGGGATCTATGTTGGGCCCACTACTTTTTAACATCTTCATAAATGATCTGGAAATGGGAATAAGGAGTGAAGTGATCAAATTTGCAGATGACACAAAATTATTCAAAACACAAGAGGATGGGGAAAAATTGCAAGATGACCTTGATAAATTGGAAGACTGGGCATCCAAATGGCAAATGAAATGTAATGTGGACAATTGAAAAGTTATACACTTAAGGAAGAACATTTCAAACTATGGTTACAAGAGGAGAGGAGTGGCTTAGTGGTTGGGTGCAAGTTACTTCATGCTGGAGGGCCAGGGATTCAAATCCCACTAGAGGGCAACAACCTTGAGCCGAAAGGACTAGGGTTTCTAATCCTACAGGTGCTCCTTGTGGCCTTGGGCAAGCCACTTAACCCTCCATTGCCTCAGGTACAAAAACATAGATTGTGAGCCCTTTGGGGATAAGAGAAATATATACATTCAGTACCTGAATGTACACCATTTTGATTTATATATAAGCCTAGCTAAATAAATAAATAAACATAAGACTTGAGGTTCCACATTAAGAACCACCACCCAGGAAAAGGATTTTATGTGTCATTGTGAATAATATGACGAAAACCCTCTGCCCAATGTGCAGTGGCGGCCAAGAAAGGAAATAGAATGCTAGGAATCATAAGGAAAGAAATGGAGAACAAAACCAATGCTATTTTAATGCTTCAGTACAGGGGCGACCCAAGGATGGTGTGGGACCATGTGCGGAGGCTCATTGCGGGGCCTCATTTGCATATCCCCTGGACCTCATTTGCCTGAATGTAATTTATTTTATTTTAAAATCTATATGTTACCATCTAAAATTTTAGGTGGCTTTCAAAGGAGTTCTTCACAATGTCCTGGCAATGACTTAGGGACATGTTTACTAAATATTAATGTGTGTTAAGTGTCACTGCGCCAAGAGAAATAAATGGCTGTTCCTGCACTTAGCGCACATTAACATTTGTAAATGCGCTTTAACTTTTAAACAGGCCTCTTAATGAGTGTCTGAATACCATTTGCATGGGCAGTGAGGATAAAGAAAGATTGCCAGATTTCTTCATTTTTATAAGCAAGTGCCAACTGCCAGGAAGTACTATAAACCCTGCTCATTTAGAACACATAGCAAACCCGCCGAATCATAATAACACTACCAGGACTCACAAAACATCAAACCTCACCTATAAAAAATGCAACACTGCAAATATTAAACCAATACGTCTCAGAGAATGCCAATACATTACTGGGGAAAGAGAACAACACATAGAAACTACATGAACAGAATACTACAGCTGGGTTATAGATGCAAAACATAGACCATCAGCAAACACAGAAGAAGGGATCACAATTTACATAAGAACATAAGATATGCCATACTGGGTCAGACCAAGGACCATCAAGCCCAGTATCCTGTTTCCAACAGTGGCCAATCTAGGTCATAAGTACCTAGCAGTTTCCCCAAAAGACACAGGTTCCTCAATGCTTGTATTGGGTCAAGCAGTGATATCCCATGTCCTTTTTAATAATGGTTTATGGACCTTCCCTCCAGAAACTTGTCAAAACCTTTTTTAAACCCAGCTACACTAACAGCTTTTACTACATCCTCCAGTAACAAATTCCAGAGTTTGATTACACATTGAGTGAAAAAATATTTTCTCTTATTAGTCTTAAATAGTTTACCCTGTAGCTTCATTGCATATCTCCTAGTCTTTCTATATTCTGATGACGTAAACAATCGATCTATATTTACCCGTTCCACTTCATTCATTAACTTATAGACCTCCCTCGCACCAGGCTTGCTTGCAACAGGAGCTGACCAACCTCCTCAGCCAGCGGGCGGTCGAAAACATACCGCCACACTTCCAAGGTCGAGGGTTCTACTCCCGGTACTTCTTCGTTCCGAAGAAGACGGGGGGCCTACACCCCATCCTTGATCTCAGGAACCTAAACAAATTTCTGGTGCGGGAGAAGTTCAAAATGCTATCGCTTGGTGTCCTGCTGCCCTTCCTCCAGCAGGGCGATTGGCTATGCTCCTTGGACCTCAGGGACGCTTACGCCCACATTCTGGTCCACCCCCAGCAAAGGCAGTACCTGCCCTTCAAGGTACAGGGAGAGCACTACCAATACAGGGTGCTCCCCTTCGGGCTCGCGTCTGCCCCGCGGTTCTTCAACAAATGCCTTTCTGCGGCAGCCGCCTACCTCCGGTGGCAGGGCATACCCATCTTCCCTTACCTAGATGACTGGCTCATCATGGGAGCATCGGCCAAGGAAGCCCGTTTTGAGGCATCGTGCACCATCCTCCTCCTGGAACGCCTTGGCTTCCTGGTCAATTACTCCCACCTCGAACCGGTGCAGACTCTGGAGTTCATCGGCACACTCCTTGACACAGATTGGGTGACTGCCTTCCTGCCCCAGGAACGTGCGGATCGTCTCCGCGTCCTGGTGGCCAAGGTCCAGGGAAGGGCTTGGATTCCAGGGCGAGCCATGTTGCGCCTCCTGGGGCACATGGCCTCCACCGTCCAAGTTGTTCCCCACACCCACATGCACATGCGGACAGCTCAGTGGTGCCTCAGGGCACAATGGAGTCAGGATCCTGTCCGGGTCTCCCACAGTCTTTGCACCTCTCTGGATTGGTGGCAGGATCCCCAAAGCCTTCTTCGAGGAATGCGCTTCCAGACTCCACAGCACAAGCTCGTCCTGATAACTGATGCCTCCCTGCTGGGTTGGGGAGCCCACTGCGTCAACCTATGCACCCAGGGGCAGTGGTCGCCCAAAGAAACTCAGCAGCAGATCAATCTGCTCAAGCTTTGGGCTGTCCGGTGGGCCCTGAGGGCCTTTGAGTACCACCTGAGGAGAAAGTCGGTGCTCGTGCCATGTTTTACATAAACAAGGAGGGGGGAACCGGTTCCCACCTCCTATGCCTGGAGGCGGTCCTCCTTTGCTCCTTTGTTGTTCGCTGGGGCATGACCCTCAGAGTGGTCTATCTCTTGGGCCAGGTTAATGTCCTCACGGACAAATACAGCAGAGTCCTCCGCCCGCACAAGTGGAACCTGGATCCGGAGGTGGCCAGCCTCTTATTCCATCAGTGGGGGACTCCGTCCATCGACCTATTCGCCAGCCCGGTGAACGCGCAGCTTCCTCGCTTCTGCGGACTGGTTCCACACCTGAGCAAGATGGCTCTGGATGCGTTCCTCTTGAATTGGACCTCTGGGCTTCTTTATACCTTCCCCCCCACTCCTCTCATTGCGAGGAACCTACACAAGGTCCAGCAGGAGAGAACTTCAATGGTTCTCGTGGCTCCTTCGTGTCCTCGACAGCCTTGGTTCCTGCTCCTGCTCCAGCTCTTGTCCGAGCCTCCAGTTCCCCCAGGCTGCACCCCGAGCCTGCTAACACAGGAGGAGGGACGGGGCTCCACCCGAACCTGGCCTCATTGTCACTTACAGCCTGGCAGCTGAAAGGGTCTCCTTAGCCCCACTGCACCTCCCGGGGAGGTCAAGGAGGTCCTCCTCGCGTCAAGGAAGGACTTGACGAGGCGAGCCTATACCTTTAATTGGCAGCACTTCTCGATCTGGTACTCCGAGCTCCAGATTGACCCATTCTCCTGCTCTCTCCAGTGTGTTCTCCAGTACCTTCTCCACCTCTCGAAAGAGGGGGTGAAGTCCAACTCAGTCAGGGTACACCTGAGCGTCATCTCAGCCAACCACCTCCCCATTGAGGGTAAACCCCTCATGTGCTACTTTCCAAGCCTCCCATCTGACCTCCTCCGGCAGAGTGGGACCTGAACATTGTGCTGATGCAACTTACACAGCTGCCCTTCGAACCGATGACAACGTGCTCGCTTCGGCACCTCTCCTGGAAGGTAGTCTTCCTGGTGGCTCTGACCTCGGCTCGGCGAGTAAGTGAACTCCAGGCCTTCATGGCTGAGGTTCCCTACACCAGGTTCTATTGGAACAGGGTGGTCCTCTGTACCCACCCCAAGTTCCTAACGAAGGTTGTCTCGGACTTCCATTTCAATCAGGAGATAGTCTTGCCGACCTTCTTCCCGAGACCTCATGCCGACTCAGCATCACATACACTCGACTGCGAGGGCTCTCACCTTCTACCTGCGGTGCACCCATGTTCATCACAAATCCGATCGGCTCTTTGTTGCCTACGATCCCAATCGCCTGGGGCAGGCAGTCACCAAGCACACCCTCTCCATCTGGGTGGCAGACTGCATCGCCTTCGCCCAGGCAAAGCCGGGCACACCGCTGGATCAGTGAGTCACTGTACATGGCATCCAGGCCAAGGTGGCTTTGCTGCACTCAGTGCCTCTAATGGACATCTGCCAGGCTGCGACCTGGTCTTCAGAGAATACTTTCGCTCCGCACTACTGCCTGGAGAGGGAGTCCCGCTGGGACAGTGCCTTCGGCAAGGCTGTATTCCGTAATCTGTTCGGGGTATAAGCAACTCTTGCCTTCCGACCCTTCTTCAGCAGCTACAGAGAGCTTCACCCCGGGAACCCGAAGATTGCTCATGGCCTCACGGAGGCATTTTTGGGTTACAGGTTTGGTAGCTTGTAGCTGGGGAATCCCATGAGTGAGTACTAACTTCCTGCTTATTCCTGGAGAAAGCGTAGTTATTCACCTGTAACAGGTATTCTCCAGGGATAACAGAGTTGCTATTTTTATCCTTCCCTTGTCATCTGCTTAGTAGGGTTCTAGCTATGGGACCTGACTGAGCAAGATGGCACCTTTGGGTGGGACAGGAACAAAACATGCATGGCAGCAATCCAAAAGGCTTTCTTTGAAAGCCGGGGAATTGCTCCACGCAGGCTCTGTTGGTGCCGAATTCACCCATGAGTGAGGACTGATTCCTGCCGACCCTGGAGAACACCTGTTACAGGTGAGTAACTATGCTTTCCCACACAATGGATGGACCTGCCCTGCCTCTGTATTGTTCCATGGCGCGACCGCACCTTGCATATTGTGTGCAATTCTGGTCACCATATCTTAAAAATGATATAGCAGAATTAGAAATGGTACAGAGAATAGCCACCAAAATGGTAAAGGAAATGGAAGGATACCCCTATGAGGAGACAGCTGAGGGGAGATATGATAGAGGTCTATAAATTAATGAATGGAGTAGAATGGATAAAAGTAGATCGGATGTTTACTCATTCAAAAAGTAGAAAGACTAGGAGACACTCAATGAAACTACAGTGTATACCATTTAGGACTAATAAGAGAAAACTCTGGAATTTGTTACTAGAGAACATAGTAAAAACAGTTGTTGTAGCTTGGTTTAAAAAAGGTTTGGATAAGTTCCTGGAGGAAAAGTCCATAAATGATAATTAAAGAGGACCAGAGAAATTCACTGTTTACCCCTGGATAAGCATTGTGGAATTTGTGTACCTCTTTGGGAATCTGACAGGTACTTGTGATCTGGATTGGCCGCTGTTGGAAACAGGATATTGGGCTTGATAGACCTTGGTTTGACCCAGTATGGCATTTCTTATGTTCTTAATTACCTTCACTGTGAGACTATTCCACACATCTACCAAACTTTCCATAAAGAAATATTTCTGCACATTATCCTCGAGCCTATCTCCTTTCACTTTCATTCTGTGCCTCTCGTTGTAGAGGTTTCTTTCAATTTCAAGAGGCTCTCCTCTTGTACATTTATGTCACAGAGATATTTAAATGATTCTATCATATCTCCGCTCTCCCATCTTTCTTCCAAAGTATACATATTGAGATCTTTAAGTCTGCCTTCATATGCCTTATGACAAAACCTACTGACCATTTTGGTAACCACCTTTTGCACTAACTCCTTGCTGTTTATATCCTTTTGAAGGTCTGGTCTTCAG
Source organism: Ichthyophis bannanicus (assembly GCA_033557465.1). Taxonomy (NCBI): domain Eukaryota; kingdom Metazoa; phylum Chordata; class Amphibia; order Gymnophiona; family Ichthyophiidae; genus Ichthyophis; species Ichthyophis bannanicus. The sequence goes on from CM066036.1 coordinate 394,147,056, forward strand.
AATTGCACACAATACTCTAAATTATGTCTCACCAAAGACTTAGACAAAGGCACTATCACCTCCTTCTCCTGTGCACCCAAGCATCCTTCTGGCTTTTGCGATTGCCTTTTATATCTGCTTAACCAACTTAAGATCATCAGAAACATTTAACCCCAGGTCGTTCTCTTCTTTCATGGACAGAAGTACTTCACCCCTTATACAGTATCACTCCCTTGAATTTTTGCAGCCCAAATGTATGACCCAACATTTTTATAGCATGAAATCTTAGCTGCCAAATTCTCAACCAAGCTTCATCAGGTCCTTCCTTATGTTATCTACACCTTCCTTGCAGATTTTGATATCATCCGCAAAGAGGCAAACCTTATCTGATAGCCCTTGTGCAATATCACTTATAAAAATGTAAAAAGAATTGGACCAAGCACAGATTCTTGTGGCACACCCTGTTCACATCCTTCTACTCAGAGAGAGCTCCATTTACCTGTACATTGTGTCTCCTTCCACCAAACCAATTTCTAACCCAATCAGTCACTTTAGTGTCCATCCTTAGGGCACTCAATTTATTTGTAAGTCACCTGTACGGAACAGTGTCAAAGACTTTACTGAAATTGAAGTACACCACATCTAGAGCTGTCCCTTGGACCAACTCTCGGATCATCCAGTCAAAGAAATTGAGATTTTTCTGACAAAACCTAGCTCTAGTAAAACCATGCTGTCTCAGATCCTGTAATCCATTGTATTCCAGAAACCTCATTATCCTCTGTTTTAGTAGCGTTTCTATTAGTTTACTCACCACAGAGGTCAGACTAACCAGCCTGTAGTTCCCAACCTCATCCTTACTTCCACTTTTGTGTACAGGGATCACATGAACCCTTCTACAGTCCTCTGGGATCACTTCCAACTCTAAGGAAGCATTGAAAAAGTCAGACAGTGGAGCTGCTAGAACTTCCCTCAATACTCTCAGATGTATCCCATCTGACCCCATTGATCTGTCTACTTTTAGTTTAGCTAGCTCTTTATGAACACAGTCTTCATAAAATTATTCAAAATTTACCTCACTTCTGTTACTATTTCATAGTGTTTTATGAGGTCCTGCTGCTGGCCCTTCATCTGTGAACACAGAACAAAAATATTTGTAAAGCAATTCCGCTTTATCCTCATCAGCTTCTTCATATTCCTTCCCTTCACCCTTCAGTCTGACACTTTTGTTCTTCCTCCTCTCACTAACATATCTGAAAAATATTTTGCCCTCTCCCACCTTTTCCTGCATTGGCTATTTTTTCTTCTATTTGTATCTTTGCTTTCCTGACTACTTTCCCAGCTTCTTTTAGCTTTTCTGAAAATTGATGCCTGTCTTCCTCTTTCTGTGATCTCTTGTATTTTATTATTATTAGATTTATCAAACAAGACCTACTTCTCATAAAGCCATTCTGTCTCAGATCCTGTAAGCCCTTGGAGTCCAAAAATTGCACTATCCTCCTCCCAAAGGAGGTAATGGAAGCGAAAACAGTACTTGAATTCAGAAAGAAGTGTGATAAGAAAAAGTGGATCCCTAAAGTGCAAAAGGATGATAATCAAGAATGCAGCTCCTCAATTTACTATAGATATGTAATGACTTCTTCATTTCTCCTAATAAACCATGGATGGACTCTCTGGCTGCACAGTGGGGGGCCCTCGAAACAAGATGCCAGGGTAAGGGTGGGGGGTCAGTTGGGATAGTTGTGCCTGTGGATGAGCAACCTTGTTGTATGGTGGAGTACCCTGGACTAGCCCCTGGACAGGTTGCAGAAAGAATGAGAGAGAGTTGAATGACAGCCTTGCTGGTCCCACGGAGTGCTAGGGATTTAATCAAGTGCAGTATTTTTGAGGATTATTGAAAACTAAAGGCACAGGGAAAGTAAACCTGCACTCCACCACAGATTTTGTCCAAGCATTTATACAGACCAGATTAGATGGATCATATTGGTCTTTATCTGCTATGAGCCACTGTGTTGCTATATTATTATATTAAATACCATTCGCCAGAGATATTAGCTTTTAGAGTGTTAACTGACAAGTTTATTACTAAGTCAAGTGCAACAATGGCATCAAAACTGTAGAAATTTAGAATTTAGGACGCAAGATTCCTGAAACAGCAGCTTCACTTTATTACAACGTACACAAACATAAAATAGACTGTGGCCACAATCAAGATCCCATGTTATCATGACTCTCACCAATCCCTTCTGCTCTCATATCCCCTTTCACCATACATACATCACTCTAAGCTCTTTCTTATTGTACTTCTACTCCAGTCAAGCACCTCTGGGTTGTGCTCCCCTTCCAGCAGCTTGGAGACTGAGCATGTCAGCTTTTGATGACCTCAGGCAGCTGGCTTCTCCTACCAGCCCCAGTAAGCTCAGTTTCCAAGCAGCTGGAGAGGGTGTTCCCAGGGGTCTGGGATCACTTAAGGGATAGCTAGGAAATCTTTTAGTTTAAGTGAGGGTAATTTTTGTCCTAAGGGATATTCCTTTACTTTCTTTATTTTTCTTTAATTTCTTAAAATTCTTTATTGGTCATTACCCCCCTCTCCTCTCCTCTCTCCCAGCTGGGTGCCTGCGGAAGAGGTGCAGCTCCTGTGGGCCTGCATGTGGCTAAGCTGCTTATTCAAGAGGAGGAGAAAGAAAGAAAAACACACTGGCAAGACTCTGTCCTGTTTCGGGTTCAGCCATTGCAGCTCCCAAACCTGTCTCAACAGGTGATGTGCTGCTAAGGAGGAGAAGCCAGGCAAGCGGGAGCCGCTTAAGAAAAGGCAGCTCCAATCAATCTCCCTCTGCTGTGTCGAAGCTGCAATTCAGCTGAGCACCTGGGGAGCAGCTGATTCAGCGGCGCTGACGGTCACTGCAGGAAGGAGCAGCCTGGGTGAGTGTGCCGGAAAGGGGGGCCTATTTTTGGCAGTTATCTATTTGTTTGGTGATGTGGGAGCAGCACACGGCCAGCAAACCACATAGTAGAAGCCCTGGATGCAGCACGACAGGCAGCCGCACCATTTTCAGCTCAGGCGGGCTAAACCTGCAACGCTGCAACGCTTTGCTGTCTTTTTTAAGTTTAGTCCCATTTTCTTTATTTTCCTTCCGTTACAGTTGGATTGCTTACCTGCTCAGGCTGCACCAGTACTGTTAAGCAGCAGTTCAGGTGGGGGGGGAAGACCTCTGTGGATGTTGGGCTCACTCCTCTGTAGTTTGTTGTTTTGATCATTTAGCCAATTTGTTTCCTATTTAGCATTTCATGAGCTCATTTACCCCTAGGCTGCTCTTGCCTTCAAGACATCAGTTTCCAGTGGGGAATGCCATTGGCAGTGGGCATTTCCTGCGGCTGTGTGACGGAGTCCCAGACAGCCGAGGAGAGCATGCAGGAGGAGTGGACTGAAGGCTCTGGTCAGGTCAGTGCCTCTGGTCGGGCATGGAAGGGCATGGCTCCACCTTTCTCTTGGCAGGAGAGCCCGGAGCCTCACCACCCCTTCTGAAGCCTTATAGTGAGGGACGCTCCTTGCCCCAGCCCTCAACTTTTAAGGTGTTGGGGGGGCTAACACTGAGCTTTTCCACCAGAGTTCGGCTAAAGGCACAAAGCTTTCTATAGGAGGCAACGAAGACAGAAGGTACCCCCCTCCATGCCTGGACGAGGCCAAAAGAGCCATTTTAGGCTTAAGTACTGAACTGCCTGGTTCTGCCTCCTTATCCAGAGATTGGAATAGGCCCCAACCCAGTTTTAAAGTAGAGGAGAGGCTTAGCTATTCCCTCTGGAGCTCCGTGTGGCTTTTGTTGGGTCTCTTGGCCCACCATTACCTCTGACAAGTCCAGCTTGTCAATGTTCCTGTTTGGTGCATGGCCGGGTTTGAGTGGCAGTGTGGGCCGCTTGGATGGAGGTAAAAAAAGAAAAAAAAAGAGCAGCTGGTTTTCTTTATTTTTAACTCATTTTTTCAGTCTCCCTTTGGCAAGTTTAAAGGTAGCACTGGGTATTGCCTTTAGTAATTCAAATGCAAGCCTGTTATGCTCACTATTGCTAAGTGGCCTCAACACCCTTATCTCTTCCACCACAGCTGGGGTGCCACTTAGGGCAGGGCCCAAGATGGCTTCCCCCCTTGATGCTTCATGAACCGGATGCTCCAAGAAGCAGGCATCTATTTTAGCCAGAAACATTATCCATAGTGGGACAGGGGCTCATTAGCACCTTCTCGTCCTTAGAAATCACAAGGAGGCAAGGAGGGCCCAAGGGGCAGTGAAGTGTGGATGTTCCTGCTGGGGTCCAACTCCGTTCTGACCAATGGGGCTTAGCAGTAAGCCGTGAGAGTTAGGCTCTGGAATTGCGCAAATCGGGGGCCCCAGCCTTTGCGCAGACCCTCTGCTAGGAGGGTGACAAAGCCAAGGCGGTAAAGATACTCTGATAAGGTTTCGGCAGTTAAGGGACCTCGTGCCAGTTCCCAAGGACCAGTGCGGATCTCATAGGTACTCAAGCTATTTCAACCTCAAGCGAGTAAGCAGGGGTCTAAAGGGGCCCCGGTTTCACATGGAAACGTTGCGGTCTGTAATAGTGGCAGTGAGAAGTGGGGAGTTCCTGTCTTCTCCTCAACCTCACAGAGGCATTTCTGCATTCCCTATAAAGCCAAAACATCAGCAGTTTTCTCTGCTTCACAGTGCCTAGGTGTCATTTTCAGTTTTGGACATGGCTGTTTGGGTCAACGATGGTGCCACATACATCCACCAAGGTCATGGTGGTGGGGGTGGCTGCGTGCTGCCAGCAATAGTTCTGGTGTACCTGGTCTCCATGCCTGACGGATTTGGATTCTCCAAAGTGAAAGCCAGCAAGTAACGGCAAGAGTCGTAGAATTCCTTTGCAGTCAATCGGGTCCACCCTTACCTCGATGACTGGCTCGGGCGCGCGAAAATTCGCAGAGCAAGAGCGAAGAGGCAGCGGCACAAGGGGTGCCCTATTTGCAGAGTCTTGGATGGGGGATCAACAGGACCAAGAATCGCTTACTACCATCCTAGAAGTTCGAGTAGCTCGGGGATTACTTCCCTTAGGGGAAGGCTCTTCTCCGGGTACAGAGACTGCAGAGATTGTGGCAACTGGTGTGTCAGTCCCTGCTAGAGGAGGCTCTGATAGCATCTCATGGTATTCAGCTGCTCGAAACCAGCAACTCTTGACATCGTGCCATGGGCAAGAACTTTCATGCTACAGCTGCAGGGAGTGCAGCGGTGCAGGTAGTCACACCAGCAACATCCCTCATCAAAAGGGCTGGATGGCCCAACGGAGGCAGAAGACCTCTGATGGTGGCTCCACCTGGCAAAGTTGGTAGCGGGAATGACTCTGGAGGCTCTAGGTGGATTCCTCTGACATCAGACGCAAGGCTATCAGGATGGTGGAATCACTGTGAAGGACAGGGACGGTGGTCCCCCCTCAGAACCCAGGGATCCAGCAATTGGCTGGAGATGAGAGAGGTGGCTGTTTGGTAAGAATTGCAAGGGTGAGCCATTCGAGTCTTTTCGGGCAATGCCAACAGGTTGGCCTACATGTTTCAGCAAGGAGGAATGGGCAACATGGGTCTCGTGGAGGAGGTGGAGGCACTGCTGCAGTGGTCAGAAGAGCATCTTGACGAGCTGTCAACAGTGCAAATTCTGGGAATAGAAGGTGTGGAGGCATAGCTTAATGGCTAGAGCACTGGCTTGGTATGCAACAGACCAGGGTTTGGATCCCACTGGTTCTCTTTGTGGCTGTGGGAAAGTCACTTAAGATATACTGCCACAAACAGTCTAGGGTCTGTATTGGCTAGGGAACAGCCCTGGGTAAGGGGCCATAGGCCAAGAGACCCTTTTGCAAGTGGTAAGTAGATGGGATACACTGGTCATAGACCTTGGGACGGCATATGCGCTGATCAAAAAGAAAATGTACAGACTTTCAGGCGATGCTTGCTTCGGCAGTACATATATTAGGATTGGACCCCTGCACAAGGATGACATGCAAATTCATGAACCATTTCCATATGTTTAAAGGAGAAGAGAAAGAAAGTTGGAGGGCCTTTAGGCCCTCATGCATGGTGACCCGCAGTGGGTCTTTGGTTTGTGTTTTCTTCAGTGGGCACTTCTAGGCCAGATAGTACAGCACGTCAAGGCTTGCAGGGGGTTTGGCCTCTGGGTTGCCCTAGATGGGTTGGGGAGCTCATGGTAGGTCATCCCGGTACGATTACCGGTGGATCGACCATGGCAGCTGTCAGTTCAAGAGAGTCGATTGACTTAGGGGCCTTTGCACGGGCTTCAGGTGAATCGACTCTTGCCTATGGCTGGCTCTTATGGCAGCTCAGTTCAGAGGGAGCAGCTAGTCAGGGCCAGTTCTCATGACATTCCGAAAGGCCTGGAGGTGGTCCTCTCTCTCTTTCTTTCTTCTTTCTGGGATATGTTTCTGGCGCAAGGTTCAGGCCTGATGCGCAGAGACGGCTTGTTGGCCGTGCTCAGCCATGGTGCAGGGTGTGGCGGCCTTTCCTTGAAGGTATGGGTAGAAACCCTCTCTTGTCTTAGGGGCAGGCTCCAAGGAGTTTCTTGGGGTTGCACCCAGATGTGGTATGGTCCCAGAAAGCAGTTAAGCATATCTGCCCATTGATCCAGTCCTTCGTCCCTTCTTGAGATCTTGACCTGGGGCTGACAACACTGCCAAAGTAAGATTTGGACCTTCTGGTCAGTTCTTCCCAAAAGTCTTAACAATGTTGCGGGTGGCTGTTGGCTCCATCCAGAGAATTGCGGAGCTTTAGGCTCGCTCGTGCAGGAAGTCTTTCCAATCCATCTCAAAGAAGGTGTGGTTCGCAGACCATTTCCATTCCTATGGCCAAAGATGGTATCCATGTTTCCCTGGAATTTTGTTAATCTCCCTGCCGGTGCTCTCAGGGGTGCAGGAAAGAGATACTGTTCCACCCTTGAGTTGTTCGAGTGTACGGTGAAGACTGCATCATTATTAAAGAGAAAAGACCCACTTAGCCAATCGGATTGGTTGTTTGCTTGGGTTGGAGGGCCAAAGTTTCCCCTCCACGGGGATTAGCGGGGCTATCGCATCAGAGTATGTGTTGTAGTGTAGCTGCCTGGTCATGCCTTGGCAAGGCAGAATGAGTTAGCTGTGCAGGTGACAGGGGATACCAGGTTTCGAGCGGCGATGAGTCAGGCCGGAATCGTGGGTCCCTCCCATTGATAGAACTGCTCCATTACATCCCAGAGGTGTGGGACTGGACTGGAGGTATGATAAGGAAAGTGAAATTAGACCTTACCTGCTAATTGGTGTTCCTTGAGTAACTCCAGTCAAGTCCCGGAACCCACCCACGTGTTTCCAGATGGCTCAGTCGCGTGACCCCGGACCTGAAGGATATTGTATGGTTCAGGGGTTTGGGCAGATCAGAGATCCCGAGGGAAATGGGAAGTTTCTGGTGGTACTGTGGTCCCTCAGTCCGTTGTTTTTTCTTTACAGGCAAAGTATATGGTTGGCCATTTGTTTGTACATCAGCAGTGCACAGGTAAGCCTATTCATGCTGAGGAGAAAGAGAGCCCTCCTCATTCTCTAGGCTTAGGGTCCCAGAGTTATATAGTTTATGCAGTTGTTTACAGTGTTTGACTACTTACTGGTTGCTATTGTGAGTCTGCTTTGTTAGTAGATTAGTGTGACTGGTAGGAGGAGCTAACTGCCTAAGCACGCCAAGGTCATCAAAAGCTGACATGCTCAGTCTCCAAGCTGCTGGAAGGGGAGCACAACTCAGAGGTACGGGACTGGACTGGGGTTACTCAAGGAACACCAATTAGCAGGTAAAGTCTAATTTCACTATACATGGCAAAGCTTAAATTTGGCTCTTAGCCAATCACAGTAATAGGTTAGTTTAATTCCTATTTATGGCATCTGCATCATAGCTTAACACATGCTTTCTTTGTTCTCTCAGGAGTAGCCAAGTAGCCATCTTAAGCACATGGCTTGAAACAATGGACACAGCCCTAGGAATCTGATTTAGGGCTTAACTCTCCCTATCCTCCCTAAGAAGAAATCAAGTCTTCTGGAGGAAAGAATGGCAGAAATATCAGCAGTGGTTCCCCCTCTTCAGCACTGATCCCTAGATTGACAAAGTTAAATAGACAGAAGAGCAAGGCAAAAGATGACTTGACCCTTCATTTGTAGAACCATCTTTTATTAAATAGCCCTACACCGGCAGTGTTTCAGCTCATGCACCTTCATCAGGGGGATTGTCCATGACCTCTAACAGATACAAACATAAAAATATTAAAACCTAATAACATAAAACCATAAATAAACATAAGCCATAAAATAATAATGATAAGGACAGCCATAATAAAGAACATAATAAAAATATTTTAAATGATAAGCAAGCGATGACACGGTAAAAGAGGAGAAAATGAAAAGTAATATTATTAACCATTGTTTTAAAACCAACATGAAATTTTAAAATTTTGTGTACATGTGTTTGGATAGAGGATTACATCATAAAACCTAAATCTAGCTGGGGCTATAAAGATTAAGGAAACCTATAATAGCCATAAAAACTTAACCTTTGGGGAATAAAACAATTCTTAGTATTGCAAACAAAACAGCGTTATACACAAGTAAGAAAAATAAAGACATCTTACTGTAGAATGCTAAGCTGGAAACAAAAGCAGTTTGAAATCAGGGGAATAAAAACACCATAGACAACTTCTAAAGCTTGAAGATAACAGGCATATCACATCAGATCATGTAAGTACATCAGATATTTATACAAATTTGAAAAACATGAAAGGTAAAATATCAGTATCATATAACAGACATTTGTCCCTACAAGCTAAGAGAAGCACGGAGAAGGAGCAGTGCCAAGCACTGAAATATGTGAAAATGATCGCACAGCTATGCTTACCCAAATGCAAGTAATAGCTAATGCAGGCATCTAATGAAACTGTGCCGACAAAACGCTGCTAATTTAAAACCCTTGTTTGGTTGGAAAACTGAAGGAAACCCCAGTGATGAAACAGATCACATCACCATTCTTCTAAGTGGAACCTATCCTTAAAGAGACAAAAAACACTAAAAAGAAATTTAAAAAGAAATGTGAGAAATGTAAAAATTGCTTTGTAAAGTATATAATGTTGTAGATTCAGCACTGTTTAAAACCAATGTGAATTTAACATCTAAATATACTGATACCGACAAACAGAGCACCAAGAAACCAGTGTCTGGAGTGGTAATTTCTTGTCTCAAATATGAGCATTTTAAATCTAATTTTAGAACATCTACATATATAATACATTAAGGCCCCGATTCTATAAGGCATATAGCGGGATGTGCAGCCCCATTATCCGTCTTCCCGGAATGCTGCCTCCCGTCCCCACTGCATACACAGAGCTGTTGGCATGCTGTGGGCAACAGGGGCAGCATAGAGGCGGAGTGAGCAAACCATGGGTGAGAGTGACCCCCGGACATACAGGGCCAATTCCAGTGACGGCCCTGTACGTCCAGGGATCAAAATCATCCAAGACCTCCTGCAATCAAAAGACCTGGACATTCTCTGTATTACTGAAATATGGATCACAGAAATGGACATCATACTCCTAAGCAGGCTCACACCAAATGGATACAACATATACCAATGCCCCAGAACCCAACGATGAGGAGGCGGGGTCATAGCCAAGAAAAACATTAACCTACGGTTCCAGGCAAACAAAAGCACCAATAAATCTGACTCCCTCTCCGTCTCCAACAAAAAGACCACAATCTGCCTCATATATAGGACACAAACCAATACCAGTGAACTATCAACAATTCTGGACACAGTTATAACAGCTGCAAGAACAGGAAAAGAATTAATATTCCAGGAGACTTCAACCTCCCCTCCCTCCACCAGAACCATCACAATCCTTCCTTCAAGCCATGACAGCAATGGATCTAGCTGAACTAATACGCGCTCCCATTCACACAAAAGGAAACACACTGGACTTAATCTTCTTCAATAGCCATAAGGAACAACCAAACATCCACAACTCAATACAAGTACTCCCAGTACCATGGTCGGACCACAAACTCATTGAGTTTTCACTCCCACAAGGCCCCACCTGTACAAGTCCCGATCTGCAACAAGCAACCAGAAGAAGATTTAAACCATTTAACAAGGATGGATTCCTCAATGAAACCATCAAACATCTGCCTAGAAACTCCACCGACTCTGAAGTTCTCATAGAGATTTGGAACAACACCATCTGAAAAGCAGCAATCACCCCCAATACCACAAACAAAAACTATAGCAAAAACAATGACACACAAAAAGCAACACAGGACCAGCTGGTATACTCCAACCCTCCGACACCTAAAAAGACAACGCTTCAGATATGAAAGAAAATGGTGAAAAACAAAGCAAAAAAGAGACAAAGCATAATATCTACAGTTGATGAAGGAATACCATATCGAAACAAAGTAAAGCGAGAACACCACACCAAACTACTAAAAACCGCCATCAACCAACCAAGAGAACTTCTCCATTGTGTAACAGCTAACAAAAACTCCAGCCGCCGATAACCAAGAAACCAAGATCACCCATCAACAACTTGCCCAACACTACAAACAGCTACAATCGCAACCAAAAAACAACACGCCACCTACCACCAAGAATGAACACACAGACACCTGGAGTTCTTTCACAACCATGGACAATAGCATAGACACCTGGAGGTCATTCAACCAAATCAATGAAAGACAAATAGAGAACACCATAACAAACCTAAACACAACAACATCCCCCCTGGATCCCTGCCCCACATCATGGATAAAGGCAACCAAAAAGGAACTCAGCGAAATAATTACTAAACTCACACAAGAGATACTTGAACAAGGAATCATGCCCACAAGCCTGAAAACCTTCTCCATCCGTCCTACACTGAAAAAAACAACCCTGTATGCATCAGACCCGGTATCATATAGACCAATTGTAAGTCTACCCTTAACAGCAACAGTCATAGAGAAAACGGTACAACACCAACTACAAGAACAGATTGACTGACACGATCTCTTGGATACCCAGCAGCACGGCTTCCGACCTCAATATGGAGTAGAAACATTATTAACTACATTAATAAACAAACTCACCCAAGGAATACAGCGGACCAATCAAGGCATCCTATTAATCTTCCTAGACATTTCATCGGCCTTCAACACTGTCAATCCCCAAATACTACTACAATGCTTTCACAAAATTGGAATACAAGGAACTACTCACAAATGGTTCATATCCTACCTCACCGACAGACATTAGCTGATAAGGAATGGAAACAACTCCTCAGCCCCATACAAACAAACCTAAGGTGTTCCGCAGGGATCCACCCTTTCTGCCATGCTCTTCAACCTATACCTGCGACCCCTCTGCTCAATGATAAGAACACACAAACTAAACCACCATGTCTATGCTGATGACCAATAGACACACATCATCCCGAAATCACAGTCCACTAAGAATGCTTCACCAAAGTAACAAAGTGGCTAACAGAAAATAACCTCCAAATGAACAATAACAAGACAGAGGCCCTCTATGTGACAAGAGACAGTGCATTCACCCCATCTCCCATGATAACAATGAACAACATCCCAATTAAAACTAAAACCGAGGTGAAATACCTAGGAATCCCCATTGACCAACACCTAACCTTCAAAACGCACATAAGCAAAACCACCCAAACAATTTATTTCAAGGCAAAGACACTCCAGCACCTCTGACCACTTCTTGAACCAAAAGACTTCTGTACGGTATTCCAAGCATCAATAATACCTTACCTGGACTACTGCAATGCCATCTTCCAAGGACTGCCTCATTCCACACTTCTACCTCTTCAGACAGCTTTCCACTCAATAGCAAGAATCATACTAATAGCAACAAGAAATGAACATATAACCCCAATAATCAACAGCTTCACTGGCTCCTCCTGCAGAGCCACATAACATTCAAAACCATCATGCTCACTCACAAAGCAATCCATTCAGACCACCCACACAATTACGATCACTCATGCAGCCATCACAACCTCACAGAGCTAGGCGAGGCTCAACAATACATACTCTCAACATCCCCCTCCTCAGCCAAATCAAACCAACAAGCTTGTAAAAGAGCCTTTCAACTCTACACACCATCAATATGGAACAGACTGACGGACCATTTCAGGAATATCATGAACCTCAAGACTTTCCGCAAAAAGGTTACAAACGTGTCTCTTTACCAAACACTTCCACACAAGTGAATAACCCCCCACCTGATGGACAATGCACACCCATCTTGAACAAATTGTAATGAAACCTGTATATAGTTAAGAGCCAATGCTCTTGGATCCCATGTTGTACATAGTTTAATACTAATGTTTCAATGTAAGTTACATCTTCAGTTCTATGTAATCTGCCTTGACCCTGAAAAAGGCGGTATATAAATACAGCTAAATAAAATAAATGTCATAAAACATGTGGAGGCACATTCAGAAATGTATGTCCCTGGGCCATCTGGACATTTAGACATCCAGATGGCTTGAGGATGCACTCGATTCTGCTCCCGCAGGGGCTAGACATTCCCACAGGAGCAAAATCGCAGCACAGTGGCTGGATGTCTGGAAGGTGCCCCGATTCAGGCATCCTGGACGTCCAGCCACTTCCCCAGCTAACTCAGCCAGGCTCCTCCATGAAGCAGCAGTGACATGGCGTCCTGTTGTCATGCCACCTTGGCACCATGAAGGAGCCGTGATCACCGGCCACCACCAACAACATTCGTTTTCTGCAGCCCGACACCCGATCGGGTCTCCCATGGCCGGGGCCAGGCTGCGGGGGATCTCCTGGAGCCCTTCACCTCTTCAGTCCAGCCCAGCTCCACCATCCCCCGATGTCCAGAGGAACTTATTCCACCTCTGAGGAAGCTCTGTGGCCATCAGTGCGATCTGGACATTTAGCAGGTCTGGACGTCCGGATCAGATGTTCAGACCTTCTAAACAAAGATCAGAATCTACCCCCATAGACCCTTAAGATTAGCTATAGCCCCTACTAAAATGAATAAAAATAAGTAAAAAGAATGAATAACAAAGTGAATGAATAAAAAAGGGGGGATATTCAAAGAGTAAAACATAAAACCACAAATTGAAATATATAAAAAAGTATATTTAAAAGAGGGGGGGAAGGAAGTAAAAGGGAGGTGGGAGGGGGAGGGGGAAAGGGAGGAAGAGAAAGAGAGGAAGAGAAGGGGTGAATCTATATGTAAAACATGATAATAAATAGTGATTTAAAATATGGCATTACCCTAAAAATATCTATATTGATCAAAGCTAAAAGTAGTGGGATAAATAAAAAAGGTTTTGGTGGTTAACAAAAACATTTTTCTTTCTGATTTTTCGAATTGTGATACAGAACATGTAATTTATGTTGTGATCTGTCCATGTAATCTGCTATATGTGGGCAAAACGAAACGTAGTATTCATATCAGGATGATTGAACACAAAAGCTGCCTGAGAAAACAGATTACGGACAAGCCCCTAGTTCAGGGGTCTCAAACTCAAATTGCTTTGAGGGCCAAATGAGGACTTGTAGAGTAACCCGGGGGCCGCACAAGACGCGGGCCTCATTTGCATAAGGGGCATCATTTGCATAAATATTTGCATAATGTTACCATATACTAACTTTTAGTAAACATGCCTCTTAATGAGTGTATGGATAGAGAAAGACTAAAAGATTTCTACATTACTATAAACCAGTGCCAACCGCCAGGCACATTAGGAACTACTAGAAACACTGCTCATTTAGAACCCATAGCAAACCTGCCATATCCTAACAGCACTACCAGGACTCACAAAGCACCATACCCTAACTATCAAAAGGCAACACTGCAAATATTAAATCAATACATTTCAGAGAACAACAATACATGACCTACTGGGGAAAGAGAACAAGTGGCAATGTCAAATAGGAATTACATAAACAGAATACCTCAGCTCAGTTACACATGCAGAACATACACCATCACCAAACAAGGAATCACAATTTAGAAACAGGAAGACAATAATTAAACTGGGAACACCAAAAGCCAAACTTAGAATGTACAACACTGTAGAAATAAAACTATAAATTAATTTCCTCTTGTATTAAATAAAGTGCAGACGTTAAAGATGCACATTTCCAAGAGCTGACATATTTCAGTTAATAAATTCAAAATATAGATATTTTTCTACCTTTTGTGCATTTTTTTTTCAGTTGCAATTGTTCCAGCCACTTTCTACTGGTTTCTTCATGTCTTCTGCTAACGCTTGTCACCCTTACACCCACTCCCTAACCTTGAGGGTTAAGGAGGGATGGGCCTTGTGTAGTTGTGGGGGCCAATTAAAGTCGGGAACAAGAAATTTATATACAAGGATTTTATTTTCCCCGCTCCTTGGTGGTCAGGAACAGGTGAGAAGGTTTAAGCAAACAGGAAATGTACAAAACAAAGGCTGTCAATGCTGTGCTTCAAAACATGCTTCTCTGAGGAAAACACATTACCTCATGTGTCTTCTCCGTGCAGTATTCACAAAGTGCTTTGTAAGAAACAATATTGTTTTCCCTTGCAATTGGGATACAGTCCAGCTTATTTCAAACTTCAATAAGCTTCCCTTTTCAATTGCTCAAAAACAGAATTTCTTTTCATATGCTTTTCTCCTATTCTGGGTTTAGCATAACCAGAATCAAACTGCCAGGTATAAACATTCAAGCTTTGCATTAATCAGTTTTCTCAATTAGCCCAATTGAGCAGTCCATCGGCTGATTAATTTCAAGCATGGGCCGTGGAGCCAATGTGGGAATTCCTATTCCAGGATTAGTCCGGGCCTGAATGTTAGCTTCTTCTGAAACAGCTCTTTTATTCAAGAATTGTCTAAATTCACTCAGGAGTTGCTCTGCCTGTCTCCTAGCAGGACTAATGGGTAAATCTGCTCCTGGCTGGGGCAGGTAGTTATCTGCTCTTGGTAAGCAAACACTGCTCTCCCTCTTTAGACAGTCTGTGTCCGTGGTGGAGTTACCCCTCCCCCACTTATCTCCGTTAGTGAGAGGTGTAATCACAGGTTCCTTTAAACAAGCTCTGCCTTTAAGAAAAGGTTCAAAGGTAGGACTTCCAGTATCAAGATAGCCTAATCTCTCTGTAAATAATTTGGCTGGGTTTCTTTCGTCAGCTTGCTTGTTAAAAGCAGGAATTACTGGCTGAGAAAAGCTTGGCTTACTTAGAGAGGTTTCAGGCTGTAACCTACGTCTTTCAGCTTGTCTAAAACTATCCTGTACTTTATAATCAGGCTTCTCTCTTTCTGAGTGGTAAAACTTAGGAAAGGAATTAAGAGCAGCAGGTACCTTAGAATGAGAGCGGTCAGAAAATGCCTTGCCAGCGTGCCTTTCTCTCCAAGGGTAAAAACTGTTTCTCCACAACGTGGGCTTCCCACCTGGTTCAGGATCAGTTCCCCTTCTGTTGCAGCTGGGCAGTGTTTCTGTAGCAGGGTCAAAGGGTTCTGCAATCAAGAGAGCTTCTTGCCTTCCCAATGCCTTTTGCCTTCTCTCTTGTGGATTCAAACCACCATTCCTTCTCAATCCGTTTGTAGTGCTCAGTTCTCCATTCCTTCTCATTAGCGTCTTGCTTATTCCACTCGTGCTCCTCATTCCCCAACTATCTGTGTCTTCACTCTCTCTGCTTAACAAGGGGCCCCTGCTCTGGGAAGCCCGCCTCCTACTAGGGCGTGCCCAATCCACAGCTCTGCTTCTCTCCTCCCCTGAGGTGAGCTGATTGGTTGCCTGTAAGTTGTGCTGAGAGTGGAAAACTCTGTCTTTTCTTGCAGTACCTGAACTAACCAGAGGGTCAGTATCAGTTTGCATGGCTTCTGCATTTGCCGCTGCGTCACAGATCCCCCCCTTAAGATATCACGGGCTGTTTTAGGAGAATCCGGACAGCACGCGATACGACTTATAGTCTCCGGGCTAGTACGCGGCACTGAATGCATTCGTCTCGGAGAGGCTATCGTGGCTACTTGGGCTAAGGCTACCCTATCATGCCAGGGCTTTAACAAATTAATATGGTAGACTTGCCTTCGAACCTTTCTGTTCTCCACTAAGTAAGAAACGGGTCCTACGGGACGTATAACCCGACATGGGCCCTTCCATTGGCTTTCAAATTTGGGCTCTGTCCCAGCCACCATCACTATAACTTTCTCTCCACTCAAAAGCTGTCTTTCCTTAGTGTTCCTATCGTAATAGGATTTTTGCTTGCCCTGACTTCTTTGTAAATTTTCTACCGCAACCTTTGAAGTTCGGCGCAGCCGCTTTTTCAAGTCCCTTAGGAACTCGGGGACCTCTACCTCCCTGGCATCTGGTTCCACCCACTGTTCCTTTAGGATGTCCAAAATCCCCCGGGGAGACCTCCCATACAACAGCTCATAGGGTGCTGTTCCCAATGAAGCCTGTTTCCTTTCCCTACAGGCGTAGAGAACAAAAGGGAGCATTATATCCCACTGGTCCGACTCACCCTCCAGACTCCTACGTAGCATTTGTTTAATTGTTTGGTTTTGTCTTTCAACCAAACCATTCGTCTGGGGGTGGTATGCGGCTGTCTTAATATGTTGGATGCCGAAGGCATCCCATACTTGCATGAGGTACTTCGAAAGGAAGTTACTCCCCCTGTCGGTGAGGACTTCCCTTGGAAACCCGACTTCACAAAATAGCTTGATTAGCTCAGTAGCTATTATTTTTGCTGAAGTGGAGCGAAGTGGCATGGCCCACGGGAATCGTGTGGCATGGTCCACTACCACCAAGATATAACGAAAACCTCGCGGAGTTTTGATCAATGGTCCCACTATATCTATCCCTATCCTCTGGATGGGCTCTTTGATCACCGGTGACGGTATCATTGGGACATCCCTGGGATGGCTTGCGGAGACACGTTGGCACGTGGGGCAAGCCTCACAGAACCGGGTCATCTCTTTAAAAACCCCCGGCCAGTAAAATCGGGCCAATATCTGATCAAGGGTCCCCTGACTGCCCTTGTGTCCCCCTACCGGATGGTCATGGGCCAACCGTAGTACGATATTCTTAAAAGTAGTGGGTACTACCAATTGTTTTCTACTGTCCCCCGTAAAAGGATTCTTACTTTCCCTATAAAGGATCCCTGACGTGAGGATAAATCTAGGCAGTGTATCCCTAGGGTCCTGGGCCCACTTAAAAGCATGTGTGAGAGCGGGGTCTGCTTGCTGCTCTTTCGGGAATGATGGAAATTTTTGCATCAATTCTTCCGGTACCCATGGCAGCTCTTGCCCTGCCTGCACTTCAGACCTATTTCTAGAGCGGGACTGTTTTCTTTCCGTTTCTTTCTCCGCTTTGCCCTTCTTCACCCTGGGATCAGGAGGGATCACTAACTTGTCATCAGCAGGAAGGGCTTCTCCCGTATCCTCTGATGTACCTTCCTGTGGATCTAGGGCTGAGGTCTGGGCTCTTGTGGAGACCATGGCTCCCTTCTCCTGTAACTCTCTCTTTATTTCCCTATAAAACTGGGGCCAGTTCCTGCCTAGAATCACTGCATGCGGGAGGCGTGGGACCACAGCAAGTGGGATATCTCTTTGTGCCCCTAAGCCCGCTATATGTAGACTGTAGACGGGGTAAGAAGATGTTCCCCCATGGACGCACCTTATCTTTACCTCATCTATGGGGTGTATTATTTCTGGGGCTTCTCTAGCTTCTATGGCCTTCCAGAATTCCTCGGATATCATGCTTAATTCAGCACCCGAGTCCAGCAAAGCTTGAGTGGTTATACCTTGCACGCACACAGCTAGTAGAAAACCTGGCCTGTCCTCTACATAGGTATCAGCTACTAAGGCATTCTTTATCAAGCAATGCTTTTGCATATGGCCTACTTGCCCACACTTAAAACATCGCATTTTACCTATAGAACTTTTTCTACCAGGTATGGACATTTTTTACTGGATCCTCTGGGACCCTTCGCCGCCTTTCTGATCCGCTGCTGCCATATTCAGAGAAGGGGTTGCTAGCTCTCTGGGCCATTAACTCTGCCTCCATGTATCTCTCTGAGAGAGCAACCGCTTCCTGGGGGTTCTTGCAGTTCTGCAGGATCAGGAAGGTGCGAATTTCCTGTGGCAATGCTTCCATATATTGCTCCAATATTAAATCATCTAATATAGATTCTACAGATCTCCCTTCGGGAGTCAACCATTTGTATAGTAAAGCTCTTATTCGGTGATATAGAGTTTTGGGAGTTTCACTCGGCCCGAGCCTCACATTCCTTAGACGAGTGTGATATACGAGTGGAGTGAGACCCAATCTTTCCCGAATGGCCTTTTTCAACTCCTCAAAGTTTCCAGCTAAGTCTGGAGGCATGGCTCTGTATGCTGCTCTCGCTTCCCCAGTAAGGGATGCAGCTAGCCTTAAGGCCCAATGCTCTCTTGGCCATAAGCTCAGGCGTGCCACCCTCTCAAAGCTCTCTAAGTAGTCATCTATGTCATCCTGACTAGATAAAGGTCCAAAATTGAACAAAGTCCCTGTTGGCATATTAACAGCTGATATCATATTAGCCCCTAAGGAACCTGCTTCCGACGCTGGAACAGTGTCCTGCTTCTGTCCTTTTACATACTCCTCCAACAGAGCAAGAAGCGGTTGTTGCTGCTCCTTTAAGGACGCGTTGGCCCTCTGCTGCGCCTCCAGCGCTAGCTCGGCTTGTCGCTCAAATTGTGTCGCCATCCACTGGATGATGTCTTTTGGATCCATCGCCATCCTTGGGACTCACTGAAATGTAAACAGAAACAAACAGGAACCCAAGTGCGGTATCTTTGACACTCTCCGGGATTTCCTCCAGAAATAAACCTTTTTCTTTTTTTTTTTTTCCTCCCCCAGCTATCACTAGGGGTCACCCTCTGCCTCGGTATCCACACAACCCCGGGGTGTGTACCCGTTACCTGGCTCAGGTGTGTATCAAGCCTTCAGGAAATGGCTCCTGCAGCCCTCTGCGATCCCTCCTCCACTGCTGGGCCTTGTCAGCTCTTCAGCCGGGGTCCACTGGAAAGAAGAGGTTCTCTGCAGCTCCTGATGCAACTCCTTCTGCGCCTGCGCTGACATCCTCAGTGCGACGCCACTTGTCACCCTTACACCCACTCCCTAACCTTGAGGGTTAAGGAGGGATGGGCCTTGTGTAGTTGTGGGGGCCAATTAAAGTCGGGAACAAGAAATTTATATACAAGGATTTTATTTTCCCCGCTCCTTGGTGGTCAGGAACAGGTGAGAAGGTTTAAGCAAACAGGAAATGTACAAAACAAAGGCTGTCAATGCTGTGCTTCAAAACATGCTTCTCTGAGGAAAACACATTACCTCATGTGTCTTCTCCGTGCAGTATTCACAAAGTGCTTTGTAAGAAACAATATTGTTTTCCCTTGCAATTGGGATACAGTCCAGCTTATTTCAAACTTCAATAAGCTTCCCTTTTCAATTGCTCAAAAACAGAATTTCTTTTCATATGCTTTTCTCCTATTCTGGGTTTAGCATAACCAGAATCAAACTGCCAGGTATAAACATTCAAGCTTTGCATTAATCAGTTTTCTCAATTAGCCCAATTGAGCAGTCCATCGGCTGATTAATTTCAAGCATGGGCCGTGGAGCCAATGTGGGAATTCCTATTCCAGGATTAGTCCGGGCCTGAATGTTAGCTTCTTCTGAAACAGCTCTTTTATTCAAGAATTGTCTAAATTCACTCAGGAGTTGCTCTGCCTGTCTCCTAGCAGGACTAATGGGTAAATCTGCTCCTGGCTGGGGCAGGTAGTTATCTGCTCTTGGTAAGCAAACACTGCTCTCCCTCTTTAGACAGTCTGTGTCCGTGGTGGAGTTACCCCTCCCCCACTTATCTCCGTTAGTGAGAGGTGTAATCACAGGTTCCTTTAAACAAGCTCTGCCTTTAAGAAAAGGTTCAAAGGTAGGACTTCCAGTATCAAGATAGCCTAATCTCTCTGTAAATAATTTGGCTGGGTTTCTTTCGTCAGCTTGCTTGTTAAAAGCAGGAATTACTGGCTGAGAAAAGCTTGGCTTACTTAGAGAGGTTTCAGGCTGTAACCTACGTCTTTCAGCTTGTCTAAAACTATCCTGTACTTTATAATCAGGCTTCTCTCTTTCTGAGTGGTAAAACTTAGGAAAGGAATTAAGAGCAGCAGGTACCTTAGAATGAGAGCGGTCAGAAAATGCCTTGCCAGCGTGCCTTTCTCTCCAAGGGTAAAAACTGTTTCTCCACAACGTGGGCTTCCCACCTGGTTCAGGATCAGTTCCCCTTCTGTTGCAGCTGGGCAGTGTTTCTGTAGCAGGGTCAAAGGGTTCTGCAATCAAGAGAGCTTCTTGCCTTCCCAATGCCTTTTGCCTTCTCTCTTGTGGATTCAAACCACCATTCCTTCTCAATCCGTTTGTAGTGCTCAGTTCTCCATTCCTTCTCATTAGCGTCTTGCTTATTCCACTCGTGCTCCTCATTCCCCAACTATCTGTGTCTTCACTCTCTCTGCTTAACAAGGGGCCCCTGCTCTGGGAAGCCCGCCTCCTACTAGGGCGTGCCCAATCCACAGCTCTGCTTCTCTCCTCCCCTGAGGTGAGCTGATTGGTTGCCTGTAAGTTGTGCTGAGAGTGGAAAACTCTGTCTTTTCTTGCAGTACCTGAACTAACCAGAGGGTCAGTATCAGTTTGCATGGCTTCTGCATTTGCCGCTGCGTCACAGATCCCCCCCTTAAGATATCACGGGCTGTTTTAGGAGAATCCGGACAGCACGCGATACGACTTATAGTCTCCGGGCTAGTACGCGGCACTGAATGCATTCGTCTCGGAGAGGCTATCGTGGCTACTTGGGCTAAGGCTACCCTATCATGCCAGGGCTTTAACAAATTAATATGGTAGACTTGCCTTCGAAACTTTCTGTTCTCCACTAAGTAAGAAACGGGTCCTACGGGACGTATAACCCGACATGGGCCCTTCCATTGGCTTTCAAATTTGGGCTCTGTCCCAGCCACCATCACTATAACTTTCTCTCCACTCAAAAGCTGTCTTTCCTTAGTGTTCCTATCGTAATAGGATTTTTGCTTGCCCTGACTTCTTTGTAAATTTTCTACCGCAACCTTTGAAGTTCGGCGCAGCCGCTTTTTCAAGTCCCTTAGGAACTCGGGGACCTCTACCTCCCTGGCATCTGGTTCCACCCACTGTTCCTTTAGGATGTCCAAAATCCCCCGGGGAGACCTCCCATACAACAGCTCATAGGGTGCTGTTCCCAATGAAGCCTGTTTCCTTTCCCTACAGGCGTAGAGAACAAAAGGGAGCATTATATCCCACTGGTCCGACTCACCCTCCAGACTCCTGCGTAGCATTTGTTTAATTGTTTGGTTTTGTCTTTCAACCAAACCATTCGTCTGGGGGTGGTATGCGGCTGTCTTAATATGTTGGATGCCGAAGGCATCCCATACTTGCATGAGGTACTTCGAAAGGAAGTTACTCCCCCTGTCGGTGAGGACTTCCCTTGGAAACCCGACTTCACAAAATAGCTTGATTAGCTCAGTAGCTATTATTTTTGCTGAAGTGGAGCGAAGTGGCATGGCCCACGGGAATCGTGTGGCATGGTCCACTACCACCAAGATATAACGAAAACCTCGCGGAGTTTTGATCAATGGTCCCACTATATCTATCCCTATCCTCTGGATGGGCTCTTTGATCACCGGTGACGGTATCATTGGGACATCCCTGGGATGGCTTGCGGAGACACGTTGGCACGTGGGGCAAGCCTCACAGAACCGGGTCATCTCTTTAAAAACCCCCGGCCAGTAAAATCGGGCCAATATCTGATCAAGGGTCCCCTGACTGCCCTTGTGTCCCCCTACCGGATGGTCATGGGCCAACCGTAGTACGATATTCTTAAAAGTAGTGGGTACTACCAATTGTTTTCTACTGTCCCCCGTAAAAGGATTCTTACTTTCCCTATAAAGGATCCCTGACGTGAGGATAAATCTAGGCAGTGTATCCCTAGGGTCCTGGGCCCACTTAAAAGCATGTGTGAGAGCGGGGTCTGCTTGCTGCTCTTTCGGGAATGATGGAAATTTTTGCATCAATTCTTCCGGTACCCATGGCAGCTCTTGCCCTGCCTGCACTTCAGACCTATTTCTAGAGCGGGACTGTTTTTCTTTCCGTTTCTCCGCTTTGCCCTTCTTCACCCTGGGATCAGGAGGGATCACTAACTTGTCATCAGCAGGAAGGGCTTCTCCCGTATCCTCTGATGTACCTTCCTGTGGATCTAGGGCTGAGGTCTGGGCTCTTGTGGAGACCATGGCTCCCTTCTCCTGTAACTCTCTCTTTATTTCCCTATAAAACTGGGGCCAGTTCCTGCCTAGAATCACTGCATGCGGGAGGCGTGGGACCACAGCAAGTGGGATATCTCTTTGTGCCCCTAAGCCCGCTATATGTAGACTGTAGACGGGGTAAGAAGATGTTCCCCCATGGACGCACCTTATCTTTACCTCATCTATGGGGTGTATTATTTCTGGGGCTTCTCTAGCTTCTATGGCCTTCCAGAATTCCTCGGATATCATGCTTAATTCAGCACCCGAGTCCAGCAAAGCTTGAGTGGTTATACCTTGCACGCACACAGCTAGTAGAAAACCTGGCCTGTCCTCTACATAGGTATCAGCTACTAAGGCATTCTTTATCAAGCAATGCTTTTGCATATGGCCTACTTGCCCACACTTAAAACATCGCATTTTACCTATAGAACTTTTTCTACCAGGTATGGACATTTTTACTGGATCCTCTGGGACCCTTCGCCGCCTTTCTGATCCGCTGCTGCCATATTCAGAGAAGGGGTTGCTAGCTCTCTGGGCCATTAACTCTGCCTCCATGTATCTCTCTGAGAGAGCAACCGCTTCCTGGGGGTTCTTGCAGTTCTGCAGGATCAGGAAGGTGCGAATTTCCTGTGGCAATGCTTCCATATATTGCTCCAATATTAAATCATCTAATATAGATTCTACAGATCTCCCTTCGGGAGTCAACCATTTGTATAGTAAAGCTCTTATTCGGTGATATAGAGTTTTGGGAGTTTCACTCGGCCCGAGCCTCACATTCCTTAGACGAGTGTGATATACGAGTGGAGTGAGACCCAATCTTTCCCGAATGGCCTTTTTCAACTCCTCAAAGTTTCCAGCTAAGTCTGGAGGCATGGCTCTGTATGCTGCTCTCGCTTCCCCAGTAAGGGATGCAGCTAGCCTTAAGTCCCAATGCTCTCTTGGCCATAAGCTCAGGCGTGCCACCCTCTCAAAGCTCTCTAAGTAGTCATCTATGTCATCCTGACTAGATAAAGGTCCAAAATTGAACAAAGTCCCTGTTGGCATATTAACAGCTGATATCATATTAGCCCCTAAGGAACCTGCTTCCGACGCTGGAACAGTGTCCTGCTTCTGTCCTTTTACATACTCCTCCAACAGAGCAAGAAGCGGTTGTTGCTGCTCCTTTAAGGACGCGTTGGCCCTCTGCTGCGCCTCCAGCGCTAGCTCGGCTTGTCGCTCAAATTGTGTCGCCATCCACTGGATGATGTCTTTTGGATCCATCGCCATCCTTGGGACTCACTGAAATGTAAACAGAAACAAACAGGAACCCAAGTGCGGTATCTTTGACACTCTCCGGGATTTCCTCCAGAAATAAACCTTTTTCTTTTTTTTTTTTCCTCCCCCAGCTATCACTAGGGGTCACCCTCTGCCTCGGTATCCACACAACCCCGGGGTGTGTACCCGTTACCTGGCTCAGGTGTGTATCAAGCCTTCAGGAAATGGCTCCTGCAGCCCTCTGCGATCCCTCCTCCACTGCTGGGCCTTGTCAGCTCTTCAGCCGGGGTCCACTGGAAAGAAGAGGTTCTCTGCAGCTCCTGATGCAACTCCTTCTGCGCCTGCGCTGACATCCTCAGTGCGACGCCACTTGTCACCCTTACACCCACTCCCTAACCTTGAGGGTTAAGGAGGGATGGGCCTTGTGTAGTTGTGGGGGCCAATTAAAGTCGGGAACAAGAAATTTATATACAAGGATTTTATTTTCCCCGCTCCTTGGTGGTCAGGAACAGGTGAGAAGGTTTAAGCAAACAGGAAATGTACAAAACAAAGGCTGTCAATGCTGTGCTTCAAAACATGCTTCTCTGAGGAAAACACATTACCTCATGTGTCTTCTCCGTGCAGTATTCACAAAGTGCTTTGTAAGAAACAATATTGTTTTCCCTTGCAATTGGGATACAGTCCAGCTTATTTCAAACTTCAATAAGCTTCCCTTTTCAATTGCTCAAAAACAGAATTTCTTTTCATATGCTTTTCTCCTATTCTGGGTTTAGCATAACCAGAATCAAACTGCCAGGTATAAACATTCAAGCTTTGCATTAATCAGTTTTCTCAATTAGCCCAATTGAGCAGTCCATCGGCTGATTAATTTCAAGCATGGGCCGTGGAGCCAATGTGGGAATTCCTATTCCAGGATTAGTCCGGGCCTGAATGTTAGCTTCTTCTGAAACAGCTCTTTTATTCAAGAATTGTCTAAATTCACTCAGGAGTTGCTCTGCCTGTCTCCTAGCAGGACTAATGGGTAAATCTGCTCCTGGCTGGGGCAGGTAGTTATCTGCTCTTGGTAAGCAAACACTGCTCTCCCTCTTTAGACAGTCTGTGTCCGTGGTGGAGTTACCCCTCCCCCACTTATCTCCGTTAGTGAGAGGTGTAATCACAGGTTCCTTTAAACAAGCTCTGCCTTTAAGAAAAGGTTCAAAGGTAGGACTTCCAGTATCAAGATAGCCTAATCTCTCTGTAAATAATTTGGCTGGGTTTCTTTCGTCAGCTTGCTTGTTAAAAGCAGGAATTACTGGCTGAGAAAAGCTTGGCTTACTTAGAGAGGTTTCAGGCTGTAACCTACGTCTTTCAGCTTGTCTAAAACTATCCTGTACTTTATAATCAGGCTTCTCTCTTTCTGAGTGGTAAAACTTAGGAAAGGAATTAAGAGCAGCAGGTACCTTAGAATGAGAGCGGTCAGAAAATGCCTTGCCAGCGTGCCTTTCTCTCCAAGGGTAAAAACTGTTTCTCCACAACGTGGGCTTCCCACCTGGTTCAGGATCAGTTCCCCTTCTGTTGCAGCTGGGCAGTGTTTCTGTAGCAGGGTCAAAGGGTTCTGCAATCAAGAGAGCTTCTTGCCTTCCCAATGCCTTTTGCCTTCTCTCTTGTGGATTCAAACCACCATTCCTTCTCAATCCGTTTGTAGTGCTCAGTTCTCCATTCCTTCTCATTAGCGTCTTGCTTATTCCACTCGTGCTCCTCATTCCCCAACTATCTGTGTCTTCACTCTCTCTGCTTAACAAGGGGCCCCTGCTCTGGGAAGCCCGCCTCCTACTAGGGCGTGCCCAATCCACAGCTCTGCTTCTCTCCTCCCCTGAGGTGAGCTGATTGGTTGCCTGTAAGTTGTGCTGAGAGTGGAAAACTCTGTCTTTTCTTGCAGTACCTGAACTAACCAGAGGGTCAGTATCAGTTTGCATGGCTTCTGCATTTGCCGCTGCGTCACAGATCCCCCCTTAAGATATCACGGGCTGTTTTAGGAGAATCCGGACAGCACGCGATACGACTTATAGTCTCCGGGCTAGTACGCGGCACTGAATGCATTCGTCTCGGAGAGGCTATCGTGGCTACTTGGGCTAAGGCTACCCTATCATGCCAGGGCTTTAACAAATTAATATGGTAGACTTGCCTTCGAACCTTTCTGTTCTCCACTAAGTAAGAAACGGGTCCTACGGGACGTATAACCCGACATGGGCCCTTCCATTGGCTTTCAAATTTGGGCTCTGTCCCAGCCACCATCACTATAACTTTCTCTCCACTCAAAAGCTGTCTTTCCTTAGTGTTCCTATCGTAATAGGATTTTTGCTTGCCCTGACTTCTTTGTAAATTTTCTACCGCAACCTTTGAAGTTCGGCGCAGCCGCTTTTTCAAGTCCCTTAGGAACTCGGG
The DNA here is from genome assembly GCA_033557465.1 of Ichthyophis bannanicus. Lineage (NCBI taxonomy): Eukaryota > Metazoa > Chordata > Amphibia > Gymnophiona > Ichthyophiidae > Ichthyophis > Ichthyophis bannanicus. The sequence goes on from CM066036.1 coordinate 394,173,101, forward strand.
GACCTCTACCTCCCTGGCATCTGGTTCCACCCACTGTTCCTTTAGGATGTCCAAAATCCCCCGGGGAGACCTCCCATACAACAGCTCATAGGGTGCTGTTCCCAATGAAGCCTGTTTCCTTTCCCTACAGGCGTAGAGAACAAAAGGGAGCATTATATCCCACTGGTCCGACTCACCCTCCAGACTCCTACGTAGCATTTGTTTAATTGTTTGGTTTTGTCTTTCAACCAAACCATTCGTCTGGGGGTGGTATGCGGCTGTCTTAATATGTTGGATGCCGAAGGCATCCCATACTTGCATGAGGTACTTCGAAAGGAAGTTACTCCCCCTGTCGGTGAGGACTTCCCTTGGAAACCCGACTTCACAAAATAGCTTGATTAGCTCAGTAGCTATTATTTTTGCTGAAGTGGAGCGAAGTGGCATGGCCCACGGGAATCGTGTGGCATGGTCCACTACCACCAAGATATAACGAAAACCTCGCGGAGTTTTGATCAATGGTCCCACTATATCTATCCCTATCCTCTGGATGGGCTCTTTGATCACCGGTGACGGTATCATTGGGACATCCCTGGGATGGCTTGCGGAGACACGTTGGCACGTGGGGCAAGCCTCACAGAACCGGGTCATCTCTTTAAAAACCCCCGGCCAGTAAAATCGGGCCAATATCTGATCAAGGGTCCCCTGACTGCCCTTGTGTCCCCCTACCGGATGGTCATGGGCCAACCGTAGTACGATATTCTTAAAAGTAGTGGGTACTACCAATTGTTTTCTACTGTCCCCCGTAAAAGGATTCTTACTTTCCCTATAAAGGATCCCTGACGTGAGGATAAATCTAGGCAGTGTATCCCTAGGGTCCTGGGCCCACTTAAAAGCATGTGTGAGAGCGGGGTCTGCTTGCTGCTCTTTCGGGAATGATGGAAATTTTTGCATCAATTCTTCCGGTACCCATGGCAGCTCTTGCCCTGCCTGCACTTCAGACCTATTTCTAGAGCGGGACTGTTTTTCTTTCCGTTTCTTTCTCCGCTTTGCCCTTCTTCACCCTGGGATCAGGAGGGATCACTAACTTGTCATCAGCAGGAAGGGCTTCTCCCGTATCCTCTGATGTACCTTCCTGTGGATCTAGGGCTGAGGTCTGGGCTCTTGTGGAGACCATGGCTCCCTTCTCCTGTAACTCTCTCTTTATTTCCCTATAAAACTGGGGCCAGTTCCTGCCTAGAATCACTGCATGCGGGAGGCGTGGGACCACAGCAAGTGGGATATCTCTTTGTGCCCCTAAGCCCGCTATATGTAGACTGTAGACGGGGTAAGAAGATGTTCCCCCATGGACGCACCTTATCTTTACCTCATCTATGGGGTGTATTATTTCTGGGGCTTCTCTAGCTTCTATGGCCTTCCAGAATTCCTCGGATATCATGCTTAATTCAGCACCCGAGTCCAGCAAAGCTTGAGTGGTTATACCTTGCACGCACACAGCTAGTAGAAAACCTGGCCTGTCCTCTACATAGGTATCAGCTACTAAGGCATTCTTTATCAAGCAATGCTTTTGCATATGGCCTACTTGCCCACACTTAAAACATCGCATTTTACCTATAGAACTTTTTCTACCAGGTATGGACATTTTTACTGGATCCTCTGGGACCCTTCGCCGCCTTTCTGATCCGCTGCTGCCATATTCAGAGAAGGGGTTGCTAGCTCTCTGGGCCATTAACTCTGCCTCCATGTATCTCTCTGAGAGAGCAACCGCTTCCTGGGGGTTCTTGCAGTTCTGCAGGATCAGGAAGGTGCGAATTTCCTGTGGCAATGCTTCCATATATTGCTCCAATATTAAATCATCTAATATAGATTCTACAGATCTCCCTTCGGGAGTCAACCATTTGTATAGTAAAGCTCTTATTCGGTGATATAGAGTTTTGGGAGTTTCACTCGGCCCGAGCCTCACATTCCTTAGACGAGTGTGATATACGAGTGGAGTGAGACCCAATCTTTCCCGAATGGCCTTTTTCAACTCCTCAAAGTTTCCAGCTAAGTCTGGAGGCATGGCTCTGTATGCTGCTCTCGCTTCCCCAGTAAGGGATGCAGCTAGCCTTAAGGCCCAATGCTCTCTTGGCCATAAGCTCAGGCGTGCCACCCTCTCAAAGCTCTCTAAGTAGTCATCTATGTCATCCTGACTAGATAAAGGTCCAAAATTGAACAAAGTCCCTGTTGGCATATTAACAGCTGATATCATATTAGCCCCTAAGGAACCTGCTTCCGACGCTGGAACAGTGTCCTGCTTCTGTCCTTTTACGTACTCCTCCAACAGAGCAAGAAGCGGTTGTTGCTGCTCCTTTAAGGACGCGTTGGCCCTCTGCTGCGCCTCCAGCGCTAGCTCGGCTTGTCGCTCAAATTGTGTCGCCATCCACTGGATGATGTCTTTTGGATCCATCGCCATCCTTGGGACTCACTGAAATGTAAACAGAAACAAACAACAGGAACCCAAGTGCGGTATCTTTGACACTCTCCGGGATTTCCTCCAGAAATAAACCTTTTTCTTTTTTTTTTTTTCCTCCCCCAGCTATCACTAGGGGTCACCCTCTGCCTCGGTATCCACACAACCCCGGGGTGTGTACCCGTTACCTGGCTCAGGTGTGTATCAAGCCTTCAGGAAATGGCTCCTGCAGCCCTCTGCGATCCCTCCTCCACTGCTGGGCCTTGTCAGCTCTTCAGCCGGGGTCCACTGGAAAGAAGAGGTTCTCTGCAGCTCCTGATGCAACTCCTTCTGCGCCTGCGCTGACATCCTCAGTGCGACGCCACTTGTCACCCTTACACCCACTCCCTAACCTTGAGGGTTAAGGAGGGATGGGCCTTGTGTAGTTGTGGGGGCCAATTAAAGTCGGGAACAAGAAATTTATATACAAGGATTTTATTTTCCCCGCTCCTTGGTGGTCAGGAACAGGTGAGAAGGTTTAAGCAAACAGGAAATGTACAAAACAAAGGCTGTCAATGCTGTGCTTCAAAACATGCTTCTCTGAGGAAAACACATTACCTCATGTGTCTTCTCTGTGCAGTATTCACAAAGTGCTTTGTAAGAAACAATATTGTTTTCCCTTGCAATTGGGATACAGTCCAGCTTATTTCAAACTTCAATAAGCTTCCCTTTTCAATTGCTCAAAAACAGAATTTCTTTTCATATGCTTTTCTCCTATTCTGGGTTTAGCATAACCAGAATCAAACTGCCAGGTATAAACATTCAAGCTTTGCATTAATCAGTTTTCTCAATTAGCCCAATTGAGCAGTCCATCGGCTGATTAATTTCAAGCATGGGCCGTGGAGCCAATGTGGGAATTCCTATTCCAGGATTAGTCCGGGCCTGAATGTTAGCTTCTTCTGAAACAGCTCTTTTATTCAAGAATTGTCTAAATTCACTCAGGAGTTGCTCTGCCTGTCTCCTAGCAGGACTAATGGGTAAATCTGCTCCTGGCTGGGGCAGGTAGTTATCTGCTCTTGGTAAGCAAACACTGCTCTCCCTCTTTAGACAGTCTGTGTCCGTGGTGGAGTTACCCCTCCCCTACTTATCTCCGTTAGTGAGAGGTGTAATCACAGGTTCCTTTAAACAAGCTCTGCCTTTAAGAAAAGGTTCAAAGGTAGGACTTCCAGTATCAAGATAGCCTAATCTCTCTGTAAATAATTTGGCTGGGTTTCTTTCGTCAGCTTGCTTGTTAAAAGCAGGAATTACTGGCTGAGAAAAGCTTGGCTTACTTAGAGAGGTTTCAGGCTGTAACCTACGTCTTTCAGCTTGTCTAAAACTATCCTGTACTTTATAATCAGGCTTCTCTCTTTCTGAGTGGTAAAACTTCGGAAAGGAATTAAGAGCAGCAGGTACCTTAGAATGAGAGCGGTCAGAAAATGCCTTGCCAGCGTGCCTTTCTCTCCAAGGGTAAAAACTGTTTCTCCACAACGTGGGCTTCCCACCTGGTTCAGGATCAGTTCCCCTTCTGTTGCAGCTGGGCAGTATTTCTGTAGCAGGGTCAAAGGGTTCTGCAATCAAGAGAGCTTCTTGCCTTCCCAATGCCTTTTGCCTTCTCTCTTGTGGATTCAAACCACCATTCCTTCTCAATCCGTTTGTAGTGCTCAGTTCTCCATTCCTTCTCATTAGCGTCTTGCTTATTCCACTCGTGCTCCTCATTCCCCAACTATCTGTGTCTTCTCTCTCTCTGCTTAACAAGGGGCCCCTGCTCTGGGAAGCCCGCCTCCTACGAGGGCGTGCCCAATCCACAGCTCTGCTTCTCTCCTCCCCTGAGGTGAGCTGATTGGTTGCCTGTAAGTTGTGCTGAAAGTGGAAAACTCTGTCTTTTCTTGCAGTACCTGAACTAATCAGAGGGTCAGTATCAGTTTGCATGGCTTCTGCATTTGCCGCTGCGTCACACGCTCCATTGTCTGCTGTCCATTTGTCCTTTCTTCTCTCCTAGTTTTTTTCCATTCTCTCTCTACATCTGCTTTAACATACTAATTTTTCTCCTTTTGTTCTTTCCTCATTCCTATTTCATCCACTCAAATTTTACCCCTCCATCCTCAATCCCCACTTACTCTCCCAATACCCGGCCAATCGTAGGTTTTTCTTCCCTCCCACACAAAATATTTTTCCCCTCTCCATTTCACTCTCCCAGCCCCATTCCATCCCATTCTAATCGTCCCCCAACATCAACTCCCTTCTAGCTCCTGCCCCACCCAGCATCCACTCCCTTCTAGTCCCCGCATCATCAGCCCATTTCCAGTCCTAGCTCCCTCCCCTCACAGCCCATTTCCTTTCCAAGCCCCCCTCCACATCAGCCCATTTCCATTCCAAGCCCCCTTCCACTCAGCCCATTTCCATTCCAAAACCCTGTCCCCATCAGCTATTTGCAGTTCAAGCTCCCCCTTCTACTCGGCCCATTTCCAGTCCTAGCACCCCCCCCCCCGACCATTACCAGTTCTAGCCCCCCCATAGCCCATTACCAGTCCTAAGCCCCCCAACAGCCCACTTCCAGTCCTAACCCTTCCATCACCCCATCTTCATTCTTAGCCCCCCATAACCCCATTTTCAGTCTTAGCCCCCCAATCAGACCACCTCCAGTCCTAAACCCCATCTGCCCATTACCAGTCCTAACCCCCCATCACCCCATTTTCAGTACTATCCCCCCATCACCCCATTTTCAGTCCTAACCCCCCCCCCCCATTACTAGTCCTAACCCCCTCCCCCCCATCAGCCCAAGTAAATTTAAAAATTAAAAACAAAACAAACCCTGGGCTTCTGCTGCTGCCGCTGCCATGGCAGTGGCAGAATCAACTGTCCCGCGGCCCCTTCCCGTCTGCCCAGCAGAGCCCTCAGCTGTCAGCTCCATCAGCGGCGGGCTTTTCAAGCTGCGAAGAGAAAAGAGTGATTTCCCTCTCGCGGCTCCGTTACGCCCGCCGGGGCTGATGGGAATTGCCATCAGCCCCGGCAGGCTTAACAGAGCCGCGAGAGGGAAATACTACTCTCTTCGCGGCCCTGAAAGTTGCCGCTGATGGAGCTGACAAGATGCTTTGCCGGGCAGACGGGAAGGGGCCGCAGGACAGTTGAAGCCAGGGGTTTGTTTGGGGTTTTTTTTGGTTACTCTGCATTGCGGGCCGCACAAAGTTCTCTCGCGGGCCGCGTGTTTGAGACCCCTGCCCTAGTTGCACAATGGTTTGCTGAACATCACACGCTTTCTGATTTAAAATTTCTGGTAACATAGTAACATAGTATATGACGGCTGATGAAGACCAGTATGATCCATCTAGTCTGCCCAGCAAGGTGGCAAGAGTAGGTGCACCTGCCGCTCTTTGCAGGTCATCCCTCCCCATGCCTTTGTTTAGGGGTGTACCCACTGCTCCATGTAGGTCACCCCTGTTTGCTGAGATATAAGAATTAGTTATGCTTATTCTGATTTTATCCTGTTGCTATAAAGGTATCCAATGTGTCTGTCCAATGCTATTTTGAATTCTGTCACTGTATTTGCCCCCACCGCTTCCATTGGGAGAGCATCCCAAGCATCCACCACCCTTTCAGTGAAAAAGTATTTCCTGATATTGCCTTTCAATTTACCCTCTTGCAGCTTCATGATATGCCCTCTAGTTTTACAGCTTCCCTGTCTTTGGAAGAGGTTTGTTTGTTCATTAATACTCTTTAAGTATTTAAAGTTCTGAATCATATCTCCCCTGTCCCTCCTCTCCTCCAGAGTGTACATATTTAGGTCTTCAAGTCTCATCTCATAAGTCTTCTGATGCAGGTTCCAAATCATTTTGGTCGCCTTCCTCGGAACTGTTTCCAGGCTTTTTATGTCCTTTGTGAGATATGGTCTCCAAAACTGAACACAATATTCCAAGTGAGGCCTCACCAGCAACTTGTATGGTGGCATTAGTACCTCTTCCTTACTGCTGGTAATTCTTCTCTGTATGCAACCCAGCATCCTTCTGGCTTTTGCTATCACCTTGTCACACTGTTTTGCCACCTTGAGATCCTCAAACACAATCACTCCGAGGTCCTTCTCCTGGTCCATGCACACCAACCTCTTGCCCCCTATTGCTTACATTGTCTTTGGATTTCTGCTTCCCAAGTGCATGATAGTGCACTTCTTCACATTAAATCTTAACTGCCAAGCATTAGACCATTCTTCCAGCTTTTGTAGATCTTTCCTCATGTTATCCACTCTCTCAGGGGAGTCCACTCCAGGATTTTCTCTAGTAAAAACAGAGCAGAAGTATTTGTTTAACATTTTTGCTTTTTCAATGTCACTTTCCACAAATCCGTTCTCAGCACTTTTGAGTCCTGCAATTCCACCTCTGATTTTCCTCCTCCCCCAAAATACCTGAAAAGGTTTTGGTGCCACACTTCACATCTTTAGCCATCTTTTCTTTTGCCTTTGATTTTGCTATCCTTGTTTCTCTTTTTGTCTCTTTTAGTTTGATCCTGTATTTTTTTCTGTGTTCCTGTTTGCAAACTTTTGAATTTTGTAAAAGCTGTGGTTTTTGCCTTTATTTGTACAGCCACTTTTTTGGAGAAACAAATAGGTTTCCTTTTCCTCTTGTTTTTATTTACTTTCCTTACATACGTATCTGTTGCCACTTTTATTGCCTCCTTTAGTTTAGCCCATTGCAATGCCACTTCCCTTATCCCCTCCCAACCTGTCAACTCCTCCTTCAGGTACTTGGCCAATTTGTTGAAATCAGTGTTTTTGAAGTCTAGGACTTTGAGCTTGCTATGATTGGATTCTACCTTGGCTTTTATCTCAAACCACACTGTGTGATGATTGCTACTGCTCACATGGGCACCTACGAGGATATTCGAAACACTATCTCCGTTGGTGAGCACTAATTCCAATACCGAGCACTCCCTGGTCGGTTCCATCACCATTTGTCTAAGTAATGCATCTTGGAAGGCATCCACAATTTTTTTACTTCTTTCCAGATTTGCAGAAGGAATCCATATTGGGTAGATTAAAGTCACCCAATATGATCACTTCCCCTTCATGACTATCTTTGCAATATCAGCAATCAATTCGCTATCCATTTCTTCGGTTTGAGTTGGAGGCCTGTAGACTACACCAGTAAGGATGACAGTGGCATCTCCTCTTTCCAACATAATCCACAGCGCTTCTTCTTTTCCCCACATCCCCTGCTTTTCAGCAACTTTAATATTGCTTTTGACATATAGGGCTACTCCACCTCCTTTTCTACCCTCTCTATCTCTTCTAAATAGATTATAGCCAGCTATGACTATATCCCATTCATGTGACTCGTTAAACCATGTTTCTGTAATGGCCACAATGTCCAAGTCCATTTCCACGATTAGGGCTTCCAGATCAGGAACTTTGTTGGCTAGGCTTCGAGCATTTGTGCTCATTGCTTTCTAGCTTTCGTTGACTGACTTGCCTATGTTGTTGTTCTACATGACCTTTCCCACTTGCCATTGATGTGTGGTTTAAAAGAGTAGCTGTTTCCAATATCATTTTGCTTTTGCAGGGAGTGATGTCCCGAACTGTCCTTCTCCATCCGTCACCCCCTTTCCCTAGTTTAAATGCCTGTCCACATACTGCCTGAATTTTTCACTCAGGATCCTTTTCCCTGCGACGGAGAGATGTAGTCCATCAGCACAGTATAGTCTCTTGTTGATCCATCTGTTTCCCCAGTCTCCCATATATCTAAATCCTTGTTGTTTGCACCAGGTTTGGAGCCATGTATTAAAGTTGTTTATGCGATGGAGCCCTTCTGTCCCCTTGCCATGAACAGGTAGAACTTCTAAGAATGCTATAGTGTTGTGGGCTTTAGTTTCTCTCCCAGAGTCTGGAAGTCCCTTTGAACTGCAGAGGCACTGTTGCTAGCCAGATCATTTGTGCCCAAGTGGATGATAACATCAGCTTTGGAGTGCTCTCTTTCTGCACTGACTATACCAGGGGTTCTCAACCCTGTCCTCAGGACCCACCTAGCCAGTCGAGTTTTCAGGGTAACCACAATGAATATGTATGAGAGAGATTTGCATACCCTGCCTCCATTATATGAAAATCTCTCCATGCATATTCATTGTGGTAATCCTGAAAACCCAACTGGCTAGGTGGGTCCCGAGGACAGGGTTGAGAACCCCTGGACTATAACAACAATTTGGTTTATATTCCTGCTGGCTGAAGACCCTGGGAGGCATTTGACCATCTCCTCTCCCTTGAACTGTGTTCCCAAGTTGGTGCCTCTGTTGATGGAATCTCTAAGTAGTAGTAGTTTTCTTTTTTGTGATTTATTTTCCTATTTGGTGCATTAACAGTAGTTTGGGCATTGACTCTCTCATTTAAGGGTACTTCATTTTCCACAGATTGGGCACTCTCATTATGCAAGACAGAGAAGGCATTATGCAGGGATATCTCTTGATGTGCAGGGTGTCTGTGCATTACAGGTCGCAACCTACCAGAGCCCACTGTGATCCATTTTTCCTGAGCTGTTTAATTCTTTGTGGGAGCAGTGGTGGATTTTGTTCCATTTGTATCTTAGAAGAGGTGTGCTTAATTGCAGCTAATTCTTCCCTTAGTAGAGTCAATTCTTTATGCATAGCAGCTAACTTGAGGCATATAGGGCAAGCTCTTAGGTTCCAAATGATTCTTCTCAGAATGAAATCACCACAGTTTTTGCATTGAATACACAACATGCTGATTAAGCGGTCCTAGGAGAAGGAGAAGGAGAAGGAGAAGGAGAAAAGGTATGGTTAAAGTAATGTGGCCACATTGGAGAGGGGGTGATATTGATAAGGTCCCATTACACTTGGAACAGAAGTACATTTTTAACCTCAGTTCACTTACCTGCCATGGACTGAATATGGACCAGGACCTCTCCGTATACCTTTGAAAATCTCATACTTTACCTATGATTAATATATATTTTTTTAGGGTAATGCCATATTATTAATCTATTCATTATCATGTTTTACATATAGGTTCACCCCCTTCCCCTTCCTTCCTCTCCCCCCTTTTAATATAATTTTTTTTTTTTTTTTTTTTTTTTTATTCACTCTATTTACATTTTACATTACAAACATAACACAACAAAAATAAACTCCTGTTACAACACACTAATACAAGCATCAAATAATTCCCCCTTCTCCCCCCCCCGACACCTTGCAGACCCAGCCTCCCCCGCCACCTAGCACCCATCCACATTAGAGTAGCTATCCAGTGCAGACCATTTTTTATTATCTCCCACTATACCCCTGGAGGCATACATATTATCATATGCTTTTTCATATCGGCTGTATAAGCAGACTAGATTCCACCAGTGTATCCAACTTAACTTTGCAGAATCTTTCCATCTCATAAGAATTACTTTAATGGCAAGTGCCAGCATAAAATTTAACGAAAAGTAATTTTCTTTGATAACATTGGGTATTTCAGCTGCAGCCCTCAAAACTATTATCCTCCAGGAGAGTGGGTGCGTAAAATTTAACACCTGTTGAATCTTCTTCCAAACAGGCCTCCAATACCCCTGAAGGCTTGAGCAATCTAGTAGCATATGTCTTAACGTGCCAATCTCCTTGTGACAAGTCCAGCAATATTGGGACGCTGTATTACTCCACTTAGCTATTCGAACCGGCGTAAGAAAACGCTCGATGAGCCAAGAAAAACATGGACTGGGTGAGGGCGGCCGAACGTGACGGCCGCACCAGTGGCCCCCAATTAGAAAAACAGTGATCCTGCGGTAGACAGATACCTAAATCTGCCTCCCAGACCTTCCTTAGTCCCAATAATTGGATGGGCCTCTTGCCTCTGAAAAATCCATATATATTCGATGTTCGGCCCTTCTGCACAACAAGCTCTCTGACAAACTCCTCCAGGCCCCATTTGTCCCGCACTAGTTCAGGCTTTTTTATCTTCTGCCCCACACAATGCTTCAATTGGAGCCACTGATAAAAGCAGGACGTCGGTAGGTTAAACTCCTCGTGCATCATTTGAAAGGACTTCCACTGTGTGTTTTGAAACAGCTGCCCCACTCGCCAAATGCCACATTGTTGCCAAACTTTCCAATTGATTGTCCGCTGATTTATTTTGAAGGCCTGATTATGCCAGATGGGCATTCTTCTTGAGATAGGGTTGTTAACCCCCAGGCAAAGGGAGAGACTATGAAAAGCTCTTTGTGTGGCCGAGATAACACGCCCCGCCCTGGAGGGCTCCGGCAAATTCATCCCCATAGCCAAATGAAGTGGGCGCGGAGAAATCAAACGCTCCTCTAACTCTAACCATATAGGTCTCCGATTATCAGCTCCCTCCGCCGCCCACAAAACGCCTTGACTTAATATCGCTGCCTGATGATACAGATAAAAATCTGGGAAATTCACACCCCCAGCTTCTTTGGAGGCTTTCAATTTCTTCAGCGCGATCCTAGGTGTCTTTCCCCTCCAAAGGAAGCGGCAAAGAATCCTCTCAATTTCTTTGTAAACGGATTCCTCAAAAAATGCTGAAATCATCCCCAGGATATAATTCAATTTCGGCACTAACACCATCTTCAGAGAGTCCAAACGCCCCCACCACGTGAGATGCAAAGGAGACCATTTCTCTGTAAAAAGTCGTGCTATTTCCTTCAACTTGACTCCATTTAGTCTGAGAATTTCGTCCAGTGGACCGCCGAATTGAACTCCAAGATATTTGATTGATGTGGACTCCCATTGAAAATCAAACTGCTGTATCATCGAACGCGTCCCATATTTATTGAGGGGGAACGCAACAGATTTTGTCCAGTTAACTTTATAACCGGACAGATCTGAATACCGCCCAATATGATGAAGCACAGGGGAAACCGATTCCGGAGTGAAGAACAGCAACAAGTCGTCCGCATACGCTGAAGTTTTCACTTGAAGATCCTCCACCTCAATGCCCCTAATTTCAGTCGATTGCCGCAGCAACAGCAGCAGAGGTTCCAGGGCCAGATTAAATAACAAAGGGGACATAGGGCAGCCTTGTCGCGTGCCTCTATATAAAAATAAAGGTTGAGACAGCACTCCATTAGCCAGGATCTTAGCTTCAGGCCTGATGTATAACAACTGCACCATGCGAATAAATGAGGAAGGAAGTCCAAACCATTCCAACGTGTGAAATAAGAAGGGCCATTCCACCCTGTCAAAGGCTTTCTCCGCATCAATTGATAGACCGATGTAAGGAGAGTCCAATCCATTGGCGACCTCCAAGATGTTGCAGAATAACCGAGCGTTATCCACCGTAGATCGTCCCGCAACAAAGCCACATTGATCCGGATGAATCAGTATATGCAGGACCTTCTTAAGCCGTGCAGCAAGAATAGAGGAGTATAGCTTATAATCCGTGTTCAATAAGGAGATAGGTCGGTAGTTTCCCACCCGGCTTGGGTCTCGCCCAGGCTTTGGCAACACCACTATAGTAGCCTCTGCAAAAGCGCCAGGGGAACATGCCTGATCCTGGAGCCTCTGGTAGTAATGCAACAATTGCGGCCCCAAGTCTTGGATAAACAGCTGGTAAAACTCTACTGGGAATCCGTCGGGGCCCGCTGCTTTCCCGCTCTGCATGGTGTTTAACACCTCCTTGATGTCCTCCAGCCGTATCGGTTCTTCCAAGACGGCCCTCTGATCCGGTGCTAAGCACGGATGATCGATCTGTTCCAGAAAACTACATATCTCGGCCTGATCCTTAACTCCTTCAGACGTATATAACCGACAGTAAAACTCAGAGAACGCATCCGAGATATCTTGATCCTTATATAAAGGGCCAGCTTGCTCATCTTCAATTGCCACAATGTGAGCTTTCTCGGCACGTGGATTAAGTTGGGCCGCCAGGACTTTCCCTGCTCTATTTGCCTCCACGTGATATCGTACTTGCAAAGGGAATGTAGCCTGCTCTACCGCCGCACTAAGAGCTGAGTTATATTTATATCTCAACTTTTGCAGTCGGATCAGTACCCTGCTATTGAATTGTCGTTGTAAAATTCGCTCTCCAGCTCGAATCTGTTGGTCCAGAATCTTCAGCTCGTATCGACCTGCCTTGTTTTTAGCAATCACATAGCTCGTTATCTGAGCTCGCATGGAGGCCTTAAACGCCTCCCACCAGGCCCAAACAGGGGTATCACTTGCCACATTATTCTCAAAGTACTCTTTTATAGCAGCTCGTAGATAGGCTTTAAAGGACTCATCCGCTAGCAAATATCTCGGGAAGAACCATGCCGCCTTTTTGCAGGAGGCATCCTTGATATCCATGACAAACACTATGGCAGCATGATCAGAAATAGTAGTGCTGAGTATATCTGATGCACTGATACTTTGGACTAAGGTTTTTGAGACTAGAAAAAAATCAATTCTTGAGTGAGAACCATGCGGGTGTGTGAGAAAAATGTGAAATCTGCTTCAGTTGGATGATGCAGCCTCCAGATATCTACCAAATTGAAAGTCTCCATAATCGAGTGCAGCACTTCCAAGGCTCTCTCCCGTCTGTGAGGTCTGCTGGGCTTGCGATCAATTAGAGGGTCGAGAGCCAGATTGAAATCTCCCCCGATAATTACTGGAAATCTAGCATATTCTTGAACAGCCTCAGCTAGCGCATGATAAAAAACAGGGCTGTCGGTATTGGGGCCATATACATTAAAGAAACTCAGCTGCCGTCCCTCCAGGAGAAGTTGCACCCCCGCCCATCTACCTTCCGCATCTGCCCGAGAAGACAAGATTTGATATTTGAGCGACTTCTTAATCAAAATGGCCACTCCATTTTTCTTCATACATGCAGGAGCGTGAGCCACCAAACAGAATTTACCTTGTGCCAGCTTTAACGTTTCTTTGGAGGACAAATGAGTTTCTTGTAGAAAAAGTATCTCAGCATCTTGCTTTTGACAATACAATAATATTTTTTTACGTTTAATCGGATGGTTGATCCCCTTTACATTTAGGGATAGGCATTTAATTATACCCATCTTAAATTGCACTGGAGCCTTACACACCCCTCTTCCTGGTCCGCACTACCTTTCCAGCAATATCTAGGATGACCAGGCGGGAGGAACATAGCCAGAACTGCAAGGTGTCAACTGTGTCTCTTAAAAGAGAAAACATAATGGGTGAACATACACAACTACCACGATAGCCCCCAAGACCCCAGCTATCACCCGGACCCATTAGCATCTAACCATTGGTGCTATCTGAGAAATCCTGTCTTCCAATACAACAGGTTCAATCTATCTAGGTACATCAATTACATCCTTTGTCATGCTAAATTGCTCACTATTAACATTGTCCTTTCTGACCTGCCTGCAACACACATATATGCGCCTGCCGAGCAATACCAGGGCACCTAAATGTGTGCAGGAAGGATAAAGGAAACCCCTAACAACCAATCCCGCCCCTGCCCTATTACCAACTCTGATATGGCACGTTAATCCCCAGGCAAAGGCCAATTATTACCCCTACTAGTATTAATAATAGTACCACTAATACTACGAGCCCCCCCCCTCCCATACCAAGCTGTATTTGCCCCCTTCCATTATCCCTTTACAATATTGCAACAACAAACATATCCAAACTTAAACCGCAGACAGTTACCCTCTGCTACAGAGAATCCCTGCACCGCAGCAGCAGCTACTGTCCTTACATAATCAAGCCTTCAGCCCAAAGAACACAGTCACTGCATCTGCAGAGCTTCCTGCTCTGCGATATACTTTGCTGCCACCGCCGGAACATCAAAGGACTTCGTTTGATTGTGTAGAGTAATCTTAAATCGGGCAGGGTAGAAAAGCCCGTAGCGGGCTTGCAGCTGCTGGAGACGGGGACGCAATGCCAAAAACTGCTTCCGCTTTTCGACCGTGGCTCTGCAAAAATCGGGAAAAAATAAAACTTTATGACCCTCAAAAAGCATGGATTTCAAAGTCCTTGCCGCTTCCAGAATCTGTGCCGCTTGCTGATATCGGAGCAAACAAAAAATGATCGGTCGAGGTCCGCGGGCGTGCAGGTTGATCTGCGCTGGTACCCGATGCGCCCTTTCGACCTCAATCGGGCCTGTACTTTTCAAATGGAGCATCGAGGGCAGGGACCGTTCCAGAAAAGATATCATGTCCGCCCCCTCCGCGCCTTCCGGGACACCAAGCATTCGAATATTATTTCGGCGATTTCTATTAGCCACATCCTCCAAACTTAGCTCCAACCTCTCCATCCGTTTTGCCATCTTGTCGACACATGCGAGCTTTTCCTCATGGGCAGCCACTGTCGTCCCGATAGAATCCAGTCTTGTGGTAAACTGCTCCATTCGCTCTTTGACCTCCTGCATTTCCGTTTGTACCTTCCCTATTGCCTCTCCATTCGCCAGCACCAGCTCCTTCACCGATCGTAACTCACCCAAACAACTCCCGAATCAGTTCCTCCGACTCCCGGGCAGCCGCCATCTTATGGGGAGAGAGGGGATCAGACTTCACCCTCTTGGATCCCGCGTTACCGCCTGCTCCAAAGTCTAGCTTGGCAGGTTTAATGTTGGCCATACCAAGATGAATAATTAGAGGTAATTACAGCGCCTGCTAATTCCTTTATCTCAGGTTATCTCATAGGATTCATGCGAAGGTCCGGGGAGCTAAGCTCTTAGGCTGCCATCATGGATTCGCGCAATCTCCGCCCCCTTAATATACTTTTTAATATATTTTAATTTGTGGTTTTGTTTTTTTCTTTGACTATCCCCCCTTTTTTAACTGCCCTAAGGTCCTGCACAAACCGATAGACTGGTTTGCCTTCAGAATCTGGCTTGGGCTTCTTGATGGGTAGAATGGGGGTATTGCAGGGCGAGGAGCAGGGAACAAGGACCCCTTGGTTCACAAACGCTTCTATCAGAGGCGTGAGACCTAGAATTGCTTCCCGGGGAAGTGGATACTGGCGGATGGATGGATAGGGCATATCTTGTCTAACTTTAATTCTTATTGGTTCTGCAGACTTGAGCAATCCCACATCTGAGGATTTATATCCCCAAAGCCATGGGGGAATTGCATCCATCATTTCCCTAATCTCTGGTGTAATCCCGTCCCCAATTTGACCTCCAGTCATCATCGGGGGAGCTGGGAAATGGCATCCTCAGGAAACTCTAAATAGATTGTGTCCGGGCTACAAGTAATAGTGGCCCACAATTTACATAAGAGATCCCTTCCCAAAAGATTTACTGGGCTGTGTGGGGCAATGACAAAGACGTGTTGGGCAGACAGTGCACCTAAGCAAGCTTCCAGGGGTTTGGAAAGAGGGAGGCGTTTGGGTCACCCCGAAATTCCCACTACATTACTGCCTTTGATGAAAGAGGTAGTCCAGCAGGACTACAATGGGTGGAGAGTGTAGCTCCAGTGTCCAGAAGCAGATCATATGAATGATCATCTATTTGTACAGGAACTATTGGGTTGTCAGGAGAAATAACTAAACTTACCATGCTCAGATGATTATCATCTAGTCAGTAATCATCTTGAGCAAATTCCCTATTGTCCCATTGGCGGGAAGAGGTAACAGGGGCCTGGCGAGTTTGAGGTTGAGGGAATGAGCACCGGTCAGGCTGAGGAAATGGGTATCTGCCTCTTTGGCAGGGGATTGTCCTCTGTGTGGACACTCACATTTAAAATGACCCACCTGGCCACACTGAAAGCAAGTGTTGGCTCCAGGATTGATCATTTGCCGTGATTTCCTGGGAAGAGTATGTTGATTTTGAGTTATGACAGTGGCTAACAGTTTGGTCATATTTTTCTCACCCTGTTTTTCTTTAGTTTCTCTATTATTAAAGACTGAAGTGGCTATGGATAAAACTGTATCCATATTCATCCCACTAAAGTCATCCTTTGATGCTAATCTGCACCGTATATCTGGGGCACATTATCCTTAGTTTAAACAGACCCCGCATCAAAGCAACATGGGCAGGATCCTCGGGGTCTTCTATACCTCCCCAGATTCTCACAGCCTCCCGAAGACGCTGGAAGACATCTGAAGGGTGTTCATTTGATCCCTGTTTTACTTTGTGGACTTTCTGCCAGTTCACAATCTTATGGGCAGCCTTACGAAGACCTTCCAGAATGCATAGATGGAAGACCGAGGTAAGGCACTCTCCCTTGTCACCATTGGGGTCCCAGTTGGGATTGTTATCAAAATCATCAACATTAAGGCATCTAAAATTGGGGTACCCGCCCTGGTCAACATAGGTTTGGGCTTCTTTGGCAGCCCTAATAATTTCTGTACTTTCCCCAGTCTTAAGGAGAGTTCTAAGAAGTACCTGGCAGTCTTTCCAGTCTGCCTCATGAGTAAGGAAAATAGTTTCAAAAACCTTGATCACCCCCTCTGGATCATCCCTCCATTGCGGAGTGGTATTTTTCCAGTTAAGGAGGTCTACAGTGGAAAAGGGAACATAGACCTTACGGTCTGTAGGTCGTCCCTCGGTCCCCACACTAGGGACGATTCTCAAGGGCAGAAGAGGGACTATAATTCAGGTCACTTCTGAAAGGTACTAACATAGCATTTATCTCTTTGTCCCTATTGGTACTACTCCCAGGGTCAGGGTCTGGTTTAGGGGTCTGAGAAGGGGTATGCTGAAAGACTCCCTCCAGTTCGGCAAAGTCCAAGACTCGCAAGAGTAGTGATGGGTCTCCCAAAGTAGTTGGGGCAACTTGGGAAGTTGAGGGGCTACTTACTATCTGTTCACCTAAGGGTGGAATCTGGGAAGAACTGGACAGTGACTGGGAAGGGTCTGGTTTCAGGATGGATGTATTATCAGGGGGGTCAGGTGGAGTCCTAAGCTGTTCTGCCAGGGCTGAATGGCCTGAAGCAGAGGGGGCTGTAGGGGACAGATTATAGGGTGGGGCATAAAGTAAGGGCTCAAGAGGGTCTTCTATATCCTGGTAGGGAGGAGGGGGTTGTTGAGGGGCCCCTTGGTCTTTCTTAGAGGTTACCCTTCTGTCTTTTCTCTTCACTACAGGACAAATAAATTTCTGATCACTTTTGCCCAGACATAAAGACACAGAGTTCTCAAACAAGTAATAATAATCAAGTTGTTGCAATTTTTGGTCCATTAGAATGCGTCTGAGATTTGACAAAATTGCGAGTTCAAAGGACCTTCCTGGCGGCCATGGGAAGTTAGTCCCAGCCGTATATGATGGCCAGGCAAGCTGGCATAATTTGACTAATGCCGATTGGGACAGCCCGGCCATGGCTGCCAAATGGCTCCAATTCTTTATAACACATTCTAACAGAGTTTCAGTCCCAGGACCTTTAGACTTAGAACTTCCCATTCTCCCACCAAGCCTCAAAGGGAGATGTATAAATACAACACCAAGCCTCGAATGAGGGAGGTGACCAAATTTTCCCACCGGCAATTAATTTTCCCTACCTGGAGTCTTGTCAAGTACTTCACAGTCTCCTCAGGAGTTTATGAATTCCCGTGGACCTCCCACTTATTGCCTTTCTCCCCCCTCGGGATCAGGAAGGTTTCCCCGGTAACACTGACCTTAGAGAGTGCGCACTAAACGTTCCACGATCCAAGAGAGGGAGAAATTTGTGTGTTGGCTAAGCAAGTCCCATCTGGGGTGCCATTCTGTCGTGAGTCGTTGCTTAGCGGGGTCCCAGTCCACTGGGTCTGACACCTGCTGAAGAGAGAGTAAGAAAAGACAAGACAAAAAATACCAAGTTCCAGGTAGATTACCTGTTTTATTCTGCTAGCAGTGACTTACTCACTTACAAGGTCACAGAGAGAAGTGGCAATACAGACTTTGTGTGCTACTTTTATACTATTTTTTCTGCATAGCTCTTGTAAATTTTATCGAGCATCACCTACGTATTTCCTAACCCCCCTTAGCCCCCTTGCATAGGCATTCAAGACCAAAGCGAAGCTGTCGGTTAATAAGTGCAAAGATTATTTAGCAAGATAGTGGTCGAGCATGTCTATGCATGCAAAGATAGTTCTGCAAGATAGCGATCAGGCCTGTCTAGGCTTGCAAAGTCATTTGACCTATTCCCTGGGTCATCAGTTTCCTTTTCTGAGAAATAGGGTCAAAAGGTACCTATCTTCGTGGAAATTCTGGTGGAAAGAAGCTTAGCAAAAATAGCTATATGTCTAAGTGAATACGGGCTTCTGATTGGTTGCTTGAGGGGTGGCTGCGGTTACATGTCTCTCTGCTTGTGTTCTATGGTTTAGGCACAGTTTCCCCTTTGCAAAGAGCAGCCTGTTAGCAAGCTACAAGACATTAAGTTGTTTTTCTCTGCTGCCACGCTTCCCTGCATCTGCAAGTTCAGGTCTGCACTTCCGGTTTACTGCTTGATTGCTCCTTGCAATGCTTTCCTTTCGAAGATTCATTTTCTGCATTCACACTTGGACTTCTTCCCTACTAATCTTGGTGCAGTCAGCGACGAACATGGTAAAAGGTTTCACCAGGACATTGCGACGATGGAAAAGCAATATCAGAGCAACTGGAACCCATCAATGCTGGCCGATTATTGTTGGACACTGAGAAGAGAGCTTAAGATGCTGAGTGCAAATGAAAATCAGGAGCAAAATATTTTTTAGCTCAGGTGAACTAGTGCAATATGTCAGCATCATTGTGCAATTAAACATGCTAAATTCAGTCAAAATTTAATTCCATGTTTCTCCAAATTCCTATGTGATACAGTCAATCTGAAATTATATTTGTGTTCAGCTTGAAATTGTCTATCATAATCTCCAAAAATATTTCAGGAAGCAAAACTTTTGAACAAATTTGTTGTCCAGTGTTATATACATGTTGCCTGTGTCCATAATTCTATGTTAAGAACTAATTTTATTTATTTTATTTATTTATTTATTGCTCTTATAAACCGCGCTCTTTAAAATCAGTGCGGTTTACAGGTAACATTTAAGCAACTCAGCATAACAGATATGCATTTACAGAGAACGGGAGAGATACAACTTGGATTTCAACTGGAAGAACTATTTACAATATCTACATATCTGTACATTATATCTATGAATTATTTTGTAGTCTATCATTGTTTAGTTGGCTGTACTGTGGCTAATAATTGGGTTGTGAGTAGTGTAAGAGAAAGAGATGGTGTTTCAAAGCCTTTCTGAATTGAGCAATATCGGTAATTGCTTGGATGGAGGATGGGAGAGCATTCCAGCAGCTAGGTGCATAAAACTTAAAAGCTCTGCTCCTTGTCGCTTGGGTGCATTTGGTTATTTCGTTGGGAGTCTGAAGGGTGTTGATGGCGAATGATCTCCTTGCTCTGTTTGCCGGGGTAAGGTGGATCATATCTGTAAGGGAGTAGGAGGACATGTTGTGTTGATGGCCTTAAATGTTATCAGGACTACTTTGTATGTGGTCCTGCAGTAAATTGGCAGCCAGTGTAATTCCTTCAGAATCGGGGTGATATGGTCTCCTCTGGAGGATCCGTGAAGGAAGCGTGCCGCTGTATTCATTGCTAGTTGTTACGGACTTAATGAGCACTTGGGCAGGCCATGAAGAATCGTATTAGCATAGTCGAAATGGGGGTCACGAGGGCCTGAAATACTGTCCTGAAGTCATCTGGTTGAAGTAGAGGTCAGAGGTGTTTCAGTGTTCGTATTTTATGGTGGATCTGCTTGACGATGTTACTGATGTGCGCTTTGAAATCGAGCTGCTGGTCTAATGTAACACCAAGGTAGCAGATAGTGGGTCTGCTTATGAGTTCAGCATCTTTTGTCTTTAGCGCCGGTGGAGGGGAGAACGATTGATTTCTTGTAGTGAAGAGTACATCTGTTTTGCTGAAATTTATCTTAAGCCCTTGTGCATGAAACCAGTCTGTTACAGCCTCAAAACATTTTATCAGTGGGGAGAAATCTGGTTTGTCAATCAAAAATGGAATGAAGAGTAATACATCATCCGCATAAATTAGACATGAGACGTTGAAGGAGCAGATTACTTCACATACGGGTTGCATGTATATGCTGAATAATAAGGCAGAGAGTGAGGAGCCTTGAGGTACACCATGCTTTTGTTGGAAAGGTTTAGAGGTTGAGGAACTTGAAAGAACTTGCTGCCATCTGTCCGTTAGGTACAATTTGCACCAACTCAATGCTAAACCGCTGATTCCCTTATCTTGATGCCGTCTCAGGAGCTGATCATGGTTTACGGAATCGAACGCGGCGGCGATGTCCAGGAAAATCAATGCAAATCCTTGTTTGATATTGTTGGTTCCTGAGTTCAGTGTATTGATTAGTGTGGTTAGAAGAGTTTCTACGCCATGTGATACTCGAAAGCCATGTTGGGCTGGGTCCAGAGGATCCGTGGAGTCAATATGGTCCTGTATTTGATGCTGGACGACTTTTTCAATTAGCTTTGCTAGTAGCGGAATGCTCGACATTGGCCGATATGATTCGACCTTCTGTGGATTAAGTTTGGTGTTCTTCAGAAGAGGCCGAATAGATGTCTGCTTGAGGCAAGATGGAAATAGACCTGTAGAGAAGGATAAGTCCATGATCTTGCATAGTATAGGGCTGATTTCCTTTCGTAAAGCTCTTATCCAGAATGCTGGACAGGGGTCATTTGGGGCAGTGGTGACGTTGATGGTAGTGATGATATTCTCAACTTGTGTAGCTGTGGGTATTACTATAGTGGTAAGTGGCTGGAAATGTGTTGAGTTGCTGCTGGGGTTTGATAGTGTGGCCTTGCTGACATTGTTGGTTTTGGCCAGTAAGTAATCTGCATAGTCCTGTGGGTGAATTATGTCCATTTGGGGGGGCAAAGGCTCCTTCGTTAGGGTTTTGACGATGTTGAAAAGCTCATGGGGTTTATTAAGGGCACGGTTCAGGAGATTTGAGTGATGTTCTCTCATTGTCACTGATATTAACTCCCGATATTTCTTAAGGTGGGAGGTGTATGTTGTCAGGTCCGTTGGAGCCCGTGTACGTCACCATTTTCTTTCCAATTTCCTTAACAGGAGCAGTGAAATTCTTAGTTCGGTGGTGTACCAATGTGCAGGTTTTCTACTTCCTGGACGTTTGTTTAGGGTAATTGGTTTAGTTTGGGCAGGTTTGCGGGCAAAAGTGCTCAGGCAGTTGTTCCATGAGACCATCATCTCTTCGAGGTTTGGAGGTGCGGATATGATTTTAGGTAGGACCTCATTAATGATTGCCTCTTTGTCAAGGAGTCTGAATCGACCTGTGGGTCGATTCAGACTGTGGGCTTATCAGTTGGTTTCTTTGTTAGTTGACTATCCTGCTGAAGGGCTATTTGGAATTGTATTAGGTTGTGATCCGACCATGGGACGGGTGAGATAACTATGTTGTGCTTGTATTCTGAGTTCCCATCCTGTTGTGGGTTGAAAATGAGATCTAGTTTGTTTCCCTTTTGGTGAGTGGGAGCATTAACTATTTGTTCGTATCTTAGGTTGTTGAAAGCTTCAAGGAAGGCATTGGCATGAGTGTCATGTAGAGCCAGCAGATTGAAGTCACCTAGTACCATTATCTGCTAATCTCTAGCACTGCCTTTTGTAAGTTTTCAAGGGCAAAACTAAGATTTATGGAGGATGTGGAATGCATGCTTATTTGGCTGGACCTTGAGGGATTCAGTGGCCTGGGGACTTATGGACATTGATGCTTTCTTACACATTTGTATAGGGAAACACACTTTCACCAGTGTCTTAGAGATAGGTGGAGGGAATTTAGGAACATAATGAGGATCACACTTCTCAACAATTTTATTTTGGAAAACAGCATTAGCTGTATAGTGAAGAGCTGTGATTGCTTTTGAGTAAGAAGAACAGAAATTTGGGGAAAAATAGTTTAACCTTGGAAAAACAGCTCCAGAAGGACAAGAAACTATATGTAGATCATCCCTCTCTGGTTTGTGACTACCCAGGTGGCTCTTAATATCCTGATTCATGAAGGAAATAAAAAGATCTTACTTATAAAATTAAACTCTTTAAATTTTGGAATGGGCCTGGGAAGCTCTTAGACCAAACCAAGATTTTGTGAGGTTGTCTAAGGAAGTATGTGCCATGCTTGCAGGAGGGAGAGAGGAACTTCTCAATACTATAGAAGACATTAAGGAGCTAATTTTATAAGAAGCCACAAAAAATACAAGCCATCAACGCACATAAATCATGTATTTTCAATAACTAAAGCACATCGATGGGCCTTTACATGCGTATTTTAGCCATTCGCTATTCATTAGTATGCCAATGGGCTGTACTTTCACTGTGGGTTTCATATAGCCAAAGCTTGGGCACATTTACCTGCATACTTTAAAAAATATGGGTGTAGGACCTCCAGTGACGTCACAGACCCTCATGGATGGCTGAAAAAGAGCTCTGCCGATAAATCCCACAAAAGCGCTAAAAATCACCCCCTGAAAAAGCAAAGCAACTACCCCAGAGCGGATAAGAATCAGTACTAGAACCAGAAACAGGGGACATGATGGCGGCACGAAAAAACCCTAGCAGATATAAGAGAATATGCGTTTTCGGTGTTGCGTGGTGAGCAGAAGAAGGAGACAAAGTGGGAAGCGAGGTGAATCTGGAGTCCAAGACCGAGGAACCTCTTGGTGTCATAGAGGGGGTGCAAATTTCAAAAGAAGAGCTGTGCTCCTGGTTTGTCGAGTTGTGCTCAGAAATGGCAGCATTCAGGGCAGATACGGAGGTGGCATAATAGAATTCCACGCTGATGTACAAGAACTGGGTAAAAGAGTGGAAGAGGCGTAAGGGCAAGTGGAAGAGGTGCGAAGCACTGTGAGTGAAATAAATAAGGCAGTAAACAATCTGGAAATGGCGAAGGAGCAGATCGAGTTTAAAATTGAGGATTTGGAGAATTGGGCGAGAAGGCACAACTTAAGAATAAAGGGCATACCGGAAAGTGATGAGTACAGAGACTGTGAACAAACAGCACGAGATATATGTAAGGCTGTGCTGGAAGACCTCGAGGAAGGAGAGGCGGCTCAGGAAATTAAAACTGATAGGGTGCATCGCACGCTAGGACCAAGGAGAGGGAAATAAGGTGGCAATTTTTGTGGACTTAGCAATGGCCACGCTACAACGCGGAAGAGAATGGAGAGGATTTATAATGAGACTTCGGGAAGAGAGAATTCAATATAAATGGTTGTACCCAGCAGGTATTGCATTTACCAGCAACGGCATTACAAGACGGGCGACCACAGTGACGCAGCTGGTGGCTGCGATGAAGGAAGCAGGAGTAACTTGTATTCCAGAGGTGGGAGAAATGAGGAAACCGGGAAATGGAAAGACAACTGGCTGGCAGAAAGTGGAAAGTAAAGAGAGGAAAGCAAATGAGTAATGCAAAAGAAAAAGGACTTGGGACTGTGTAAATAAACAGAGACATGATGCCAGGAAATGGAAAGGAACCCAGAATTAAGAAGGGAAGATGGGAAAGAAGCGCAATTTGTAAACTAAACAGAGATGAAGATAAGCCGCAAGGAAAGACTGAGTAAACAAACTGAAGGGGGAGCAAGGGGTAGAATAAAGTGGTTAAGGACAAATGGGAGGGGAGATTAAATGAAGAGAAATACTGTTTAGTAATATGAATCATGAGTGGGAGGGGGGAAGGTGATGTCACTTAGGAAAGGGACGCTACCAACGTGTAGCATGAAGGTGGGGAGGATAGAAGGGAAGGTCGGGGGTTTGGCGGTACATGCATGGTAACAAGAGAGAATACACACACTACTCACACCCACACAAAACCTACAGCAGATTAGATATGGTATGAGTAGATGGAAGGATAGTAGAACAGGTAAAGCGAGTGGATATAGGACCCATAAACTGGACAGACCATGCTCCGGTGGAGGTTTCATTGAATATCTAAGTAAAGGGGGGTGGCCTGCATTTCTGGAGGTTGAATGAATCCCTCATAGAAGAGGAAGAGCGACTACGCTGTATTAAAACTACTGTAAATGAGTATATGTAGCATAATAGAGGTGGAGAGGTGGGACCAGCAGTGATGTGGGATGGATTGAAAGCGGTGGTAAGGGGGCACTGTATAGCAATGGCAGCTAGGCGGAGGTGGCAAAAAGAACAAAGGGAGCGTGAGCTAATATTCCAGTTGAGGCAAGGAGGAGGTTGCAGCGTATTAGAAACTTACAGGAAGAATTAGGTAGATTAAATAATGAGGAAGCGGCATTTAAGTTAAATAAGCTCAGACATGAATTTTTTGTACAGGGAAATAAGCCTGGCAGATACTTGGCATGAAAACTTAGGGAAAAAAGGATGCAACAGCAGATCCTATGAATAAAAGATGAGCAGGGTAGATGGGTTAATACTACTGAACAAATACAACAAGTAGTTTGGGATTATTATCATAAGCTCTATAAATCGGAACAACAGGGAGAGGGAGTGGATATAGAATAGTATATGGAAGAGATTACATTGAAGCAATTAGATATAGAACAACAGCAGTGGATGAACAGAGAGATTGAAGGAAGGGAAGTAATAGAGGATATTAAGAGCTTGAAAGAAGGTAAGGCCCCAAGACTGGACGGCTTTACAGCTAGGTTCTATAAAAAATTTAGTGAGGAAGTAAGCCCGATATTGAGAGATGTCTTTAATGCAGTATTAAAAGGAGAAAAGCTACCGAGCTCCATGGAGGCAGCAGGGGTTATAGTAATACCCAAACCTGGAAAGGATCATGGGAAGTGTGAATCACATAGGCCCATATCTCTTATCAATTTGGATGCAAAGATATTAGCCAAAATACTAGCGACCCAGCTGCAGAAATACATCCCACAACTGATACAGGAGGATCAAGCAGGCTTTATCCCGGGAAGACAAGCTAGCAATAACGTACGCAAGTTGTTAAACTTAATATGGCAAGTACATAAAGATCAGGCATCATCTATAATGATGGCTGTTGATGCCAAAAAAGCTTACGATAGAGTAGAATGGGCCTTTATGTTTGCAGTTATGCGGAAAATGGGGCAGGGAAAAACTTCCAGAAATGGATAGACGCTCTCTACAGAGAACCTAAAGCTCGTATAAGAGTAAATGGGGTATATTCAGAACTGTTTACATTGGGTAAAGGTACAAGACAAGGCTGCCTGATCTCCCCATTGTTGTTTGCAATGGTGATAGAACCACTGGCTGAAAAGACAGAATAAAGAAATACATGGTATAAAGGTGGGAAAAGAGGAATACAAAATCTCACTATTTGCAGACGATGTTATGTATACGTTAGGGCAGCCTATGGAGTCTATACCCGCATTAGTACAAGAAATCCAGAAATACAGTAGGGTATCTGGATATAAAATGAATACAAGGAAAACAGAAGTTTTAAAAATTCACATTGACCACAGGAAGAAACTAAGGTACAAACCACTTTCCTGTTTAAGTGGGCTAATAAAAGTGTGAGATATCTGGGAATTCAGATTAGCGCAGAGGGGTCTGAGCTGTATAAGATGAACTATGATCCAACAATAAAAAAAAATACTAACGGATTTAATACGATGGGATAAACCTATTTTTCCATGGATGGGAAGAATTGCCATAGTGAAGAAGAATATTTTACCTAGATTGTTGTTTCTATGACATTGCCTATAGAAATCCCCAGTACAATGTTAAACCTGGTGCAGAGAAGAATTTTTTCCTTCATCTGGAGATGCAGAGCTCCAAGGATACAAAGAAAGATAATGTATAGAGAGAAAAAGGAAGGAGGTCTAGCAGTTCCAAAAGTAGCAAGGTACTATGAGGCAGCGCAGTTGAGAGCGTTAATGGGATGGAGGCTAGAGAAAAATGGGCCCCAGTGGAGTAAGTTAGAACAGGAGGCGGTAAGACCAAACTGCCTCACTGACTTAATGTGGCAAGGAAGGGGGTGAGAGGAAGGTGCCAGGATAGAAACCCATATGTAGCATGTACACTCCGAATATGGGATAAGGAACATAAGGTACTGATCCAATTGGAGGGAGACATAAGAGCACAGAGGATTGTCAGAGCTTTGAGGTAGGAGGTGCTTCTGAGATATTTCAGAAATGGTATGAGAAGGGGCTACAATATATGGGACAGGTACTAACAGATGCAGGCCAATTAAGATCCTTTGCAGAGCTTCAGCAAGAATTTCAAATAGAGGCAAGTGACTGGTATGGCTACTTTCAGTTAGCACACTTCCTGGGGGAAAAACAAATAAAGACATGCTTAGGTAATAAGGAGATGCAATTTGAAAAGATGTTTAGGACGGGAGATGTCTCTAGAGGTTCGATCTCTAGATTGTATAAAGCACTGAGTGGCCCAATGGACCACAGAACACATATGCAGGTATGGGAAGAAGACTTAGGAGGTTATTGGGACTATCAGAGATGGGAAAAAATATATGAAGGGATAAAAATCCAATGGTATCGACAGCAATCCAAACGCACAGTTATAAGATGTCGTATTGAATGTACTTAACACCTGTTCGCATGTGTAAAATGGGGAAATACAAGGATTCGGAGTGCTGGAGGGGATGTGGGGAGAGAGGGGATTATATGCATATATGGTGGGCATGCCCAATTTTACAGAATACTTGGCAATGGTTGACTGACCTGGCTCAAGACATGGTGGGTTGGGTAGGCCCTATTACTCCTGCAGGAGTGTTATTAAATGAATGGGGGGGGGGGGGAGATGAAGAGTGAATTGATGTATATGTTGAAGATGTTAATGATTGAAGTACGGATGGAAATTGTGAATGGGTGGATATCAGAGAGGGAACCAGCCCCTGATAGAATTTTAAGCAGACTGGCATATATTTATAGAATGAGTGAAATTACTGCATATAAAACACACAGGATAGAGGTCTTCCAAAGAAGATGGGAAAGGTATAGGGAATGGTTGCAGAAAGAGGAAAACAAATTAATGGGATGAGTCTAATAAAGTTTAGGGAATGAGATAGCAAAGCAGGTTGTGCATATTACAGGATCCAGTGGGGGGGGGGGGGGGGAGAAGAGAGGAGTAATAGGTAAAAAATGTATAGGTACAAGAAGAGGAATAAATATTGTGATGTAAGAGGAAAAATAATAATTTGAGTAAAAGTTGGACTATATGAATCAGAAGACAGTATTGATATAAAGGTGTATGCCAATTATGGATTTTAGATATTGTGATTGTTAATGGCAGTAAGATGTATGGTATATTATCTATCGTGAATGATGCGACAAAGTGATGTAAAAAATAAATTTTTACAGTACCAAATAAAAATTTAAATAAAAAAAATATGGGTGCATGCACATAAGATACACACAATCATTTATACCAGCCATAGGGCTGGTTTAAGATTGTGCTTAGATTCAATCAATGCATATTCCCTCTTGTGCTTGACTTCATAAAATAGGATCAATTGAAGCACATAAAAATGCATGTTAAACTTAGGCAACCTCTAATAGGGTATTTTGTGAGTTTTACTCACATTTATCTAGCGAGGAGTGAGTTGAGCCTGGAGCTGGAAGCCACTTTTTGCAGTGGTTAACAGAGCCAAAAATTAGCAAGATGAACATGCCATCACCAGTGGTGGAAATTCAGGAGGTTATTTGAGCTGCACAGCTGCTTAAAACCCCTGACCAAAATGATTTTTTACTGCAGAGTTCTATAATATATGCCCTGATACGTCTCCCACTGGATAGTATATTTCATCAAGTGATTGAATAAGGGGAGCTTCTCAGGGAGATGAATAGGATATCTGTTATAGTAATCCATAAGGTGGGCAGAGACCCGTTGCACCCTGGATCATACCAGCCACAGCCGGGCAAATGCCAAGCAGACCTCGGGTAGGTATGACACTCAACTCCCATCCACTTCCCCCTAAGCTCCCCCCCCCCCCACCCCTCCCCTTGCCCTGTTCTCCCACTGCTTCAGTGGCCCATTGCCATTAACAAACATCGTACAGACACCATCTTTTGTCACTAAATACAGACTTTATTTATTGGACAGTGTTGGCCACAGCATAACTGTAAACATTTTAAGCACATTTGTACAGTACAATGATATGTAACATTTACAACAATAAAATTGCCTGAACTCTTGCCCTAACCTCGAGAGGCACAGCCCATATTTTCTTAAAAAGGGGGGGGGGGGGAAGATGGCCACATAGGCAGCTGTGTCTCCAGACGCCGGTTTCCGCGATGCCAAAAAGAAAGGGGAAGTCTCGCAAGGAGCCTCCTCAACTTGCTAAGATTGTTGGTTACATCAACTCCTGGGCCTATTGATGATTTTTTGTGGTGCTTGGAGGGTCCACTTCAGCAAGCCGGCAGTGTTTTGGGCTTGGAGACGTCTGGGATGGTGAGCTCTGCATCTTCATCTGGTTGTGACCTCACACCGGAGGTACATTTGCCTCCCGCACCACCTGTTGGTGATCTCCGCCCAGCTATCTCTGCTCGTCAAGGCTCCGCTTCTGGGAGAGACTGGTGTGTGAAAGAGGGCAGATCAGCTGAGTTGGTGGCAGCAGTAGAGTCTGTGGCCTCTACATCTTCTCTGGCTCCAGGAGGCAATATTCTGTGGAAGGAGGTGGAAGAGGAGTTGCACCTTGGTTCCCCGAGTCAGAGTGCTGGAGGTTCCTCTGCTTCCACGGAGCCTGTGGCTGGGTTCAGTTCGGCAGTTCCGTTGGTGTTTTCCTTGGAGCGACCGACAACGTCTAATCTTGAGTTGATCTGGACGGCGATTTCTTCACTTGGTACGGTACTGGTTCAGCAGTTTAATGGTTTGGCTATTCAAGTTTATACTAACTCTCAGACACTTTTGGCTAATATTAGGGAGATTAGTGCTGTTAAAGACCTGATGGAGAATTTGCAACTTGAGACTCAGAAATATCAATAATGAAGGATGTTTCTAATTTGAGATTTAAAACTGAACTTTTAGAGAACCAAGTGCGCTCTATGAATTTGCATTTAGTTAATTTCCCTCGTTCACCTTTAGTTTCTGCCAGAGATATGTTTAAAATGTATATGCAAGATGTTTTGGGGATCCAACCTGAGTCTCATCCTCCACTTGCAAAGTTGTATTATATTCCATCTCAAAAGAAGGTTGTGGCGGGGACTCACCCAGACTCAATGTCTAATTTACAACATGCTGATATTCTTAATATATCTAATATTTTGGAGTCTTCTGATGCTGAATCGGTGATACCTTTGACTTTATTAATTTCCTTAGCATTATCATCTGATCGGGACTGGCTCTTTAAATTATACTTTAAGAAGCATTCTATTCTCTTTAAGGGTCTGTTGGTTGCAATGTATCTGGATCTGGCCCATGAGACTCAGCGGCGGCGAAGGGATTTTTTTAGTGCTTAAGCCCGGGATTTCCCAACTGTGGGGGGGGTATATTTTTCTTAAAATTTCCATGTAAATGTCTTGTACGTCTGCAGTCTCAGAGTTATGTTTTTTATGACCCTACTCAGTTGGCAGCTTTTGTTAGCTCGCGACTCCCTCCTCCATCTACGGAGGCAACCAGTTAGGTTTCATACATGATGCAGTGGTAATATTAGAAGTGGATTAAACTGCCTGTTTTGCTTTCATTTCACGTTTATACTATTTTGTTTTCCTATTGTCTTGGAGCTCCTGATTGTTGGGCTAGTAGGTTTTTGGGTGTAGTATGTTTTTCTCTTTGCAATTCTTCTTTAATTCTGTTACTCTGACGTCTCTTTCCTTTCAAGTATTGTGCTTGAATTTATGTGAAATGTATAAAGATAAAATTTTAAAAAAAAAGTGGTGGGGGGTGGGGGGAGAGGGTGCCATCAAAGCCACCCTTGGTTCTTCCAGACCATTGCTGGCCATACTGATACCCAATCGTAATGCACAGTGTGGGACAGCATGCCGCTAAAGCATGCACTTTACCCCAGTTGCAGCAGTGTCACTGTCTCTGACCCGGCCTGTCAAAGGTCAGTGTTGGCAACTCAGTATATGGCAATGAGCTATATCCCCCCCTCCCTCTGCCATCAAAGCATGGGGAGGCCCATTACCCGCTGATCTTGCTCCAACTCCGTTGACTCTGTCAGGGGGAGGACAAAATTCCATGTGGCCAATCCCCCTAGTTCTCAACTGAATGGCTGTGCACTCTGTCCTGTGGGCCTTTTAACTTCTGGCCAAATCCCTCTGACAGCGACTTCTCACTTGTCAGGGGGGCCCCATGCTGCACCTCAGCTGTGGCCAACACACTTTATCCCACAATATTTTAACCGAGTCCTTATCGCGCATAGGAGCACATCCATGTAGATGTACCCCGTCGGCACGATACAGGCCAGGGCAATTCTAGTCAATGAGGTCATGCCCAATGCAGGACTCCTGATTGCCTCCATCTGTTCACTTTTTGCCATGTTTTTTCAACTGCCTGGTGAGACCTTTCACCTCTCCGGACCTGCTGAGGTATGATGTGAGACCACACCAGCCAAGTTCTGGGGAAGATGTCGGTCAGCATCAGCAGGTCCCATTGCATCGTCCTGGTCAGCTCGAGACTACATGTATTGGCCATATCATTCCCCCCCAGATGTACTACTATGACCCATGGGCTCCCAACCACTCTTCTCCTGTGCATAAGGGACGGGACCAGCTGTTTCCACATCATACAATTCACCCCCATTCAGACAATCAACACCTCTGCAGAATTCAGACCCAGATTAAGGCCCTGTGGTCTGCTCTGGGTTCTCCTTTGCGCCTAGTGGACAAAGGAATGGCCGCATATCCATGCCTCCCGGGGGCCCTAGGGAGCACCCGCACCTAATACAAATCATTGACAAGAAAAACAAAACAAAACAAGAAAAAGGCAGGTAAGTCGGCAGTGCAAGTACGATACGCATTCACTCCTAGGACAATTCATCAACAAGAAAAACACAGGTAAGTCAGCAGTGTGGGTATGATTCTCATTCAGTTTAGCCTCCGGGAGAACATACAATTTATATCAGCCTGAATGCCACCTGCCCATGGTCATGATTTGCTCCCTTGTCATTCCCAGTCTGGCCACTGTAGTAGTGGCTCCAATGTGGAAGGAGTGAGTGCCATAAAAGCCAAGCTCCAGACCCACCTCCCCCATGACCATCTTGAGATCCCTAGCAAACTCGAAGCAGGAGAAGGGTGCACCATCCACATCTACCAATCACTGTTCCCCTCCTGGGGGGGCACAGCTGCCTATAACTCTCAAAATTCCACACCAGGCACGTGGGGTCACCTGGCAGAGAGGACAAGGACACCCTCATACCCCTCCCCACCTGATCTGTCTTGGATCTGTGGACATGCAGCACCAGCGTGCCCTCGCAAAGTACGGCATCCTCTAGCCTGAGGCCCACACATTCCAGGGTGTGGCTTGAGGAAGCAACCAGCTCTCCTACCCTGAATGCCCCAAAGAACGCCAAGGAAAAAGCGCATCGAAAAAGACAGGTATTGAAGGTATCATAGCAGACCCTGTCCGTAACAGCAAGCAACTGCCTTAACACTTCATGTGTGATTGGGCATCTGTGATCTGGCACGTGGCAACATCTGGCCAACCAGCCCCTCATCACTCTGGCAATGATGAAATCTGCCGAAGGGCTGTGCTTCCCCATTGCTCTGGCGAAAAAGGCGACTGCCACCAGATGCATATGCACCACAGGCTTCTTGACTCCACTGCCCTTCCAGGAGAATATCCATACAGTTCGTAAGGGCACGTAGTGGAGTGTAAATATCAATATAATGCAAAAACTCACCCCAATTCAAACAAAATTTGTTTCTTGATGGCAAAACCACACAAAAATGATTGTTTCCAAACATAAAAATTCAAATATAATGGCGGAATAACTTCAAAGTGGCCAGCAAGGTCTCAGCATTTCATGGGCAATGGCAAATGTTATCAAGACAAAAAGTCCAGATACTGCCACTCAACTGAAGCCCGATAACATCAACGACCCGCTGCCACCACCTTCCACTATATTAAAAACTTTTCACCAAAAAGAACAATGAACAATAAACAAGCGACCATAGCAGCCCCCAAACAAACTTAGCTTTTAAACTGCAAAAGACAGGAGTTGAAGACCGGCCACTGCCCCGACGTTACTATTGAGCTCTTGAACGTTTCGCGAGAAAACTCGCTGCATCAGGGGAAAATACTGAAAAAATAAGAAACAAACATTAACCTAACCATACATTACTAAAAAGTCAAAACAAAAAAAGCACCCATTCCCAACACGCAACAAAAACTGCAAAAAGATGACTTACTTTCAAACAGCAGACAAACTAGCACCTCAACGGTGCTGCAAAAGACGCCGTGCATGCTCATACCACCAAACACACTACCCTGAAATAAATAACAACTCATGACGTCAACAGGGATCCAAGAGAGATGGATGATCACATGTGCCTTTATTGTGTCCCCTACGCGTTTCGGCGTATGCCTTCCTCGGGGGGATATACTTAAACATATAAACATAAAACAACATGTTAAATAATTATACAGTAAAAAACATCAACCTCATAAATGATAAAAACATACAGGCATGTATTGTTTACAAAATATAAGCCACTAAAAACCAAATATAACAACCAAAAGAAAAAACTGTTAAAAACAAGCATTTAACACTGCTAAAAATATAAATAAAGAATATAACAAATAAGATAATAAATAAGTAAACAATATGGCAAATAAGATAATAAATAATTAAAAGACGCAGGGCAGAACACACAGAACAAATAGCATGCAAATAATTATATATATATAATAAATAGTAATAAAAATGATACTAATAATAACATAAACAGATGTTTACTTACAAGGCACAATTGGTTAATGGCCAATAGGCAGAATGGTAAAGAGATTCCTTGTATTAAAAATTAACTGCAAACATATAAAAATATATAATGTAAAGCATAAACAAACAAGTAAAAACACTGTACCTAAGCATAGGCAATTGGCACTAATGGACAAACGTGCTATTAAATGAATCTTGCCTCTTTTGTACACCTACTTTATCAGCAAGAGCGTTTGCTCTTCTTGTGCCCGACCGACCGGTTGGAGCAATGTTTTCCCCATGGAGTAATGTCCTAAGTTACAAAGAAGAAGAAATTAGATCTTTACTGCCAGAGGACCCCTTCTTTACTGAGGAGGAATTTGTTCCGGACATTGAAGAAGAATGGGGAAATATAGTTCGGATGACACAACGCCTGATTAGAGAAGAGCTACATGGATCTTCTATGTTAGAATATTGCCGTAAAAAAATTATTCCACGTGGTCTTAGAGTACAGAAGGCACCAGGCATGTTCAAGGACGATGATGTTTTTATGTCTAATTGGATTAAGATTTTAAACAAGTGTTCTTTGGATTTAATGATTTTAATTATTAATACATCTAGACGCAGGGCAGAGGTTCTTAAGCCATTAATTGACACCTCTATGGACAAACTTAAAAAAATGGATAAACAATTCGACAACGAAAAAAAGAATTTTGATAGGAATACTATAGAATATAGAAAAGAAATTAAAGATTTAAAAATTAGTAAATTTAAGCGTGATGAAGAAGATTACAAATTGAACACCGTATATTATTGGACCCATGATGGGTCCGCTTTTAGAAATAGAAAAAGAAATGGTTCCTATAGGAAACCTCCACAGTCTCCCCATTCTAACACTAAAAACAACTCAAGAAATAGACAAAAGACTAGAGTCAGATCTCCTTTAAGATCTCCTAACCTACAACGTGGTCCCAAAAGAAGTAGGTGTGCCTCAGATGAAATGACAGAAGGCCCAGTAGATCCTTCAGGCTCACTTTTCTCTACAGCTCAGCCCCCACAGCCGGCCAAGAGCCCCCGTCGGGGTTTTCGGATGGACTCTCTGTGGAAAGGAGGCGGTTTAGATTACCACCCACGACCTCCAAGATCACCACAGAGACGCAGGGATCATCAAACGTATTATGCCCAAGGCAGGGACAGGAATTATCAGATGTATTCTCCACGGAGAAGAGACAAGGATGTAGCATTGATGTCCAAAAGAAGACTGGACTGGGATCTGTAAGTAACATAATCAACTTGTCTGATCATGTTCTTACTGACACAGAGTTACAAGTATTAGAAAAGGGTTTTACTTATGTTCCCACAAAGTCCCATGATACGTTCAACACTCATGTTGAACTCTATAAATTTTTTCGTAAGCTTAAAATTTTATACTTTTTTGGTAATTCTCACAATGATGATACAGATCCCTCTGTAGTTAGACGACCCTCAACATGGATACCTCCTTCCAATACGGACCCTCTCATCATAGCTTATGAAAAAGTCGTTTTAGCAAAGGTACAAGAATTATACCAATCTAAAGTTAAAGTATTTTTTAATACAACAAGGGCTCAAAAGGAAGCGCTCAATGGACTACGTAACAACAATTCCATTATTATTAAGCCTGCGGACAAAGGAGGGGCAATTGTCATTCAAAATCGCAGTGCATATATAGCTGAGGTCTTACGCCAATTGAATGATGCTCATTTCTATGAAAAAATTTATGAGGATCCTACAACTAATTTACAAAAAAGAATAGACACTATGTTATATATAGGTAGCCAAGCCGGCTATCTTACACCAAAAGAGGTCTCCTTTCTCACTGTTGCACATCCGATCATTCCCACCATTTATGTACTACCTAAGATTCACAAATCTTTGAAAAATCCCCCGGGTCGTCCAATAGTCTCGGCTATTGGTTCACTTTTTGAACCTATCTCTAAGTTTTTAGACCATTTTTTGAGACAATTCGTTTCAGAGGCACCATCCTATATACAAGATTCTACACATGTCATTAATATATTGCATTCTTTTTCTGGTTATCATGATCGATTGCTATTAGTTACCTTAGATGTTGTTTCACTATACACAAACATTCCCCAAAAAGCGGCAGTGGAAGTATTGGCTAACACCCTGATTCGTAGACCATATCCAGCACGTGTTCCTACATGTTTCCTCACACAATTAGCTTCTCTTGTTATGGAAGAGAATTATTTTAATTTTAGAGGAATATTTTACAAACAGATAAAAGGGGTTGCAATGGGGTCGCCCATGGCCCCGGACGTGGCCAATTTATATGTTACTGATTTTGAAGATAAATTTTTACAATCACATCCTTTTAAACAACATATCTTACTTTGGAAAAGATATATAGACGATGTTTTAATAATCTGGGATGGAACGGAAGTTGTTTTACAATAATTTTTTTCATGGATAAATGACTTGGATCCCAATCTACAATTTGAAGGCCTTTTTAGTGAGGAGAGTATACCTTATTTAGATTTATTGATTAAGAAGGGTGAATCCGGTTTTATTACTGACCTTTATCGAAAACCTACGGACCGTAATAATCTCTTACGGTATGATAGTTATCATAACACGGCCTTAAAAGACAATTTGCCAATTAGTCAATTCCTTAGAATCAAACGATTGTGCACTAAAGAATCGGATTTTCAAAAACATGCAGCAGACATGCATATGAGATTTTCCAATCGCGGATATCCCAAGAGATGTATTAAAAAGGCGTATCTTAGAGCTTGCACCACACAGCGTATTACCCTTTTACAGAAAAAAACAACGCTCTCAAGAGGATAGGATTACGTGCTCCCTGACTTTTTCACAATATTCAAAAGAGATCGCCAGTATCTTGAAAAAAGAGTGGTACCTGCTGACCGGTTTACCCAACTTCACTTCAAAAAAGATAATGATTGCTTACAAACGGAATCCTAATCTGGCCAATACACTCGTTCCTTCCGCTCTTACCTATCCTAAACCTGCACCTAAGATTAAAGGCCATTTTAAATGTGGGTCTTGTTCCGTTTGTGCGCATACTATTACAGTTAAGAATATGTTACACATCAGGTTACACAACAGAAGTTTTACATTAACCACTTTTCTAACTGTAAATCTGAAAAAGTCATATATTTAATCATGTGCCCTTGTAGTTTGTTCTATGTCGGTAAAACCAAACGCCAAATTCGCACTCGCATCATCGAGCATAGGAGTTGTCTACAGAGAAAACTGTTAGACAGTCCTCTAGTACAACACTGGCAGGAAAACAACATACCATTCAAGATTTAAAGTATTTTGTCCTTAAGACTGTGATTCCTAGTTGGAGAGGTGGAGACACAGGTAAAGCTTTGCTTAGATTGGAACAAAGGTACATTTATGAATTTAACAGTTTGGCACCTCATGGCTTGAATCAGGAGGTAGATCTGACAGTTTTTCTGTGAGCAATGCCCCTCCCCTCCACCCTCCTTTTATATCATGAATTTCTCTGAGAGCCATAATTTGTTTACACTTCTTTCATTCATATTTACATTTAGTTATATCTTTTCATCATTACAATTTAATGACGCTTACCTGTGTGCCTCTTAATGTGACACAACATATAGAGGAACTTTGCTTCTGTTTAAAGGTTGAGCACTCCTATTTTGAAGTTTTTAGGTCACCTGATCACTGTCACATGGTCATTTAGCCTTGCCCCCTTTTTCTGGTATATAAAGTTCCAACGTTCAGCCAGTCAGTCCTTAACTCGTCCTGAACGCTAACAGAACGTGCTTCCTGTTCATTGACAACCCTTTTTGCTTTTGCTTGGGATTGAATTGTTCATTTCATGTAAGTTTGGCTCATTCATTGGTTTGCACTTATTTTTGTTTAAGTTACTCCGTGTATATTTTTGGTGGTGCCCATGTTTTTTAAGGTTATGTTTAGTTGAGTATATTTTAAATAGAGCTTCACATTTACCCTCAGTTTATTCATGTTGATGTCTTTAAAATGTGCCAACCAACTCAGCTTAATGTCATCTTTTTTTCTTTTCTTCTTTTCTTCTCCTTTTTATCTGTATACTTTTTTACATTCTCATCTTTTGAGAGAATTTTGTTTTTTTTTTTAAATTTATTTATTTATAACCATTTTACATTATAAATCAAGAAAGTTCACAGAACAATCTTGAAAGAAAAAGTACAGATACAATCAGGAACAATCATAGCAGATTAATTATAACAAGCAAATTTTTTTTTTTTCAATGCATCTGTTCACCCTAGCCCACAATATAAGAGGGGAGAATTCCAAAATTCCAAATTCACAATATACTAACAAAGTAGAAAGGAAAAGGCAGCTAACTAACTCCAGTATTATTTTATGAGAGCACAGGTGAGGCTCCAATAGAAGTCTCCAAGCGCCTGGCAGCAATAAAGGCCGTTAACTGGGAAGGATCATAGAAAATATATGAAATAGCTCTGTATTTCACCAAGCATTTGCATGGGTGTTTAAGAAAAAAGAGCCCTCCCAGTTGAAGAACCCCAGGGCGTAACAGGAGAAAATCCTTGCGACGCCTCTGTGTTTCTTTAGCTAAGTCTGGAAAAATGCGTACCATTAAACCCTTAAACAATAAATTTCTTTTCTTAAAGAATAGCCTAAGAAGCCACTCTCTATCTGACAATAATGCAAAAGTAACAAGCAGCGTAGATGAAACCGGAGTCTCACATTCAGAGGTTTCCAATAAATCTGTAACATTCAAAACATTAACTTGATCTTTTACCCCCTCCGAATCAGCCCCTTTTTCAACCCCATTTTCAACAATTTTTGCCTTAGGAAGATAATAAATTCTCACCAAAGGAGGCATTAATTCAGAGGCCACCCCCAACGTCTCCATTAAATACTGCTTAAACATTTCTCTAGGAGATACAGAGATTAATTTAGGAAAACTAATTAAACGGAGATTATGAGCTCTTGAAACATTATCTAAACGCTCTAACTTAACTTGAATATTGGAAAGGTCCTTTTGAAACGCATCCGCACGTTCTTCCAAAGTTGTTACTGTTCTCCGAGATTCATCCACATCTATTTGCAGTGCCAACACCTTCTGATCCAGCTCTTCTACGGCCGTCACAGAGTTCTGTAGCTTCCGTTCCAACAATGCAATCTGGGGCACCAACACTTCCCCCAGTGAAAGAATGGCCTGCCAAATAGATTCCAATGTGAAATTCTCCGGTCGCTGTAAAACAAAACTTTTTCCAGAGTCCACTTCCG
Source organism: Ichthyophis bannanicus (assembly GCA_033557465.1). Classification (NCBI taxonomy): domain Eukaryota; kingdom Metazoa; phylum Chordata; class Amphibia; order Gymnophiona; family Ichthyophiidae; genus Ichthyophis; species Ichthyophis bannanicus. The sequence goes on from CM066036.1 coordinate 394,211,518, forward strand.
ATACAGCAGCCGCCATTGCTATCCCGGTCGCTTGGGCTCTATTCGCCACAGGAAGCACCAATCCTGCGGTCACTTCCTCCACCGTCGCCAAAGATGGACCCGGAGAGCGCAGATCAATAACCGCTCTCCCCTGGCTCCAGAGCCCTTCCGTTCCTGGCCCCCTCGAACCGGCGTCTTCTCGCAACTCAGGTGAGGAGCCCAGCACCAGGAACCCTTCAGGCAAGGACTGACCTTTAAGAGCCTTTGGCGCGGGACTCTCGGGGGACAGAGATACAGCCGAAGCAGAAGCTGAGCCACCCGACTCCAAACAGACTGCAGCTCGGCATTCACCCCTATTATTTACTGGAGTCCGGTCGGCGCGCACCACAAAGGCATCCAGGGGTCCCGCAGAAAACGGCGTAGAGGTCTGGGTGGGCTGAGAGGGCACAGACCCACCCTTCCCTTTTCGCTTCCTACCCATAAAGAAAAGCACGCTCAGCACGGAACGTTTGCTGCCACCATCTTGATTAGGACACTCCCCGAGAGAATTTTGTTTTTATCCATTCATTTAATAGCACGTTTGTCCATTAGTGCCAATTGCCTATGCTTAGGTACAGTGTTTTTACTTGTTTGTTTATGCTTTACATTATATATTTTTATATGTTTGCAGTTAATTTTTAATACAAGGAATCTCTTTACCATTCTGCCTATTGGCCATTAACCAATTGTGCCTTGTAAGTAAACATCTGTTTATGTTATTATTAGTATCATTTTTATTACTATTTATTATATATATATAATTATTTGCATGCTATTTGTTCTGTGTGTTCTGCCCTGCGTCTTTTAATTATTTATTATCTTATTTGCCATATTGTTTACTTATTTATTATCTTATTTGTTATATTCTTTATTTATATTTTTAGCAGTGTTAAATGCTTGTTTTTAACAGTTTTTTCTTTTGGTTGTTATATTTGGTTTTTAGTGGCTTATATTTTGTAAACAATACATGCCTGTATGTTTTTATCATTTACGAGGTTGATGTTTTTTACTGTATAATTATTTAACATGTTGTTTTATGTTTATATGTTTAAGTATATCCCCCCGAGGAAGGCATACGCCGAAACGCGTAGGGGACACAATAAAGGCACATGTGATCATCCATCTCTCTTGCCTCTTTTGTACACCTACTTTATCATCAAGAGCGTTTGCTCTTCTTGTGCCCGGTCAACAGGGATCCCCCTGCAAAATACTCCACCCCCTTTTTTTTCGTTAAAAAGAGTTTGTTAAAGGCAGACCACCCAATCGATACGGAGATTTAAACCCCCCGGCACAACGGTCTGGAGCTTAAAAATCAATTTCTGTACACACATTAAGAGGGACTGCTCCCTACTCTTGCCATCCCTCCCAGCCAAAACTTGATCCAAACAAAAGCATCGTAACGCCGAAAACTGATGATTAAATTCAACACAATGAGGAACCAAAGGTGCCTCACGGACAGAGCATTTAAGCCTGCTTCTATGTTCGATGATACGTTTCCAAAACGTCCTGCAAGTACTGCCCACATATAGCAGACCGCAAGGACACATGACCCCGTACACTACAAACACAGAATCCTCTCCTTTCGCGGAGCATCTGCGGTTATGGTGCAGATATATTGACGACGTTTTCGTCTTATGGCAGGGGGACAGCGAGTGAATTTCAAGAGTTTGTCCAGTGGCTTAATGGTTGCGAAAGTAATATTCAATTTACTAGTACATGCAGTTCTGAGCAGATCGTGTTTCTAGATGTGGTTGTTGGTAGGAATGTGGCTGGTTGGGTTACGAGTGTGCATCGGAAGACCACGGACAGGAACACTGTTTTGCATTTAACGAAAAAAAAGGGGGTGGAGTATTTTGCAGGGGGATCCCTGTTGACGTCATGAGTTGTTGTTTATTTCAGGGTAGTGTGTTTGGTGGTATGAGCATGTGCGGCGTCTTTTTCAGCACCGTCGAGGTGCTAGTTTGGCTGCTGTTTGAAAGTAAGTCATCTTCTTGCAGTTTTTGTTGCGTGTTGGGAATGGGTGCTTTTTTTGTTTTGGCTTTTTAGTAATGTATGGTTAGGTTAATGTTTGTTTCTTATTTTTTCAGTATTTTCCCCTGATGCAGCAAGTTTTCTCGCGAAACGTTCAAGAGCTCAATAGTAACGTCGGGGCAGTGGCCGGTCTTCAACTCCTGTCTTTTGCAGTTTAAAAGCTAAGTTTGTTTAGGGGCTGCTATGGTCGCTTGTTTATTGTTCATTGTTCTTTTTGGTGAAAAGTTTTTAATATAGTGGAAGGTGGTGGCAGCGGGTCGTTGATGTTATCGGGCTTCAGTTGAGTGGCAGTATCTGAACTTTTTGTCTTGATAACATTTGCCATTGCCCATGAAATGCTGAGACCTTGCTGGCCACTTTGAAGTTATTCCACCATTATATTTGAATTTTTATGTTTGGAAACAATCATTTTTGTGTGGTTTTGCCATCAAGAAACAAATTTTGTTTGAATTGGGGTGAGCTTTTGCATTATATTGATAAGGAGAATATCCATTGCAGATTGGAGCCCATCTTGAAACTGGTCCCTGTCCCCAATCCTGTTATGACTACAGAAATCCCAAAAATGCTCCCAAGCTGTCACATATTTTTGCCTAATACACTCAGCCAAGGAATTCAGCAGGAGCTCCCAAACTTCGGCAGGCTGAATGCCCAGACTGCTGCCGCAATGGCTGTCTTGACCTTGTCTGCATTGGGCGTTATTGCCCTGAATAGTGGCACCTTGAAACGAGAAAGGGCATCGGCATTGTTATTATAGTGACCCTGGATATATCTGGCCCTAATGGTGATATTGTGCATAAGGCATAGCATAACAATTTCCCATAGCAAAGCCACCATCCCTGACGTCCTGGCATACATCCCATTTACCGCTTGCACTACCGCCAAATTGTTGGTGCGGAATGTAATCACTTTGCTGGCCAATTGCGGGGCCCAGATAAAGAGGGCCACTCTTATAGGGAATAACTCCAGGAACATGATATCCTTGGTCACACCGAGGGAATGCCACTCACATGGCCAATGCTTGGTACACCAAGTCTCCCTGAAGTATATCTCGAAGCCTATTCCCCCCAATGCATCTGTAAACAGTTCTAAGTCTAGGTTTGAAAAGGAGGAGTCCTGCCAGAATGCCAGGCCATTGAATGTCTGCAGGAAATGTTCCCATACCCGTAGGTCTTTGCAGATGTTCTTACTAACCCTGATGCGGTGGTGCTTCTTTCTGATTCCTCTTGTCGCTAGCACAAATCGGCAACAGAAAATCCACCCCATAAGCATCACTCTACAGGCGAAACAGAGCTGACCGAGCAAAGAATGGAACTGCTCCAATATAGCCTTCCACTGGCCCCTCATCTGGATGGTTCTTAGTTTCTCCAGTTTTTCCAAAGGCAGCCGAGACAACTGGGCCTGCACATCAAATTCAATCCCAAGGAATGTGTTTGCTCTTGGATGCAACATGCTCAAAGATGCTCAGGATCCTTTTGAACTCTTCAAAGCCTGCTCCCATGAAAAGGAAATTGTTGAGGTGGTGCACCACAAAGTTAGGCCCGGCCATTTCCTCTACCACCCAATGCAGGAGTAAACTGAACTGCTCAAAATAGGCACAGAAAACTGAGCAGCCATGGGCATACATTTGAATATATTACAATGTACCTTAATTAGACAATTATTTGTAGCTTCACCCCCTATACTCTCCCACTCATAACCACAAATTTTATCATAACCTCCTATTCACAATAATTGTGAATCCTTACACTACAAATCATGGCCCTCATCCCACTCACCCTCCTCCTCCTCTCTGCCCTCTCTAGTATCCTACACACATCTTTTGCCCTAACATCCAACTCTAATACTATTCCTATACACCAATACAAGAATAGGAAACCCCACCAAAACCAACAGCAATACCCACAATATACATATCACAATAGACACACCTACCTTCTCTATGTACCTCTTGATACAACAAACACCAGAAGACCTAATCTAAGAGCCACCTCACAGGATCTCAAGTGTGCTCTCATTAACGCACGTTCAGCCCGAAACAAGTGGCCTGCTATCACTGACTTATTATCAAACCTTAACCTAGACATCCTCCTGATAACAGAAACATGGCTGTCAAACACTGACAATGTCATAATGAACCAACTTACTCCACCCAACTACTCCATTTACACCTGCAACAGGGAAAACAGAAAAGGAGGAGGAGTTTGCATAATTGCAAGATCAGATCTAAAGTACCGCATCGTCTCTAACAAGACCACGGACCATATAAATACACTATCAATCTCCAATAGTACTAACACCTTAAACCTTATCTACAGAGCCCCAAATGCTCCAGCTGATGATCTGTCAATCATAATTGATCTTGTTACCAACCCCATTGAACTCAACAAATCTAACTGGCTCCTAGGAGATCTCAACCTTGCATCCACCCCGCCATCAGTATCAAACTCCTTCCTTGACGCCATGACCGACTTACACTACAAACAAATTGTAAAAGATCCAACTCATAAACTAGGAAATCTTCTTGATCTCATCTTCGCCCCATCATCAGACTGTGAACCGCCAAATCAACTTGAACCCTCATCAACCCCCGTCCCCTGGTCCGACCATAATCTTATAACGTTCTCCATACCAGCTGAGGAGTTTCCAAGCAAAACACCGGATGTTTATCCACTCTCTAAACCAGCACGTTTTAAACCATTTAACATTGACACTATTACTTCTCAAACCATTCCAAAACTCTTTACAATACCTAGCAACATTGATGAAACAGTAGCAAACTGGAACAGTGCCCTTGGACTATCAGCCCAGCCCACCGCCACAGTACCAAACCATCTCTACCTCCTCTTTCACCAAGAAACGGAACGCGCCATGGTTCTCCTCTGAACTGCGAACCTCTTTACGGCAATTAAGGAAACTTGAGAAGAAATGGAGACACTCTCTTAACCTGTGTGACCAATCCACCTACTTAACTCACTTGAATTCTCATCGTCAACTAACCTGGGATAAGAGGAGAGAATACCATGCAAGGCTCCTCAGTCGCTCCCTTAACAAACCTAGAGACCTCTTCCAACTAGTAACATCTCTAACCAGTGAGCCTTCTCCACCACAACATGAACACATACAACCACAACTATATGCTGACTATATCCAATCCAAGATGATCAAAATCTCAACTACAATCACAAGCGAACCCATGCAAACCTCCAACGTCCAGATCATACTTAATAAATTCTCATCCCCAACCCCTAAGGCAATCGAAGAACTCATAACCTCCATCAATGCCACCACTGCCCCCAACGATCCATATCCAGCCCACTGGATCAAATCACTAAGAACAGAACTCAGCCCTTACATAGCAGCCATAGCTGACCAGTCACTTAGCACAGGGATATTCCCAACAGCCCTCAAACAGACCTCCATTCGTCCACTACTCAAAAACAATAAACTCGATCCAAAAAAAGAAGACTCCTACCGCCCAATCTCAAGTATCCCTTTTCTAGCCAAGATACTAGAAAAAGTCACTCTAAGGCAAATCCAACAACACATTGACTCCGAAGCTCCACTCGACCCAAATCAGCATGGCTTCAGAGAATCCCACGGAGTTGAAACCCTTTTAACTTCTCTAATGAACACGCTTATTACTACAACAGACAACATCAGAAATGGAGTTGCATTGATCTTCCTAGACATTGCAGCAGCCTTCAATTCTGTTGACCATGTTAAGCTGCTTAACCGACTACACGAAAAAGGGATTCAAGGAATGGCCTGGAAGTGGTGCAAATCTTACCTGGAAGACCGCTGGCAGCAGGTCCGGTCGGGTGACAATACATCTATGCCTTTCCAACAGAAGCAAGGTGTACCACAGGGTTCCTCCCTCTCGGCCCTGCTATTTAATATCTATATGCAGCCCATCTGCAACATCGCCCGGTCATTTGGAACATCTTGCCTCATCTATGCAGATGATGTGCTACTATTCACACCAGTCAATGTATTGAAACCCGACTATACCACACTAACTACCTGCTTCAATGCAATCTCAGACTGGCTGCTCTCACAAAACCTCCGAATTAACTTTAAAAAAATGGAAGTTCTGATTGTAACAAGGAACAAAGACTTCTCACCCCCACCAACTCTAAGAACAAGAGATGCCGATTTACCACTCAAATCAACTATACGTTACCTAGGCATTATACTCGACCAGCGACTTGAGTTCAAAGATCATATAAAAAATACAGTTAAAGCCATCTATCACAAGATCAGAATTCTTCGACACCTCAGACCAATGCTTGAACCACAAGACTTCCGAACAACCTTCCAAGCGTTGGTCACCCCACACTTCAACTACGCTATTTATTTATTTATTTTTATTTAACCAATTTTATATACCGTCTTTCTACAAATCAAGACGGTTTACATAGAACATTTAAAATAGAGTGTTTCCACTGTTTACATAGAACAAAGTAACGAAATATATATAAAATAACAATGAATTAATTATAAGAATAAAACCAACTATTTACAAAGGTAATAAAAACCAACTATATACAAAGGTATTTACCGAGGTATCAGTTGTCAGTATGAAGGATTAGAAGGTTTAGAAGGGGTAGGCACTGGGGGAAAGCAGAAGGTTAGTACTAAGGTGGAAGGGAAAAATGTTCCTGAAAAAGGTGGGTTTTTAAGTTTTTTTGGAACTCGAGGTGAGTTCTAGAGTTCCGCAGCTCATGGGGAAGGGAGTTCCATAGGGTTGGAGCATAAAGGGAAAAGGCTCTGTTACAAGTAAATTGTTTACTATATCTTATGGTTGTTGGGCTAGAGATGAGGTTTTTGGTAATAGTACGGCGGGTTCTAGAGCTAGCAGAGAGGGGAGCAAGAGGGGAAAGGCAAGGAGCTGATTCATTGGAGATGATTTTATGTATAAGAGCAAGGACTTTGAACTTAATCCTGCAGTAGATGGGGAGCCAGTGGAGGTCATATAGGACTGGTGTGATGTGTGATCGCCTGGGAGTGCTGGTTATGAGTCGCGCAATCGTGTTCTGGGCAAGTTGGAGCGGTTGTATAGCATTCTTAGGAAGGCCATGATAGATTAAGTTGCAGTAATCAAGAGAGGGGGCTGCGAGGGCCTGACAGACAGTTCTAAAGGAAGTGGGGCTTAAGAGGGGTTTGAGATTCCGGAGGGTACGTAGCTTAGCATATATTGTATTATTAGTTCTCTTAATTTGATTAGTGAAGGAGAGGTTCTGATCGAGTATAATGCCAAGATACTTCACCTGATTTTTTATAGTAAGGGTGAAATCTCCAATAGTGATGGTTGGAGGGGGGGTGTATGAGGTAGCAGAGAACACCTGTAGCACTTCAGTCTTGGCTTGATTGATTAGAAGGTTATGTTGAGATAGCCATGATTTCAGTGTAAGTAAGCAATTGCTTAGATGAGAAAAGTCAGGGTTGGAGAGATTAAATGGGGTGAAGCACATCATGTCGTCCGCTAATATTGTGTTACAGGGCCTACCCAAGAGTACGCTTAATCCTCTACAATTTGCCATGAATACGGCTGCCAGAGTTCTACACAGAGCCCCAAGGAGTCATCATATCACTCCTATCCTATTTGAACTTCACTGGCTCCCGATATCATATAGGATTTTATACAAAGCCCTTCTCATCACATTCAAGGCAATTCACCAAATCTCATCATCATCATTATCTGACCTCCTGCATTACTCACAAAGTTCCAGATCCCGACGCTCCACAACAGAAAACACACTAGTGATCCCAAAATACCAATCAAAACTCAACCAGACAACTAGCACAAGAGCATTCTCATCCTTTGCCCCTAGATGTTGGAACATGCTACTGCCCAACATCAGATCACAAAAGGACCTCTCACAATTTAGAAAAGATCTAAAAACACACCTCTTCCTACAACACTTCCCTCAGAGTATGAACTCCCTAAGTCATTCCCTCCCAACACGAACCAATGATCATGGTTAGTCAAGTACACCCCATATTCATTTCTCACCCCATTTCAAATCCCCTTAGAGCCCCAAGCCTTTGAAATATAAACATGTGATTTCTTGCTGTAAATAGTTTGAATTCTTGTTATCTATTTAACCCCAGTTATCCAAGTTCATTCCCTGTTATCTGTAAACTTAACATATGTTCATGCTTAAGTACAATTTGTTAAAATGTAAACCGCGCTGATGACGAAGAGTGCGGTATATAAAAGATGTTAAATAAATAAATAAAATAAATTTGTCATAATAGTATTCACCTTCGAAGGTGAAGTTGAGTAAATGAAATGACTCAGGATGCACTGGGAGCAGCCGGAAGGCCGACCCCATGTCAGCCTTGGCCAGATGCGCCTGCAGGTCCAAATTCCATATGAGCACTATGATCTGGTCAATAGTTGCATATCTCACTGAACACAATTCAGGATCGATATAGTCGTTGACTGACTGGCCTTCTGGATATGACAGATTGTGTATCAAACAGAATTTGCCTGGTTCCTTCTTAGGCACTGTTCCCAGGGGGGACAACACCAGATCTGGGAAAGGGGGGTCCTGAAATGGACCCATCCCATGCCAATTTCTTTGACGACTTTTTCCCACACCACCTGGATATGCCAAAGAATGGAAGGAGAGCTGTGGATTGGACGTGATAGAGTGGGGACAGAGGACAGGATAGGGAAACTATCTTTGAACCCATCGCTAAGGGTGTCCACCCTGTCCCGAAAAGGGTACTACCGCAGCCATGGGCGCATGCACTCAAGCCTGATTGGGGTTGAGGCCATGACCTTCGTTGGCCTGCTGGGGCAGAGGCCTAAAAGGCTTACCTTCTTTAGCAGATCTACACGTGTAAGCTGGGTGGCTAGCTCTGCAGACCGAACATGTGTGCTGGAACTTACAGGGGTGTCATGTACAGCTGCCGGTATTATACTGACTTAAATAAACTCAACCTCCATGCCACAATCTCAACAAGAGGAGCAGTACATCACTATTGAAAAACCCAAACAAGTTCTCAAAATAACAGAACTTTAACCGGTCAATAATGACCTGCCAGTATAACAGCCCCTAGAAGCTTGTACTGAAATGCCCTCATATCATCATTGAACTTGTCGGGCAAACAGTCAGAGTAATAAAAATAGCAGAATGTTATACATACATACACATTATAATGTTATACAAACAGTCCCAACACAATATTATGTTTCGATAAGTATAAATCCACTTATCTGCATCAGGGGAAACATTACCAGACAGTCAATCTGGTAATGTTTCTCCTGATGCCTTCCCTTGACGCTACCGGTACCGCCAGTACTTTTCTTTCTTTTTCCTGAAGAATTTCTTCTTTCCTTAGAAATTTTTTTCTCTTAGTGCCTGACGGTTTCTAGGCCACTAGGCCTCTACCCTTCCGTTATGGAAAAGCCAGCCACTATCCTTAAGAAATGCTCAAAGTGTGGCGGTACAGATATTTTTTCAGACACTCATACTTGGTGTCTAAAATGTTTAGGTCCTGACCATTGCCCTCTGGAGTGTCTCTCCTGCTGGAGCTCAAACAGAAGAAGTCTTCAGAATCGAGCAGAACTCGATACCCGGTTCACATCCCCTTTGATGTTACCAGCTAGAATATCTTCTTCTTCACAGGATCAGGTAACCAAACAAAAGTCTGTAAAGACTAGCCAGTCCTCGAGTGGTAGATCTCCTTCCCAGCATCGAGATGGCTTCGGCCTTGCCCTCGAGGACAACTTGGCAATAAAGCCCCGGCAGGAGTTTTCAGGCTCCAAAGCATTAACGGGGCTCCGGGTTGTTCCTGAGGTTCTTACCTCGATGAACATACCTGGGCCTTGCTCGGTGGTTGTGGCCAGTTCGGGCGGTAGCGACACCCCGGCATAGGCTATGGTGATGGCCGAAACACTCCTCACCGATGAACGTAGTCTAGCACTCTTAGCTACTTCGGTACCGTTAGAGTTGCTGCAGACCGTTCCTCGAGTATCGGTATCGCCTTCGGTACTGGTACCGGTATCGACATCGGCATCGGTGTCGGTACAGTCCATGCTTACTTCGACAGAATCGCTTCCCTCGATGCTGAGCCTGGACTCGATCTCTAGCATGGAAGATTCGGTACCGACTCATCTCGGTACCAACCTCGGGCGGTACCAAAGACATCGCTTTAAAGAAAATCCGATCAGTCTTCCGATCCCAATGACTGGGATGAATCCATCGGTACCAAGGCTGATTTTTCTACAAGTCTAGCCTTTACCCCTCATTTTAAAGAGTCCTCTTCGGGGGAGATTTCTTTTCAAGCTTTTCTGCATGATATGGCAAAGCTACTTGCCATTTCTATATCTGGTAAAGAATCCTTACCGGGGAATTCAGAGACACTGCAATTTCCCTGGATTCCAAATGAGGTGATCATGCTTCCTGTGCATCAGATCTTACAAGATCTACTGTTAAGAATATGGGAAACTCCTTTAACGGTATCCCCACATTCCAAGACACTTGACACTATGTACAAGGTGCCACCTTCTCCAGGTTTTCAAAAGACTCAACTTCCTCATCATTCTATTGTTGTAGAATCAGCAATGAGGCGTATTAAGAGTGCAAAGAAGCACTCTTCTTATCCGCCAGGTCGTGAGTCTAGGGCTTTAGATGCCTTTGGACGTCGATGCTTCCAGGCATCCATGCTTTCAGCAAAAATTATCTCATACATTTTCTATGTGGGATTATCTCTTGAAGAGGTCACAAAGAACTTAAAGTTTTTGAACCCTTTTCTTCCAGAGCATAAAAGAGCAGACTATTCCTTATTAGTCAATCATGCTCAATATATCTCTAGGTTTCTTAATCGTTCTTTCCTGGACTGTTTTGAGTCTATTAGCAGAACTTCTGCTATAGCCATAGGAGCACGACGCTTAGCCTGGCTCCAAGTTTCTGACTTGGACAGATGGGTTCAAGAAAGGCTGGGAAATACTCCTTGTACTGGTGAAAATCTCTTCAACAAGGAGGCTTTATTTCAAGCTAATCAGTTGAGCACTGATGCTGTTACTTTCAGAGGATTGTCCAGACTCTCCTCTATCCCAGCTAATAAAAAATCTCATAAAAGCTTTATTCCCCCAAGGGGAAAAAGTTTTATCCATCTTCTACCCATTCTACAGATGTTTCCAAAGATGGGCAACACCACACCAGACTAAGAAAATCAAAACCTCAACAGGCTCAGCAAACCCAGCAATCGCAGGGTTTCTGATATTTTATTCACTTTTTCTCATTGAGGTTTAGAACTTCAACCTACTTCTTTTCAACAGAAGCATCTAAAAGTCATCTCATCCATGCTGAGATATCAGTCATACATTGACTCAATCCTCGGCTCTGGGCATGAATCTCTTGCTACAAGAGAAATCTATCCTTCTAGCTAAGAGCTATTAAGGACTATCTTACCCCAGAGATAACAGGTTTCTCCTTTTAAAACAAAAAGGAGAACTAACAACTAACAACAGGGTGAACTATACCTTTCACCTTGTCAGTTTTCCTGTACGAGGATATCTCATACTTTTAACTGCAAGGGGACCCTATCCCTTCAAAGACTTACTAAATTGTAAGTCTTCTCAACTCTGTATTAATTTCTATCCCTCTTAGTCCAGACATTCAGTCTCTAAGAGTACTACTAATCAACTGGAGGGCTTATTCTCTAAGCAATAGGTTTTTCTTCAAAACCTACTCCAGTAACTAGTTTCCATACAGAGTTTTCTCCCCTTTTTGCAGTTCATCTCCTTCTCACATATCTTTTTAAGGCAGCTTTTCGGACAGAAATTGGGTATTACTACTCCAAATTATGTCTGTCGGTCCTCTCCAACCTATGGGACCTAACTTTTATGCTGCCTTAATAACAGATAAGTCCAAAAGAGATCCAGAACTCATTTGGACTATTTATTGTTGCAGGCATCAGGCCTGTCTACTATTCTTAGCCACGTTCAGTTCTCTTGGCTCCAACAGAATAGATTAGGTTGCACACTGGCAATTCAACAGCCAGATCTAAGCAACCTACAACATGCTCTCTGCAATTCTACAACAAAGCTCTGCAACTGTGGGCCTTTGCCAGAGAGCCTCAGAGCTACTCCTAATAGGTAGCTGGCCAGATAGTTAATAAGGGCTTCAGCTGGTAGACTCTACCAGTCATGTTCCTACATGACTGTTTTTTTCCTACTTTTACCATATTCCTTAAAATTTCCTTTTAAGAAAAGGTAACCAGGGTTTAGACCACGTGAAAGTATAGAAAATTGCACAATTCCCTGATTGTTCCACATCTCACTGGAACTTCCTCAACAGGGATGCATTTTTTCACTGCAGTTGGTCCTTATTCACTACTCTCCTTGTAATTTCCTATACTTCATGGTAGCTTATGTTAAACAGGAGAACGCATGATACTCATATTGCCCTCATAAAGAGGCAAACATGGTATCCCCTTATATTGCGTCTTTTCTCCAGCTACTAATTGAAATTGTAGAAGGATCCAGACTTGCTGTCTTAAGACTAAGGATCTCCTCTGCACTCATTCACGTACGTCTCGAGACCTGGTTATTCAGGGGCTAGATCTTTTCAAGAAGTCTAATCCTATCCCTGTAAGTGAAGAACATATTACCAGTTTCCATGAAACTTTCTGTATAGTTCTTCCATATTTAACCAGACAGAGATTCTCCATCAAGATTCTCAAGTAGGTCTTAATCCTTCTTGTTGTTGCGTCAATCTCTATACATCATCTGACTTTGAAAGATTTGTCTACTGTCCATATTAATGCTGCCCCAGCATACCATAAACTCAGTGGACAACCAATTTCTATGGTATTTTACCAAATACCTTCTTTTACCGTTACCTTTTAGGTTATGTCACACCTGAAGCTCTACATGTAAAGTCTTCATCATAAGTGACATCACTTACAAAGACTTTTACTGATCTTCAAAAAATTGGAGGCTCAACGCCTAGTACAAATATCTTTCTCTTTCACTGGAATAAAGGGGGTCTTAAAGATCTATCCCCTTTTTTTCTGCAAAGGGTATTTCTACCTTTTCATCCAAACCAGTCAGATTATCTCCACTCTTCCTAGGACCTTATTCTGCTCCAAGGACAAGAAGTTCAATTTTTTGGACTTTACCGAAGCTTTGCCTATTCTCAAAAGTCCAAACTCATTGAACTCCCCCAGTACTTCTTCTAGGGATAGTTCTGGCCATGAGGACTTCTCATCTCTTCCTGTATTGCAAAATTATTTTTTTCCCTCTACTTCACATTGGGGGAATTTCTCTGAGGATAATGATCTGGCTCTCAACCACAGACCCTTATTACCCTCAACAAATATTTTGCAATATTTCTGAGTGAGATCCACATTAGATAATTAAGACTCATCATTTTTCTAATATTATGATTTACACAAGGACTCCCCTCTGGATACCTTGTTTAGTTAAGCTGTTTCACAGCATCTCTTTTTCTTTTCTAGTTCAACTCCTACCCTCCATCCCTTGGATGCCTGAGGTTTTAAGGGATAAGCATGGCCCATCTTTAGATTGCAACATGCTGGGGCCTCCTTCAGGCATCTTAGCTTGGGAGTCCCCATATGTGAAGACTCATTCCTGATTGTTCCTGGAGATAGCACAGTTACTTACCTGTAACAGGTGATCTCTGGGAACAGCAGGAATAAGTCTTTACAACCCACCCACCTCCCCTAGGAGTTGTATCTCTCTATCTATCTCTTTCCCTTCTCTCTCTTTCTCTTTGTCTCAGCTTTAAAACTCAACTGAGGAGAGGCAGTTGGGAAAGGCGGGAAGGCAGCACGCAGGCGTGGTGGGATGCTCCCAAAAGCATTCTGATTGGACGCTGGGGAGCGTTCCTGCGCAGGCTCCATCGGTACCGACGATACCCATATGTGAAGACTTATTCCTGCTGTTCCCAGAGATCACCTGTTACAGGTAAGTAACTGTGCTTTTTTTCTCATTCCTAAATTGAATGAGGAAAGGACTCAGCTCGCACTCGACCCAACACTCATAAATATATGAAATGCTGAAATGCAATTTGTGATGGATTTCAAAATTTTTGATTTCTTATCCTTATCCCCTCCTCTGTCTTTATCCTTTCCCTCTTTTGTTTCCCCATCCTGATCCCTGAGCAATAGTGTAAATATGTCTATGAATTCCCGATGCCAAATTTGTTTCTTTATTTTTCTTGGCACTGCACAACCGTCCCCTTGGCAGTGGATGTGGCGCTGCCTCCCCCCCCCCCCCCATGAGCTGACCACACCCTTGCTGCCAAGTTCTTTTGTCTTGACTTACTTTTTAAAAAAAATTTCAGTGCACTTTGGATCATGTTCACGAGGGCCAGCACACCATCAGTGTCTGACATCGAACTCTCCAACAACGAGCATAAAAGTTCTTGTGCCCCCAAAGTCCCCCCAGACTTACCAACCGACGGGTTCGCAGTCACAGTGTGCATGGTGTCCGCCTGCACAGAGGATTTAGAAGCCTCGAGGCATTGCCTAATGATGCTCGGGCTGTGTTGAATGACCTGCTTGCGAATCACACAAATAAATTCCTCCATTTCGTGGCTGGTGGTTGACTATGTGGGCTGCTGCCGCGATGCCTGCTTGCTGCGACATGACATGGTCACAGTAGTACTACTCACCATCCCTGTTGTGGTGGCAGCCCTGGCCGTATTCACTTTCCTGGCCATGGCTGTATCCGATGCTCTGCTCCGGTTTCCACACCCGCGACCGACTGCTTGTCACCCTCCATGTGCCCCGTGAATGTTATAACTGACTTTCAGGGCATTTCTGCAGTATGGGAAAATTTGACTACAAAAAGAATGAACAAAGCAGGTTAGAGACTGAACACAGGAATGAAAACCACCATGACCCCTTCATGTTTTTGTCTTTTTTTGTCTCCACACATCACCCCGCATATCGTCTGCCTTCCAATCCCCCCACCTGGAAAGGATGCTGCCACTCTTCCTAGGCTTATCTGTGGTGGGCTGAGGAATTTGAGCACGCACACCCAGATCACCTTGCCTGCTTCCACTTTCAAGGTGTTATGCCTATATTTGTTATACCCATATACCCAGACATACCGATATCCATTTACTGACATATATGCACATGTATATCCTATCTACCGCTTTCCAACAGATATACCTATGCATATCCACACAACTGTACATCGTTTTCTCCCCATTTTTTATTTTTTTGGATGCTCCCATTCACAAGTGAGTACCCCACCATATTATATTAAAATCCTTTATAACTTTAAAGCACTTAAGTAGGCTGCAGTATACCATGGCTACCACTAGATGGCTGCATTGTCCTACAAAAAGAATCACCAGCAGCAGAAAAGATCACTGCTATGACACTATGCAGCACATTTCTCACTTTTTTTGTTTGTTTTTGTATGTTCTGCACACATCCCTGCATCCAAGTGGGACATGCATTGGTTGTAAGGTGGCCTGGAGGCAACCATCCCCTTGCTCGGGACCATGCTACCCGCAATCACCATGCATTGGACGGAGAAGGCTGAGGGAAGGCACCGTGGCCATGCCTCTTTCTTCTTAATTTTGTTTGGTTGGCCTTTTTTTTATTCTTGAGGCCAGAGGAAAATTGCGCACACCGTGGCGCACTATGGAGTCGCTGGTGTATTCCCATCTGCCAGCCCACGGCCTGGAATAGGCCTGCAGAGCCCGAGGAGAGGCTATCCCTAGTTGCCCTCTCTCCGAGCGAGCCCTGTACTGCCATCACAGAGTACAGCCAGAGAGGTCATGGCATACCCGCACTCCCGATGAATCCTCCACCTCCCCCTCTCCACCAGACCACGTGGTTTTATGAGGGTTTTTTGTTTAGAACAGTGTGTTGTGGGAACAGACGCCTGCCAACGGACCTACCTCTGCTGCTAAAGGAATCACTGTTCTGCTCCCAACCAAGAACCACCAACACTGAGCAACCACATGAGCCTGCAAGCAGCTTTTGCAGCGAGGCTGCGATGTCGGGACTGTGGTAAGCAACACAACCCTTGCAGAACGGGTAATTCAGCACTGTATGGTAGCCATTCTGCTGAGAGAAGGGACACCAGGCAGGAATAAAACAGGCATGACTGCTTCACCCATCAAGCCGGAGGGACAAGAGAGTGACCCACAGTCAGGCGGCCCCTGATAAAGCCGGCCATGGCCCACCCTCCCACCACTGCCTTTTCACCCTTGCCTGGCTCCCCTGCCCTCTTGTGCCCGTCAGTGGGTAGTCCAGCCGGCTGGCTCTATCTCTCTCTTAAATTTTGACATCAAAGTCTTGGTGAAGATTCTGGCAAATCACGGTACCGATGTGGTTCTCTTTAATAACAGGTGGGCTTTGTGAGGGGGAGGCATGCGGTGACAAATATAAGAAAGTTGTTAGCCTGTACTGACCACTGTCAAAAAACAGCAGGTACCCTCATGCAGGGGTAGCCCAAAGGGGGTGCAGGGCCCTGTGTGGAGACTCATTGCGGTGCCTCATTTGCATAATGTTAATATGAACTAACTTTTAGTAAACATGCCTCTTAACGATTTCTGGATAAAAATAGACTACCAGATTTCTACATTACTACAGTGCCAACCGCCAGACACATTAAAGAGTACTATAAACACTGCCCATTTAGAACCATAGGAAACCTGCTGTGTCATAACAGCACTATCAGGACTCACAAAGCACCAGTCCTACCTATCAAAAGGCAACACTGCAAATATTAAACCAACACATCTCAGAGAATACTGATATATCTCCTACTGTGGAACGAGAACAAGTGGCACTGTTAAATACAAACTACATGAACAGAATACATCAACTTGCAGAACATAGACTGTCACCAAACAAAGAATAAGGGATCACAATTCAGAAATAGGAAGACAAACTGGCAATCCCAAAAGCCAAACTTGGAATGTACAATAACACTGGAGAAATAAAACTATAAATTAATTTCCTCTTGCACTAAACAAAAACGCAAAGAGGGTGATGCACATTTCCCAGAGCTGACATATTAATAAGTTCAAAATAAAAAAGTATTTTTCTACCTTTTGTTGTCTGGGCATTTTATTTTTCAGATGCAATAGCGCCAGTCTCTTCCCTCCATTTATTTCTTTATTCCTTCTTCGTCCACTCAAATTTCACCCTTCCATCCTCAATTTCCACTTACTATCCCAATACCAGGCCAATCGTAGATTTTTCTTTCTTCCCACACAAAATATCTCTTCCCCTCTCCATCCTTATTCTCCCAGCCTCATCCCCTTCTAGTCCTCCCCCAACATAAACTCCTACCCAGCATCCACTCCCTTTTAGTCCCATTCTCCCATGCCCCCACATCAGCCCATTTCCAATCCAAACCCACCCATCAGCCCATTTCCAGTCCAAGCTCCTCCCATCAGCCTATTTCCAATCATAGCCTCTCCTCCTCCCCCATTTCCAGTCCAAGGTCCCCATCAGCCCATTTCCAATCCTAGCCCCCCATCAGCTATTCCTAGTCTTATCCTGGCCCACCATCAACCCTTTTCCAATCCTAACCCCCCCCCCCCCCATCAGCCCAATTCCAGTCCAAGCGTTCCCCATCAGCCCATTTCCAATCCTAGTCCCCCATCAGCCATTGCCAGTCCTATCCTACCACCCATCAGCCAATTTCCAGTTCATACTCACCATCAGCCCATTTCCAGTCCTAGACCTCCCATCAGCCCTTTCCAGGCCTATCCTAGCCCCATCAGCACATTTCCAGTCCAAGCCCACCCATCAGCCCATTTCTAATCGTAGCCCCCCATCAGCCATTTCCAGTCCTATTCTAGCCCCCCAACAGCCCAGTTCCAATCCTAGCCCCCCTTCAACAATTTCCAATCCAATCCTAACCCCCTATCAGCCCATTTACAGTTCAAGCACCCCCATCAGCCCATTTACAGTCCTATCCTAACCCCCATCAGCCCATTACCAGTCAAGGCCCCCAATCAGCCATTTCCAGTCCTATCCTAGCCCCCAATCAACCCATTTACAGCAAGCCCCACCATCAGCCATTTCCAGTCCTATACTAGCCCCCAATCAGCTCATTTACAGTCCAAGAACACTGACATCAACACATTTCCAATTCTAGTCCCCCCACCAGCCATTTCCAGTCCTATCCTAGCCCTTCATCAGCCTATTTGCAGTACAAGCCCCCCCCATCAGACCATTTCCAATCCTAGTCCCCCATCAGCCAGTACAAGCCCCCATATAAGCCCATTTCCAATCCTAGCCCCCCATCAGCCCATTTCCAGTCCAAGCTCCCTTCGTCAGCCCATTTCTAATCGTAGCCTCCCCATCAGCCATTGGCAGTCCCATCCTAGCACCCCATCTGCCAAATTACAGTCCAAGCTCCCCAAATTAGTCCATTTCCAATCTGAGCCCCCCATCAGCCATTTCTAGTCCTATCCTAGCCCACCCCAACAGCCCTTTTCAATCCTAATGCCCACATCAGTCATTTCCAGTCCTATCCTAGCACCCCCCCCCATCATCTATGTCCCGTCCTATCCTAGCCACCCATTAGTCCAAGCTCCCCCATTAGCCTATTTCTATTCCTACCCCCCCCCCCTGTAGCCATTTCCAGTCCTATCCTAGACTCCATCACCAATTTCCAGTCCAAGCCCCACCATCAGCCCATTTCTAATCCTAGCCCCTCATCAGTCCATTTCCAGTCCCAGCCCCATCAGCCATTTGCAGTCCTTTCCTAGCCCCTCCTCAGCACATTTCCAAACCTAGCCCCCCCTTCAGCTATTTCCAATCCTATTCTAGCCCCCTATCAGACCATTTCCAGTCCTAGCCCCCCATCAGCCATATTAAGTACTATCCTAGCCCTCCATCAGCCCATTTCCAGTCCAAGCCTTTCAATCAGCTATTTCTAGTGCTATCCTAGCCCACCATCAGCCCATTTCCAGTCCAACCGCCCACCCCACCATCAGCCCATTTCTAATCCCAGCCCCTGCATTAGCCATTTACAGTCCAAGCACCCTCCATCAGCTCATTTCCAATCCTAGCTGCCTGTCAGCCATTCCCAGTCCTATCCGTCCCCCATTATCCATTTCCAGTTCAAGCCCCCCATCATCCATTTCCAGTCCTATCGTAGTTCCTCATTAGCCCATTTCCAATCGAAGCTCCCCGCATCAGCCCATTTTTAAATCTAAGCCCACTATCAGCCATTTCCAGTCCTATTCTAGCCCCACATCAGCCCATGTCAGTCCAATCTCCCCGCATCAGCCCATTTCTAATCCTAGCCCCTCCACCAGCCATTTCCAGTCCTATCCCCAATATCAGTCTATTCCCAATGCTATTCTAGCCTTTATCAGACCATTTCTAGACACCCCAGTCCAAGTCCTCCATTCAGTCCTTTATCAGTACTAACTCCCCATCAGCCCATTTCCAGTCCAAGCTCGCACCATCAGCTCATTTTCAATCCCAGTACCCCCATTAGCCATTTCCAGTCCTATCCGAGCCCCCACATCAGCTAATTTCCAATCCTAGCACCCACATCAGCCTTTTCTAGTCCTATTCTAAAGCCCAATCAAACCATTTCCAGTCCTAGCTCTTCCATCAGCGATTTCCAGTCCAAACCTCCAGTCTGCCCATTTCTAATCCTAACTCCCCATCAGCCATTTCCAGTCCTATCCTAGCCCCCCATCAGTCCATATCCAGTCCAAGCTCCCCCATCAGCCCATTTCTATTCCTAGCCCCTCACAGCAGCCATTTCCAGTCCTATCTTAGCCCCACATCTGCCAATTTCCAGTCCAAGCCCCACCATCAGCCCATTTCTAATCCTAGTCCCCCATCAGACATTTCCAATCCTATCCTAGCCCCATATCAGCCCATTTCCAGTCCAAGCCCCCGCAAAAGCCCATTTCCAGTCCAGGTCCCTCCATCAGTCCATTTCCCCTCATCAGACCATTTCCAATCCTAGCCTCCCATCATCCATTTCCAGTCCTATCCTAGCCCCCCATCATTCCATTTCTAGTTCAGGTATCCACCTCAGCCCATTTCCACTCGTAACCCCCATCAGCCATTTTGAGTCCTATTCTAGCCCCCAATCAACCCATTTCCAGTCCAACTTTGAGTGGAGGAGTGGCCTAGTGGTTGGGGCAAGATACTTCAGGCCGGAAGGTCGGGGGTTCAAATCCCACTAGAGGACAGCAACCTTGGGCCGGAAGGACTGGGGTTTTCTAGTCCCACAGGTGCTCCTTGTGGTCTTGGGCAAGCCACTTAACCTTCCATAGCCCATGTTCCCTTTAAAACAGTTATCTCCAAGTTATAATGCCCTGTTCAATGTAATTTCAGTTTGTTCAATGTAAACCGCACTGATGCAGAATAGCACGGTATATAAGAGAATGTAAATAAACAAATAAATAAATAACCCCCCCTATTAACCCATTTCCAGTTCAGCTCCTCCCGTCAGCCCATTTCCAATCCCAGCCCACCATCAGCCATTTCCAGTCTTATCCTAGCCCCCCATCAGCCCATTTCATCCAAATCTTTCCATCAGCCATTTCCAGTCCTATCCTAGAGAGCACAAGGAGAGCAGAAGCCCTCACAAACATAGACAAACACACATCAGGCGAGTGGCGTATGGAGGTCACAGGTGCTTTATTTCAATAAAAGCCCCTACATGTTTTAGCAAAAAACCTTCTTCGGGGGTACACATCCTCAAAAACAAAAACAAATAATAAATACATTAAAAAAATACAATAAAAACATGAATGTAAATAACGAAAACAATAAATACAATAAATATAAATATAGCATAAAACAATAAAAGGAAAGGATAAAATCATTGGTAATGGCTTCCCCTTATCCCCCTTCTTGTTTTCACTTTTTATGGAGTTCCTGCTGTTGAAAACCAAGGGAGATTGGAGGAAGTGATGTCACCAGGCAGTATAACTGCTTGAATTTCTTGCTGTGTGGACCACACAGCTAAATTAAGCTAGAACATCCTGATAGCCTTTCCCCCAGCAACTCAAAAATGAGCAATTGTCCTTCTGAATGTGCTAGGAAAGTGGAGATGAGAAAAAAACAATCTGGAAAAAGCGGGCAGAGAGTTCACACAAAACTTTTATTATTCTTTAAAAATAGTGGCCAAAACCCAACACAGGACCGTGTTTCGTATTGTACTTCATCAGGGGTTATATGGGCACACTAAAAAACATATAAAAACATAAATAAATAAATAGATCATAAATAAAAAAGTGTAAATTAATGAATTGTAACATCCTAGATTAAAAACTCAAAAACATTTATATTTAGTATAATAAATAAATAATATGAAACATGAGATATGAAAATACATTTCATAAAACAGTATCTCATTAAACACCAAAATGAACAAGGTCAATATTAAATAATTAAAATATGATAAAAACTGATAAAAATAAGAACAAATATATAAGCATTTTAAATAAATAAACGTATTTAAATAACAATGCCAAGAATATACAAAGTAAAAGCACAAAACCAGATAGAAAGGTACGTTTAAAAACATACTGTTTTGCAGGGGGGAAGGTACATTTAAAAACACGTTGTCGTACAGAGGGAGATGAGGAGGAACAAAAACTGGAGTATCAAGGAGCAGGAGTGAATAAAGATAAACAGAGCAGGAGTAAATCGGGAAGAAGTTACCTCAATGATGTGTGATAGCGCCACAGAACACACCACGATGAAGGAATTTAAAATTGTTAAAAAGATACACGTAGGGGGCGGAGCCAGCCACAGAGCAGAATGGACGTGTGAGTTTGAGCTCCCGTTGCCATACAAGAATCCTGATCTAATGCTTATAAAGATAGTCCCTATATGATTACCCCGGGGTAAATACAGAGAAATTGAAGATGGCAGCACTAAAACCTGCGCGATTAGATTTCCAGCAAAGTACCGGTTCAGCACCAAAGCGATCAAAGCAAGAGGCCGGATCCCCACACAAAATGACCGCGGCTGAGAAGGAAGCAGCGGGGGAAGGCATCAAAGAGATTCTGGCTGAACTGAGGAGTGTGAAGGATTTGATAGTCGCCAACCCCACATCTCTGGAAGCTATACAGGAGGATTTGAATGAGGTAAAGGGCAAAGTACAAGACATGAATGGACGGTTAATTGTTACTGAAGGGTTAATGCAAAAGAAAGACCCCATGTTAGAGTGCATGGGGTCTTTGTCAAAGCGCGTCAAGAAGATTGAGAGCCAACTAGAGGATCAAAATAATCGAGCGCGGAGCAACAACGCTCGATTAGTAGGGGTCCCCGAAGGAGCTGAAGGGGCAGACATGATAGAATACCTGGAGAAGATGATTCCGGAACTCCTTCAGATCTCTTTTGTTAAGGCGTTTGAACTGGAGCGGGCGCACCACGTTCCTGTGCATAGGGCTGAGAATATCAAATACCCAAGGCCAATTGTGATGAAAGTGCTGCGCTACCCACAAGTTATGCAGATACTACAAGCTTCTAAGAAAGCGACATCTTTGAAAATACAGGGACAGAAGGTCGCCTTTTTTCCTGATTTGAGCAAACAAACAATGGACCGCAGGAGGGAATTGCTGGCTTGTAGACCACTCTTGCAAAAGCTGCAGGCAAGATATGGTCTGTATTACCCTAGTACAATACGGGTAATGCTAAATAATGTCACCAGGAACTTTTTGGATGCTGGATCACTGAAAACTTTTCTGCAGGAGAGTAGTGCTATGGAGACTTGAACATAATTATGACGATTAATGCTGAGAGGAGTCAGAATAATAAAATATACAACTGTTAGTTAAGAATAAGAGTGAAGTATATCCTGTATGGATGGTGTGAGCATGGCATATAAATCAGAGTGCAGCTGCACAGGACAGAGTTTTATTGATAGCCCTCTCAATACAAAGAAATGTAACGTTATAAAACTTGGTGCAATCTAGTTTTGCTATAGGGTTGGAATAGGGCATGGTTGTGTTTAGTTAAAAATGGAAAATGGGATAAGATTTCATAAGGTTTATTAGGCAACGAATGATGTCGGTGGTGAAAGATTTTCTGCCAAGAAGGGGTGGTTTTCGCCAGGAGGTGTTTAATTGTACAGTTTAAGTGTTCTTGCTGGTCAATCCAATCCAATTATACGCTGATGCTACAGAGGTCCACTAAGGACAAGGATAATAGAATTATCATGCTTAGATTTATCCATGTTAACAAATGCTGTGAATAGACTGGTATTGCTCACCCTGAATGTGAAGGGTGTCACAAACCCAGTTAAGCGCAAGAAAATTCTCACATATTGTCAACATAAGAACGCTGACATAGTGTACTTGCAAGAGACACATTTGACCGAAAAGGAGTCATGGAAGGTAATCTCGAAATTCTATCAAGTAATAATTGCAGCACCAGCAGTAAACAGAAAAGGAGGAGTTCTGACATTAATGCGGTCGTCCCTGGCAGCAGTAGTTAAGGAAATGAAAGTAGATTCTGAGGGGAGGTGGGCCAGAGCTACTCTGGAAATTGCGCAGAGGTCTTACACACTAATGAACATATAAGCCCCGAATACGGACGATTCTTCCTTTTACAAGACAATAGCTATGGAACTAGTGGACATGCTACACACTGGGATAATACTGGGAGGGGACTTCAACCTGGTTCTAGACCCTTTATTGGACAGGGCTCCATACCGGCCAGTATACAAAGTTAAATCGCATGCAGTGATACAGAGTATGATGAATGAGCTGCAATTAATTGATGCATCCAGCAAACATTCAAGAATCACTAAAACTTCACCTCACTACTTATATTATTTTTGTCGAAGCTATGCTGTAGGAGGGATAGCACTATCATCTATCCCACACCAAGCAGTTAGCTGCCTTTTTTTCTTTTTTATGGTTCTGTGTCACCAATCAATAATTCTTCAAACAACGTAAAATTTGTACTTAGCTTAGAACTCTCAATCTCAACTTTGTCATTCCGTCACTCCAAAAGAGGAATTTTAAGCATGACGTGCGCGTTTCGAGCCGAAGGCTCTGTATCAAATGCTGGAATCTTTGTTCTTTCGGTAACGGAATCCCAAAAAACGCCGTCCATGTGGCTGAGGTATACGTCTCTCCTCTATGGGTGCGGCGTCCATACACGCAATCTTTAAACAGGAGCTCAACCAATAAGAAGAGGAAAAACCCCACTGAAAGGGGAATCCCAATTCTGATTGGTTCCTACAGAATATCATCAGACAATAGAGTACCATTCAACTTCTCGATTCAGACCCTCAGGTTCCACAGTATTTAGATGAAAAATCCATCTTTGTTCAAGTAATTGAAGTTGATGGTCTCCCCCCCTAGGGTCCGCCGGAACATGGTCAGTCACTGACCATTGGAGGTCATCAAATAGATGATGCAATTGTAAACAATGTGACACTATCGGTGCCGTCAATACTTTATTGCGCAAGCGAGAAGCATGTTCCGTTAAGCATGTTTTAATTTCTCGACTAGTCCTGCCGATATAAAGCAACGAGCAAGGGCAAATTAGCATATAAACCACAAAACTTGATAGGCAGTTCGTATCCCAGCGTCTTACAAAAAGATGTTTTGTTTTTGGATGTAGCCATTGAATTCCCGTCATGGAAGTCACACAAAATTTACAGGATCCACATGTCGAATGTCCAATTGCAACAGATGGCCGATCAACTCTATCAGGTAGTAATGTAGTCTTCATGAGCATATCTCCAAGATTTCGCCCTCTGGCAAAAGCTACCCTAAGAGGTTTATTAAAACATTCTAATAATTGTAGCATAGGCCAATGTTGTTTTAAAATGTGTAAAACTGCAGAGCTGCCTTCAGTAAATGGAAGGATTCCTACAATTGAATCTTCTGAACTTCGACAAGTGTTTGTGTAACTGGGGTCAAGTAACCATTCACGATGAACAAATCGTGCTCTCCGCATCGCTTTTCGAATAATATTAGAAGGGTAGCCCCTGTTAAATTAGAAGAAGTTAATAGACAAATCAAAAATTTTTTTGACTATTTAAAATCTCTTAAGACTAAGAAATTCTCTAGAGACAAATCAGATTATGATTCAGAAAAGATTTATTTCTGGATGTATGACTCTACAGAAAAGGAGCAAGGAGGACGAAAAACGGTTACTTTTGATAGATCATCAGAGGACACAGATGATAGTACCACTGAATCGAATACAGGCTCTTCTAGGAGGGGCCGTCAGGATTTTCGATCAGGTCGGGGACGCCGATCCAGAGGGACGTACCACGAAGACACTTGGGAACCTCCGAATACGCGACAACGGTCTCGGCAGGCCATTCAATTATAGTAAATTTAACAGAAAAATCACTTTCATCGTCTCAGGAACAAGTATTGAATTTTGGTCTCTCTTTTGTACCCACAGCACGTTTTGATGCATTCTCGATGAGATTATATCTGCAATGTTTTTTTCGTAAATTACATATCATCCAATATTTTCAAGGAAAGACTTGTAGTTCTGATGTTTCTGTAGTCAAGCCTTATTCTCATTGGATTCCACCTGGATCACCTGATCCTGTTTTATCTACATATCAGTCTTTGGTGTTGAGGGATGTTAGACAATTAGAAACCACATCTTTACATCATTCCTCAAATTTAGACACTAATAGTTGGAAAGCTCTTACAGAGTTGAGGTCAGATCCCTCACTAGTAATACGGAGAGCTGACAAGGGAGGAGCTTTGGTGTTATGGACTTTAGACGATTATAAGTTGACATTATCTCAGCATTTGGAAGATATCCATACCTACCAAGTCCTAACCAAAGATCCTACAGCTGATCTTTTAATGGAGATAAAATCACTAGTAGGAGAAGCCTTACAAAAAGGTTGGATCACCACAAAAGAACATCGATTTTTAATTAATGCTCATACACGTGTCCCTATTCTATACTTAGTGCCAAAAATTCACATATCTCTTACAAGACCTCCGGGACGTCCTATAGTGTCGTGCAGGGACTCTGTATTAGAGCCGCTTTCAAAATTCTGTGATGTTTTTTTAAAATAAGAAGCTAGTCAAGTGACCTCTTTTATTTGAGATACAACCCATTTATTGCAATTTATTTCAACATTGGTTATTCCTCCAGGGGCTATTCTCGTTACACTTGATGTGGTCTCTTTGTATACAAAGATAGATCAATTGGAGGCGCTCACACTATTAGGAGACTGTTTTCAGTCAGCTCCGTTACGTCTCCCAAGGTCTTTTCTTCTACAAATGATGGAATTGGTCCTAACCAGAAATTATTTTGTATTGGAGGGTGTTTACTATCAGCAAATTTCTGGAATTGCGATGGGGGCCACTTGTGCCCCCTCGATCGCTACCATCTATATGGTATATATCTATATCTAAAAGCTATATATATATATATATATATATATATATATATATATATATATATATATATATATATATTTTGAACATTAACTATAACAGAGCTTTTAGATATAGCTATAGATATATATATATATAGATATATAGATATATAGATATAGATATATATATATATCTATATCTATAGCTATATCTATATCTAAAAGCTCTGTTATAGTTAATGTTCAAAATATGTTCAAAATGTTGTTCAAAATATGTTCCCTGTAAGTACACCTGTACATAGTTAAAGCATAATGTTCCTTGTAAATGTATACAGAAGTATACAATTGTTCTGTTTAATGTTCAATGTAAACCGCCCCTGAT
The DNA here is from genome assembly GCA_033557465.1 of Ichthyophis bannanicus. Classification (NCBI taxonomy): domain Eukaryota; kingdom Metazoa; phylum Chordata; class Amphibia; order Gymnophiona; family Ichthyophiidae; genus Ichthyophis; species Ichthyophis bannanicus. Next base: position 394,238,262 of record CM066036.1, read on the forward strand.
CTCTGGAAGGGGCGGTATAGAAAAGACCGTTAAATAAATAAAAAAAATAAATAAAAATATATGGGTCATATGGAAACTTCTCAAATACAACAAGCGCCAGGTTTTTCAAATGTTCTTTTCTGGAAAAGGTTCCTGGATGATATATTTTTTATCTGGGTTTCCGATTTGTCAGCTCTTACAGAGTTTTTAGAATGGTTAAACACCCTAAGGACTAACATTCAATTTACAGCGCATGTGCATTCTACCACGATTGAGTTCTTAGATCTTCAGATTATGATATCTGATGGTAGTCTTCATACAACTCTATATCGGAAAAATGTTCAACGGAACAGCTTATTACATTTTCACAGCTATCATCCAGGTCCTCTTAAACGAGGTTTACCTTTTGGTCAATTTCTCAGATTAAGACGAAATTGTGATACGCTTGAGGATTATTTGACCCAATCCAATGAATTAAGCCGTCGATTAACTAACAGGGGCTACCCTTCTAATATTATTCGAAAAGCGATGCGGAGAGCACGATTTGTTCATCGTGAATGGTTACTTGACCCCAGTTACACAAACACTTGTCGAAGTTCAGAAGATTCAATTGTAGGAATCCTTCCATTTACTGAAGGCAGCTCTGTAGTTTTACACATTTTAAAACAACATTGGCCTATGCTACAATTATTAGAATGTTTTAATAAACCTCTTAGGGTAGCTTTTGCCAGAGGGCGAAATCTTGGAGATATGCTCATGAAGACTACATTACTAACTGATAGAGTTGATCGGCCATCTGTTGCAATTGGACATTCGACATGTGGATCCTGTAAATTTTGTGTGACTTCCATGACGGGAATTCAATGGCTACATCCAAAAACAAAACATCTTTTTGTAAGACGCTGGGATACGAACTGCCTATCAAGTTTTGTGGTTTATATGCTAATTTGCCCTTGCTCGTTGCTTTATATCGGCAGGACTAGTCGAGATATTAAAACACGCTTAACGGAACATGCTTCTCGCTTGCGCAATAAAGTATTGACGGCACCGATAGTGTCACATTGTTTACAATTGCATCATCTATTTGATGACCTCCAATGGTCAGTGATTGACCATGTTCCGGCGGACCCTAGGGGGGGAGACCGACTTCATCAACTTCAATTACTTGAACAAAGATGGATTTTTCATCTAAATACTGTGGAACCTGAGGGTCTGAATCGAAAAGTTGAATGGTACTCTATTGTCTGATGATATTCTGTAGGAACCAATCAGAATTGGGATTCCCCTTTCAGTGGGGTTTTTCCTCTTCTTATTGGTTGAGCTCCTGTTTAAAGATTGCGTGTATGGACGCTGCACCCATAGAGGAGAGACGTATACCTCAGACGCATGGACGGCGTTTTTTTGAGATTCCGTTACCGAAACAACAAAGATTCCAGCATTTGATACAGAGCCTTCGGCTCGAAACGCGCGCGTCATGCTTAAAATTCCTCTTTTGGAGTGACGGAATGACAAAGTTGAGATTGAGAGTTCTAAGCTAAGTACAAATTTTACGTTGTTTGAAGAATTATTGATTGGTGACACAGAACCATAAAAAAGAAAAAAAGGCAGCTAGCTGCTTGGTGTGGGATGGATGATAGTGCTATCCCTCCTACAGCATAGCTTCGACAAAAATAATATAAGTAGTGAGGTGAAGTTTTAGTGATTCTTGAATGTTTGCTGTCTTAATTGTTTCACTATAGGGGTGGTGATATATAGCATTAATTGATGCATGGCATCTGCTACATCCTACAGACAAAGAATATACATTTTACTCCCTCCCACACGATACTCAGACAAGAATTTACTACTTTCTTGTAATGAGTGGGTTAATTAAGCAGCTTGTTGCGTCTGAAATCAATGCGGGGACAGTTTCGGATCACTCAGCAGTCTCCTTAGTTTTAGACATGGGAGAGAAACATCAGATGCCCCCTCAGTGGACATTTGATAAGTCCTTATTAGCTGATGCCGCCTTTGTGGCCTGTATGAATAAAGAGATTGAGGCGTATGGAAAATTCAATGATCCTTCAGAAACGTCGACATGGGCTTGGTGGGAAGGCTTTAAGGCGACGATTCGGGCGCATATCACAACCTTCTCGATTCAAAAAAACAGAGCTAAAAAGAAAGAACAAGAAGAATTGGAGGAGCAGATAAAAGTGGGGAAGCGCCTGTTGACAAAAAGAGGTGATCCAATGATACTGTTAAGGCTTCAGAAATTGAGATATAAATATAATAACATCCTCCATACGCAGGCACAATCTTGTGTTCGGATGCAACAAAGCACTTACTATCATGAGAACAATCGGGCTGGATCGCTCCTTGCGAAACTATTGAAGGCAAAAAAAAAAAATGGCTCACATAGCAGTGTTACGCAGTGAAGAAGGAGACCTTCTGATGCAAAATGAGCAAATATTGAGACGTTGCAAAGAGTTCTATGAAAAGCTGTATTGTTCTGAAATAGTCTGCAGTAATGTGGTCTTCGGAGAATTTGTATCGGATATAATGGGTCCTAAGTTATCGACAACTCAGGCACGGATGTTGGAGCAGGAAATAACCATAAAAGAGATACAAAAGGCTATTGGTCAGCAGGCAAAGGGGAAGGCATCAGGACCCGATGGAATCCCATTAGAATTTTATCACAAATGTCAAACGAAATTGGTCCCTATGTTGCAAACCTATTTTAGTGGCTTATGCACAGAGGAGCCGGAAGTTGCAACCTTCGCAGAGGCAACTATAGTTATCCACCCAAAACTGGGATGGGACCCGCAGAGAGTTGAAAACTATAGGCCTATTTCTTTGCTCAATGCAGATTACAAGATATACGCAAAGCTGTTGGCAAATCGTCTCAGTAAAGTCCTGAGTTCCTTGATACATACAGATCAGTGCAGCTTTATGGCCGGCAGGTCTACTACAGACAATGGAAGGTTACTTGCCCATATCTTGCTTAAAGCGCAGATGGTTCCTGAGCCACTGATGGGGCTGTCACTGGACGCCGAAAAGGCCTTTGACAGATTGGAGTGGTCCTTCCTGTTTCAAGCCCTTAGATGGTTTGGAATTGAAGAAGTCTTCATCATGAGGATAGCACTCTTGTATTCTAACTCCACTGCTCAGATAGCAGCTAACTCTGGGGTGTCAGGGCCCTTCAAACTTCAAAGAGGTACTAGGCAAGGTTGCCCTCTATCCCCGCTCCTCTTCAACTTAGCTCTGGAGCCGCTCATGATATCGATTAGACAACAAGAGAAGATTAGAGGAGTAACACTCGCGGATGGTCAATGCAAGTTATCTGTGTATGCTGACGATCTTATATTATTCTTGCAACCTACCTCCTTGCCCATGGCCATGAGCATAATTGATAAATATGCTGCTGTGTCTGGTTATAAAGTCAATCTTGCCAAAACAACAATAATTCCTCTAAACGCCTGGGTGAAGGAAGACATGTTTACAAATTATCCATTTCAGTACGCACACTCGTCTTTTAAATACTTGGGAGTCAATTATGGGCATACAATGGCGGAGACTGTGAGTCTGAATGTAGAAATCTGCAAAGAACTAGTGCGCCTTAAAGTGGTCCCCCCTGAATTTAACCTGGTGGGGTAGATTGGAGACAATCAAAATGGTACTGGTCCCCAAGCTTAGTTACATACTAAGTATGATTCCAGTAAATTTTCCACAAGGTTTTTATAAAAAATTAAACAGTATGCTTATATCATTTCTCTGGAACAAGAAAGTCCCTAGGATAGCGACGTGGAAGCTTAAATTGCCTAAATGGAAAGGGGGAGTACACTTTCCTGATGTAGGATGGCTGCATATGTCCTCATTGCTAAAGCAAGGAGCACAATGGACGGTAGAAGGAGACTGTAAAGAATCTCCCAGGTGGCTGCTGGTAGAAAAAGCTATGAATGATCCTCTGGAAATGAGTACGATACTTGGAACTTCCAATTTACGGCAAAATGACGTTATCCTGACAACTCAGCAAGCATGTCGGCTAGTGGCCTCGTGTATTGATGGGGGTGATGACTTTGCTTTGGAGACACCGTTGTGGCTGAATCGAAGATTTACAATAGGTGGTAAATTCATACTGTGGAAGAAATGGATGAATTGTGGTATCACTACCCTGGGACATTGGGTTCATGCGAGCAAATTCAAAACTTTTGAAATGATGGAAAGTGAATTTGGTTTACCCAGTTCCTGCTATTTTCAGTGGTGTCAGCTCCGATGCTGTCTGAGCAAAGCAGGGGTGTCTCCATTGACTCTATGGCCAGGGTGGCCCCTACTCCAGAAATTTCGTGAAATACAAGCTGGAACCCAAGTGATGTCGAAATTTCTGGAACTGCTCAGGAGAGGGTCCAACAAACTATGTGATGGAGTACAATCAGCATGGATAAGAGAAGCAGGAGATCATATACAACAGGAGCACTGGGATGCCTTCTGGTCCCTCACACGAATCACCAGAGCAGCATCCCTGACACAGTCGTTGTACTTTCTCTCGCATCAAGCATATCTGACTCCAGTGAGGATAATGAAATGGGCACCGCACGCTGGAAATAGATGCTGGTCCTGTAATACAGAAACTGGGACGCTGGATCACATGCTTTATTACTGCGAGTATCTTCAGAGATACTGGGAGTGTGTAATGAAATGAATATCAAGAATTTTAGGCGTGACACTATCCGCCTCGTTTCAAATAATAGTATATAAGTCCACGATGGAAGGCCTCATATTGAGAAAACAAGAGAGCCGATTACTGGATGTTTTGCTCAGTATAGCCATCAAGGTAATCTTGATTCACTGGAAGAACTTTGAGAAGGTACACAGCGAACACTGGTGGAACCTAGTGTGTCAACACAAGATTTATGAGGAACTGTATGTACTTAAAACTCCTAACTCGGACAAGCTGCTTAACAAATGGGAGGCTATGAATAAGTATATGGAGTTAAGCACGTACTAGCTACATTCCCCTGATCCAAGAAAAATAGGCCACCAGCTAAGCGTCAGCCATACAATTTGAATGCGCTGATTATGTGACTTAACCAGTTAACTTAAAATAGTATTGATTACAATGAAAGGATGATATGTAGATTGGATTGGATTGACAATAGCTGGTTTAATTAAATGTTTCTGTTTCTTACTTCTTCTTCCCTGTTAATGAAGTTTTGTAACTGTTATGAAAGGAAGTGATGTGACGGAGTTATGCTTTGTAAAATGTATAAAAGATATTAAATAAAAAAAAAAAAAAGATACACGTAAATGACCAGCCATGGTGTGCTGTATAAAAAGATATGAAAGTGAATCATATACAAAAAACAATAATTATTCAAAATATATAGCCACGATAGCTTACCTCAGCAGCACAGGCATAAATAGCTCAACCAGAGCTCTGTGAGCCTCAGTCTTGAAAGACTAGAAAAGGGGACTGTTACTTCTGGAGAGAGATCTGCAACTGTGAGTATATACTTCTGGGAATTTTCTGAAAGGAATTCTTTTATTAAAGCTAATTAATCTGTGAACCCACTATTTTTTGTTAAATCAGTCAGGGCCTAGTAGCAGCAGTTTAAGTTTACATTTAAAACACAGAAGAGAGCTTTCTGGTTAAATCTCATACCCAGCAGAGAGCTTGTAGTTTAAATTTAATAGTCATTCAGGGCCTAGCATCAGCAAAGTACTTTTAGTTTAAATTTAAAACACAGAAGAGAGCTTTCTGGTTAAATTTAGAACCCAGCAGAGAGCTTGTAGTTTAAATTTCATAATAAGTTAGAGCTTAGCAGCAGCAAAGAGCTATAATTTAAATCAAATAAGAATATAGCTTACCTCAGCAGCACAGGACAGGGTACTGTGTAGCAGCCCTCTTTACCTGTAAGGTTTACCAGTTATCAGGTATTTTTGATTTCTCATTTGTGGTTTGTCCTTTTTGGTCTTTTGTATTTTATACACGCTCTTCATTTTTTGGATGGTTTTTATTTGCAGGATTAATTACGATCCCTCGGCGACTAGAGGGGTAAGCCGTTTTTATACCACACATCTTTTAAGCAGTATTTATTCAGTACAAGTCGTTTTTCCACCACACATTTTTTAAGCAGTAACGGTTTAGTGGATGTTTACAGTCTTTTGGCACAGTAGGGTATTTTAAGTATTATCCTACTGTGTATAGAGTAGTAGCCGGTCTTCACATAATATGAGTTTTCATAGCGGTGGCAGTTTTATATTTGTACAATTTATTTATTGGTTTTCAGTATTTTTACAGCACTACTAAGGTTTTATTGATTTGTTTTTAAAGTATTTTTTACATTTGAATGATGCCCTCTCCTTGTTCCTATCATGGCTATATATTTTGGATAATTATTGTTTTTTGTATATGATTCACTTTTACATCTTTTTATACAGCACACCATGGCTGTTCATTTACGTGTATCTTTTTAATAATTATAAATTCCTTCATCGTGGTGTGTTCTGTGGCGCTATCACACATCATTGAGGTAATTTCTTCCCGATTTACTCCTGCTCCGTGTATCTTTATTCACTCCTGCTCCTTGATACTCCAGTTTTTGCTCCTCCTCATCTCCCTCTGTACTACAACGTGTTTTTAAATGTACCTTCCCCCCTGCAAAACAGTAAGTTTTTAAATGTACCTTTCTATCTGGTTTTGTACTTTTACTTTGTATATTCTTGGCATTGTTATTTAAATACGTTTATTTATTTAAAATGCGTATATATTTGTTCTTATTTTTATCAGTTTTAATCATATTTTAATTATTTAATATTGACCTTGTTCATTTTGGTGTTTATTGAGATACTGTTTTATGAAATGTATTTTCATATCTCATGTTTCATATTATTTATTTATTATACTAAATATAAATGTTTTTGTGTTTTTAATCTAGGATGTTACAATTAATTAATTTACACTTTTTTTTATTTATAATCTATTTATTTATTTATGTTTTTATATGTTTTTTAGTGTGCCCATATAACCCCTGATGAAGTACAATACGAAACATGGTCCTGTGTTGGGTTTTGGCCACTATTTTTAAAGAATAATAAAAGTTTAGTGTGAACTCTCTGCCCGCTTTTTCCAGATTGTTTTTTTCTCTGCTCATTTGTTTGGCAGTGTTGCTGTTTTTGCTTGGTAGGAAAGTGGAGATGTCCATGAAAAATAAGGCAATTGATTTGCAGAGTTTTTCTTACTCAGCTACACTGGCACAGAAGTGTCAGTCCGCGAACATGGTACCGACTCCTTTGGCACATGCGAGAGATGTGACACATGAGCATGCCAGGAATGATGAAGAGAATTATGACAATAGCCCAGATATGTTGGGTGAAATCCATGTATGGTTGTGAAAAACTAAAGCTGATATTGCGGCAGTGCGATTGGAATTAACAGTATTAAGATCTGACCTGAGAGCAGATTTGCTGGAGTTAGGCCAGCATGTGGAAAGTATGGAGCAAAGGGCGGATGAGCAGGCCAGGGCATTTCAGGCTCAAGAGAAGCAGATGGAAAGACTGCAGAGCGTTAATCAAGACATCTTTGATAAACTAGAGCAGGCATGTCCAACTTCGAACAGGTCGTGATCTACTTTTTCCGGCCAAAAGTGCCGGTGATCTACCACCATGAAAATTAAGTTTCAAATTAAATTTTAACCCAATAAAGTTGGAGGATTCTCCCCCCCCCCCACCCCCCCCCATTTTTAATGAACCTTCTGTCATTTACTTGGATGTATTGGATGTGATTTGCTGTTAAGCAAATTAAACAAAAACAAAACAGAGAGACGAAGATCCAGTAAGAATTGCGAGGGGAAATGGAAAGTACATTTTTTTCTTAAAGTTTTATTGAGTAATAACTTTCTTTAACTGTCTTAATAACTTTCTTTAACTTTTATTGAGTAATTTGTGTTAAATTTAGGTCGAGTATTGATCCAGACTGATCTTGCACAATCTTTAATATTTCGCTCTTGCTCATTAGTGAGACGTCTGAGGCTGCATTTCATCCACCAGCTTTTTGAAGTTGGGTGAATATTGCTTGAGGGCCAGTCTCAGGGAATCCTGGAGATAACATAAGAACATAAGATATGCCATACTGTGTCAGACCAAGGTCCATCAAGCCCAGTATTCTGTTTCCAACAGTGGCCAATCTAGGTCATATGTACCTAGCAGTTTCCCCAAGGGACACAGGTTCCACAATGCTTGTATTGGTTCAAGCATTGATATCCTGGGTCCCTTCTTAATAATGGTTTATGGACCTTTCCTCCAGGAACTTGTCCAAACCTTTTTTAAACCCAGCTACACTAACAGCCTTTACTACATCCTCCGGTAACAAATTCCAGAGTTTGATGTTCATCTGTCATGTTGGAACGTTGTGTACTCTTTGTCATTTTCAGATAGGAAAATGCAGATTCACACATATAAGTTGAACCGAAACAGGAGTGTACAGCTTCACTGCATCTTCTCAAGTTGGGAAATTTGTCTCTAGGCACTAGCTTCCAACTGGGATTTAATGTTAAAAAATGTAAGGTCATGCATTTGGGCTGCAGCAATCCGAGGGAGCAATACAGTATAGGAGGTGAAGTACTTTTGTCCACTAAAGAAGAGCGGGACCTAGGCGTAGTTGTGTCCGATGATCTTAAAGTAGCTAAACAGGTAGAAAAGGCGACGGCAAAAGCTAGAAGGATGCTTGGGTGCATACGGAGAGGAATGGCTAGCAGGAAAAAGGAGGTGATAATGCCTCTGTATAAGTCCTTGGTGCGACCTCATTTGGAGTATGGTGTGCAATTCTGGAGACCGCACCTTCAAAAGGATGTGAACAGGATGGAGTCGGTGCAGAGGGTTGCTACTAAGATGATTAGTGGTCTTCATTATAAAGCATATGAGGACAGACTTAAGGATCTTAATATGTACACCTTAGAGGAAAGGCGGGATAGAGGTGATATGATTGAGATGTTTGAATACCTCCGTGGCATAAATGTTCAGGGAGAGAGCCTCTTTCAATTGAAAGCAAGTTCTGCGACGAGGGGAAATGGGATGAGGGTGAAGGGAGATAGATTCAGGAGTGATATGCAGAAATATTTCTTTACGGAAAGAGTAGTGGATCCGTGGAATAGTCTCCCAGTGGAGGTGGTAGAGATGAGGACAGTAACTGAATTCAAAAAAGCATGGGACCAACACAGAGGATCTCTAAAGATAAAAAGTGGACTGTTGTAGTTGTTGTTATGGAAGGACAGACTAGATGGGCCTTGTGGTCTTTTTCTGTCATCATGTTTCTATGTTTCTATGTTTCTAAAATGATTCTTGCTCAGCACGGGTCTTAAGAAAAATGTCATTTTTAAGGGTTAATAATTCGTTTTCAAGAGATGGCTTGTTCAATGAGTAATTTTTACTGATAGCAGCTGCAGTTTCTTTAATGTCCACTTCTACTTTGAATGGGTATGACAAGTACTCCACAACTGTTCCAATTTTTTGGAAGTCACAGAATCTATTTTCGAATTCCTGGATAACAGAACAGATTTCTGTCACATATTTCTCGTTCTGAAAAACAAAATTTGGATATTGTCCCAGATGGTCCTGCATATTAGGAAAATGATCTAAAGTGTTGTTTGCAAGGTCAGCCATCATTAGCTCAAATTTGCTCTTGTAGGATGAAACTCTACTCATCATCTCGCCAATGCATCTGTTTTTACCTTGTAGTTCAAGGTTCATATCACTTAGTTTGCCTGTAAAGTCAGATAGAACTGCCAGATCACATAACCACTCCTCATCTTCCAACTCTGCTTGGTCATCTCCCCTCTCCTTCAAAAAACTTCTTATTTCATTCAGCAAATCATGAAATCTTTGCAGAAATTTGTGCCTACTTAGCCACCTTACACCTGTGTGCAAAATGATTTCCGCTGGCCCTTCATCAAGAGTAAGATTGAAAAGCCATCTTTGAAGTGATCTTCCACGAACTGAATTTACAATTTTGAAAGTGATGTCCATGACAGTCTTTGTATTGAGTTTCTTGCTTGCCAAAACTTGCTGGTGAATGATGCAGTGGTAAGAAAGGAAATCTGGGAAGTCGTCATGCTGTCTACAGAGGGCTATGAAACCTCACCTGTCATTGCTCTTGCTCCATCAGTAGTGATTGAAAAAAGTCTATGCAATGGAAGATTACACTTTGTCACAAAAGAATGGAAAAAACGGAATATTTCCTGACCGTTAGTTCTCCCTTTTAAAGAAATCATTCCAAGTAGTTCTTCTTTAACACTGAAGTCTTCAAAAACCATCCGGATAAAGACTAGTAACTGGGCTATGTCTCGTATGTCTGTAGATTTATCCAGTTGGCGTGAGAAAGCAACACAATTTGAAACATCCTCCAACAATTGTTCAGTTGTGTCTCCACACATCTTTTCTATTCGCCACACGATGATGTTTCTTGACAATTGTACATCTTGAATAGTAGCTATGATCTCTTTCTTAATTTTAAATCCTTCAAAAAGATTTTCAGCTGCTTCAAGAAAACAATATTTTACAAATTCCCCTTCAGTGAAAGGTTTGCATTTCTTTGCATTCAGGTTGCTGCCTTGAAGGATGCTATGGTTGCATTGACTGAATGTGATCTTGGCTTCGCCATCGACTGTTGCTGAGTAGCCAATTTCGATTTAAGTTCTTTGAGCTTCAGTTTACGAATTTCACTTTTGGGTGGAAAATCAGCATCAAACTTAATGCTATGCAGAGCCTTATAATGACGTTCCAGATTACCCTTTTTGGGCAAGGATACTGGGGCGTTACAAATTAGACAACAACACTTGTCTTTCACCATGATGAAGAAGTACACCATTTCCCTTTCATCATGAAATTGGTAAGTTTTGCTCTTCTTTGGAACACCCATCTTCATTATACTGGGGTGGCTGGATGTAAGAAGGCCAAATCTGCTTAGTATAAACACTGGTTGAATCTGGTCCAAAACTGTCACTATCCCAAAGTATTAAAGATCAACAGGAACTGAAGACCTCTGGATGATGTGCAATACAAGGACTGGAGATGCCAAAACCACACATGCAGTTCTAAAAGTAAAAATAAGAATTCATCCTACTGGCACCAATAATCAAATACCACCAAACAATCATCAAAAAAACTCAAACACCTGTCCAGCAAACCAGATAAAATCAAATACTGCCAAACAAGTTCAAATACCACCACACGCGATTTCATAAATTCTGCACACAGTGTAGAATCAACGCAAAGGCAAGGCGAAATAAAATTGCAGTGTAGAATCAACGCAAAGGCTAGGCAAAATAAAATTGCAGAGGCAAGCAAAAGTCACAGTGGTTTGAACCAATTCGAAGGCAAGGCATAGGCAAGTTAGAACAAAATTGGAAAAGCCCGCCAAAATCACCAAATTCTTGACACTTTGTTGTGTCTGCCCGAAAACGTTTAATGAAAGCGAACTATAAAGTGACCAAAGACCAGCACACGACACAACTAATGCGGTAAGTGTATTCAGGTAAAGCCCGGGTGAATGGATATCGCCCGGTATATAACACACTTCTAAGGGGTGTTGGGGCGGGGGGCAGGAATGGGTGATTCTGGGAGGCAGGAGACCAGGTATGACGCCGGGCCTGTGGCATCTCGTCGCGGGGCGTGGGCGGCGGCCCCCTGGGGTACCCACAAACTATTGGCATGAAAACAACAAGCGCCCCCAATACACCCGCAGGCAAGATTCCCGCAGGCAGGGAAAAAAGACAGGCAAAGGATCAGCAGCGGCGGCAAGCCCTCGGCAGATGACCTGCCGGCACGAGCTCTCTCCTAGCGATGGGCGAGCTGCTGGAGAAATGGAGCCAAGTGGGGCTGGCGGTCTACCTCTGACCCCTCCGCGATCTACAGGTAGATCGCGATCTTTATTTATTTAATTTATTTATTTAGCTGTATTTGTATCCCGCTTTTCACCGGGTCAAAGCGGCGTTACATAAAAGGGGGGGGGGGAATTTACGTATAAGGGTGGGGCCATCACCGGGGAGGCTACATTGATGATTTTAACATAAGATATAGGACAGACGTTAGACTTAGACAGAATTTGGACATGGTCAGGTTAGTATAGTTTGAGTTAGGTGGTCATGGTGGGTGAGATCAGATGTTATTTCGCTTTTTGGTGGGTGTCGTTGAGGTATTCCTGAAACAGGATGGTTTTCAGCTGTTTTCGAAAAGATGGTAGATCGGTGTTGTTTCGGAGACAGTTCGGTAGAGAGTTCCATAAGGATGGAGCATACAGTTCAAAGGCTTGATTGCAGGTCCGTTGTGAGCATTTGGTTCTTTTGTGAGGGATGGTGAGGGAGTTGCTGGAGGCTTGTCTGGTAGATCTGCCATGAGCTGGTCGGGACAGTAGGGTGTGAAGTTGGGAGTTTCGTGTTTGATGTATGGCTTTGTGGGTGAGTAGGATGGCTTTGTATTTTGTCCTTGCTTCAAGGGGGAGTATGTGTAGGTCTTTCAAAATCGGGTGATGCGGTCGGTCTTCTTTGCTCCCTGAATGATTCTCGCTGTGGTGTTCAATGCTGTTTTGAGGGGGTTCGTCTGTGTGGCTGGAAGGCCATGGTATAATATATTGCAATAGTCCAGATGTGGGAGCGTCATGACTTGCATTACAGTTCGGAAGTCTTGATGTTCGAGAAGGGGTCTGAGACGTTGGACTGTCCTTGCTTTGTGGAATATAGTTCCGGCGGTTTTGGTGATTTGTTGCTGTAAGGTGAGAGCTTGGTCGATAATAATGCCCAAATACCTTATTTGTGGTTGTATCTGAATGTTTGTGGTACCTATGTGGAGGTGTGGAGGTGGTGTAAAGTCTGGGTCTTTTGTGACTATGAGGGCTTCCGTCTTCTTTATGTTGATGGATAGGTTGTTTGCTTGTAACCAGTTGGACACCTCTGTGAAGCATGTTGATAGGTGGGTGTTTGTTGGGTTCGTGGTTGTAATGGGAGCGTAGAGCATGATATCATCAGCGTAAATGTGAAAGCTGATGTTGTGAGTGCGTATGACTGAGCAGAGTGGTTGAAGGTAAATGTTGAATAGCATGGCTGATAGTGTGGATCCTTGGGGGACACCTTGGTGTTGTTGGAATGGGGGGGATGTCGAGTTGCTGGTGCGGATTAATTGCTCTCAATTAATTGTGATCTACCTGTTGGACATGCCTGAACTAGAGGATTTGGAAAATAAAAGTAGGAGGTGTAACTTGCGATTTAGAGAATTACCAGAGATGCCTGCAGTCTACATGATATAATTTGGTCTGTGTACACGCACTAATGAGCAGCAAGGGGAATTCTATGCTAACTTAGAATGGTAATTAGTAACCTTAGATAAGGTCTTTTGGATCTTGGGGAAAGCTGGGGAGGATTTTAATATCACATTGGCACCAGGTTTAGATGCATTCAAAAAAGGAAAATGAAGGAGAGCTGATTGTACTGCAATGAAGACCCTCATTAAATCTTTGGAGATATTTGATGTGTGGAGGCACTATCACCCTAGATCTAGGGTGTTTACATTCTATTCAACTCCATAATAAATCCTACATCTGAACTGATTGTTTTTGGATTATGCTCTGTGTACAGTGATAGAGAAGGTTACAATTGGGGATAGAATTTGGTCAAATCATGCTCCCATAACAGTGTCTTGGTTTTTAATAAGAATACAATTCTGCTCAGGTTTTGGAGACTGAATGAGAGTTTGTTGGAGAAATATGAAGTATGTGATCTGGAGAAAGTCATTAAAGAATTCTTTATACTTTATTTGACCATGGGTATGGACCTAGGAGTAGTGTGGGACACCTTTAAGGTGTTTATTCACAGGCATTTTATCAGGTGGGCAAGTTGGGAGAAAAAATAAAGCCATGAGAAGATGCAGATCCTGTTCACTCATCTGTGATAGACAGAAGAGGTGAAATGAGAGATAGCAGGTGAGCAAATATTGTTTGCATTAAGAGGACAACTGCAAGCTTTGTGTGCTGAAACTATCAACTATAATCAGGGCCAGAGCAAGGAGATAAGGTGCCCTAGGCGAACCTCATCCCTTGCACCCACAGCCCCACCCATTGCCACCGCTACTGCTGCCCCTTTCCAGGATCTGCAGTAGTGGCAATGGCTGCAAACAGCCCTACAGTGCTTACCTTACAACTTTGGTGCTGCGGGACTCTGCTATTGCCCCCTCGGACCACCGATGCTGAAGTGTAAGGTGGAAGTGGGGATACTGGGACAAACCCTGTGGCGTACCAAGGGCAAGGCGGTAAGAGCGGTCTGCCCTATGTGCAGGCAACAAGAGAGTGCATTATCTGCAAAGAATGTACTTTGCCAAGCAGTGGTATGCAGTCAGGGCCTTCGAGCGATTCAGTGAACCCCCAGCTCTGCCACGATGCCATCTTGATTTTTTTTGTAATGCTTGCAGTGGCATTACAACCTACAGTAATTCAAGCGTCTGTACCCAACACAAAAACCAAATTGGAATTCATCCAAGAACTTATGCCAGGCACACTCCAGCTTTCAAATGGATAGAGCATATCTAGCAACAAAAAGTACATCAGAGATCTTCCTCATGCCTCAGAAAGAATTCTATCTGACATCACTATGTGGTAGAACTCTCACTGCCCTTTATTTATTTATTTTATTTAGCTGTGCATATATACCACTTTTCACCGGGTCAAAGCAGTTTAGAGTTACCAAGATCACTCATAAAATGTGAAATTGTTCTTGTCCTTTTATAAAGTGGCTTTAATCAGTGAAATATCACAGTTCCATGTGGGAGTGGATTCTTGAAAAGTTTGAATGTAAGTGCTCATCAACAGGTTCTGACAGCCACACCAGTGCATATAAATAGCTTTTCATCATTTATTTTCAATTTTAGGTTTTAGTAGGGCAATTTCACACTGCCTATGAGGCTTGCGAACCCACTGATCTGAAAGGAACTACCCCACAGTTTCCCTCCTAAAAACTCAGAGGCAGCAAGAAGGAATGTTTGCTTTGACAATGTAGATAAATTGAGCCCAGATCCCCATGAGAATTATTTTAAAATCCTTATTCACAATTTATATGTATTTATATATATATATATCTATATATATATATATATATATATATATATGTAAATCACATCCAGATGTAAACAGCCATTTTATGAAGATCCAATTTTATTATTTATTTATTAGTATTTATCTCACACCTTTTCAGTATATGTTCAAGGCAAGTTACATTAAGGTACAGGAAGTTTCAAGGGAGCATGTTGGGCAGGATAAAAATCTAGATGTGTATTCCCCATTACATACAGAGAATGCATGTGGTGTTAACTCTTTCTGAGGGCTTTCAGTAATATAGTGTTATTAAGTACCCTCACAGTGTACACAGCCCTGTACAGACAAGCTTCCTTTCAGGTTTGTGCATGTGTATATACCTTCCAGGGTCATGAGGTTGGTGCAGCAGAACCTCTGCCATTGCCATAGGGGCACGCAGAATTGCCAGGCTCCAGGCATCCAATTTGGAGCTCTAGGTGCAGGACAAACTGGGCAATATCCCTTGTACAGGTGAGAATCTATTGGGCAAAAATTGGCAAGAGAAAGCCAATGAGTTGGATGATTATCCAAAGCCACAGCTGATCCTGCAAGGAAGAAATCTTTCAAGAAACCATTCTTCTCCAAAAAGAAGAGGTTTTATCCCTCTTATTCCCAGCAGGGACGTTCTGCAGGTCAACCTGCCCGAAAGAGTCAGCAACCACCTAAACAAAGGAAAGCAAAGACTGCTAAGCCTCAACCGTCTCAGCAGTCTCAGCCTCCACAAGGCCTTTGACTTCCATCTAGAGAACTTAGCCTTAAGAACATAAGAACATAAGAACATAAGAAATGCCATACTGGGTCAGACCGAGGTCCATCAAGCCCAGTATCCTGTTTCCAACAGTGGCCAATCTAGGTCATACGTACCTAGCAGTTTCCCCAAAAGACACAGGTTCTGCAGTGCTTGTACTAGGCCAAGCATTGATATCCTGGGTCCCTTTTTAATAGTGGTTTATGGACCTTTCCTCCAGGAACTTGTCCAAACCTTTTTTAAACCCAGCTATACTAACAGCCCTTACTACATCCTCCGGTAACAGATTCCAGAGTTTGATTACACGTTGAGAGAAGAAATATTTTCTCCTATTTGTCTTAAATAGTTTACCCTGTAGCTTCATTACATGCCCCCTAGTCCTTCTATATTCTGATAACGTAAACAATTTATCCACGTTTATCCGTTCCACTCCATTCATTAATTTATACACCTCTATCATATCTCCCCTCAGCCGCCTCTTTTCTAGGTTAAAGAGCCCTAACCTTTTTAGCCTCTCTTCATAGGAGTAGCCTTCCATCCCCTTCACCAATTTGGTGGCTCTTCTCTGTACTTTTTCTAATAACTCTATGTCCTTTTTAAGATACGGTGACCAGAATTGCACACAATATTCAAGGTGCGGTCGTACCATGGAGCGATACAGAGGCATTATAATATCCTTTGTTTTATTCTCCATCCCTTTCCTTATGATACCTAGCATTCTATTTGCTTTCTTGGCCGCCGCTGCACACTGGGCGGAGGGTTTTAACATGTTATCCACGATGACTCCTAAATCTTTTTCCTGGGTGGTGGTTTCTAATGTGGAGCCTTGCATCTTGTAACTATAGTGTGGGTTGTTCTTTCCTAGGTGCATAACTTTGCACTTGTCCACATTAAATTTCATCTGCCATTTGGATGCCCAGTCTTCCAATTTATCCAGATCCTCCTGCAGTTTTCCACAATCCTCTTGGGTTTTAACAACTTTAAACAGTTTTGTGTCATCTGCAAATTTGATTACCTCACTAGTTATTCCCTTTTCCAGGTCATTTATGAATATGTCAAAAAGTAGCGGACCCAGTACAGATCCCTGGGGTACTCCACTATTCACCTTTTTCCATTGGGAATATTGGCCATTTAGCCCTACCCTCTGCTTTCTATCTTTTAACCAGTTCCCGATCCACAATAGTACACTGCCTCCTATCCCATGACTTTTTAGCTTCGCCAAAAGTCTCTGATGGGGGACCTTGTCAAAAGCTTTCTGAAAGTCCAGATACACTATATCAACCGACTCACCTTTGTCTACCTGTTTATGCACACCTTCAAAAAAACAGATCAGATTAGTAAGACAAGATCTTCCTTGTCTAAAGCCATGTTGGCTGTCTCCCATTAGGCCATGACTATCTACATGCTGTGTAATTTTGTTCTTTATGATGGCTTCTACCATTTTCCCTGGTACTGACGTCAGGCTCACCGGTCTGTAATTTCCCGGGTCACCCCTGTAACCCTTTTTAAAAATTGGTGTTACGTTGGCGACCCTCCAATCTTCAGGTATTACAGATGATTTTAATGAAAGTTCACAGATTACCAATAACAGGTCTGCAATCTCATATTTCAGTTCTTTCAACACTCTGGGATGTATACCATCCGGTCCAGGTGATTTGCCTTCCTGGCTCTCAACAGACCAGAGCCTTCCACCATTCCAGGAAGGTTGTGTCACTTTGCCCCCAGATGGGGGCAGATAACAGCAGAACATTGGACTCTCTCCATTATAAAAGAGGGGTACAAGCTTCACTTTCTCTGCATGCCCCCTCCCACAATGGTAAGACAGTTCAATTCTCAGACCTCTCTCATCAACCTGTTAGATCAAGAGGTCACTATGCTTCTTGCCCAAAGGGCAATAGAAGAGGTACCCATTCCTCAACAGGGTACAGGGTTTTACTCCCCCTATTTCCTTATCCCAAAGAAAACAGGGGGACACAGACCTATTTTAGACCTCAGAGAATTGAACAAATTCCTGTTCAAAGAGAAATTCAAGATGATTTCTCTGGGACTCTGCTGCCATACCTTCAGAGTCAGGATTGGCTTTGTTCTCTAGATCTCAAGGATGCGTACACTCATGTTCTCTTCCATCCAACTCACAGAAAGTTCCTTTGGTTCCTTTTTCAAGGAAAGCACTACCAATACAGGGTGCTTCCTTATGGCCTGGCCTCAGCACCAACGGTGCTTACGAAATGCATGGCTGTCGTAGCAGCATTTCTTCGCACTCTAGGAATATTCGTCTTCCCCTACTTAGACGACTGGCTCATTCGAGCCCCATCAGAGTCAGAGGCCAGGTTTTCTCTATCTTGCACAATGCGTATTGTCGTCAGGTGCCCCCAGTGGCCAGTGGCTGTAAGGGCATCCTGGGCATTTTTTATTATTTTTAAGGAGCAATGGTTCTTTAAGGCCAAGTGCAGTTTGGTCCTTGGAGTTTTAGCTCCTTGTGAGAACAAATTATATAAGCCAAAAGTGGAGGGTAATAAGGCTTTATTTCCCCTTTAATGCAAGGGTTCACTAAGACATAAGAAAATAAAGATAGTCCTTCTTTATAAAGGGTTCCACCAAATAAGCAGGCAAACAACTGTTATAAGCTTCACAATTGATTGCAGGGTTTCTTTTATATTTACAGTTCTACTAAGGACTCAAGACTAGTAGTAGCACAAAAAGTACAATCCATGGATTCATCTTGAGGAATGGGAACAGTATTCTCAAACTCTATTTCCATGGACTCTGCGTCACTGGCTTCTCCCTCTGAATAAGTGCTTTCCCTTACGGCTACAAGTTTAGAGGGTCTGTCTCTGCTTCTTTGCTTCCAGTAAGACTCTTCTGTTAAGCCCTTAGGTATTGTTTTGAAAAGCTCTGCTTTGTTCCCTCTTCTCATATACTGAGCGTCTGCTTTATCAGAGTTTCTAGGAGCAAGGCTTTCTTTTAAAAGTAAAGAGCCACCATACCTTGGCTTCCTGCAGCTTCTACACCTGGAGCTCTCTCTCTGACGTACTTCTCTCTGGAGACAGGTTTTCTTGTGCAATGCTTTGCCTTCCTGAAGCCCAGGAAAACCTGGTGAGGATTCCCAACCTATGTGCTTCTGTGTAAAGGTAGCTTTGCTATAGGAACCTCTCCTTCTTGGACCTTGTAATCCTGGTCCAGCGAACTTAGGTGAATGTAGGCTTCTCTTAAAGCATGGCTCCTTGGTTTTATGTACTCCTCTTTCAGCTGTTACTGCTCTTGTTGTGCTGCTTGATCCAGCTATGTTACTTGGGCTGGGAGTGTCACTCCTTCTCCTGGCAGCCTCTCTCCGGACTCCGTCTCTCTGTGCTCTGCCCCTCTGGACTCTATCCCTCTGCATAGTCTCCATCTGGATTCTGTCCCTCTGGGCTTGCTCCGTGTGGACTCTCTCCTTCTCCACACTCCTTCTCCTTCCTTCTGGCTGAACTGCTGCCGGCTGAGTTCCCTCCGAATGGATTCCTCCTAACTGGATTTCTCCTCCACACCCCTTCCTTCTGGCTGTCTTTCCTTTATAAAGGCATTTTATCTTTGAAACTCCCGGGCTTGCCTTCAGGTGCAGCTGGTTAACACTCATACAATCAGTGGCTGGGCACGTTGACTCAGCCTCTGTAGGATTACTCCTGCCCCCTCTAGCTGTGCTGCGAGGTAATTGCATCTTCTGCACATCCACAGCTCTATGAAAGACAGGGTTTTTTCTAAACCTGCACCTTCTGTGGCTCCAGCCTCATGACACAGCCCCTTCTTAAAATATTACGGGCTGAGTTTTCATCTTTACTACAGCAAGTAATCCTTGACATTGCATCTGCGTTATAATGCAGCTTTCCTGCTCTGTGTTCTACTTTGTATTCATATGGCTGCAATGCCATGTACCATCTGGTTAGGCGACTATTACTGTTTCTCATGTGGCTTAACCATTTAAGCGGGGCATGATCGGTAATAAGAATAAATTTCCTTCCTGTTAGGTAGAACTTTAAAGACTCTACTGCCCATTTTATAGCTAAGCATTCCCTTTCAATTTTTGAGTACTTTTTCTCCGCTTGAGACAACTTCCTGCTTAGGAACATGATGGGATGTTCAGCACCCTCCTGCACCTGGGAAAGGACGGCCCCTAAGCCGATTTCCGACGCATCCGCCTGAAGCAGGAATTGTTGGCGGAAATCAACACCTCGCAATATTGGTGCCCTGCACAACTTCTCTTTTAATTTCTGGAATGCTTCATCTGCATCCGATGTCCAGTGCAGCGCGTTCGGGGTGTTTTTCTTCAACATTTCGGTGAATAGCGCGCTTTCTTCTGCGAAGTGGGGAATAAAGCGCCTGTAATACCCAATAAGCCCCAAAAAGCTTTGCAGTTGCTTTTTGTTTTGGGGGACGGGAAAATTTCTTACACTCTCCACCTTATTCAATAAGGGACGGACCGTAACCCAGCCTACAAGATGTCCTAGATATTTGACTTCTGGGGCGGCAAACATACATTTTTCGGGATTTAGGGTTAAACCCGCTTGTCGCATTACTGTTAACACCGCTCTTACTTGGAGCAAGTGTTGATCCCAGGTGGCGCTGTGGATGACTACATCGTCCATATAGGCGGTGGCATAATTTTGGTGAGGACGCAAAACTATGTCCATTAATCTCTGGCAGGTCGCCGCTGCTCCGTGTAACCCAAAGGGCATTCTCCTAAATTGAAACAGCCCGAGTGGAGTGCTAAAAGCTGTTTTGGGGCGTGCTTCTCTGGTCAGGGGCACCTGCCAATATCCTTTGGTCATATCCAAGGTCGTGAGGAACTTAGCTTGACCCAGTCTGTCTAGCAGCTCTTCTATTCGGGGCATTGGATATGCATCGAAGGTGGATATCTCGTTGACCTGGCGGAAATAGATACAAAATCTCAGGGTTCCATCTGGTTTGGGCACCAGAACAAACTGACTATTCCACGGACTTCGTGATGCTTCGATGACGCCCATATGTATCATCTCTTGTACCTGGGTTATGACTTCTTGCCTTCTCGCCTCCGGCAAATGATAAGGCCTTTGCCTAATAATTCTCCCGGGAGGTGTAATTATTTCATGAGCAACCAAACTCGTTTCTCCTGGAAGGGGTGTCAGTACATCCATGAACTCCCCCAACATGCTGGACAATTGCTGCCACTGTACTGTAGAGAGTTCATCGTTGACGCGCGGCTCAGGATTGGTTTTGCAGTCAGACAAAAGTGGGCCCAGATCTTCATCCGGTTGCTCTCCCGCTACTGCTACAAAACTTTGCATCTACCTTGACCGGTGGAGCTGAACCCTCCGATCCCTCGGCTCGTGGGGGTTACCATAGCGACTTCCTCCAGGATTGGGAAACCAACCCGCTCGCATATTAGCTGGGCGATGCGATCCCCTGTTTTCACCTCAAAATCTTCGTCCGCGAAATTAAATAGCAGGACCTTTATGATGCCTCTGTAGTCTAGATCTACCACTCCAGTGCCTACATCAATAAAATGCTTGGAGGCCAAGCCCGAGCGGGGCACAATCCTACCATAGCATCCTGGTGGCAGCTCCAGTTGAATACCGGTGTTAATTAAGGCTCTGCCGCGTCTGGGAACAATTTGACTTTCTGCGCTATACAAGTCATACCCAGCGGCCTGGGCCGATGCTCGACAGGGACTTCGAGCTTGCCTGGAGATCTTACAAAATTTTAAGGCAAACTTCTTTACAGGCTCCTCCTGTACTTTGAACTTGGGTCCTTTAGCTTTCCCTAAGAGGGGACTAGGAACTACCTTTCCCTTAGAGGGAGTGCCTGTGGACATAAAAGCTTCTCGGGGTGTTAAGCCTTCTTCTAAGCCTCTTTTAAATTGGGGCCAGTCTCTGCCCAAGACTAACTCCTGAGGTAACCTGGGTACTACAGCAACCAACATTTTCCTCATTATTCCCAAACCTCTCACAATCAGGTTATATACAGGGTAAAATGTGGCAGCACCATGAACACATTTTATCTTCACTTTGCCCTCTGGTTGATCTGGTGCGGATTCAGCTCGCTCTTTAATCACAGACCATAGCTTGCGAGAAATCATAGTTTGATCCGCGCCAGAGTCAAGAAGAGCTTTGGCAGCAACCCCTTGTACAGTCATGTCCAACACAAACCCTTCACATAATGTTTTTCTGTTCTCGCCTATGAGAGCAGTACGTGCTTGGCACTCACTCCTTAAGTGACCCATTTTCCCACAGGTAAAACATCTTTTATCGTGACTCCTTAATACAGCATTAACATTTTTCGCATCACGAGTTTTACAATGTGAGAGACTTCCTGATGACTGCTTGAACGCACCGACTGCCATCTTTGAAACTTCCTCAGTTTGTTGGGTGGCCAATTCCACCTCCAAATATCTCTGTCAAGATAATGGCTTCTGCGGTGGTGCAACAGTTCTGCAGGATAAGGAAGCTCTGCACATTGTTGGGTACTGCAGACATGAATTGCTCTAGGACTATCACATCCATTAATGTCTCAACCATTTTCTCATCAGGCCTTAGCCACTTTGCAGCTAAGCTTCTCAGCCTGTGTCCCAATGCAGCATGTGATTATACAAGAGGGGAGTCAGACCCAAGCGATCCCTAATGGCCTTCACTACCTCGGTATAATCATTTGCTGACGAGGTGGGCATTGCTCTATAGGCCGACAGCGCCTCCCCTGTGAGAGAAGCTGCCAGTCTAATAGCCCACTGTTCTTTCAGCCAGCCTACCGAACCTGCTATCCTTTCGAAGGAGTCCAGGAAGTCGTCGATGTCATCTGTAACCGCTAACTTCCCCAAGGTTAAAGAATCATAGGACCATTGTCCTACCGGACAGTTGCCCAGTCCAGAACTCTGTCCCAGATGACTGGAGGCTGCTTCCTGCACCTTTTGTTAATGGACTACCCAAGCCTCCATCATCTGCAAGACGGGTTTTTGTTGCTCTTGCAGAGCCAAGACTGCTTGCTGCTGCGTTTGACAAGCCAGTTCTCTTTGCTTGTCGAATTGCCAGGCGAACATCTCTTTCTGCTCCATGTTGATGAGATTTCCTAGGGAAACACAGAAAAAAAAAACAAGTGGTCTGATAACATAATCATCCCCCCTTTTCCTTTTTTTTTTCTCAAATTTCAAACCAGCATCCAAAACAGGTCATGCCCCTCTACCTTTTACCTGGTAGAAGTGTTGAGTCCAGCTTTCAGAAAAAGACGCTGCTGCTCTACAGCGTAGCACTCTGTGCCTGCTGCCAGTAACACCACGGCATTCAACTCCAGATTTCCTTCTTCCGGTCCGGGTTTTCCACCTCCAATCCGTGTTTTTCTCTTCCGGTCCGGGTTTTTCCCAGCTTAGTACTGGTGGTTTCTTCTTTTCCTGTACGTCTTAGGGTGGTATCCTCATCCAAACAACTATGCCATTATGTCGTCAGGTGCCCCCAGTGGCCAGTGGCTGTAAGGGCATCCTGAGCATTTTTTATTATTTTTAAGGAGCAATGGCTCTTTAAGGCCAAGTGCAGTTTGGTCCTTGGAGTTTTAGCTCCTTGTGAGAACAAATTATATAAGCCAAAAGTGGAGGGTAATAAGGCTTTATTTCCCCTTTAACGCAAGGGTTCACTAAGACATAAGAAAATAAAGATAGTCCTTCTTTATAAAGGGTTCCACCAAATAAGCAGGCAAACAACTGTTATAAGCTTCACAATTGATTGCAGGGTTTCTTTTATATTTACAGTTCTACTAAGGACTCAAGACTAGTAGTAGCACAAAAAGTACAATCCATGGATTCATCCTGAGGAATGGGAATAATATTCTCAAACTCTATTTCCATGGACTCTGCGTCACTGGCTTCTCCCTCTGAATAAGTGCTTTCCCTTACGGCTACAAGTTTAGAGGGTCTGTCTCTGCTTCTTTGCTTCCAGTAAGACTCTTCTGTTAAGCCCTTAGGTATTGTTTTGAAAAGCTCTGTTTTGTTCCCTCTTCTCATATACTGAGCATTTGCTTTATCAGAGTTTCTAGGAGCAAGGCTTTCTTTTAAAAGTAAAGAGCCACCATACCTTGGCTTCCTGCAGCTGCTACACCTGGAGCTCTCTCTCTGACGTACTTCTCTCTGGAGACAGGTTTTCTTGTGCAATGCTTTGCCTTCCTGAAGCCCAGGAAAACCTGGTGAGGATTCCCAACCTCTGTGCTTCTGTGTAAAGGTAGCTTTGCTATAGGAACCTCTCCTCCTTGTACCTTGTAATCCTGGTCCAGCAAATTCAGGTGAATGTAGGCTTCTCTTAAAGCATGGCTCCTTGGCTTTCTGTACTCCTCTTTCAGCTGTTACTGCTCTTGTTGTGCTGCTTGATCCAGCTATGTTACTTGGGCTGGGAGTGTCACTCCTTCCAGCCAAACTGCTTCTCCTGGCAGCCTCTCTCCGGGCTCCGTCTCTCTGTGCTCTGCCCCTCTGGACTCTATCCCTCTGGATAGTCTCTGTCTGGATTCTGTCCCTCTGTGCTTGCTCCGTGTGGACTCTCTCCTTCTCCACACTCCTTCTCCTTCCTTCTGGTTGAACTGCTGCCGGCTGAGTTCCCTCCGAATGGATTCCTCCTAACTGCATTCCTCCTCCACACCCTTTTCCTTCTGGCTGTCTTTCCTTTATAAAGACATTTTACCTTTGAAACTCCCGGGCTTGCCTTCAGGTGCAGCTGGTTAACACTCATACAATCAGTGGCTGGGCACGTCGACTCAGCCTCTGTAGGATTACTCCTGCCCCCTCTAGCTGTGCTGCGAGGTAATTGCATCTTCTGCACATCCACAGCTCTATGAAAGACAGGGTTTTTTCTAAACCTGCACCTTCCGTGGCTCCAGCCTCATGACAGTATCCTTCAGTATTTGGGTCTGGTCATAAACATCCCAAAATCCAGCCTAACTCCCACTCAGTCTCTAGAGTTCATAGGAGTGCTGCTGGATACCAGAAAAGCAAGGGCCTCTCTTCCCTAGACCCGTTGCCTTCGCAAGGTGCAGTTAGCTTCTCAAGCAGTGCTAAAGCCTCATCTCATTGCTCGAGAAATGTTACAACTACTAGGCCACGTGGCATCTACCATGCATGTGGTTCCTTATGCTCACCTCTATATGAGAGCAGCCCAGTGGACTTTATCCACTCAATGGACCCAGGCATCAGGGTGCCTGTCAGACAAAATAGCAAACACAAATCGCCTTATTTTGTCCCTCCAATGATGGCAGTCCACTCAAAACCTGTTGGTGGGGTCCCCATTTCAACAACCTTTACCCCAGGCAACTCTCACAACAGATGCTTCACCAATGGGTTGGGGAGCTCATCTGCAAGACCTCTCCACCCAAGGCACTTGGACTCCACAGGAGACTCATCTACACATCAATCTCTTAGAGCTCAGAGCAATCGTCCTTGCTCTTCGAATGTTCCACACCCTGCTCAGCTACAAGACAGTCCTCATTCATACGGACAATCAAGTAGCCATGTTCTATGTGAACAAGCAGGGAGGAACAGGCTCTCTGTCGCTTTGCAATGAAGCTTTGCGACTATGGGCCCTCGCCAGAGAGCATCAGATTCATCTCCTGGCAGTGTATCTTCCAGGCATCCAAAACTCTTGGGCAGACAGACTCAGTCAAGTTCTGCTTCCACACGAATGGTCTCTACATGCAGACCAGGTGGCCAAGATTTTTCAAATTTGGGGAACCCCGGACATAAACCTCTTTGCAAGTCCGTTGAATGCCAAACTTCCCCGGTTCTGTTCCAGAATTCCGGCTCAGGGCTCTCAGGCCAGGGATGCTTTCCTCCTTCATTGGGGTCAAGACTTCCTTTATGCCTTTCCACCCATTCCCCTAATTCCCAAAACCCTGCTCAAGCTTCAGAGAGACAGAGGCCATATCACTACACCGGGAAGATGTATTACAACTATTTGATAAAATGAAAAGTAGCAAATCACCTGGACCGGATGGTATACATCCAAGGGTGTTGAAAGAACTGAAATATGAGATTGCAGACCTGCTATTAGTAATCTGTGAACTATCATTAAAATCATCTGTAATACCTGAAGATTGGAGGATCGCCAATGTAACGCCAATTTTTAAAAAGAGTTCCAGGGGTGATCTGGGACACTACAGACCTGTGAGCCTGACGTCAGTTCCAGGAAAAATGGTAGAAATCATAATAAAGAACAAAATTACTCAGCATGTAGATAGTCATGGCTTGATGTGAGACAGCCAACATGGCTTTAGACAAGGAAGATCTTGTCTTAATAATCTGTTATATTTTTTTGAAGGTGTGAATAAACAGGTAGACAAAGGTGAGTCGGTTGATATAGTGTATCTGGACTTTCAGAAAGCCTTTTACAAGGTCCTTATCAGAGACTTCTGGCAAAACTAAAAAGTCATGGGATAGGAGGTGATGTACTATTGTGGATCAGGAACTGGTTAAAAGATTGAAAGAAGAGGGTAGGGCTAAATGGCCAATTTTCCCAATGGAAAAAGATGAATAGTGGAGTACCGCAGGGATCTGTGCTGGGTCCGCTGCTTTTTGACATATTCATAAATGACCTGGAAAAGGGAATAATGAATGAGGTTATCAAATTTGCAGATGACAGAAAACTATTCGAAGTTGTTAAAACCCAAGAGGATTGTGGAAAATTGCAAGAGGATCTTGATAAATCGGAAGACTGGGCATCCAAATGGCAGATGAAATTTAATGTGGACAAGTTATGCACCTAGGAAAGAACAACCCAAACTATGGTTACATGATGCAAGGTTCCACATTGGGAACGAGCACCCAGGAAAAAGATTTAGGCGTCATCGTGAATAACATGTTAAAACCCTCCACCCAGTGTGCAGCAGCGGCCACGAGAGCAAATAGAATGCTAGGTATCAAAAGGAAAGGAATGGAAAATAAAACAAAGGATATTATAATGCCTCTGTATCGTTCCATGGTGTGACCGCACCTTGAATATTGTGTCCAATTCTGGTCGCCGTATCTTAAAAAGGATATAGCGTTATGAGAAAAGGTACAGAGAAGAGCCACCAAAATGGTAAAGGGGATGGAAGGATACTCCTATGAAGAGAGGCTAAAAAGATTAGGGCTCTTCAACCTGGAAAAGAGACAGCTGAGGGGAGATATGATAGAGGCCTATAAATTAATGAATGGAGTGGAATGGGTAAACGTAGATCAGTTGTTTATGTCATCAGAATATAAAAAGACTAGGGGACATGCAATGAAGCTACAGAGTAACCTATTTAAGTCTAATAAGAGAAAATATTTTTTCACTCAACGTGTAATCAAACTCTGGAATTTGTTACCGGAGGATGTAGTAAAAGTTGTTAATGTAGCTGGGTTTAAAAAAGGTTTGGACAAGTTCCTGGAGGAAAGGTCCATAAACCATTATCAAAAGGGACCTGGGATATCATTGCTTGACCCAATACAAGCATTGAGGAACCTGTGTCTTTTGTGGAAACTGCTAGGTACTTATGACCTTGATTGGCCACTGTTGGAAACAGGATACTGGGCTTGATGGACCTTGGTCTGACCCAGAATGGCATATCTTATGGCTGCCCTTACATCTGTCTGGCGGTTTATTGCTGCCACCATGGCCCTCAAAGCCTTAGCCAGGGAGTCCATCCCCTGGGCCCTTGCACGGTTCTGCTCCCGATCCCGGGCCATGTCTTGCCGTAGGCCCTGCAGCTCCTGGCAGATACCTGTGGAATGATGGTTGTGAATAATGAGGCAATCTTCACACAACTGGCATGCTAACACATGCAAATGGGGGCTCAAGGATGACAGAGACATGACATCTTGACAACATACATTAACTGTAGGAACCACAGGTCATATGTCTGCTCATGGTGGAACAGTAGCATGTGCATACAATAACCCCCTCCCCCCCCCATCGGTACCTGCACCCTATCACACCATGTGCCACAAAATGCCACATAATGGTTTGTCACTCACCTGCAAGGTCTGCATGAGTTGTCTCTGTGTAATTGTGCAGTTCCTGTATCATCTCCCTCATCAACACTCAAGATGTGTTGGCCTCATATATCCCTGGTGCAGGGCCTGGTCCACTTCCCTGCTCAATTTGTGTGGTGTGGGTGCTTGCCCCCTCATCATCACTGCTGCTGCCTGTGAGATGTAGGTGGATTTCATCTTCTTCCTCCTTGCCCCCATCCTCACCCTCTGGTATTCTCTCAGAGCAGCTGCAGGCACCTCAGACCCTGTGTCAGCAGCTGGTGGTGTCTCACCCATGGCATCTTCACCCCCTGTTGTGATATCACTGTGCCACCCCTCCACCATGGCACCATCATATTGATCGGACACCTCCAGCAGCTGTGTGTCACCTGGGGAAAGACAACAAACAGTCATTACAGGTCACATCCTGGTCAATGCCCATCTCAAGACAGTTTAACAATGTAATGTGCCATGCCAATGTGTATACCTCCACAGTATATGGGCTTTTATGTCGCAGCACATACAGAGTGGAATGAATATGCAAGATCATATAGATGTTTGGTCCTGTGCACAACAGTATTGGGTAAGTTGTTGGGGTGTGACAACAATGATACACCTTTGTTGATATGCATGACAAACATCAGTAATGAAAGCGTGTGTGTGTGCGTGCAACTGTTTCTATCCCTGGTGTGTGTGAACCCATACATAGGATCTGGCCCCACTTATTGGCCACAAACACCACCTTCTGAGCCGATAAGAGTGCACCTGTGTGCAAGCCATATCACCTGGTCTGTGAATGTGCTAGCCTTATGAATGTGCATGTCCCATGAAGCCTGTGACAGGGCAAAAGCACCAAGCAGGCAACATGAATCACAAGGGCCATTCAGGACAGGTCAGATACAAGGTTGATGGGATATATAGATCACAGTGGCCCTGCAACTGATCTCCCCATTCGGTGATGAGACCACTAAGCACCCTCACAGACATTGTGACAGCACGGGGATAATGTGGCGCTCCTATGAGCGTGACAGGAGAGGCTGGCCACCTAAGCCCTGGGATCACCCAAGGAGGTCAATGACCAGAGATGCTAGAAAGACACTATGGATAGCATTGAGGGAGCTGCACAGGTCTATGCATGCAACAGTCACACAGGCCATTGGGTCACACATGTACCTACATCCATACATGGCATATGTGTGGCCATATGGCCATCCATATCTACAGGATGTGTCAGTTGCTTGCACAGGACAATGTGTGTGCAGGATTAACAGGGTTGCATTGGCCAGATCAGTCACATGTTTATGCTTATCTTTGTTTTAATGTTTATTGGGGCTATTGCTATACTGTGCCATCATTACACCAGGGCGGTTTACAAAGAGCACTATACAATGGGGGAATGGACAAAGACCAAGAAAGGAAATGTAATCCAATATCTGATAGGGGAGCAGCAGAAAAGGCTACCAGCAAAATGTAATGAGGAGGGAGAGACAGGTGTATATATGTAAATGAACTCCCCCATAGCTAAGAAGTGTTAACTCTGTATGATGTGCTTTTCTGACAATCTGTATGTAAACAAAATTTGTACCTGCCTTGATTCGGCAGTTTCACAATAGTAATCCTACCCGCTTCTGATCGCTGGAAGGAGCGGGCTACAAATGCTTGCTAAATAAATAAATAAATAAATAAACTATTAGGTACATGGGGGGACACCAGAGGCTGGGAGGTAAATCATGTGCCTGTTGGGAGAGGTGGGTTTTCAGGAGAATGTTGAAACTGGTGTGTGAGGGTTCCTGATGCAACTCAAGAGGGAGGGAATTCCAAAGGGAGGGGGCATGGATAAGAGGCTGACTTGCGGTTAGACTGAAGGTGAGCACGAGAGGGCAAGGGTAGTAGGAACTGATAAATATGAACCAGGCAGAGACTACAGGTGAGAACACAGAGCTGGCGATGATCTTCCAGGTACTCTGGAGAGTCTGTGTATATGTGATGCTGGGATATAGTGAGAATTTTATGGCAGATTCAGTATGCATGAGGATGCCAGTGGAGGTGGATGTGAATTGGGTGTAATAGGTTCTCAGCAGGATGTATATGTGATGATCCTAGCAGACATATTCTGTATCAGTTGGAGCCCATGCAATTGTGTCTAAGTTACAGAGGTCAAGATGTGACATTACTAAGGTAAACAAGAGGGCAGACAGTGTCTGGAATGTCCAGAACAGGCGGATAGTTCTAATTTGATATAAGTTGTAGAGGAAGCACCAAGAGAGGACAGAGTTGTATTCATGGAAGGTGAGTGAGGGTTCCAGGGTCACACAAGGGTAGCAGTTTGTAGACACAAGGAGGATAGGAGTGTTGGCATGGACAGGAGCAGACATGTGTCTGGTGTGTGACCTTCAGCCATTGTGCATATGGGATAGGCCCAAGGGAGAGTACTCATTGGCAGAATGGGCCAATGGTGGGTAGTAGGAGGTATCTGGGAGGGGAACCTGCAGGAGTGTGGGACCTGGAATGGTTGAAATGTGTGTCTAGTTTGGGTCATCCCCACCACCCATAAACAATGTGTCCAGCACGTGTTTGCGGTGATTGTACACCACTGTGATTACCATGGGAACTCCACACCTGGACATGTTTCAGCACTTATCGGCACGTGGGTGGGCCATGTACAACTCTAGGGGCAGTCTATGGATATAGATGGGCCCCAGTCTCTCAACCAGTCTCTAGGGCAGAAACATGGGCCCCACTGGGTCCGCCATCACCTGTGCCCATTGCATGCGCCGCTCCACCGTGAGGTGTGCTCTGACAGAGTGTTTGATGTCATTGTACCTCTTTCTGAGGCTCTCGATGTCAAGATGTGGTCCACCGGCCTCTGCGACAGCTTGCCAGATAACCTCCCAGATCATATTTCTGGTGCTGAGGTTTCTGAGTACTGAGGCGCCCATAGAGCACCTCATAGTTTTCCAGCACATTAGCGAGGAGTTTCTTGCTGGGAGAAATGCATTGCCCTCTTGCACACCTCTACAGGTACATGCTTCCTCTTTCATTTGACAGGTAGGGGCTTGGCAGGCTGCTGTTGTGGCTGCTGTACCACCCCAAATGGGCAAGCTTGTTCCTTTTCTGGGGCCTGGACAGCAGACTGCTCAGGGGCCTGCTGTTCATGTGTTTCTGTCACATTGTCGCTTTGTATCTCCTCAAGCAGCATTTTTGCAGTACTTACTTGCACTAGCATGTCTCCAGACAAGAATATGGTTTGCATCACGTATCACACCTACAATGCACCTCACCTCATTTACTTATGCGCAAGGCGCATAACGCACATGCAGGGTGCCTCGTGCTATGATGCTGCAAGAGGAGATATCAAGCGACAATGCGACAGGAACACATGAACAGCAGGCCCCTGAGCAGTCGTGCCTTCCACATGCACAGAGCGTCTCGCGCACGTGTTCCACACCTTCCGCATGTGCAGTGCACCTCGCATGTGTTGCACGCCTTCCTTATGCGCAGGATGCCTTGCGCATGCATTCTGTGCCTTCTGCATGCACAGGGCACCTCGTGCATGCGTTCTGTACCTTCTGCATATGCAGGGCGCCTTGCACGTGCGCCACACATCTACTTCATGCGTAGGGTGCAGGAGGTGCTTTCACTGAATCCAATTAGCGCCGCTGCTCGTCTACAGTGACTGATGCTCAGGTGTGTAGTGTTTGTTCTCATCAGTTGCCCATCCCCTCCCTATTTGAGGTAGTGTGCATTTGCTGATTCTGTTGTCCATGATGGCTGACTTTGGCTTTGCTGCGTGTGCTGTCCAGTGATTGCATAATGAGGGAGAACTGTGGTTGTTTGATGAGGGAGATGGTGTCCAAGGGAGAGTGGCAATGGGCAGGGGTCCAGTCCCGCAGCAACACAGACCTGCAGCTGTGGAGAATCCACAGGCCAGGTATGGGGCACCACGGTGCCATAAGCATACAGAGGTCTGTTCCAGACAGCCTAGCCTTTATAGACACAGGGCCATGCTCCAGGGCATGTGTGAGGACCAGGTCATTTTGCTCTATCATCTGAGCACAGGAGCTATTAGAGAGCTCTATGAGGATCTAAGATCTGTCCTCGAGCCTCAGACTGGCCAGTCTCATGCCAGTCACTGCCATACCAGGGTTGGTCAAGCTCCTGAGTGCCCTACATTTCTTTGCCTCTGGCTGCTTCCAGACATCAGTGGCTGCAGTAGGTGGAATGAGCTGGGCCAACTTCTCACGCTGTCTCCACCAGGTACTGCAAGCCATGATCAGCCGGGTAAGGAATTACATTGTATTTCCTAACAGTAGGCAACAATAGGGGGGGCCTGAACCAGGCATTTGAGCAGATTGCAGGGATACCACATGTGATGGGAGCTATTGATTGCACACATATTGGGATACCACACATGATGGGAGCTATTGATTGCACACATATTGATTGGTCCCACTCAGAGACAAGGAGGCAGTGTTCTGCAACCACAAGCACTACCATTCCCTGAATGTGCAAGTTGTTTGTGATGCAAATATGCTTATTCTGAATGTGGTTCCTAGGTTTCCAGTGTCTACCCATGACTCCTATATCCTGCATCACTCAGCACTATTCCAACAGTTTGAGAATGGACAGTATGAGGATTGTGTCCTGCTGGGTGGGTATTTTTTCTATCTACTATGCGCATACTGTTAATGTGATCTGGTATGCATGACCACTATCACAGATGGGACAGGGTCACAGGTGGTTCTGAGTGGCACCTTTATGTCTGGGTATCTCATGCTGCAAACAACACATGGGCTACTACAGGAACACTGTTTTTTTTCTCTGACATGCTACACGCTGGTGTTTCTGCTATGACATATCAAAGCACAGCCATGGCATTCATACTTTTCTGTAGCTGCATGACAACTGCACATGGTACTCTCTTGTTTCCTTTTTTTTGGGTTGTGGGAATCTGCAAAGTCTGGTACCTGTAGCTGCAATCTCAGCATGTCACTGTCTCCAGAATGATGTGCACGTCCCTGTTTGTGTTCTCACAATGACATGTATATGCAATTTCTTTTGACTATGTGATTTGTGGGACCATGCAGCCATGAGGTTTAGATCAGAATTCCAGGCTCCTGCTCTATTTGAAAGTTATTTGAGCCTCTGCAGGTATCTGAATATGTGATGTGGTCATCATGTGCTATTCTGCAGCATGTTCTGGGCAGCAGATCTGCTGGTTACACCTCTCATGACCTGTATACCCACATTTCCATCTGCCAGCCTTTGTTGTGTATCCCTATTTCTGTCTCTTGCCAATCACTGCCTGTAGAGTGACTTGCTGAGCTTGAACTACGGTGTTTGTTGCCCTTGGTGAGCAGTTGATCTGTGCTTGCTGACACCTGCAGCACCTTGCACAATGTTCCCCTGTGGTCAGGGAGGCTGTATTGGGTGTTTCTATCAGCAATGACAGAGCAACAGCAGATGTCCCACTAACACACCTTCTGGAGGGAACTGAGGGGGCCTGTACAGTATGCAGGAGTGCTATTTTCACAAGGCTCTGTGCTTTGGAGAGGTTTACACTACCAACATCACACAACTGCAGTTTCTCTCCCATCGGTGGCAACCTCAGAGGGATACACTCAGGCCCCATCTCATCTATGTACAGTTGCCCAGATGATTTGCACCAATTTTCCATCCAACAGGTAGATGTGTTCATGTGTAGGCCACTGGCATGATAGTGTTATGGCCATTTTGTGCCTCCTAACATCCAGTGCACCTGTGCTTCACATTGAAACTGTGCTCCTGCAGTCCTGAACAACAATACTCTTCACCCCAGCAGCTGTGTACAGGTGAGGTGTGGCCTGGTAGGCTTCCTTTACAGCCATTCTGACATGCACAGTTCCCCTCAGGGGTAGATGCGGAAGGCCAAGACTGGGAATGATCTCTTGGTGGGGGCTTCCAGGATAGGAGTTGTAGGTGGCAGGTTGTAGGTAGACCCCAGAGGGAACTGATGTTGGGGGAGGTCTAGATTGTGATGGGGTGGGGGATGGGAACATGCAGAGGCAAGTATTACTTGAGTGGGGTGGGGTCAGGTCGGCCTCTATGATTGTCCGTGCATTTGAATGAAGGTGCAGACTGTGGATGGTAGGGTGACATCTGAGTGGCCAACAGAGGTATTATAGGAAGCTGTGCAGTAAAGACCAAAGGGGATGGTAGCGTATATTGTAGCAGATGTAGAGGCAGAATGGCAGGAAAGTAAATATGAGAGGACAGGATAAACAGATAGCAGACTATGGGGAGCTGGCAGAGGACATGCTGACACCAGATGAAGGTGACTTGACCAGGTGCCATGACCACTCACATTTCCCAAACGCAAAGTTTAAAGGATACCTGTTGTCTAAATGGCCTTTGGCTCCACTTTGCCTGGTTTGGTATGTGCCTCATTCACCTTTCGGCATTTGATCTACTGCCCGAGTCACTTACCTAACATTGTTCTCATTGTTGTACATTTCAGAATTTGTTTTTTGGGTAACCGCTTTCGTTGTTGTCCTTCAGGTTGCACATTCTGATCCCTGCTTATTGGTTTGCTGATGGACTATGATTATAGCAAAAGCAAAACCTTCAAAAATGTAATGACACCACGTGACATCAATATCAAAAAGTCAAAACATGTGAAAAACCCAGGAGACAGCCATCCAAAAC
The DNA here is from genome assembly GCA_033557465.1 of Ichthyophis bannanicus. Lineage (NCBI taxonomy): Eukaryota > Metazoa > Chordata > Amphibia > Gymnophiona > Ichthyophiidae > Ichthyophis > Ichthyophis bannanicus. Next base: position 394,272,729 of record CM066036.1, read on the forward strand.
CTCAAAAGTTAACTCAAAAAGCAAAATTATAACATAACTTATGGTAAACTTATTTTATTGTCGGAACCCGCCGGCAAGAGATGGGGAGGAGGAAAAGCTCCCCACTCGGTGACAGCAGAGACCTTTTATAGAAAATATCAAAAACCAAAACATGAATAGTATAAATCACTTATCTGACAACTTGGCAAGAGGGCCGCAAAAATCCAAGCAGCACATGCATGTTTCGAGCCCGTAAAGGCTCTGTATCAAGCTGGTTTTGAAAATGTACGCGCCCTAGAGAACGCTGAAAACCCCAGGCCTTTTAAAACCTCAAAGGAAGAACCTGTATGGCTGTTGTAAAAAGCATCATCCAATGTCAAAAATGACGTCATCCTAAGAGGAAGTGCAGAAATTTAATCAGCAGAAAGTCCCATTCAGACAAAAACCAGATGAAAAAAAACAAGAACTGAAATGTGAAAAACAGTCAGTCAAAGTAAACTCCCCCAGTCACACTCCAAATTTAAACCCGCAGGGGTCACAGTGTTGAGTCGAAAGATCCAACGTTGTTCACAGCGCTGTAGACGTTGCTCACGGTCTCCTCCACGGGGATCCCCAGGGATCCAATCTATAACTCTCCACCGGAGGTCCGCGAAAGTGTGTTGATGTTGAATACAATGGTCAACAATGGGTGCAGAAAGAATCTTATTAACTAAACGAGAAGCGTGTTCACCCAATCTGACCCGGACCGGACGGATGGTTCTCCCCACATAAGAAAGGTTGCATGGGCAAGTGATAAGATAAACCAAATAAGAAGTCAAACAAGTAGAGCAGCCTGTAAATGAATAAGAGTTCCCAGAGGTCGCATGTGTCCAACACACCCCCACCTCAGTGTTGGCACAAAATTTACAACGTTGGCAAGGCCAATGACCCTGTTGGCGGTCTGAAAATGATAAAGGAGGGGAACTAAGAGATGCATGTACCAGTCGATCCCGGATGTTCCTGCCTCTAGTGTAGGCTAGACGGGGGGGGCTTCTGAAAACAGGTGTGTATGCGCAAAATTCCCCAATGTCGTCTCAACAGGGCAGTCACAGAAGCCGTATGTTGCGTGAAAGGGAGAACCCCGGTAATCTCAGTCAGGTCGTCCCGTTGTGGGGAAGCCAAGGGAGAGGTTAATTGAGAGATGTTATTCCCTAGAAGCCATTCACGATGTGAGAAACGAGCTCGAGTATAAGCCTGGCGAACCACCTTTATGGGGTATCCCCGATCCAGGAGACGCTTCCGCAAATCCCGGGCTTGGTCCTTAAAATTCTGTAATGATGAGCATATCCGACGTAGTCTCAAAAATTGGCCTACAGGGAGACCTTTACGTAGCGAGGAGGGGTGATGGCTATGATAACACAAGAGATTATTCCTATGGCTGGGTTTCCGGAATAGAGATGTAACCAATTGCTCTCCCTGTTTCACAATCAAAACATCCAGAAACTCCATCCTCTGGTCATCCACTCATAAAGTGAACTGGATGTTGGGCTTATTGGAATTCAGCCAGTGCACAAATAACTCCAAGTGGTCAAACGTGGAGGACCAAAGAAAAAAGATATCATCTAAAAACCGAAGCCAGAGGCGAACATGTTGAAACCCTGGGGATGAATAGATGAAACGCTCCTCCATATCAGCCAGGTACAAAGTAGCAATGGAAGGAGCTACAGTAGCTCCCATCGCTACCCCGTGGCACTGTTGGTAGAATTGACCCTGGAAAGTAAAAAAATTTCTGGTCAGCACAAGGCGGAGCAAATCCAAAAGAAAGGATTTAGGAATCCGAGAAGGTGCTTTGGTAAAGGACCCTTCCAGTAAGGATAAAACCTCTTCTTGGCAAATGTTGGTGTATAAAGCTACAATGTCCAAGGACACCAGAAGACAGTCTTCTAAAGATCCTGAAACCGAGGATAAAAGGGTCAAAAAATGTGACGTGTCACGAAGAAAAGATTTAACCTGGCAAGCCTCTTGTTTCAGAAAAAGGTCACAAAATTGAGACAACGGCTCCAGAATGGAACCACGACAGGAAACAATAGGGCACCCTGGGGGGGCAGTAAGGGATTTATGTACTTTGGGAACCGTATAAAATACCGGGATACGAGCTTTTCCTCCTCCCCATCTCTTGCCGGCAGGTTCTGACAATAAAATAAGTTTACCATAAGTTATGTTATATTTTTGCTTTTTGAGTTAACTTTTGAGGTTTTGGATGGCTGTCTCCTGGGTTTTTCACATGTTTTGACCTTTTGATATTGATGGACTATGATTAGCATGTTTAACAGAGCAGAGGTGGACTCGTCATGTTAATGTGACAGTGGCACTTGTTCTCTTTCACCAGTAGGTGATGTGTTTTTGTTTCCACAGATGTGTAGCTTTAATATTACCAGAGATATGTTGTGCTAGGTAGGGTTCAGTCCTCCATAACTGGTGTTACTGCATTTTGTGTATGGCATGTTATTAATGTGTTTAATATGGGCATGGATATTTGTGGTAGCAAGATCACTGGTATGTCCCACATTAGTCTGAGATCTGGAGGCTAAGGGACACATACCCTCAAAAGCTGCTGTGTGTTGTATATGCTTGATGTTACAGCAACATAATTTGTGTGTGTGTGTGATGGGGAAGAGCAGGCTGCAATGGAGAGGTACCAGCATGTACATCCAGACATTGTGTGTGCATATATGTTACTTGGTGAACTGTCTCATTTTCTTTTCTGCAGGTGATGCTGGATATGGATGTCAGGCCTGGTTGCTGACCCCTGTGCGTTTTCCACATTCACCTGCAGAGATGAGGTACAATGAGGCCCATGCCTCCACCCACTCTGTCATCGAGCGCACCTTTGGTGTGTTAAAGAGTCGCTTCAGGTGTCTGGATAAGACCGGCGGGGCCTTACAATACCGACCCATGACTGTGGCAAAGATAATTCTGGCCTGTTGCATCCTGCACAACATTGCTCTCAGGCGCAATATCCCAGTCGACATTAATCCGGTTCTGGAAGATGATCCTGTGTGCCCTCCTGTACATGGCTGTGGAAACACACATGAGGGCACAGCAATCTGGCAACACTGGAGTGGAGGAGTGGCCTAGTGGTTTGGACAAGGTACTTCAGGCCGGAAGGTCGGGGGTTCAAATCCCACTAGAGGACAGTAACCTTGGGCCGGAAGGACTGGGGTTTCTAGTCCCACAGGTGCTCCTTGTGGTCTTGGGCAAGCCACTTAACCCTCCATAGCCCATGTTCCCTGTAAAATAGTTATCTCCAAGTTATAATGCCCTGTTCAATGTAATTTCAGTTTGTTCAATGTAAACCGCACTGATGCAGAATAGCGCGGTATATAAGAGAATGTAAATAAATAAATAAAACATCTGATTGAACAGCTCTTCTCATGTAAGTACTGTGTACATGAGGAGATGCATATGTGTACAAATGTGCATGCTATCCTGTGTGCTTCAGGTCTACATCCTAACATATGTGTGTCTGCTGTGGTTGTGACTATACAGAATCCATTTGGCAGGCTGTCACTCTTGCTGGTGTGGTATGCACCTAATTGGTGCAAGAGGATCTACATGCAGCTGACTGCGTTACAGCTCCATACACATGGCAGTGATTTGGGACTGGTGCATCATACACAGTGGCATCAGAGGTATGCATTTTACAACACATACAGCAAGCGAGGGATGAGTGAGGTCACAGGTGCTTGTTTATTGAAAAGAACCCCTATGCGTTTTGGCAACATGCCTTCTTCAGGGGATACACATCTTTAAAATATAAAATACAAACATATACATAAATAAGCAATGTGCATTGCATTTTCGTACCTGTACACCTCATGGACATAGGGCCTACTGTGTCACCCCACAGCTGTTGTATTCTACTGACTCTGCACCTGTGAGAGACATGTTTTTTGTTACTGTGCCAACACGTGCTTTGCATAACTACCTCAATCTCATCATTGTAGATTGTGTCCCAGATTTTGCTTCTTGGTGATTTTTGTACAGCACCTACTCAGGTGCTGGCCCTCTACAATGCTGTGTACCTCCCTAACACGCCCATAGGCTATGTGATTGCCATCAGGGTGTGTTTGGGGCATTCTGTGGTAGGGCATGGGCAGATAAACATGGTTGGCGGGTATCAACGTTTTTATATGCAATACACATAGCCATCTGTGCATGACAGCTTGTCACTGATTTTCCCGAGCTATCTGTCTGGCATTAGGTCTGTGTGGTTAGCCAGTTAATCTTGGCCTACCTGGCTAGCTCCTGCTCCCTCTCATTTGTGTGTGCAGACCCTGATTTTCAGGGGTGGCCCACATATTACCACAGCATTCACATCAGGGTTAGAAAGTTGGCGGTCATGCAATGCACCGACACATCACTTTGTACCATCTAGTTTAAAATCTGGGAGCCAAACATTTCTACACATAGCATTCATACATGTGCACACATTAACTGGAAGTATGTTCGAACATCAGCCATGTCCCATCTGTGATATGGGAATTCTAGTGATGATGCAGTACACTTCATTACATGCCCTCCAACTCAGTCGCCGCACTGACATCCCAAGATCACCGATGTCATCACTGGCCAGTGTGGAGATATTTATAACAGACATATCTGTGAGCAGCAGGGTTTGCAAATATGTTCTGCATGGTTCAGTCATCTGTGAGACAGCACATGTATATAAAGGTGCACACTACTGATATTCAGACGTGTGAGCAATGTGTTTGTTCACAGAGTCCCAGCCATTGGGGAGGTACACCATTTGTCTTTCAGCTGGTCCTTTCTCAGAGGTAGCTGTGATGTGCATATATCCACACACATCATACACCAACATAGACTTAAATACTGTTTTCTGACCTGTGATTCACTCAGACATCCCTTGCTAAAATGTAAATGTTGCCAGCTAGATAACACGGTGTCTGAGGCATAAATGGCATGTGTATGTTATGGTGAAATTTAGCTGTCCCACCTATTTCTTGCACATGATCCATAGCCCTGTGACACATGTGGGATTGTCAGCAGCACCCCTGGTGCACATGTGTACCACATATATTCATACATTAGCTTTACCCATACAATTGACTTTTGAGTAATATGCCAGATGTCATAAAGGGGCAATGGAGGCATATTCTACATGTTTGCTTACCGACATCACTACAGATATTTGTTGTTCATACTGCCCTCACATTGTCTATGAATCACACATAGCGATGGTGCATGCTACTCATCCAGACACTGTACAGCTGCTCTTCTTCATAACATACTGCAAAAGATGCAATAGTGACACAGCAGATGTACATTCTGTGCACATGTACAGAATGGGCCTTACAGACGCAAAATGCATTCCAATGGCACAATTTTCATGAGGTCTACATCACGCAGATTCACAGCTGATACAGCAGGGTCCCATAATGTTAAAGGATATTGCATGGGGTTGCATGTCTGTGCAGCTCCATTATGGGCAACAGATCCCAGCACAGCAAATGACATTGTTATTACCATGCTGCCAAAGTCACATTATAGCAGCCCATAGGCAATGTTCAGCTGCATGTCAGCTCCTGCATCCCTTCCTGGCTTGTTTTCATCTTGTCCACAAATAGTATGCCACAGCCAGGTTCACCTGGGGCAAGGTGCTGGTAACATTACATCCCCATCTGGGAGGCCTATCAGGGACGTAGATGGCCTATGACATATTCAGCACTGGACATCCAGGTTGACAAGCGAAAGACAGCCCCCACTTGTGCCTCCTTGTACCATCCGAACCACATCTGAGGCTCTCCATAAACTTCCACTGTTGTTGCAGGGTATGCATGTGCTGGATTGTCAGGCTTATACTAACAGGCAGGAATGTGATATAGGGCATGGCATGGATAATGAGTGTTGGTGGCTCGTAATACAACACATACTGTCTACACACACGCTTATGAGAATCAGGCCTGTGAACCATAGGACTGCAATGAGGGGCATACTGCACAATGCACATAATCCATTTCCTAGACAGGATCTGTCCTGCGGATGAGCTGTGGACATAGCAGTGAATGTACATGGGACATGTTGGAAACATACCTCTCTAAACTGGTACATCTCCACACTCCCCAACGTATGCTCCAGCATAATCATATTGACTGTACATCTCTTTGCCACCCCTCCCTGAAATATATCAGCAGGATGAGCTGCAAACCTGCTGATACATTGCAGGCAGATACCAATATACATACGTACATATGTTCCCTTAATAAAAAAATTGCAACATAGTGCTGGAAGATGAGACCCCTAGGTTGGAAGGCACTCAAATGGCTACTGGGGATGAACCGAAGACTTCTCAGAGTAAAGCCAGCATTTATGATGTGGTTGGATCTGCTGATGTAGTTGTGCATGAAAAGACAGTCAGAGGTTGCAAAGATATCTTAAATATTGGGACATGGAACGTACGAATCATGAACCAAGGGAAGTTAGAGGTGGTCAAGAATGAAATGGAATGTGTACAACTCGATCTGTTGGGTGTCAGTGAACTGAAATGGACTGGCTTTGGACACTTTGCATCTGACGATCATATGGTTTACTATGCTGGAAATGAAAGACAAAGAAGAAATGGTGTTGCATTTATAGTTAAGAAGAAACTTGCAAGAACTGTAATGAAATACAATGCAGTCAGTGAACGCTTACTTTCTATTAGTCTACGAGGAAAGCCCATCAACACAACTATAATTCAGATATATGCCCCAACAACAGCTGCAGAAGAGGAAGACGTTGATGAATTCTATGAACAAGTACAAGCTGAAATTGACAGAACATGCAAACAGGATATCCTGATAGTCATGGGTGACTGAATGCAAAAGTTGGTGACATATAAGAAGGCAAAGTGGTTGGAAAATATGGACTTGGCAACAGAAACGAAGCTAACATAAGAACATAAGATATGCCATACTGGGTCAGACCAAGGTCCATCAAGCCCAGTATTCTGTTTCCAACAGTGGCCAATCTAGGTCATATGTACCTAGCAGTTTCCCCAAGAGACACAAGTTCCACAATGCTTGTACTGGGTCAAGCATTGATATCTTCGGTCACTTCTTAATAATGGTTTATGGACCTTTCCTCCAGGAACTTGTCCAAACCTTTTTTAAACCCAGCTACACTAACAGCCTTTACTACATCCTCCGGTAACAAATTCCAGAGTTTGATTACATGTTGAGTGAAAAAATATTTTCTTTTATTAGTCTTAAATAGTTTACCCTGTAGCTTCATTGCATGTCCCCTAGTCTTTCTATATTCTGATAATGTAAACAATCGATCTACGTTTACCCGTTCCACTCCGTTCATTAATTTATAGACGTCTATCATATCTCCCCTCAGCCATCTCTTTTCCAGGTTAAAGAGCCCTAACCTTTTTAGCCTTTCTTCATAGGAGTATCCTTCCATCCCCTTTACCATTTTGGTGGCTCTTCTCTGAACCTTTTCTAAAATCGCTATATCCTTTTTAAGATACGGCGACCAGAATTGCACACAATATTCAAGGTGCGGTCTCACCATGGAACGATATAGAGGCATTATAATAACTTTTGTTTTATTTTCCATTCCTTTCCTTATCATACCTAGCATTCTATTTGCTCTCTTGGCCGCCGCTGCACACTGGGCCAAGGGTTTTAACATGGTATCCACAATGACGCCTAAATCTTTTTCCTGGGTGGTGGTTCCTAATGTGGAACCTTGCATCGTGTAACCATAGTTTGGGTTGTTCTTCCCTAGGTGCATAACCTTGCACTTGTCCACATTAAATTTCATCTGCGATTTTGATGCCCAGTCTTCCAATTTATCAAGATCCTCCTGCAATTTTCCACAATCCTCTTGGGTTTTAACAACTTTAAATAGTTTTGTGTCATCTGCAAATTTGATAACCTCACTCGTTATTCCACTTTCCAGGTCATTTATGAATATGTCAAAAAGCAGCGGACTCAGCACAGATCCCTGGGGTACACCACTATTCACCTTTCTCCATTGGGAAAATTGGCCATTTAGCCCTACTCTCTGCTTTCTATCCTTTAACCAGTTCTTGATCCACAATAGTACACTGCCTCCTATCCCATGACTCTTTAGTTTTGCCAAAAGTCTCTGATGAGGGACCTTGTCAAAGGCTTTCTGAAAGTCCAGATACACAATATCAACCGACTCACCTTTGTCCACCTGTTTATTCACTCCTTCAAAAAAACATAACAGATTAGTAAGACAAGATCTTCCTTGTCTAAAGCCATGTTGGCTGTCTCCCATTAGGTTGTGACTATCTACATGCTGAGTAATTTTATTCTTTATGATGGTTTCTACCATTTTTCCCAGTACTGACGTCAGGCTCACCGGTCTGTAGTTTCCCGGATCACCCCTAGAACCCTTTTTAAAAATTGTGTTACATTGGCGATCCTCCAATCTTCAGGTATTAGAGATGATTTTAATGATAGTTCACAGATTACTGATAGCAGGTCTGCAATCTCATATTTCAGTTCTTTCAACACCCTTGGATGTATACCATCCGGCCCAGGTGATTTGCTACTCTTCAGTTTATCTAATAGTTGTAAGACATCTTCCCGATGTATCGATATTTCCTTCAATTCTTCCGCACCTTTAAATACCACTTCAGTCATGGGTAACATCCCTACATCTTCCTCAGTAAAGACTGAAGCAAAGAATTCATTCAGTCTCTCCGCTATTGCCTTGTCGCCTCTTAGTGCTCCTTTAACCCCTTTATCATCTAATGGACCAACTGACTCTCTCACAGGTTTTTTGCTACGAATGTACTTGAAAAGGTCTTTATTTCGCGTTTTTGCTTCCGCAGCAAGCTTCTTCTCAAATTCTCTATTTGCCTGCCTTATCAATGCCTTGCATTTGACTTGCCAGTGCTTGTGCTCTTTCCAGGTTTCGTCGTTTGGCTCTTTTTTCCATTTCCTGAAAGATGCTTTTTTGGCAACAACAGCCTCTCTGACCTCACCTTTAAACCATGCTGGCAGTTTTTTGGACTTCCTTCCACTTTTCTTAAAGCATGGAATACAGCTGGTCTGGGCTTCCAAGATAGTATTTTTCAACAACACCCAAGCTTGATGTACGTCTTTAACCTTTGCAACTGCTCCTTTTAGTTTTTTCTTAACTGTTTTCCTCATTTTATCATAGGGGCTTGTTTACAAAGCCGCGGTAGTGGTTCGCGATCGCGATCGCAGCCGCGGCCCCATTGAAATCAATGGGGCCGCGGCTCCGATTACGATCGCAAACCGCTACCGCGGCTTTGTAAACAAGCCCCATAGTCTCCCTTTCGAAAGTTAAAAGGTAGTACTGTGAATTTCCTTACTATCCCTCCTCCACTAATTAAATCAAAGGCGATCATGCTATGATCACTATTGCCAAGTGGCCCCAACACCCTTATCTCTTGCACTAGATCTGGTGTTCCACTAAGGACTAGGTCTAATATGGCTTCCCCTCTGGTTGGTTCATGAACCAGCTGCTCCAAGAAGCAGTCATTTATTTCATCTAGGAAATTTATCTCCCTAGCATGTCCTGACGTGACACTGACCCAGTCGATCCCGCGGTAATTGAAATCACCCATTATTATTACTGCGCTGTAACTTTTGTTAGCTTCCTTGATTTCTTTGAGCATTTCATCATCCATTTCGTCATTCTGGCCAGGTGCTCGATAGTACACCCCCACTGCCATTGCCTTCCCCCTTTTATATGGAATTTCAATCCATATAGATTCTACAGCAGATTTTGTTTCCTGCAAAACTATAATCCTTTCTGAGTCAATGCCCTCTCTAACAAAGAGCGCAACCCCTCCACCAATTTGATCAGCTCTATCATTACGATATAGTTTGTACCCAGGTATCACAATGTCCCACTGGTTGTCCTCCTTCCACCATGCCTCTGATATTCCAATCATATCTAACCTTTCATTTAGTGCTATATATTCTAACTCTCCCATCTTATTCTTTAGACTTCTATCATTTGCATACAAGCATTTTAGAGAATGTATTTTATTCATGTTAATTTGGCTATTGTTAGACATGGGTAAATTGGGATCTTTAAGCTCTGTCTGCTCCATACTTGAGGACATTTGGGCTACTTTACTCTTTTGTGGAACCTCTCTGCTTTTGGTAGTATCCTTCAAGGATACATTCTTCCGAACCATCCGCTCTTGGGCGACTGTCGGCTTTCCCCTAATATCTAGTTTAAAAGCTGGAGAAAGACTGATAGAATTCTGCAAGACCAATGATCTGTTCATCTCAAATACCTTCTTCCAGCAACACAAGCACCGACTGTACACGTGGACTTCACCCAATGGGCTGTTCAGAAATCAAAATCACATCTGTGGAAGACAACATTGGAAAAGCTCTATAACATCAACAAAGACAAAACCTGGAGCTGACTATGGTACAGATCACCAACTACTAGTATGCAAACTCAAGGTAAAGTTGAAAAAGAGCAAGCCATTCATGAATGTAGCAAAATATGACCTTGAGAATATACCGCTGGAATTTAAAGACTGCCTAAGAAATCGATTTGCTGCTTTAGATACAAATGACAGAGTTCCAGAAGAGTTATGGGATGACATCAAGAACGTTGTATTAGAAGAAAGCAATAAGTTTTTACATAAGGTGAAAAAGCAAAAACGGCCAAAATGGATGACTGAAGAAACTCTGAAAATTGTCCAGAAACGTAGAGAAGCTAAAGCCAGAGGAGATAGCGAGGCAATCGCAGAACTCAACAGAGATTTCCAGCGTGCAGCAAGACAAGACAAGGAGACATATTACAATAACAAATGCAGGGAACTAGAATCAGAAGCTATTAAAGGAAGAACAAGATCAACTTTTCTAAAACTACAAGAGTTAAAGAAAAAATTCCAGCCTCGAATTGGAATGCTGCAAGATGCTCAAGGATCCATGTTGAATGATGCTGAGCAGATCAAGAAAAGATGGAAAGAATATAGAGAGTCATTATATGATAAAGATCAAGTGGACCAACAGCCGTTTCAACCTATACCTTATGATCAGGAACCATTGGTGATGAAAGAAGTCAAAGCAGCACTGAAAACCTTAGCAAAGAACAAAGCACCGGGCATTGATGGCATTCCCACTGAATTATTACGGCAATCAGATGAAGCTGTTACCATACTTACAAGGCTCTGCCAGGAAATTTGGAAGTCAAATTCATGGCCAACTGACTGGAAAAGATCTGTGTTTATACCAATACTGAAGAAAGGTGACCCGACTGACTGTGGAAATTATCGCACAGTCGCTCTGATCACACATGCCAGCAAGATTCTACTCAAGATCATTCAGCAGACTACTACTTCCCCTTGGAACGAGAACTGCCAGAAGTGCAAGCAGGGTTCAGGAAAGGGAGAGGAACAAGAGACTGTATCGCAGTTGTGAGAAGGATCCTTGAAAAGACAAAAGAATACCCAAAGGATATCTATATGTGTTTTATTGACTACAGAAAGGCTTTTGACTGTGTAAACCATGAGAAACTCTGGACCACATTAAGAAGTATGAGTATACCAGAACACCTGATTGTTCTCTTGCATAACCTTTACACTGAAACCCAGTGAAAAAGAACCAATTATTCCGAACATTTTTTTGTCGGAATGGCCAACCCAGTATAGAGGAAAAACACCTCTTAACACCGTGGCCTGTCCCTTTTAATCATTTAATCCAAAAAAGCATGTATTAAAAAATAGCTAATATTTAGCGTATTGAAGAAGAACAGGCTGTAGAAATGCTGTAGTCAACAGTGTACCAGGTACGACGTGACACGTTTCGGGGGTACATCCATAAGCCCCCTGCTTCAGGTCAGACCACTGTTCAATAACGTCAGCCTTGAAATCACTCCTGAATGAAACGGTTTTTATAACCCAGGCTTCAGAGTTAAACCGCCTCCAAATGGGACACGCCCATCAGGTGAGCATATACAGAAACACCAATCAGATCAGGAAAGAGGAACCACCAATCAGGAACCCCTCCTCATCAGAATGGTTAAAAAATAGTATGCCAATCCAGCTGTTGATTGAGACCCTCCGGGTATACAGTGTTCAGACGAAAAATCCATTTTTGTTCCAAATTTTGTAACATCTGAACACGGTCACCACCTCTGGGGTTGGGGGGCACATGATCCAAAATCCGCCAACGGAGATCTTCAAACTGATGTAAGTATTCCAAGCAATGGCTAACCAAAGGCGCTGTCAGCAAACGTGTACGTAGCCGAGAGGCATGCTCCCCTAGGCGTTGCTTACAGGTCCGCGATGTCCGCCCCACATAAAAAAGCGTACAAGGACAGATGATCAAATAATTGGTTCTTTTTCACTGGGTTTTTGTGTTTTTGATCTTGATATTGTTCTACACTCAGGAGGAAGTTTTTTGTGTTGGATTAACTTTTACACTGAACAAAAAGCAAAAGTTCGAACGGAACTAGGAAAAACAGAATGGTTTAAAATCAGCAAAGGTGTATGAAAAGGCTGCATACTTTTCCCCTACCTCTTTAATTTATATGCAGAACTAATCATCAGAGAAGCAGGACTGTATGAAGACAACAGAGGTGTGAAGATTGGCGGAAGACTCATCAACAACCTTCGCTATGCTGATGATACCACATTACTGGCTGAAAGTGAAGACGATTAGAAACATTTGCGTCTCAAGATCAAGGAATATAGTCTTAAAATGGGTCTGCACCTTAACGTTAAGAAGACATAGATCCTAACAACTGGCTAAATGAATAAGTTCATCATTGATGGAGAAGAAATTGAAATAGTTGACCACTTTAACCTACATGGATCAACTATCAATAAAGAAGCAACAAGCAGTCAAGAAATCCGACGACGCATTGCTCTTAGCAGAATGGCTATGAAGGACCTAGACAAGCTTCTCAAGAGCAGAGATGTCTCTCTCCATACAAAGATTCAACTTGTTCAAGCCATAGCATTTTCAATAACATCATATGGATGTGAAAGTTGGACTGTGAAAAAGATAGACAGGAAGAAAATTGATGCCTTTGAATTATGATGCTGGTGACGAAAACTGCATATTCCATGGACTGCCCAAAGAACAAACCAGTCAGTAGTAGAGGAAATCCAACCTAAGCTTTCTTTAGAAGCTCAGATGACAAGACTTTGACTTTCATACTTTGGAACACACTATGCGAAGAGAGAGATCATTAGAGAAAGACATCATGCTTGGGAAGGTAGAAGGTCAACGCAAACGAGGAACGCCAGCAATGAGATGGATCGATACAATAACAGCAGCTATGGGTGCCAGTATGTCAACAATGAGCCGCCTGACTGAAGATTGAACGCAATTTAGGACAACTATCCAGAGGGTTGCCATGTGTCGACACCGACTTGACGGCACTTAACAACAACAACAACAACGTTCCCTTTACTGGAAAGTTTTTCCACTGCAGTTGCTGTGCAAGGTTAGCGTAGTGGTTAGAACCCTGTGTTTGGACACACTAGGGAGCCTGTTCAGTTCCCACAGGTTGTTTTCAGTTCAATTTGTTCTGGGTTGGTGCAAATATGCAAAGGGATGCAGGTTCAGCACAACCCCAAACACCCTTGCATCTATTCAGTGTGTGCTACATTATGCACTCCATCCAGGCTACCCGACAGGCAGAGAGTGCAGCCTCAGCTGTAGCCCATTGGAATGTTGGTAATGTGACCCCGGCAGGTGCATAACCCACACAGTGGGCACTCTTGGGAGAATGCACCCTGACTGTGGGTGTCGATCTGGGCCTCCATCGTATATATACTGGATACGTATATACAGAGGTGACGTGGATCTATCAACCTGCTTCTACATTGCAGGCAGATACATACAAACCCTTTCTTGGTAATTCCTGCCACCACAGATGCCTTGCAGCTTTAGAATAGTTGTTTATGCACTGTGTTTGAACACCCCACAGGACCGGTTCAATTCCCACAGGTTCTTTTTTTTCTGTTCAGTTTGTACTGGGCTGGTGCACATACCATCCAAAAGGGTGCGGGTTCAGCCCAGCCCCGGGCACCCATGCATATATTCAGTATGAGCTATTTTATGCATGCTCTTTTCAATCCAGGCTATCCAATGGGCAGAGTGTGTGGCCTCAGCTGTGGCCTACATTCCACTTACCGACCACAATATCAGCTGGCAAAGGTCTATCAATTATCACCTGTCCATCCATCAATCTTGGGGCATCTTAACTTCATACACTTTAGCCCTTCAGGGCGCCTTAACCTCTCAGGGCACCTTAGAACCCTCAGAACATTGCGCCTTGATCCCTAAGGGCCTCTTAACATCTCAGGGCGCCTTAGGTTGAGGCGCCTTATACCCCTTTGGCGCTTTGATGCTTGTCTCCTTGGCGTTGGCTGTTCTGTTACCGCGCAGTACATTGCAAGGGCGCCCTGTTCCGCATGGTATGTGGCCAGGGCACCCTTTTAATCTTTTTAATGTGTAGTTCAGTATAGTATACAGCAATACTGATACTGCTAAAACTATAATAGAATTTGTATTGACAGGTACACGTTCCTCCCTTTGAAAGGAGTTGAGCCTGGTTTGCAAGGCAGTTTGACTTACTAACACTGCTATGCAGTCCCTGCAGAGTCTTAGTATATTTTCACCAGGAGCCTTTTGTATTGAAAACTTTGTAAACTAAGAATATGAAGTCCATGTTTTTCCTGCTCTCCAATGATCTGGTATTAGTTTGATGTGCACTTCCTTCTCTAAGACCATAATGACTGTTCTATTAACTTTGCCTCTTGGGTCATCTGACAGGAGTCAATCTCACATGATCTTTAAAATGATGTGGTATGCAGACTGCTTGCATGGATCTCTACAGCCTGCATTTTACAGTGATTCTTCTCTTTAGGAGAGGTAATGCAGTAAGCCCTATTTCAGGCTTGTCTTTATTATGCAAGGCCACACTCAGTACTAGGGATGAATCATTTCCTCTCTTCAGTCTGAGTCCTCAGTGATGTTCCAGCATAGCTTTACTGTCAAAATTGGTGCAACAGTATAATCCTAGGTACTGGGTGCTGTCCTGGTTATATACATTTTATCAAACAGAAACTTTAATATCTGTGTTTGTGATCCCTTAAAAATATTTCTGAGTCCCAATATCCCATTTTGGTCCAGGATCTCTCCCTGTGCTCTATGAATGGGCAATTTCTACTCCTCAGCGAATTTGCTTTCTATATTTGGAATTTTTTTGCTTGTTCATGCACTTTATTCAGCTTTTACTCCGTTCTTCAGTTGTATCTTATTGACACCTCTTTCACAGAACTGCCATCAGATCTTAATGAGTAGTGTCAGGGACTAGAAATCCCACACTGCTTTGAGATATAAGTTCAAAACCAGAACGAGATAAAAACTGGACAGGGTGGCCCAAGATACCTGGTGACTTAGGATAACATTTAGCCTTGCACCGCCTCCTGTCCAGCATCTCCCTTTTCCTTTCTCCCTCAGGAGTCCAACATCTCCCCTCTCTACCTTCCCTAGCTGGCCAGCAGCTCTCTTTCTCCCCCTCTCTTCCTTCCCTCCATATAGCATCTCCCATTGCTTCTCTCCCCCCCCCCCCCCCACCCCCATACTACCTGTTATGGTCCTGCTGCACTAAAAGAAAGTGGCACTTTTGAAGGGAGGCAGGGCACATCAATGTTTGAGCATAGGCCTGGGCTGAAAGGGTCCAAGCTATGCTGAGAGCAGCATAAATGCTGCTACCTCCTAATTCCCACCACCCTAGGCAGATGCCTAGTCTGGCTAGTGGTGGAGCTGGCCCTGCTCCTGCAACTGAATAACTTGGCATCTCTGCCTTCATCTTTCTCCTCCAGGTGAACACTTGTAAGAGTAGTTCTTCAAATCCTTTCTTCTCCCATGACAAGTACTAATTGTGCCCTTCTCATCCACTGCCAACTTCAGACTTTGATCTTGCTACCTTGCTGCTCCTTATGCCTGGAACAAACTACTTGACTTGGTACGTCAGGCTCCACCTGTCCAAATCCAAGCTAAAAACTCACTTCTTTGAGACTGCTTTTGGATCCTGAACCCCCTAGTCTCCTGTTCACTTCCTATGTGTTTCCTTACCATTCCCTCAGATATATCCTAGCTCTGACTTGTTGTGTTGTCTGTCTTGACTATTGTGTTGTCTGTCTTGACTAGACTGTTAGCTCTTATGAGCAGGAACTGTCTCTTACATATCTCTGTACAGCACTATGTTTGCTTTGTAGTGCTATACAAATGATAAGTAGTAACTGGATTGGTAACTAAGTTTTTCAGGTTGGGAAGCCCCTTGGTATTGCTCTCCTTTGATCAGGAGGCATGGAAGCAAATCTCCTTCCATTGCTAAGATGACAGCATAAGATCCTGTTGGGCACTTATGATCTGGATTGGTCACTGCTGGAGACATGAAGTTGGATTTGATGACCTTTGGTCTAGCACACAATGGCACATCTTATGTTTTTATGTACAAGGCTCTTAACTGACCAAGATTATTGCTTTTTACACTACCTTCTTACAAAAAGTCGCTTTCTCTGAATAAATTAATGGGACTTTAGGACATTGCTTTCTGTTTCATTTCAAATCTGCCTCATAATTGCTTTTCATTACAAGCTTTATATTACATTTGAAATACCTTTATATTAGTACCTCATATACTAATATGAAATCTCCATTCCTTTCCATAGAACTTGCCTCTTTATCCAGAAGAAAGCCATGCCAGGAGTGTTTGTAGTAAATGGTAGAAAGAGCCACTGCCCAGGGAACAAGGCATGGTCAGTGACCTACAAGCATACTAAGGTGGTGATCTGTACTGAAAATGGGAAGAGTGTAGAAAATAACACAGACTGTTCTAGTCTATGTGACAGCTACAAGAATTTGGCAGTCACAAAACAGTCATCTTTGAAGTCTCTGATTTCCACCATCTAAAGAGATTTTCAACAAAAAACAAGTCCCCTCTGAGAGCCGTTATTTCTGTTGCCTAAAGAGATAAGAACCTAAGAAGAACAACAACTAAGATTTTGGAACATCACTGCCTGAGGGAACCATGGACCGTACTTTTGTTAGCCAGTGAATGTGTGTTAAATCAGAGCTCTTAAGAACTTCATTGGATATGCTGGGTCTATTCCACTGTAGTACCTGGGTCACCAAGCAGTGTGTATAAAAGGTGCACTATGCCTGCTGCTATAAAACACTTGAGACACTGGAGATGGAGAAAAACATGGACTGCTAAAGATCTTTCATATTACAAAAGTTGGTGAAGTGTTTGTGTTGCAATGTGAGAAGCCTTGTGCGTCTTACAATATTGTGATCAGAGTTAAGCATTGCATATTCAGGTGTCAAGGCTTCTTATTTTTCCCCCTAAACCCTCCTCTCCCCTTCCTCCTTTCTCAGTCTCTGTGGATAACTTTCTACTCCTCCCCTCAGCTCGCAACCTTGGGGTCGTCTTTGACTCTTCTCTCTCCTTCTCCACATACATCCAACTGATAGCTAAAACCTGCCGTTTCTTTCTCTACAACATCAACAGAATTCACCCATTCCTTTCTGAAACACACTACTAAGACACATCCACTCCTTAGTCACTTTACATCTAGACTATTGTAACCTACTTCTTGCTGGTCTCCCTCTGAATCATCTCTCTCCCCTTCAATCTGTTCAACAATTTGCTGCGCAGTTAATCTTTTGCCAGCCTCGTTATGCTCATATTACCCCTCTTCCCACGTCACTTCATTGACTCCCTATCCATTTCCACATCCAGTTCAAACTTCTCCTGCTGACCTATAAGTGCATTCACTCTAAAGCTCCTCACTACCTTTCCTCTCTTATCTCTCCCTACATCCCTCCTCGGGAACCCCGCTCTTCTGGCAAATCGCTTCTGTCTGTGCCCTTCTCTTCTATTGCTAAGTTCAAACTTCACTCCTTTCACCTTGCTGCTCCTTATGCCTGGAACAAACTGCATCTGTACGTCAGGTGCCTTCTCTGACCATTTTTTTATGAGGGGGAGTGGAGTGGCCTAGTGTTTGGGGCAAGTTACCTCAGGCCAGAAGGTCAGGGGTTCAAATCCCACTAGATAACAGCAACCTTGAGCCAGAAGGACTGGGGCTTTTAGTCCCACAGGTGCTCCTTGTGGTCTTGGGCAAGCCACTTAAGCCTCCATTGCCCATGTTCCCCATAAAATAGTTATCTCCAAGTTATAATGCCCTGTTCAATGTAATTTCAGTTTGCTCAATGTAAACCACCTTGATATCATGAAAGGTGGTATATAAGAAATGTTAAATAAATAAAATAAAAAAATTTCAAATGCAGGCTGAAAACTCACCTCTTCTCTGCTGCTTTTGGATCTTGACTCACCTGATCTCCTTAGCATTCCCCCTTGATGTATCCCATGTCTACAGCTACTGTGTTGTCTGTCTTGACAAGATTGTAAGCTCTGATGAGCAGGGACCATCTTTTTAGATGTGTCTGTGCAGTGCTGCATACATCTTATAGCGCTATAAAAAATGTTCAGTAGTAAGGAAAGCAGTTCCGAGTGTGAAAAGTAAAAGGACAGGGAGACTGAAGGAAATAGACTAGAGAAGGAGGATGGCTATTTATAGAGCAATTTTCAAAAGACATCTTTATGGGTAATGGCTATTTACTCTAGTAAAAATATTTTTTTAAATCTGACCCCCTGCACTCCAGTAAAAGTACACATATCATTCCACAATATATGTACTTTTATCCAAATTTCACAGAGACATTCCCAAGGATGGAGATAAAGGGAGGCATGTATTTTTTAAACTTATATGCGTTGTTTTGAAAAGTTAGTGGCAGAAAAGAGAGGTGCAAATTTAAAGGTACCTTTTCACTACTGAATTTTCAAAAAGAAGATAGATGTATTTTTTCCGACTAGGAACTAGTACCATGTCTGTGGGAATAAAAGTACCAGCACACTTTGTACTGTTGGAAATTTAAAAATTGCTCACACATAGACTGAAAAGGATAGAGTAGAACAATCTTGAGTCAGACATCTACAACCTGAAATTCAATGTCTTCAGTTTATTAATATATGGATGGTCCAGGACTCTCTTGAATATTGTCTGCCCTATGTTCTCCATCAGACAGAAATTAGGATTCATTCATCAGATATAATCGTTCATTTCCATATAATAGAATAGGTATAGTCTTGATAGAATTATTTATGAGCTTTCCTGACCACTCCAGATAGTGTAACCCAGTGCTTCCCAAACCCTTTTCTAATATGACCAATTATACATACAAACAGACCTACATACAATACATAAGATGGAAACCAATCTTCACAATAGACTGTTACAAAGATTAATCCGGATAAACACCCATACTCCACAAGTAATACTCGCTACTATGAAGCCACTTCAGGCACCCCTCAAATGTGCATTAGTCAATGCCCATTCAATCCAGAACAAATTCAACACCATCATGGATTACACACAAAACAAGAACTTAGACATTATGTGCATCACAGAAACATGGCTCTCCGATGCAGATAATATCATCTTAAACCAACTCTCATCACAACAATACTCACTACACAACTCCCCAAGACCATCAAGAAGAG
Source organism: Ichthyophis bannanicus (assembly GCA_033557465.1). Classification (NCBI taxonomy): domain Eukaryota; kingdom Metazoa; phylum Chordata; class Amphibia; order Gymnophiona; family Ichthyophiidae; genus Ichthyophis; species Ichthyophis bannanicus. Next base: position 394,292,307 of record CM066036.1, read on the forward strand.
GTGGAGGTGAATTAATTATCGCAAAATCACAACTAAAGTTCGACACCATCTCATCACTCCAATCTAGAGCAAATAACACAATAACTTTCTCAAATAAACATATTACGCTCTGCCTTACATATAGAGCCCCGAGTGCAAATGATGACGAACTCTCAAACATTCTACAACAGGCCTGTGCACATACCTCCCAGAATAAACCGCTTATCTTTCTAGGTGATCTTAACCTCCCATCACTCCCGCCACAAAATAGTGATGCATTCCTGGAAGCAACGAATGACCTTCAATACAAACAATTAATAAACACCCCAACACATAAGAAAAGTGGAATCCTTGATCTTATCATGATGTACTTTACTGTAAATAGAACACCATCATGATATCTGTTCAAATGTAAATAGTTTCCCCCAGTTCATATCCATGTTATGTTCCCTGTTATCTGTAAACTTAGGTCAGGTCTTAACTGTCTGAGTAACATATTGTTGAATGTAAACCGCACTGATAACAAAGAGCGCGGTATATAAGAGCTGTTAAATAAATAAATTATCTTCGCACCAAACAACCTCCTCGACAAAGAACTTGTCTCACATTTAACAATAACCCCAATCCCATGGTCTGATCACCACATAATTAACTTCTCCATAGATTCACCAAGAATGAAGGAAACATTAGTACCAACCTCCAAAGAAAAAAGGAGGTTTTGAACCTTCATCAAAGATAAATTCTTAGAAGAAGTAATACCAGAGCTTGAACAAGATACAACAGACCTTGACACTACCATTAAAAATTGGAATAAAACCATTCAGAAAGTAGCAATTGCACCAAACAATCCAATAACTAACAACAAGAGGAAGCATAATGCTCCATGGTTCTCGAACAAAATAAACGAACAAAAGAAACAACTAAGGAAAATGGAAAGACTATGGCGTCAAACCAAAAGCCAATACCACCTAACAAAATACAATGAGATGCAAACCTCCTACCACAATATGATAAATAACCACAAGAAAGAATATCACACAAATCTAATAATGAAATCCATCAACAAACCAAGAGGACTCATCACAGTAGTAAACAGCCTAACAAAAGAACCAAATAAGCCAGAAGATTTGAACCTCATATCCCCACAAGAGATAGCAGACTTTATATAACTGAAATATACACAGTCACTACTCGCAGGACCAAAGGAACCCAACCTACAACATAGCAAAGAGGAAACGTGGGACAAATTCCATACCCCAACAAGAAAACAACTTGGCCTTATCATAGATAGCATAAATACCACAACAGCACCTATTGACCCATGTCCAGTTAACTGGATTAAACAAACAAAAGAAGACCTATTACCACACCTACACAAGATTGTAGGATCATCCCTCATGCAAGGTTATCTACCACCAAAACTAAAATAGGCATATATTAAACCAATCCTTAAAAACAACAACCTTGATAAAAAGGACCCAAGCTCCTACCAATCAATATCAAGCTTGTCATTCATAGCCAAAGTAATAGAAAAAATAGTACAACAACAGCTGCAAGACCACATTGATACCTATGCCCCTTTAGATCCTCACCAGTATGGATTTAGACAGAACCACAGCATTGAAACACTCATCACATCACTGATGGACACCCTCATTACAGGAATCGACAATATCTGCCAAAGCTTTGTTCTATGCTTCATCGATATTGTGGTTCGACTCGGTGAACCACAACACCCTACTACAAAGGCTTTGTGATATAGGAATAACTGGAACTGTACTTGACTGGTTTCTATCATACCTTTCTCACTGTAACCAACAAGTTAGAATAAAAAAACAGCAGTCTAAACCCTTCATCCAACACCAGGGTGTTCCTCAAGGGTCTGCCTTGGCTTTATTCTTCACTATATACAGGGTGGCCTAAAAAAAGTGAGAACATCTCGTAAATTACAAGCTTAAATAGTTTACTTATTTACCTTTTGTAGCTATATAACGTCTTTATTTTGACAATTTCTGGTCGCCATCTTTGTTTTTTTTAATTTGTCAATCGTTTACATCTGTCTTTTTGAATTTTTAAATAACTTATATGCTACGAGATGTTCTCACTTTTTTTTTGGGCCACCCTGGATAACCATTATGCAACATCATAAAACATCATAACATCCAATATAGAATGTATGCAGATGATATCATGGTATTCACTCCAATAGACATCAACCACCCTGACTACTCTCAAATCAAGGCATGTCTCGAATCCATGACACAGTGGCTCAAAGAACAGAATATATTCATAAACTTCAAAAAATTGGACTTAATGAATATAACCAGGAACAACACATTTTCTCCGCCTGATACTATAAAACTTTTCGATCACAACCTAACCAGGAACAACACATTCTCTCCGCCTGATGCTATAAAAATTCTCGATCACAACCTAACCAACAAATGAGAAGTCAAATACCTTGGAGTGACCTTTGATCAGCAACTCAGCTTCCAGTCCCACATAAAAATAACAACCAAATCTGCATATCACAAACTTAGATCCCTACGAAAGCTCAAACCACTACTCGATGTCTATCACTTTCGAACAGTATGCCAAGCCTTAACAACCCCCATACTAGATTATTGCAATGTAATATACTACAGTCGGCTCAAGAAAACAACACTCCCCATGCAAATTGTGCAAAACACGGCTGCAAGAATAATAACAGAAACAGCAAGATACAGCCACATAACACCTACTCTCTACCAACTCCACTGGCTTCCAATCACTGTACGCACTAAATACAAAAATATAATGATGATTTTCAAAATCTTAAACAACCTGTCCCCACCCACCCTTGAAGAACTGATCAGAAGAACCCGTCCAACCATAACAAGAAGACGAACCGATGACAACACCTTAGACACACTAGCAAGCTTCAGAACATCAAAACACTCCACCAGCAATAGAGCTTTCTCCCTTTATGCTCTCGGTCTGTGGAATGAGCTACCCAGCACATTACGGACAATCAAATACTTACTAGACTTCAGAAAAGCCATAAAGATCCACCTCTTCATGGAACACTATGGTCCCACCTCACTGGAAGCAACTCAATAACCAAGATCTCTCATTAAATCATATCAATCCTCATTAGCATAATATCGTTCTCCCATATCTCTGTATATAGTTGTATATAGTTGATAATTTAAATGTATTCATTATAACCCATGTAACCCTCCTAGTTGTAACTCCCTGTTCTATGTAAAGCTCGTTGCTACAACTGTTATATGTAAACCGCTTTGAATTGACGAGAAAGCGGTATATAAAACCTGTTAACTAAATAAATAAATAACTTTTAGCAGTTCGAATTTCACTTGACCCCAGAAAGTAACCAAAGCAAATTATTAATCAAACAGTATAAACAGAAAATTCCTTGTATTTCTTAAAAATTCAGTAAAATATAAATACATAAATCTATACTTTTAGAAAGTATATTGAGTATTTATTTATTTAACACTCATTTATATACCGCATCTTCCAGAGATCAGTTGCGGTGTACAATCAACAACAAATTAACAAAGCTAGGTTTGTTTTACATAGAACATCTTAAATTTTACATAGAACATCTTAAATTAAACAAAGCTAAGTCTAGTAAACTAAACAGTATATTTAAACTGGAACAGTGTGAATAACAATTAACTAACAATGTAGTGTCTATAAAGCGTAAGACAGTACATAACAGATACAACTATATACATGTGGAGGTATTAGGGCATGAGAGATTGGGTCGTCAATTCGTTTCAGCTATGTGTGTTGTCCATTTAAGTGGGAGGGTTTGTACTTTGTGGTCAGATACCTGTTTAGCCTTTATCTAAGTTGAGTGCAAGGTTTTCCATGGTATTATAGTGTTTTGTGAATAGATATGTTTTTAATTTTTTTCAGAATTCCATAATCTCTGTTAGTGATCGTAGATCCTCTGGTAGGGAATTCCAGATAGTTGGAGCTATGTGGGAAAAGGCTCTATTAAGTATATCAAGTATATCAAGAAAGTATATCAAGATAATCGAAAAGGAAGTCCAATGTCAGCTCCAACAACACATCGACAATGCTGCACCACTTGACCACTGCCAGCACGGCTTTAGAGAAGCTCATGATGTGGAGACTCTACTTACCACCCTTTTCAACAACATACTCAACACAATAGATAACATCCATTGGGGGGTTGCCCTGATATTTCTAGACATAGCCGCAGCATTCGACTCAGTATATCATAAAACCCTCCTGAAACGGCTCGAAGAGAAGAGCATCTGCGACTTAACACTAACTTGGTGCAAGTCATACTTAGCCGATAGATGGCAGTATGTGCGAACCGAAACCTCCACATCCAAACCATTCCATCAGAAACAAGGTGTCCCGCAAGGATCCTCCCTCTCAGCCCTAATGTTTAACATCTACATGCAGCTCATCTGCGACTTCGTTCGCTCATTCGACATCGAATGCATGATATATGCAGACGACGTCCTGCTCTACATGCCGTTCAAGATTGACCAGATTGACCTCTCACCCCTAACAGAATGTTTCAGCGCAGTAGAAAGGTGGCTCCAAAATCAAAATCTTCGGATACAGCACAAAAAGACTGAAGTGCTGTTCATCACCAGAAAATCTAACTTCTCCCCACCAACCCACCTAAAAGTCGGGGAAGTAGAGCTGCAAACTAAGCCCACAATCCGTTACCTGAGTGTTACACTAGACCAGAGACTTGACATGAAGACACACATTGGCAACATGGTCAAATCAACATATCATAAAATCAGGACACTCAAACATCTACGCCCCCTTCTACAACCAGACGATTTCAGAACTATCTTCCAGGCTCTAACCATTCCTCACCTTGACTATGCCAACGCAATCCTCCAAGAGCTCCCAAAATCAACCCTGAGCCCGCTCCAACTTGCCATGAACACTGCAGCCAGAGTTCTGAATGGGGCCTCAAGGCGAGACCATATAGCACCCATTCTCAAAAGTCTCCACTGGCTCCCTATCCACTGTAGGATCATCTTCAAGACACTACTATTAACATTCAAGGCCATAAATGGGCTCTCTCCCCATCACTCGCATGCCTCACACACATAACTCCCCCCAGTAGGGCCAGACGACCTACAGCAATAAACACCTTGGCAATCCCCAAAACATTGACCCAGTGTACACAGGCAATGGCAAACAGGGCCTTTAGTATCAGCGCTCCTAGATACTGGAATGCCCTGCCTCCCAATATACGAGCAATCCCGGAACTAACTAAATTCAGGAGGGCATTGAAGCACCACCTTTTCCTCGAATGTTACCCAAATGAAGGTGCACCATCTTGACCTACCCACAAATAAGCTCCATGTCCACTGTAACCATCCCTCAAATGTTGTATAATATGTAAATATTATGTGACGTAGAAGCCTCTCAAGAAGCAATGGAGATAGACGGAGATCTGGTGGAGAAAAGTGGTACTGCACTGAAAAGCAGGATTTTCACTTCAGAAAGAAAAAAACACGCAGCTGATCAGGAACCACACCTCACTTTAGGGGAGGAGACAGGTCAGGTCACTGATTGGGCACGCCCAAGCAGGAGGCGAGCAGTGCAACACAGTGGGAGCTGGTTAAATACGCAGGCAGTTAGAACACAGAAGAAACAGGAAAGGAGACGAGAAGGGAAACAGAAACAGTTGGAGAAGCATGTGACAAGGAACAGCTGGGATCCACAGAGAAGCAGTTTGGAGTCACGAAGGGAGTTACTAGGAGACTCAGAGGCACTGAGAGACTTCTATGGAAGGAAAGACTCAGAAGCACAGAGAGACCTAGAACTACAGCCTGAGCTACCTGAGAACCAAGCAGGACCTTGGAGCAGTAACCAGAGAGGTAAAGATTTATCCTGGAGACACTCTCAGCACAAGGTACGAACTGGGGTTGAAGGAGCTAGCAACTGTGATACTAGGAAGCAAGAAAGCTGGAAGAATAGCTTTAAAAGCCAGAACAACGACAGACAGAACCATGGCAGATTTGTTCAGCCTGATATACACTTGAGCAGCATAAGAGACACTAATAAGCCAGCTGGAGCTTACAGCCTGAAAGCCAATAGAAGGAAAAGTGCTGAGGCTTATTTGGAAGACTTTAGCCAAGGTAAAGCTGACATTTCTAGTTTTAATTGTCTGTTCAGAAACTCTCCAGAGCGAGTTGAACTGTTAAAGGAAAACCCAACACTTACTTTTAAGGATAAGTGGGGGAGGGGTTTTACTTACACGGAGAACTGTTGTGCTGACAAAAACAGCATAGCCAATTACCACGAGCTAGATATCTTAAATAAACGTTTACCTGAAGCAGAAGAAAGACATCAGCTTAGCAAAGGACACAAGCAGGCTGAATTGCTTCTGGCAGAGTTTAGGGAATTCTTAGAGAAAAAGGCAGTCTCTCCTTTTAATCTAACACAGCATGCCAATAGCTGTGAAGAAGAGATGCCGTTAGATATTTCCCTGCCTTCAAGAGCAGAAGATCTAGCCATGGATTGCTCTACTTGTACTATTGAAAAGAATCTTGATTGAATGCTTTAGAATTATATGAAAAGAATATAATAGAAGATTAACTTACCTGATACCAGGGTGAAAAAGCTTATGAAAGTTTAATAAGTGGAATCATTTCCTGGAGCTGAGAAGCTTTGCTGTTGGGAGAAGACTTTAGTTTCAGTTCATGGAAGAGTCACATGATTACCTGAATGTGAGTCTGAGAAGGAACACTGAATAAGCTAATTGAAAGCTAGACCCGCATTGCAAACCCTGTATATTTTGGTTTTCCCATCTTTTGTTGAATGTGCCATAATCTTCTTTTGCGTCTGATTGCACTGAACTGCAAAGCGTTGGAAATAAACCTCTTTAAAATAAAATTTCTTTGCCTGCCTTTGTCTGCTCGAGCTACAACTACAATCTCCATCCTTCAGGAGGCTCAGGACTACATTACCCAGAATCCCTAGGGTCAAATAGTAGTACTTCACCCCTGAAGGGCACCAAAGGCCACTCCAACCTGGAAACCCTCAAGGCCCAGGTAGTGGGTGGGTGGCAACTACTATGTGTTTCAAATATGTGTAAATAGTTAATTATGGTTATCCAAGTTGAGCTACCTGTTATCTGTAATTACGGTATAACCCCCACCGTAAAAACCTAAATGTTCCATGTAAACCGCGCTGATGTTGAAGAGCGCGGTATATAAGAGAAATAAATAAATAAAGTAATTATCTGATGTACTTAACATGCAGGAGATGTACGACCTTCCAAGTTGAAGCAGTTTCTAAAGCTCCTTCTGCAGCAAAGTTTCTGAGCCATCAGACCAGCCTGCCTTTTTAAGGTGGAGGCTATGGGTAGGTGGGCTGAGTGGGTGTCTATAAATGTGTAGTTGGAGACAATGTGTGTGTGAGTGAGTGGATGGGTGTTTGTATAGGACTAATAGATCTGAGTGTGTGGATGATTATATGACTACATGGTTAGTGAGTATCTTGGTACAGTATGTTAAAGAGGGTGGGAGGATGTCTACAAGTGTATAGTTGAGATCTGTGTGTGTGACTAAGTGGATTTACTTGGGTGGGTGACTGAGTGACTGCATGCAGTATGTTTGAATGTGTGCAAGGAGTGAGTCATCCTCTTTTCTCCCCATTTTCTCATTGCTTTTACTACAGCCACTGACCAAACAGGAGGAGGAGATTTTCTGTGGTACCTCTGTTCTCTTCCTGTCAGCTCCACTATCCACCCTTCTCATTTTCTTCCGTCCAATACCCTCTTCTATTCTGCCGCTTCTCTACCTCTTCTCTTACCCTTCCCTTGCATTTCCCCTTCAACAGACAGCTGCGAAACCGGCTGGTACTTGGTAGATCTCTCTCTTTTGCTCTAACAGATACCTAAGCTCCACGAAAAGAACAATGGCTGGGAAAAATCGTATTGCTATAGCTGTTGCTCCCGTTACAGCTTCTGCCTCGGTCCAGACAGAGGTCCTAATGCCGGTTGAAGGACCGGTTCCATGTGCAGGGTGCCTGCATGCTGAAGCTCTGAGGAAAGAGGTGGAGGAACTCAGAGAGGAGGTGGCGAGGCTGAAGAGCATTCAAGACAGTGAGAAGTACATTGATGAGATGCTACTTGCAGCAACCAAGCTCTCCAGCTCCGGAGAAGATGGGTGCCAACAGAATGTCGATGGTTGGACACAAGTCACCAGGGCCTGCAAAATCACCAATCCAACTTCTCCATCCCTTGAATTGAAGAACCATTATGCAGTCCTGGAAGTGGAGGAGGTGAAAGCATCCCTGGAAAGGGAAGAACCAGAGTTCAAGTACCCCAAAGTTGCGGAATCAGTCACCAGAAGGAAACGAAGGGTGGTGGTGGTTGGAGACTCTCTTCTGAGGGGTACTGAGGCATCCATCTGCCGACCAGACTTGATGTCCAGAGAGGTATGCTGTCTGCCTGGTGCCAAAATCCAAGATGTTACGGAGAGTTTGCCGAGACTCATCAAGCCCACAGACTATTACCCAATGTTGCTAATCCATGTTGGAACAAATGATACTGCCAGGTATACCTCGGAACGTATCAAAAGTGACTTCATGGCTCTGGGACAGAGGGTGAAGCAGTTAGGTGCACAGGTGGTGTTCTCTTCAATCCTCCCTGTTGAGGGTAAAGGCCAAGGCAGAGAGGCTCGCATCCTGGAGACAAATGCATGGCTGCGTGGATGGTGTCATCGAGAGCATTTTGGTTTCCTAGACCATGGGATGCTTTTCCAAGGGTTGCAAAGCAGAGATGGCATCCATCTGTCCAAGAGAGGTCAACGCATCTTTGGTAGTAGACTGGCTAATCTACTGAAGAGGGCTTTAAACTAGATTCCTTGGGGATGGGTGAAGAAAGCCCCCAGGTAAGTGAAAGCCCCCAGGTAGGTGATACATTAAATACCTTTATGGAAATGGGTAACAGGGGTAACATATGGAAAGCAGTGTGTATTAATGCCCGTAGCATGGGAAATAAGATCCCTGAGGTTGAAGCTTTGGTGGGAGTGGCTGACTTGGATTTAGTGGCAGTTACAGAAACATGGTTCACAGAAAACAATGACTGGGATGTAACTATACCTGGCTATACTTTATTCAGGAAGGACAGGGTAGGAAGAAGAGGAGGAGGAGTGGCATTATATGTAAAAACTACTATTAAAGCTTTGGAATTACAGAGCTTAAAAGGGAGAGAGGAGGCATTGTGGGTTAAACTAGAAAGAGGGAAAGAGAAATCTATTTGCATAGGAGTGATATACAGACCTCCCTCACAAGAGGAAGAGGTGGACAGAGAGTTAATTGAAGACATACGCAGCATTGCTAGGAAAGGGGAAGTGCTACTGATAGGAGATTTCAATATGCCAGATGTTGATTGGCACATTCCTGCTGCAGTATCATCTAGAAGTAAGGAGATCCTGGATTCTCTACAGGGAGAACTATTCAGGCAATTGGTAACAGACCCCACACGTGAAGGGGCCATACTGGACTTGGTGCTTACCAATGGTGAAAGTGTTTCTGATGTTGTAGTGGGAGATCATTTTGCATCCAGTGATCACCAGATGGTGTGGTTCAGTATTAGGACTAGGGCTGTTAGAATCCATTCCAAGGTGAGGATCTTAGACTTTAGGAAGACTAACTTTGCGAAGATGGGCCAATACCTCAGGGAGTCATTAGTGGGATGGGAACAGCTGGGGGATGTAGAAAAACAGTGGGCAAAACTGAAAGGGGGTATTTTAAGGGCAACCAACCTTTTTGTTAAAATGGTAAATAAAGGCAAAAGGAACAGGAGACCGCTATGGTTTTCGAAGGAAGTAGCTGAAAAAGTGAAGAAAAAGAGGGAGGCCTTCATGAAATACAAGAGATCACAGAGAGCAGAAGACAGGCATCTGTATTTGGAAAAACTTAGAGAAGCTAGCAAAGTAGTCAAGAAGGCAAAGATTCAAAAGGAGGAGGAAATAGCCAATGCAATAAAATGGGGGGATAAGACATTTTTCAGATATATTAGTGAGAAGAGGAAGAGCAAAAGTGGTATTGTCAGACTCAAGGGTGCAGGGGGGGGAATATGTAGAAGCTGATAAGGATAAAGCGGAATTGCTTAACAAATATTTTTGTTCTGTGTTCACAGATGAAGAACCAGGAGCAGGACCTCAGAAAACACCCACAAATAAGAACAGAAGCGAGGGACATCTTGAACTATTTTCAGAAGACTGTGTTCGTGAGAAACTAGCTCAACTTAAAGTAGACAAAGCGATGGGACCGGATGGGATACACCCTAGAATACTGAGGGAACTTGGGGACGTTCTAGCAGCTCCACTGACTGACCTTTTCAATGCCTCGTTGGAGTCAGGAGTGGTGCCAAAGGACTGGAGAGAGGCTCATGTGGTGCCTTTACACAAAAGCGGAAGTAAGGATGTGGTTGAAAACTACAGGCCGGTTAGTTTAACTTCAGTGGTGAGTAAATTATTGGAAACGCTGCTGAAAGAGAAAATAGTGAGGTTTCTGGAGTCCAGCGGATTACAGGATCCGAGGCAGCATGGATTCACCAGAGGCAGGTCTTGTCAGACAAATCTGATTGATTTTTTTGACTGGGTGACCAGGGAGTTGGACCGAGGGAGAGCTCTAGATGTGGTGTATTTAGATTTCCGTAAAGCCTTTGACACTGTTCCTCACAGGCGACTTATAAACAAACTGAGCACCCTAGGGATGGACCCTAAAGTTACTGCTTGGGTTAGAAATTGGTTGGGTGGGAGGCGACAAAGAGTACAAGTAAATGGAGCTCACTCTGAGGAGAAGGATGTTACCAGTGGTGTGCCCCAGGGATCTGTCCTTGGTCCGATTCTTTTTAACATCTTTGTTAGTGATATAGCGGAAGGGCTGTCGGGTAAGGTTTGCCTCTTTGCGGATGATACCAAAATCTGCAATAGAGTAGACACCCAGGAAGGGGTAGATAACATGAGGAGGGATCTAGCTAAGCTTGAAGAATGGTCTAGAATTTGGCAGCTGGGATTTAATGTTAAAAAATGTAAGGTCATGCATTTGGGCTGCAGCAATCCAAGGGAGCAATACAGTATAGGAGGTGAAGTACTTTTGTCCACTAAAGAAGAGCGGGACCTAGGCATGGTTGTGTCTGATGATCTTAAAGTAGCTAAACAGGTGGAAAAGGCGACAGCAAAAGCTAGAAGGATGCTTGGGTGCATACGGAGAGGAATGGCTAGCAGAAAAAAGGAGGTGATAATGCCTCTGTATAAGTCTTTGGTGCGACCTCATTTGGAGTATGGTGTGCAATTCTGGAGACCGCACCTTCAAAAGGATGTGAACAGGATGGAGTCGGTGCAGAGGGTTGCTACCAAAATGATTAATGGGCTTCATTATAAAGCATATGAGGACAGACTTAAGGATCTTAATATGTACACCTTAGAGGAAAGGCGGGATAGAGGTGATATGATTGAGATGTTTAAATACCTCCGTGGCATAAATGTTCAGGGAGAGAGCCTCTTTCAATTGAAAGCAAGTTCTGCCATGAGGGGACATGGGATGAGGGTGAAGGGAGATAGATTCAGGAGTGATATGCGGAAATATTTCTTTACGGAAAGAGTAGTGGATCCGTGGAATAGTCTCCCAGTGGAGGTGGTAGAGATGAGGACAGTAACTGAATTCAAGAAAGCATGGGACCAACACAGAGGATCTCTAAAGGCAAAAAGTGGACTGTTGTAGTTGTTATGGAAGGACAGACTAGATAGGCCATGTGGTCTTTTTCTGTCGTCATATTTCTATGTTTCTATGTTTCTATGTTTCTATAACCTTAAGCTCACAGCCACTGTGACTTCTGGTTCCCACAACGGTAGCCCAAATATCGCCAATCAAAGAATTACTTAGACAGCAGTTGCTACAAGAACTTTTATTTCAGCATAACAGCAAAATAATATTGTCATGCAGAACAGCAAAAGCCTGTCTAGAAATGGCAGACAGCATTTTCTCTCTCTCTCTGTGAAGGGGGAGAAAACACTGCCCACCAATCCCCCAAAATGGCTGCCTTATATACATTTCTCCTTGTCTCAAATGTCTGCTTCAAATTAGCCTCAGTGAATCCATCATAACTACGTAGGTGTCAGCAGACCTCAGGGTTCTGCAACACCTTTCCCCAGGGGAGAATCTCATTACTTTTATACATCTGGATCTGCTTCATCTATGCATGGCCTATGACCTCTATACATCTGGATCCACTTTTAAGTCTGCTCATCTATGCATGGCCAGTGACCTCTGCCCCTTCCTGTGTTTTTCTTCTTTTGGCACTAATTGAAACCGTGCAGAGCTAAAGAGAGTGCTTTTGTGCTCATTAGTTTGAATTCTTTGCTTGACCTGTACTTTCTTACTGATATTAATTACTAGGCCCAATATTCTGCATACTCCTATGCAGAATATGCTTACCCAGAATCCTCTATAGCAGGCCGCATCTATTATCTTATGGCAAGCATATACTCTCATATAGATATTGTCTTCTTGTCTTCTGTGCCATCCATCCTCCTGTGTAGTTTCACCAGGCAAGGGTTCAGTCATATAAAGCCAATATATAAGCAGACCTAACTCAAATTTCCCAACATTCTCCACTTTTTCTTTTCCTTTTTCTTTTTTATGTGGAGGGGCAAAAGTAATCCCATTAAGGGGCATTGATAACAATAACCATTTGAGACAGGGAGGGATCATGAAGGGGCAGCTTTTGGTACTGTATTTTGCAATATCATTCTTTTACAGCATCCTAAGAAAATAGGAAAAATACAGCAGGCAAGAATACCAGAAACAGCAATACTTAAACGAGTTATAAAGAAAGCTGTTAGGCCTCCTCCGAGTCTGGAATACCAGCAGGCAACATTCTAAGAGAATGGAAGACATACAGCTTGCAATAATACTGAACACATCAAATATTCAACAAAGTGATGAAGAAAGCTTTGAAAATGTTACAGTAAAACTTGAGCTGGTGTGGGTATTGCAATTGCTGTAGCCCAAATGGCTTGTAGATTTTCCCAAAAGTCCCAATCAGTCTTAATAGTCTTTATTTTCAGATAATTTGGGCCTGCTTCCCAGCAGTTTTTCAGGACTGCGTCGTCCACTTCACCTGTCTCTGAAGTTTAAGTGTGGTTTATTTCAGAGGTCTTGGGGTGGACTGTTCCATCTGGATTATGGCCAATTCCCTCTGTTGGAATCTCTGGATTTCAATTGGTGACATGGTTCCAGATCCCATTCAGAAGAGCAGAATCCAATATTAAATGAAAAGACTAAAATATTCTAGATTAGATTTTACAATGAGACAATGCAATGTGATAAACATCATTTCATCCACATTTACTTAAGATCATAACTATCTCATATGGTATCAACTGTGTCTCTCAGTTTGATAAACTTCTTGTCTCTCCATCACTGAAGATTCATTTGCTGGTAGGAAATACTCCACCATACTCTTAACTGATCTTTACATATTAATAGATTAGACAAGTTGCACGCACATATTCTGCAAGTTTGTCAAGTTTCAAAATTACTCCAATTTTTATTTGTGAAAATTTGTCATCAAATCATCCCTCCTTTTTTTTTTTACCACCGCATGTCTGGCCAGTACATACAAAGGCAAAATGAGGCAAAAAGCATCTGGAAGTACCACATGGCCAGTGTGGATGTTCCAATGCATATCAGGGTGCAAAATGCACCTAGCCTGTCTCCAGGTGTCTATTTCCAATTGTTGAATATGTGTCGTGGCTTAAATGACTTCCTGAATTAAAGATTCTGGAGACAGCATAGTTGAATAAAATTTGTTTACATGTTCAGTAGACAGATATGTCACTTTAAATAACCTTCATCAGTTTAATGTCCATCAGAGTACCACCTCTTAATTGGCATGCTAAGAACATCAAACAATTGTTAAAAACTTAGTATTGTGGTAAACAAATAGTATATAGAAAATATAAACTTGGATTCTTCTTAATGAATATAACAACATGAGTAAGTGTCCTTTTGTTTTTTTCTCACCAACTTAATTGGTATGGTTCAAAAATGGACATATGTGCTCATTCAAAATAGCAATTGTCTTAAACAATCTGAATAAATTCCCTACAGTATAAAAATATTATTTTTGTAACATTTTTATAACGGTGGTCCCATTAGGACAAAGTATAGTTTTTAACAAGACAGCCACATGTCTCTCTCTCACGTATGACTAGAATCTATTGTATATACTGTTCTCAGTGAGAGTGCTGAACAAGGCAAAGTAATTATCCTGAGTCTTCCATTACACTAATACTTTTGCATGTCAAGGGAGACTTCAAAGCAGTGCTTGGGCTAGCTTCACCTTACCGGCATGCTATCTCAAGAAATGCAAATGGACAACAGAACTAGACAGACATGTTAAAAAAAAACAAACCTCTGTGCTGTAGGAGACTTTGTCTAATCAATTCAACTTAATGTTATTGTTTTATGTGTAAATAACTTTACAAATATTCTCATATTTTTCTGGGAACTAAGCTCCATTTTTCACCAAATTTGTTTTGCAAGTGTGTAAACTAAAGTAAATTTGTATGTCATAGTGCTACAATATAGTGTATTCCTAAAATTGAAACTTAAAAAAAATCTTTCAAAACAAAGTACACTGTTTTTTCTGGACCCCAACATATAAAATTCAAATACAGAAAAACAGATGAATTTATCCTAAAATTCAGCAACTCCCATGTTACTGTCCTTAGTCATTAGTCATTAGCACTGAGCTTAAGAATACAAACACTCCTTTTCACATTTAAATTGAATGAGACTGGTGTCAAACTGAACTGCAAACTAAACAGTAGATCTCTCTTTCTGTCCTTTAAACAAAAGTTAAAATAAAACTTAGTTACAGCTCTTTTGAGTTTCTGTAATTTATGAACAATAAGCATGTCCTCTATGAAATACTTGCAACAATATATAAAATTCTGTTTTACTTTTAATTTTGCTCGATCAAAACCAAACATATAACTTCTCATTCACTCGGGATTCAAATCATTTCCAAGTAGCATTGTCCTGTCAGGGTTGTCAACCCCCCACTCTGAAGGGCAAAGGACAACAGAAACAGATTCTCCAATTTCATGCCTTGATTATTTGATCTAACATCTGGGGCACTTAAGCACAGCAGCCCATCTGATCAGAGTAGAGAGGCTTTCCTGAGAAACTTCGATAACCCTTCCCCTATGGGGAATTCTGAAGCAGTATGCTTTTCAGCTTGAGAAACTCAGGACCTTAAAAAACAATTAAAAAGGTCTTTTCTTTATAATCTTATATAAGGATTTTCTCCAACAATGTAATACTAACTAAACATCTTTGCATCACAAGGTTACATATTTTCTTAAACGGATTTTCTTTTAGAGCTATTTTCCTTGGTTGCAAAATCCAGCTGTAATCTTTTTCCTTTATCAGCTTGATCTTAAATTTGTAAAGTCATAAGAACATAACAAAACTGATCTTGCATCACCGAGTCAAAACTAATCTTAGCATCACTACGATCTTTTATTAATCTCTGGTTAATTAGGATCTTCCACATTTGTTAGAAAAATCAAAATAAGCTTCTCAAAAAGTAACACATTCATAGGAATTCGTTCCGCATTGTGTACAGCTGCCCTATGACCTAATCAGCACAAGCTGTCTAACAGACCCAGGTAGAGCTATTTAATCTTCTGACACACAGAAAACAGCAGAGAAATTTTTTTTTTAACCAGGATATACTCAGATCCCAAATTTAAAAAATAAAACTTACACATATGGATCAGACTTATTCACTGCACACAAATATGCACAGGGGAAAAAGAAACAATTTGAAATTTTCAGGCTGTACTTGTAACTATAAACTATTTTTCTTTGTTTTTCTACCAGCCAGATCACTGCACACAATAGCTGGCAGTTCAGAATAAAACACTGTCAATTATCTGTGCGGTCTGCTTCTAAGATTCTCACTTCAGTGTACAATACATTCAGATCCCAATCCAGTAACCCAGAAAATCCATTCCATGTTACAATACAAACTCAGTCAGGAGGAAAAAAAAACTAGCTGTCTCAGAACATCAATTACTACAGCAGACCCTGGAAGATTTTTCGTTATTTTCAATGTTCTAAAGAAGACAGGAAAGACTTGGAAGAATAGAGACAGATAAACAAACACCGCTTGTCACTTGCGTTCCAGGGACTCCGGGCCAACGGTTTTACCCTCTCCAGAGACTGGGGCGTCTTACAAGCACATAGATATTGTGGGAGAAAATAAAAGCAAACAGATACGCTCCCCAGGAATTCTCCACTTAGTTCAACTTTAACAAAGAATTCTAATCAGTTCAGCTCCAGGGACCATAAAATCTACTGAGGTAGCCAGTAATGAAAGGACAGTGTTTGCTAAAGACTAAAACTAAAAACACAGGACAGAGTTAAATGCATTATACCTAACAGCCTATCTGATCAGAATACTGAAACTGAACTAGACCCACTCCCCCTTGGTTATTTAATTCAGCTGCAGTCAGCTCCATCATTCACTTTGATCTAGAACTTGTAAAGTAATTCATTTCAAAAAGATACTTAGAAAGCTATTCTTCAATAGATCTAATTGTCACCCTCTCTGGTCTGTGAACACCCCAGATAAGGGGATCATCCCCGTTTTTCTATAAATATTCTCCTTAGCTGTCCCTCTTTCTAAAATCTGTAAACCTGGTGTTTTCACTGTTTGGGGACAGGGGCAATTAATTTCGCCTTTTACCAATAGCAAATTGAACCTCCTTATATACAGAGGCGCGCGTAATTTCACTTTTAGGTGGAAATCCAAACCTCGTAGTTAACAGAGGCACGAAATTACTAATCCAGGACTCATACAAACATACATCTCTTGCGCTTCGTCCAAACCCAGCCAATCCCCTCGCGGGGGTATGGAAACGTGGATAAAGACACACACTCGCTTCATATCAATGATATGTACAGTCTCAAGCGTACACCAATCAATCCTAGAAAAAGAGACCTAATGTCTGGGCAAAACTTTCTTTCCCTAATCATTCCCTAATGTTACAACTTTACAGAGACACTCTAACAGTTTTCTTACATAACAAAATATCAATTACATACGTACCCACCACTCGAACCCGGGCAAGTCTTCTGTCCTTTCATACAGACAGGGAAACTGAACACTCACCAATAGAGTCATCCTAGGGTATCAAAATCTCTCTCGACGTCACTCAGAGCGGTATTCCCATCTTCTGTACCAGCAGAAGGAATCCTCTTCTCCTAATGAGAAGGTATTCTCATCCCCTGTTTTTTTTCTGTGAAAAACAGGAGGTAGTCCCTCTGACAAATAAAACTGCAGTCAGAGGAGTCCTTGGGCAATTTAGAAAATTTAGAGGGGCTTCGGCACCAATAATTGTGACTTCTGGTTCCCACAACGGTTGCCCAAATATCGCCAATCAAAGAATTACTTAGACAGCAGTTGCTACAAGAACCTTTATTTCAGCATAACAGCAAAATAATATTGTCATGCAGAACAGCAAAAGTCTGTCTAGAAATGGCAGACAGCATTTTCTTTCTCTCTCTGTGAAGGGGGAGAAAATACTGCCCACCAATCCCCCAAAATGGCTGCCTTATATACATTTCTCCTTGTCTCAAATGTCTACTTCAAATTAGCCTCAGTGAATCCATCATAACTACGTAGGTGTCAGCAGGCCTCAGGGTTCTGCAATACCTTTCCCCAGGGGAGAATCTCATCACTTTTATACATCTGGATCTGCTTCATCTATGCATGGCCTATGACCTCTATACATCTGGATCCGCTTTTAAGTCTGCTCATCTATGCATGGCCAGTGACCTCTGCCCCTTCCTGTGTTTTTCTTCTTTTGGCACTAATTGAAACCGTGCAGAGCTAAAGAGAGTGCTTTTGTGCTCATTAGTTTGAATTCTTTGCTTGACCTGTACTTTCTTACTGATATTAATTACTAGGCCCAATATTCTGCATACTCCTATGCAGAATATGCTTACCCAGAATCCTCTATAGCAGGCCGCATCTATTATCTTATGGCAAGCATATACTCTCATATAGATATTGTCTTCTTGTCTTCTGTGCCATCCATCCTCCTGTGTAGTTTCACCAGGCAAGGGTTCAGTCATATAAAGCCAATATATAAGCAGACCTAACTCAAATTTCCCAACACCACCCAGTCTCATTTACTTCCCCCTGCCCATTTCACTATTTCAGTCTCATTCTTTCTCTCTCATCCCTTCTCTCCCCCAGCAGGCTAGTTTAGTACTCACACATCCACTACCCTGATTATCCCTTCTTTCTCTCTTGCCTTCTACAGGCTCATGTCCTTTTCTCTCCTCCTCCCCCTTCTCCCCTCCCCCCAGACAACCACTCTTCCACTTCTTCTTCTTTCCTTACTAAGCTCACCACCTTCACTCATCTTTTCCTCCCACTTCTTAGGATGATACCAAATCCTCTCCATTCTCTTCAGGGTCACAACATCTCTCTTAACTCCTCCTCTGTCAGACCCTTTTTCAATACTGCCAGGATCAGGACAAAGAGAATAGGGGTACCCAGGGCCATCCCTTCTACTGTTCATCAAGAATGATCATCTGAGGGTGGTAGGATTGGTAGATTGGTAATGGCAATTGGTGGAAGGGGAGGCATGGAATGATGGCAATGACTGGCACCATAGGTAAAGGAAATAAGGCCTGGCTAGAGACAGTAAATGGCAGCACAGGAACAATGTTCCCACAAAGCTGTGTGGGAGTCTTCTATTCATGTTGATGCCAGTAGGGGAAGGTACTGCAATAGGCCGGTTTGACAAGTTCAAACAAGTGTATATAGCTTTCACAAAAAATAGCATGAAGCTTCCAAAAGATCTGATTATATAACTCCATTACTTGGAGGGCAGCACTGGCTTCTATCATGGTGTGAATAAAATTAAAGGGCCCACTATTTAAAGCCCCTTAGCCAGTCAGCCAACCAATGGGAGACTAGTTGTCTAAGGGAATAGAACGTGATATTCAACAGCACTATCTGGATACAGTTGCCGAATATCCCACTGATATTTAAGTGCCATGGATGACCACTGTGGTGTCTGAATATTGACTGTTTTGAAAATCGGCCACTAAGTACAGGGAAGGCTCAAGGCAATCTGCTGCCTGAGGCAAGAGATGAGCTGGTACCCCCCATCACCCAAAATGGAGGGGCCTCTTCAGAGCTCTAGTCAGGGAGCAGCAAGTCATCATCACTCAGAAAAAAGAAAGCAGCATAATCCAAAGTTATACAATTTTAAAAAATCCAATGCTGTTTAATTAACTAGCCTGGGAATCTAATATAAAACATATCGGCTCCTGATGTTGTACACTGAACCGACATGAAATGTACGTTTTTTTTAAGTGCTCCCAAGTCAATGTTGTTTCCTGGTGACCCAGCAGCCCCTGGATTTTCTTGTCAAGGTATGACTGGAAGTAAATTGCCAGGCCTTTTCTTCTGAGGCCATGGATGGTAAAGGTGTGCCAGGGGAAATCAAGCCCTGATCTCTAGGGTAGCAGGCTGTTGCTCTAACCATTAAGCAGCTCCTCCACTCCTAATGTAAATATATATGCTTCAAAAAACAAAGGAGATGCAACGCACTCATACACCAGTGAACAAAATGCAAAAGTGAGGACCAGAGCACAGTTTATACCCCAAAATAAAATTATTTTAACTAATTTTAGTTTTGTGTTATAAATTGCACTGTAGTTTGTATAGTTTGTAACCAAAGAAATCCCTCTCTCATCAATGGGTACAGAACAGAAATAGAACATTTCCACATAGAACTCAACATACCAAAAATAATTTCAGATTCTGTTGTCATCTCAGTATGAGCAATATCAGTTCAGGGCTTATTGTTAAGTAATACAAAACCCTACAAAAATCACTCAAGGACCACAGAAAACATCTACCATACTATAACAGCATTAACCTCCAAAACTCACATAAGGAGCCTTCCCAAAAAAGAGCAACATTATAATTTTTGCTGAGAGCCCTAGAACAACCATAAATTTATTTGGAAAACTGAACAAGCCAAATTACTACAGTAAAGGTTTCTACATAAAAACTCCAAGCTAACAGAACACATGGCCTCCATTCCACAAGCGGAATACAGAATAACCTTTTTCAAGTACAACTGAACATAGACTAAAAATAGAAATATGGAAACAAAAATTAAACTGAAACCCCAAGAAACCAGACTCTGTATGCAGTAAACCACCATAAAAAATATAAAGACATGTAGATGCCTATGTACTATGTAAAATATAAAAACAAAGCATGTAAATTCCAAAGCCTGACATATTCCTTGAAAATGAAAATAAAATTATTTTTTCTACCTTTGTTGTCTGGTCTCAGTTTCTGTTTTTTGCTTTCCTCTGTCTTGTATTAACTTGCTTTTGCTTTCTAGGATCTTCATTCCATCTGCTCTTCTCTCCCCTCCTGCCTTCTTTACTTCCTTCCATCTCTGACTGATTTTTATCTTTCAACTTTCTTCCATGTACTTTTCTCTTTGTCAGCTCAATGTCACTCTTCTTTGTTTCTATCCAGTCTTCAGTTTCTCTTTTTGCTGCATCTACCTACCACTTTTCAACCTTTAACATAGTCTTCCCAATCCCTATCTCTCTCTCCTCCCCCAGCCTTTAAGTAATTCTCCCCTTTCTCTCTATCCCTTCAATGTACAGCATCTTTCTCCTTCTCTCCTCCCCATTCAGTGTCTCCCCCCCTTTTCTGACCTCACCTTCCCATGTCCAACATTTCCTCTCTCCCTCTCCCTTATCCTCCCCCTCATGTTCCTGATGTCCATGTCTGTCTGGTGGGTCTGACATTAGTACTGGGCAAAATGGTAGGAACCATTAAAAAGAACAAAATTGCTGAACATGTAGATAGTTATAATTTAATGGCAGAAAGCCAACATGATATCAATGCTTGAACCAATACAAGCATTGTGGAACCTGTGTCTCTTGGGGAAACTGCTAGGTACGTATGACCTAGATTGGCCACTGTTGGAAACAGAATACTGGGCTTGATGGACCTTGGTCTGACCCAGTATGGCATATCTTATGTTCTTATGAATTTAGCAAAGGAAATTCTTGTCTCACTAATCTGCTATATTTTTTGAAGATGTGAATAAACAGGTAGATACTGGTGAGCCAGTTGATATAATGTATTTGGATTTACAGAAAGCTTTTGACAAGGTTCCTCGTGAGAGACTCTTGGGGAAATTAAAAAGTCATGGGATAGGAGGTAATCTACTATTGGAGATTAGGAACTGGTTAAAAGACAGAAAACAGAGAGTTGGGCTAAATGGATAATTTTCTCAATGGAAAAAAGTGAAAAGTGGAGTACCCCAGGGATCTGTGCTGGGCCCGCTGCTTTTTAATATAAGAAGTGCAATCAAAAAGTATAGAGACTTCTACAATAACTCAAGACCTATAACACTGACATTTATTGCACTTAGTCTCCTTCAAAGTAGTCCCCTTCTGATAAACACAATTCCTCCAGTATTCCTGCCACTGCTGGAAACAATTTTGAAATGCCTCTTTCATTATGCTGTGAAGCTGCTGTGTCGAATTTTGCTTAATGCTCTCCAAGTCATCGAATCTCCTTCCTTTCAGTGGTAATTTCAGTTTTGGAAACAAGAAAAAGTCACAGGGTGCGAGGTCAGGTGAGTATGGAGGCTGATGGGCTTGCTCAATTTGGTGTTTGGCCAAGAATTGCTGGACAAAATTGCGATGTGTGAGCTGGGGCATTATTGTGATGAAGCAAACATTCACCATTCCTGTGCAACTCTGGTCTCTTATGATGAACTGCATCTCTCAAATGTGTCAGAACTTAGATGCAGTACTCCTTATTGATGATATGGCCTTTTGGAGCATACTCATTATGAACAATACCCTTTTATTCAAAGAAAACTGTGAGCATGAACTTGACATTGCTCCTCACCTGATGGACTTTCTTGGGTCTGGGAGAGTCTGGAGTCTTCCATTGTGAGGATTGAGCCTTAATTTCCAAGTCAAAACCATAAACCCATTCTTCACCAGTAATAATCTTTTTGATGAAATCTGAGTCATTTTCAATATATTCCAACAACTCCCTGACTGTAGACAGCCGATCTTCTTTTTGGTCAGGGGGCAGGAGTTTCGGCACAAATTTTGCAAACACACATCTTATCCACAGATCGACAGTAAGAATGGTTTGTACTGACCCGAAAGTAATGTCCATGTCCTCAGCAAGCTTCCTGATAGTCAATTGACGATTTGAGCGTATTGCGGCAAACACTGCTTCAACTTTATCTTCATTCCTGCTTGTGGATGGCATTCCAGACATTTGTCACGGTCAACACTTTGGTGACCCTCTTGGAAATGTTTGTACCATTCATGAACTCCAGCGCGACTCATGCATTCATCGCCTTACATTTGCTGTAACTTGTCATAAGTCTCTTTGCGTGAATCTCCAAGTGTCTAGCATAATTTAATGCAAATTCACTGTTCACTTTTTTACTCATCGTAAATCTGACAAACTGCTTTTACATGATGCCAAACATCACGAGATTATAAAAAAGTACAGGTGTACTGCAGCCATGCTACACTCTGCACATGCAGAGCACATAACTAGGTCATGCATGCTTAATAGCATCATTGTGCAATGTATTGTTATATAGCTACACAACAAGTCTTGATAGTTTTTGATCACACCTCGTATTTATAAATGACCTGGAAATGGGAATGAGTGAGGTGATGAAATTTTCAGATGACACAAAATTATTTAACGTTGTTAAAACACAAGAGAATTGTGAAATATTCCAAGAGGACCTTGAAATATTGAGATGCTGGGCATCCAAATGGCATAAGAAATTTAATGTGGATAAGTGCAAAGTTATGCAGTTAGGGAAGAACAACCCAAGCTACAGTTACACGATGCAAGGTTCCACATTAAGAATCCCCACTCAGAAAAAGGATCTGGGCATTATTGTGGATACAATTTTGCAACCCTCTGCCCAGTGTGCAGCCGTGGCCAAGAAAGCAAATAGAATGCTAGGAATCATAGGGGAAAGGAATGGAGAATAAAACCAACAATGGGGAGAGGGGTTGATACTGGACATGGTGGAAAGAAGGGGAAAGTTTGAGGCTGGGGAAGGAGAGGAAGCTGGCAAATTGGAGGGTTGGGTGATTGAAAGAGAAGGAAAGCTATAGCTAGATAAAGGAAAGAGAATGAAATTGAAGAGTGGTTGGTAAGAAGGAGTGAAATCTGAATAGAGAAGCAGAAAAATAAATGGGAGAAAACTGAAAAGAAGAGATCAGTGTTAAAAGCTGATATAAGAAAGGAAGTGAAGATAGGAGGAGAGAGCAACATAGAAATATGACAGCAGAAAAAGACCACATGACCTATCTAGTCTGCCCTTCCGTATCTACAATAGTCCCCTTTTACCTTTAGAGATCCTCTGTGTTAGTCCCATGCTTTTTTGAATTCAGATACTGTCCTCGTATCCACCACCTCCACTGGGAGACTATTTCGCAGAGATCATATCACCCCCATCTCGCAGAGATCATATCACCCCCATTCTGAAGAGCCTGCACTGGCTCCCCATTCAATACAGGATCACATTTAAGATCCTAACCATGACCTTCAAAGCAGTCAACGGTATCACCGCAACTACCCTGTCAGATCTGATTCAACCTACACCAGACAACAGATTAAGAAGAGCCACATCCTGCAATACCATCCTCCTTCCAAAAGCCATCACAAAATGCAACAAATCCACTAGAAAGCGTGCCTTTGCTTTGTTTGCCCCCTCATGCTGGAACTCCCTTCCAACAGAAATCCGGACCATAAACAACCTCCCCCAGTTCAGAAAAGCTCTCAAACAGCACCTATTTATACAACACTTTTCTAACTCTGACAGCATCACCTAGACAGTATCACATGACCCTACAGTCTCTCTACCCGATGCCGCCTAACCAATCTCCTACGATAACTCTCCACCTCATCCAACCCCCCCTTAGGGCCTGTATCATAAACTCAGCTATGATGCAATCCCCTCTTGTATATAATGTATAAAGTTCAATTGTTATCCATGCTTAAATTCCCCTTTTGTATATTATGTATAAAGTTCACCCGTTATCCATGTTTAAATTCCCTGTTTTATGTAAGTTCAATGTTATGTTACTCCACATTGTACCAACTTGTTACTTGTAAACCGCGCTGATGCTGAATAGTGCGGTATAGAAAAACGTTAAATAAATAAATAAAATAAATAAAAATTTCACGCATCACTCACTCTTTCCTAAAGAAATATTTCTGCATATTACTCCTGAGTCTCTCTCCTTTCACAACCATCCTATGTCCCCTCATAGCAAAGTTTTCCTTCAATTGAAAGAGACCATCCTGTGCATTTATGCCATAGAGGTATTTAAATATCGCCCCTATCCCGCCTTTCTTCTAAAGTATACATATTAAGTTCTTTAAGTCTGTCCTCATATGCTACATAACGAAGACTACTAACCATTTTAGTAACCACCCTCTGCATCAATTCCAACTTGCATATATCCTTTTGAAGGTGCGGTGCCAGAATTTTACACAATACTCCAAATAAAGTTGCAACAGAGACTTATACAAAGGCATTATCACCTCCTTTTTTCTGCTGGCCATTCCTTTCCCTATACACCCAGGCATCCTTCTGGCTTTCACAGTCGCCTTTTCTATCAGCTTAACTACTTTACGATCTTCAGATACAATTACACTCAGGTCCCCACTCTTGTGTGGACAGAAGTACCTCACCCCTTACACTGTACCACCCTTTGGATTTTTGCAGCCCAAATGCATGACCCTGCATTTTTTAGCATTCAATTTCAGCTATCAAATTCTAGAGCATTCTTCAAGCTTAGCTATATCCCTCCTCATGTTATCTGCTCCTTCCTGGGTGTCTACTCTATTGCAGATTTTGATATCACCCACAAACAAGCAAACCTTAACCGACAACCTTTCTGCAATGTCACTAACACAGAAGTTAAAAAGAATCAGACCAAAGACAAGGCACCCCACTGGTAACATAGTAACATAGTAAATGACGGCAGATAAAAGACCAGTATGGTCCATCTAGTCTGCCCAGTAAGATGGCAAGAGTAGGTGCACCTGCTGCTCTGTGCAGGCCACCCCTCCCCATGTCTTGGTTTAGGAGTGAACCCACCGCTCTGTGTAGGACACCCCTGTTTGTTGAGAAATTAGATAGTTAAGTTTATTTTGATTTTATCCTGTTGCTATAAAGGATCCACTGTGTCTGTCCCATGCCATTTTGAATTCTGTCACTGTATTTGCCCCCAAAAAAAGCAGAAGCGGAACACCAGAAACCAGGCCTGACACAGAGAAACTAATAATATATGCAAGAAAGCTTTATTGGTAGACCCAACTAAAAACTTTTGGCCTGAAGCCTTCTTCAGGGATCTAAAACAAAATAAAATATAACAATTAAAACTATACATACACAACATATAATACATACAAACTATAAAATTATACATACATAATACAGCCATATGTGAATACAGATGTAAAATTGTGCATACTAACAATAGAAAAAATTGTATCAGCACATGTATATATAAGCTCAATATGAGTTTGATATAAGTATATGTATATAAAAGAACTAAACATAAAAGCAAATACATTACCACAAAGAGAAAACACACAACGTATAAGAGGAGCAAGCAACTCTTCCCAATCTGCATAAAATAAAGAAGAACATAAGAACTTTTTATTGGAGTGACAAAAATTCCCCAATTAAAAAGTAAAAGACTTAAAAAAGCAATGCAGTGACCACAAAAAGATTTTAAAATGAACAGCAAAAAAATATAAATAAATAAAATAATATAATTCTAGAGAGTGGATTTCATATATAAGGTGACATCTAAAAAGTATCCACACAAGTGTAAAACATAATACACCCATATTAAAACGCAAATATGAGACTGTACATATTGATAATAAAAATACTATCAGCACATGTGACTATAAGCCCAATATGAGTTAAGTTCATGTGTAGAAGAACAGGACATAAAGGAATACATAACCACAAGAAAAAACAAACAAGGAAAAACAAACAACTTGTAAAGCAAAAAAGCCACTCTTACCAATTTGCATAAGTTAAAATAAAACATAAAAACTTAACAGAAAGCAAAGTCCCCAAATAAAAGATTGAACAGCAAAGATGAATAAGAACATAGTTCTAAAAAGGGTATCTCATATATCAACTGACATCTAAAAATGTGTCCACACGAATATGATAAACTTTGGGACTCTACAAAACCTTAAAATGCCTGACTCTAAGAGGTTATGCAATCTTAGCGAATAAACGTAGAGCAAAGAAAACAAAAAAGGCTAAAAACTGAAGAAGCTATCCGATAATATTGATGAACAGATGAATAATTATACAACTATATACAGCTTAATTAAGGTATTGGAAAAACCGCGACTTGAGAGAAATAAACTAAATCTAAACATTTTTGACTAGCGGGGGAACAAGATACCGTAATCAGGAGACACCACATAAATGCAAGAGAAAACATAGTATAACGATAAACAATGTGGACCAAGCAAAACAAAAAAGAGAATGTATAACCAACCGAAATTTAATCAAGCAGAAGGAGAGGGCTGTATCATCATAGTATCTTAAACAAGTAAACATAAGTGGTACTGGACAGACCAAATTTGTGTTCACGGCCAAAAGACCCACCACAGCCATAATTCCAAACTTTAAGCAAGAGCTGTAAGATACACACGAAAGCAAATTGTGTTCTGCAACAAAGAAAAAAAAAAGAGAGACCAGTGTATAAGAGAGCGAATAGTTCGGACCAGGCATAGGGGAACCAAAAACAATGCCAGTGCAAAAAAACGGAACAAAAAACTAACCTTATCACAGTGCGATCTACCAATAAAAACGTACTTAATTAATGGCAAACATAATTGCCATTATGAACGGTTCACACTAGAAAACAGAAAAGAATCACTTTTTTTATATGAAATGCTGTTTGGTTTCAGACGAACACGTTTGCTATTATATGTACGGCAGGACACAACAACAACCTCACTTAGAATTCCGCAATCAGAAAAAGAAACATATAAAAGAAAACATTATTACTAAAAACGGGTCAGTCAGACAGTGCTGACAGAGTCCAAAAAAGAAGCAAGAAAAAGACACAAAAGAAAGATGAAGTGCAAACATTCTCCCTCCCCCCCCTTCTTCTTTCCCCTTTTTTTCATTCTTTCCCCCCTTCCCCTTCCCCTTCCCCCTTCTCCTCTTTCCCCCCTCCCCCTCCCCCCCTTTCTGTCTATCAATGTATGTGGCCAAGTGGGAGGTGTCTCGATGTAATTTAAATATTTCTTCTGCTCCTGCGTGGCGTTTTCCCGCCTACAGCAACGACGCTGGTAATGTTTGCACTTCATCTTTCTTTTGTGTCTTTTTCTTGCTTCTTTTTTGGACTCTGTCATGTCATGAAGAAGACCCTTCTGAGCCTATGGAGTTGGTGAGAGAAGAGGATTCCATTGCAGAAGCTGACAGGCAGTCTGAGCACATGGTTCAGTGTTTTCAGAGAGAATGTAAACAAAGAGAGTCACGAGCTGGAAAGACACTCCCACGCTGTGACGCAGTCCCTAGTTCAGGAGATAATGAGATACACCTGTTTAAGGGAGGGGCACAGTTTAGCCTGGAGAAACAGGATGATAAAAAGTGGTCATTAGCCTGGACTAAAGGGGAGCAGAAAGAAGGAAGACGTCAAGAGGTGAGAACCAAGGGAGCCATAGTCTTAACGCCAGAAAGAAGCAGCACAGGACAGGTGACGTCTGGTAAAGGCAAGAAGGATAAGATATTTCCTGGAAGGCAGGCTTGGGAAAACTCACATGCTCCAGAGAGAGAAACCTGCTGG
This sequence comes from Ichthyophis bannanicus, assembly GCA_033557465.1. NCBI lineage: Eukaryota > Metazoa > Chordata > Amphibia > Gymnophiona > Ichthyophiidae > Ichthyophis > Ichthyophis bannanicus. The sequence continues at coordinate 394,320,276 of CM066036.1, forward strand.
CATGACAATACTTGTACCTCTAAGGCTGAAGCTATGAGGCTGAGAGACAAACAAACACCAGCTGTGTTTGGGAATCAGTCTGACTTTGCAGAGATGAGAATTCCTTTCCCTCCAAAGCCAAAAGGTAGGCTTCACAACTTACATAGATTTGAACCTAGTTATAAAGTATTTCCCTGCAGTTGCCAGAATGTAGCAGACTCTCTAAAAAGAAACTTCAGTATATACGGTAATTCACAGTCCTATCCTTTAGAGTGCTACCGAGAGAAGCCATGTGAGGATAGTGAAGACGTCTGTTTTAAAGTTCAGGATAGAAGCTCACTGACACACCCTGCTATTGCTGATGCTGAAGAAATGCAGATTGACTCTGATAGCAGTGAAATAGTGGATAACCAGATGGACTGCACGTTATGTTTTGCTGCCCCCGTTGAGTCTCTGTGCTGAACACTAGTTTGAGAAAGCTGGTAAAGCAACAGAAAGAATGGGGAACATTTTCTTTTGCTGAAGGAAGCTCTTATTGTTTGTCTGTACTGAGCACTGCACGTTGTGAGCCTGAAGCTCATAAGGCTAATTTACCTGAGTTCTTGTACATATCCCTCAAGCCAATTGTATGGCAGTTTGTCCTAAGTTATTTACCTGCACAGAAATCCGTTGGGAAGGGGAAAAATAAGTTCTTGTCATTGCCTGAAACACTCGACTACAACTCTTCTGTTCTCAAAGGGTAAAAGGGACTACCATTCCCAGAGGGCCTTGCAGGACCAATGCAGGGTCACGCTCTCTGAGTCAGGAATACAAAGGCAGACCAACTCTCAGCGCCCTTGGCGTTGGGCTGGCCCCCAAGAGGGTGACAGTCAGCACTGTCTGACTGACCCGTTTTTAGCAATAATGTTTTCTGATCCAGTTCACCACCTTGGGACTCATCCCCAAACTACTGAGTTTATTGATAAGCCTCCTATGAGGAACAGTATCAAAGGCTTTGCTGAAATCCAGGTAGATGACATCCATTGCATGCCCCTGATCTAGTTCTCTGGTCACCCAGTCAAAGAACTCAATCAGATTTGTTTGGCAAGATTGTCCTTCGGTAAAACCATGTTGCCTCGGGTCATGCAACCTGTTTGTTTGAGAAAGTCCACTGTTCGCTCTTTCAGGAGTGCCTCCATTACTTTTCCCGCCACCGAGGTAAGGCTCACGGGCCTGTAGTTTGTCACTTCGTCCCTGTCACCAGTTTTGTGAAGAGGTACCACATCAGCCATTCTCCAGCCCTGAGGAACCTCTCCTGTTTCCAAGGATCTGTTAAAAACATCCTTTAATGGCCCTGCAAGAACCTCTCTGAGCTCTTTCAGTATCCTGGGATGTATCCCATTCGGTCCCATGGCCTTGTCCACTTTCAGTTTTGCAAGTTGTTCTAACACATCATCTTCTGTGAATGGTGTGGTATCTTCTTCATTCCCATTTTTATATTTGGGAGTCTCAAATATTTTCTTTAGTAAAAAAAGAGCAGAAGTATTTGTTTAGCAATTTCGCTTTTTCAATGTCACTTTCCACGAGTCCATTCCCAGTACTTCTCAGTCCTGCAATTCCACCTCTGATTTTCCTCCTCTCCCGAATATACCTGAAGAAAGTTTTGTCGCCACACTTCACATCTTTAGCCATCTTTTCCTCCTCCTTTGATTTTGCTTTCCTTATTTCTCTTTTTGTCTCTTTTAGTTTGATTCTGTATTCCTTTCTGTGTTTCTCTGTTTGCAAGCTTTTGAATTTTGTGAAAGCTGTGTTTTTTGCCTTTATTTGAGCAGCCACTTCTTTGGAAAGCCAAATAAGTTTCCTTCTCCTCTTGGTTTTATTTACTTTCCTTACATATTTATCTGTTGCCCCTTTTTTGCCACCTTTAGTTTAGTCCATTGCAATTCCACTTCCCTTATCCCCTCCTACCCTGCCAACTCCTCCTTCAGGTACTTGGCCATTTTACTGAAGTCAGTGTTTTTGAAGTTTAGGACTTTGAGCTTGCTATGATTGGACTGTACCTTGGCTTTTATCTCAAACCACACCGTGTGATGATCGCTGCTGCTCACAGGGGCACCCACCCAGACATTCGACACGCTATCACCGTTGGTGAGCACTAAATCCAGCATTGAGCTTTCCCTGGTTGGTTCCATCACCATTTGTCTAAGTAACGCATCTTGGAAAGCATCCACAATTTTTTTGCTTCTTTCCAGATTTGCAGAAGGAGTAATCCAATCCAGATCGTGTAGATTAAAGTCACCCAATATGATCACTTCCCCCATTGTGGCTATCTTGGCAATATCTATAATCAATCCGTTATCTATTTCTTCGATTTGAGTAGGAGGTCTGTAGACTACAGCAGTATGGATGACAGTGCCATCTCCTCTTTCCAATACAATCAAGAGCGCTTCTTCTTTTCCCCATGCCCCCTGCATTTTAGTAGCTTTAATATTGCTTTTGACATACAAGGCTACTCCTCCTCCTTTTACACTTTCTCTGTCTCTTCTGAATAGATTATAGCCAGCCATGGCTATATCCCAATCATGTGATTCATTATACCATGTTTCTGTAATGGCCACAATGTCCAAGTCCATTTCCACCATTAGGGCTTACAGGTCCGGAACTTTGTTGGCTAAGCTTTGAGCATTTGTGCTCATTGCTTTCCAGCATTTAACTGGCTTGCATGTATTTTGCATTGATTTTGTTCTGCCCACTTCTTCCCACTTGTCTTTGATGTGTGGTTTAAAAGTGTGGCTGTTTCTGATGTTATTCTGCTTTTGATGGGAGTGACATCCTGAACTTATCCTTCCCCATCCGTCACCCCCCTTTTCTAGTTTAAATGCATATCCACATACTGCCTAAATTTTTCACTTAGGATTCTTTTCCCTGCAACAGAGAGATGTAGTCCATTAGCACAGTATAGTCTCTTGTTGGTCCATCTGTTTCCCCAGTTGCCTATAAATCTGAATCCTACTTGTTTGCACCAGGTCTGGAGCCATGTATTAAAGCTATTTATGTGATGTAGCCTTTCTGCCCCCTTACCAAGAACAGGTAGAACTTCCGAGAATGCTACAGTGTTAACAATGGGCTTGAGTTTCTCTCCCAGAGTTTGGAAGTCCCTTTGAACTGTAGAGGCACTGTTTCTAGCCAGGTCATTTGTACCCAAGTGGATGACAACATCAATTTTGGAGTGCTCACTTTCTGCACTAAGTACATGAACAATTTGGTTTGTATTCCTGCTGGCTGAAGGGCCTGGGAGGCATTTGACTATCTTCTCTCCTTTGAACTGTGTTCCCAAGTTGGTGCCTCTGATGATGGAATCTCCAAGTAGTAGTAGTTTTCTGTCCGGTGAGTTTTTCTTTATATTTGGTGCTTTATCAGGAGATTGGGCATTGACTGTCTCATTTAAGTGTCCTTCAGTTTCCATGGATTGGGCATCCTCATTAACTAAAGCAGAGAAGGCATTATGCAGGGATATCTCATGATGTATAGGGTGGCTCTGCGTTACAGGTCACAATCTACTCAAGCCCACTGTGATCCATTTGTTCCTGGGATGTTTGATTCTTTGTGGGAGCGGTAGTGGACTTTGTTTGGTTTGTATCCTAGAAGAGGTGTGTTTCATTGCAACAAATTCTTCCCTTAGTAGAGTCAATTCTTTAGGCATGGTAGCTAACTTGAGGCATATAGGACAAGCTCTTAGGTTCCAAATGATTCTTCTCGGAATGAAGGCACCACAGTTATTGCACTGAATACACGACATGCTAATTAAGTGGTCCTGCATGAAGTGACCATTTAATAATTCTATAAAGGACAGCACGCCCCCAATGTCTCTTTGATTCGACTGCAGCTGCTCTTTTCTGTGTCCCAGAAGCAGGGCTGGCTCGACCAGGCAATCTCTTATGGTAGCAGCTTCTGAGGCACCAGTCAAAGCAAAACATCTTCAGCAGAGAAAAATCCTCTTCTCTGGGAGTCATTTGTTTCGTGTCACCCTGAGATTATAAACATCGATTCCCTGCAACTACTACTAGAAATAAGACCATCATTTTTGCTGAAATAGCTAATTGTCCAGAGGGTGCGGGTGATTCCATTCCATGAAAGCTGGTAACCTCCTTCTCCTCAGAGTGAGATACATTTAATTGTATTCTTTGTCGCCTCACACTCAACCAATTTCTAAACCAGTTTGTTTATAAGTTGCCTGTGCAGAATGAGGTCAAAGATTTTACTGAAATCTAAATACACCACATCTAGGGCTCTCCCTCAGTCCAACTCTCTGGTCACCCAGTCAAAGAAATCAATCATATTTGTCTGACAAGACCTGTCTGTGCCTTGGATCATGCAATCCACTGACCTCACTATTCTCTTTTTTAGTAGCCTTTCCAATAATTTGCTAACCAAAGAGGTTAGACTAACTGGCCTGTAGTTCTCAATGTCATTCTTATGTCCGCTTTTGTGTAAAGAGATCACATGTGCCTTTCTCCAGTCCTGTGGCACCACTCCCAACTCCAAAAAGGCATTGAAAAGGTCAGACAGTGGAGCCGCTAGAACGTCCCCAAGTTCCCTCAGTATTTGTGGATGTATCCCATCTTGACCCATGGCTTTGTCTACTTTTAGTCTAGCTAGTTCCTCACGAACACAGTCTTCTGAAAATCGTTCGAGATCGCAGTCGCTTCTGTTCCTATTTGTGGGTGTTTTCTGAGGTCCTGCTCCTGGCCCTTCATCTGTAAACACAGAACAGAAATATTTGTTAAGCAATTCTTCTGTATCCTCATCAGTTTCTGCATATTCCTCCCCTGCGCCCTTGAATCTGACAATATCACTTTTGCCCTTCTTCCTCTCACTAACATAGCTGAAAAATGTCTTAGCTCCCCATTTTATTGCATTAGCTATTTCTTCTTCTTTTTGTACCTTTGCATTCCTGACTACTTTGCTAGCTTCTCTAAGTTTTTCCAAATATAGATGTCTGTCTTCCTCTCTCTGTGATTTCTTGTATTTCATGAAAGCCTCCCTCTTTTTCTTCACCTTTTCACTACTTCTTTTGAGAACCATAGCGGCCTCCTTTCCCTTTTACATTCATTTACCTTTCTAACAAAAAGTTTTGTTGCCCTTAAAATATCTGCTTTCAGTTTTGCCCACTGTTTTTCTACATCCCCCAGCTGTTCCCATCCTGCTAATGACTCTTTGAGGTATTGTCCCATCTTGGTAAAGTTAGTTTTCCTAGCCTCACTTTTGAATGGATTTTTACCCTCGCTTTTGAATGGATTTTATCAGCCCTAGTCCTAATATTGAACTGTATCATCTGATGATCACTGGATGCAGGATGATCTCCCACTGTAATATCAGAAACACTTTCCCAATTGGTAAGCACTAGTCTAGTATTGTCCCATCACATGTGGGTTCTGTTACCAGTTGCCTGAATAGTTCTCCATGTAGAGAATCCAGGATCTCCTTAGTTCTAGATAACACAGCAGCAGGGATGTGCCAATCCACATCTGGGATATTGAAATCACCTATCAGTAGCATGTCTCCTTTCATGGTAAACACTGTGTATGTCTTTTATTAAATCTTCGTCCACTTCTATGCCGTGTGAGAGGGATTTGTATATCACTCCAATGCAAATAGATTTCCCTTTCCCCTCTTTCTAGTTTAACCCACAGTGCCTCCTCTCTTTCTTTTAAGCCATGCAATTCTATAACTTTAATATTATTTTTTACATATAGTGCCACCTCACCTCCTGGTCTTCCTATCCTGTCCTTCTCGAATAAAGTATAGCTCAGTATAAATACATTGCAGTTATGGTTTTCCGTGAACCATGTCTCCATAACTGCTACTAAATCCAAGTCAGCATCTTCCATTAAAGCCTCAACATCTGAGATTTTATTTCCCATGCTATGGACATTTATACACACCGCTTTCCAGATGTTGCCCCTTTTGCCAATTTCTACAGAGGTATTTAATATTTAACTTACCTGGGTGCTTTCACTTACCTGGGGGCTTTCTTCACCCATCTCAATGAATCTATTTTAAAGCTTTCTTCAGTAGGTTAGACACTTCGACCCTACATGGACAGATGGCCATCTCTGCTCTGCAGCCCTTGGAACATCATCCCATAGTCCAGGAAACCAAAACGCTCTTGATTACACTATCCATGCAGCCATGCATTCATATCCAGGATGTGAGCTTCTCTGTCTCAGCCTTTATCCTCAACAGGAAGGATTGAAGAGAATACCACTTGAGCAGCTATCTACTTCACCCTCTGTGCCACAGCCATGAAGTCACTTTTGATATGCTTGGAGGGATACATAGCAGTATCATTTGTGCCGACATGGATGAGCAACATCGGATAATAGTCAGTAGGTTTGATGAGTCTTGGCAAATTCTCTGTTATATCTCGGATTTTGCACCTGGCAGATAGCACACCTCCCTGGCCATCAAATCTGGTCAGCAGATGGATGTTTTAATACCCCTCAGAAGAGAGTCACCCACCACGACTACCCTTCGCTTCCTTGTGGTCACTGATCCTGAAACTTTGGGGTGATTGTGCAGTGGTTCTTCCCTATCCTGGGATGTTTCCATCTCCTCCACTTTCAGCACTGCATACTGATTTGTCAATTTAAGAGCTGGAGGAGTTGGAGTGTTGATACTGCAGGCTCTGGCGACTCGTGTCTGACCTTCTTCCTTCTATAGCCTCCCATCTTCACCTCTGTCGGAGAACTTGGATGTTTCAAGAAGCATCTTATCAATGTACTTCTCACTGTCTCGAATGCTTCTTAGCCTCGCCACCTCTTCCCTGAGCTCCTCCTCTTCTTTCCTGAGAGACTCAGCATACAGGCATCCTGCACATGGAACTGGTCTTTCAACTTGCATTGGGATCTCTGTCTGGACAGAGGCAGAAGCTGTAACAGGCACAACAGCTTTAGCAATATAGTTTTTCCCAGACATTGTTTAGTTGATGGAGCTTTGATACCTGTTGAAGTAAAAGAGAGAGACCTACCAAAGTCCCTACCTGTTCCTTAGCTGTCCTTTAAGAGAAAAGCAGTTAACTTATTTTAAGTGTATTCTAACAATGCTGTTCTATGTCCCTGTGTGTAGCTAATTGGGGAGTTGCCCTATAAAGCAAGAATGCTCACATGGGGTGGGTGGGTGTCGGGGTGGGTAGGGTGGGACCTAACACCTGATGAGGTCAGTGGCTTCAAAGAGTTAGCTGTGAATGGGTAGGTGGAACAAAGACAATGAACTCTAACGGAAAGAGCCTTGCCCAATACCACAAGCAAACAAAAAAAAATTCCCCCTTTGCAGTATGGAAAAAGACATGGAGGGACATTCCAACCTGGCTATTCAGCCCCTTGTGCAGTCGACTAGAAGCAGGATGCCCAAAGGAAGACTCAATTCTGATCCCGCGCAGGCTAGACATGCCTTCCCCATGGGATCAAAATCAAGTCTGTGGCCTGAATGTGCAGGCTGGGCCCCGATTCTGGTCACCCTGCAAGCCCAGCAGATCCCCAGCTACCTCAGTCAGGCTACTTAAAGGAGCCGCAATGCCATGGCGTCCTGTCGCCATAGCACCATGGCTCCATTCAGGAGCTGCAAATGCCGGCCGCTGTAGATTTTCTTCTTTCCCCACAGCCAGACCCTCGATATGGCCTCCAATGGCCAGGGTCTGGCCGCAGGAATCTTCTTGCACCCCCCTACCTTTTCATCCTGGCTCAGCGGCATGATCCCCTGATGTCCAGGGGGACTTATTTCACCTCTGTGGTGGAATAAGTCTGCCATCCATGTTCACAACCCTGGATGTACAAGGCCAACCTCAGAATCTGCCCTAAACATGCGGGGTCACAGCCGGGTCATGCCCCGCCCTTGCTCCACTTCAGTAATGCCCTCTCCTGTCCCCATCTAAGCCTCCCCATACAATCATGCTGTTCGTATGGAGAGGCATTAGCCGGGGTCAGCAGGGGAGTGAATAGCAGGGATAGACGTCTAATCTGGATGTCCATCCCCGCTATTCACTTTACTGAATGATCTCCTTAGCTTTTAAAAAAGAACACCAAAACCCCTTTAAGAAATAGCTTTTAAAATTGAACACTAAAACCCTTTTTTTTTCCTATTTCTGAATTATCCATCAACAAAATCAAGCAATACACTTGTACAGAAAAGATGTACACATAGATACATGCAAAGGAAAATACACCACAAAACCACTCAGTGAAACATCTATAGTCCCCAAATATGGGGGAGATAGTAAAGGAAAAATCACTAGGGAAGGAGGACCCCCTAGATCATTCCTTTTGTTAAAACCCGGGCTTCTTCAGTTAGGTGCTTCTTTTCAACACTAAAACCCTTTTGAGAGCTTTCAAGCAGAGTATTACCTTGCTTTGCATTGGAGTCCATCAGGAATGCCAGTACCTGAAAGGCCCTGAAATGAGAAATGGGGAGGAGAAAAATCAAAGAAAAAACTTCTGGATCACACTTGACATAAAATAAATATTACTGTGCAACCACATTCTTTCCTACCGCTAATGCACTTTCAAAAATGAATAACTCTTGAAATGTATAATTTAGGACAATTTCAATCTTTGGAGAAGCTCGAAAACCAGAAGAACTCTACATACAAGATAACCAATAAAGAATAACCAGTGGGGGAGAGTTGATTGGAGCCAGCCGTGCACCGTCGGAGTGTTCCAGGTTGAGCAGGCTGTGGTGGGGACTGCCCCTGATGACATTAGGGTCTTCAATAGTCAGCAGAGCTAAGTGTGCCTTTGGGAGAGTTGATTGGAGCCAGCCGTGCACTGTTGGAGTGTTCCGGGGTGAGCAGGTTGCGGCGGGGACTGCCCCTGATGACATCGGGGACCTTAAATCTTCACCTTCTACTAAGCACGTGGCCGTTTGGCACGCAGCTGTGGCATGCCCTAAGAGGCGTGCCACAAGGGGCAGATAGGCCCCTTGGGAGCCTGAGGAGCCTTGAGAAGCTACTGTTTTTATGGGTAAGAGAAAGAAGATTTTTCCCTTGGCACTGGGAGACACTGGTCCTATGGATAGGCATGTGAAGACTGGTGATGTTATGTCTCTTCCCCCTGCAGGTACTGTATCGCCTCTGTTGACTCTGGAGGTAGCTTCTTTAAGTTCCCCTGAGCTCTTTCTGCCTCCTCCCCCATCAATGACAACCCCGCCTGACTTGCCTACAGGTGGTATGCTGGTACAACAGAGTACTCCAGTTCCAGTTGTGAGTTCTCTTTTACCTGTTACTTGATCACCACCCCAGCATGTTCCCCAAGATTCACCTGAGTCTCAGCTGTCCTTGGTGCATATCTGGCGTGTTGTGACATGTACAGAGGCTACTTTGGCATCCACAGTGTCCCAGTGTATTACTAATTAAAGATTTATTTGGATCAGCAAGGAATATTGAACTTTGCAAGGAAATTGAACCTTTGAGCCATTCTGTATGTGAGAAATCAACTGAGGAATCATGCTGAGCCAGCTTGCTAGCCCAGAGACTAAAGCTGTATTTACAGTCTAGTGAGAAATTAGTGAGGCCGTGGGCAGGGTCCCGGCGGACGACCGTAACCGGGCGCGCGGCCCGGTGCGGGGACCCTGCACGCGGCCGCGGCTTGAGGCGCGTGGGCGTCTTTTGAAGTGATTGGCTCCCGGCGAATGCGATCGCTCGGGAGCCAATGGTAAAGCGGACAGGTGGGCACAGCGGGGGGAGGAGTCGGCCGGGGCCTCCGCGTGGTCAGTTGGGTTGCGGAGGCTGGAGCGGTGACTGCTTCCCTCCCTCCTGCCCATTGAAGTTTCCAGTTTTGGGGGGGGGTAAGATGGGGTGTTGCAGCTGGGGGGGGGGGCGGGATCCCGGAGGTTTCCGGGGTCCAGTGCCTCAGGGTACACTTGGGCAGGGGTGGGGTGCCCCTGACCCGGACAAACTCTGGCCGACTTTTGCTATGGCCATGGCGAAGTCGGGGAGAGGGAGTGGAAGCTTGCCAGGGGCAAGTTTATGGCCATAGCGGTGGTAATGCACTTTGCTAAGGTATGGCTGGTGTGGTACTACTCCGCTAAGAGGCTGGTTAAGGTTTATGCTGTTGGAATATTGTTAAACGGTTAATGATTAATAAAGCTGCAACCAGTTTGTTCCCATGAGAGTCTTGTGTTGTGTTTGTTTTGGTTTGGTGGAGGGGAGGATGGGGGGGGGGGATGCTGGCAGGGCACGAAGCACCGGGTCCGCTTGCCTCGGTTACTGCTTACACATCTAGCCTGAGGGATACCTGAAAGACCAGGGAGGAGTCCCCACAATGTTACCAGTATCTTATAGGTACAATCAATAGTCAAAGGACCGAATGTGGTACAGATGAATTTTAACTATTGATTATGCCACTATTGAATATGCCTCAGCAGTGAATATGCCTCAACAGTAGGTAAGGGGTATAAGAAACTGTTGAAATGGGGTATTTGAAACCATTCACATAACTACAGAGATGCCGGAAGACCAAAGAGGGAGACAATTCTCTTAGCAAATGTACAGGAGACAATTCTTCTTTTAACACATGTAAATGTAGAGGAGACAATTCTCTTTAACAGATGTACAGGAGACAATTCTCTAAACAACAATCAATTGATAACAATGTGTAACCCACCCCTCCTTGCAAACTCGTGACACACGCCCTGATGTATCTTCCTCACTAAATTGTGTAGTCAGTGGCCGTAGGGGGGAGGCGGTATCACCAGACTTGCAAAGGGGGAAGGTACGGTACACACCAGTTCCTTCAAAAGGTACTGGGGAAGTTTACAATAAGTAAACTCAGATGTTATGTATAAAGTTTACCAATGAAGTTACAGCAAAGTGTCTTAATATTTATTTTATGCAGGTTCTAACACTTTGTTGAACTTCTCGCTGAAATTATTTTTCTAGTTTCTTAAGTGGACATAAAAGAATAACCCATCTTACATTTTATCATTTATTGTATTAACAGATAAGTATTAATTAGTATCAATCACAACACGTTACAACTCTTATAAAGGTAACCCTAATTATTCTAAACAGTTCAGCAACTTTTCTGACTACTGCAGCATTTAAAGTGTATTTCTCTCTCAACTTCAGTTGTTATCTCATAAATTCAGAGGCTTTTTGTAGTTTTACTTTTCCTTAGAGTGAAAACGTATTATTTGATTAACAAATAAGAATAGTTCGCTCTCTTTTCTTTGCTTTCCTTTTTCCTTATTAAAACTACAAAACTCAAGTCCAGTGCTTCACTTAGCTTTAGTTTGACGTTCAGGTAAGGTGTCTTTATCCAGATGACTGTGAGGTTGAAGTGTTGGGGCCCAGATTTAGCGCAGGAACCGCCGCACCTCAGGATCCTTGGAATCCGGTGTACCTGACTCCCTAACTTAAAGAAAATAAAAGGAGGCAAAACCCTAACTATTCCCTACTGTTGACATATAACATTCTAATTTACTATTATTCCTCAAACTGTATTAATTTCTCTAACTAAAAAAAATAAAATTAAACAAAGTCCCTAGCTAGCAGTCACCTGTCTGAACTTTAGTCCCTTTGCTGAAGTGCTTAATAAACCCCCTCTTTCATAGAACACACCTTGCACCTAATCCCACAATGTTTAGCTTCATTCCATTTCTCTAACAATAAGAACATAAGAACATAAGATATGCCATACTGGGTCAGACCAAGGTCCATCAAGCCCAGTATTCTGTTTCCAACAGTGGCCAATCTAGGTCATACGTACCTAGCAGTTTCCCCAAGGGACACAGGTTCCACAATGCTTGTATTGGTTCAAGCATTGATATCCTGGGTCCCTTCTTAATAATGGTTTATGGACCTTTCCTCCAGGAACTTGTCCAAACCTTTTTTAAACCCAGCTACACTAACAGCCTTTACTACATCCTCCGGTAACAAATTCCAGAGTTTGATTACACGTTGAGTGAAAAAATATTTTCTTTTATTAGTCTTAAATAGTTTACCCTGTAGCTTCATTGCATGTCCCCTAGTCTTTCTATATTCTGATAAGGTAAACAATCGATCTACGTTTACCCGTTCCACTCCGTTCATTAATTTATAGACTTCTATCATATCTCCCCTCAGCCGTCTCTTTTCCAGGTTAAAGAGCCCCAACCTTTTTAGCCTTTCTTCATAGGAGTAGCCTTCCATCCCCTTTACCATTTTGGTGGCTCTTCTCTGAACCTTTTCTAAAATCGCTATATCCTTTTTAAGATACAGCGACCAGAATTGCACACAATATTCAAGGTGCAGTCTCACCATGGAACGATATAGAGGCATTATAATATCTTTTGTTTTATTTTCCATTCCTTTCCTTATCATACCTAGCATTCTATTTGCTCTCTTGGCTGCCGCTGCACACTGGGCCGAGGGTTTTAACATGGTATCCACACTAGGTAAAACAACATATACTTAAATATCCTTAACTAAGGAAGTCTGTTCTTCAGTGTTACTCTATCTTTTAACAGAGCTTCATTTCAAACGGACACTTCCACAAACAAAGCAGTTATTTATTCATTCCAAGCTTCAGACTCATTCCTCTTTATCACAGCAGGCAATCACTTACTGTGCTGGTTTTCTTTAAGGCTTCAGACACTTCTTAAAACAGGCTACTGAATAGCATAGTTCTTTTAAAGAAAACTCTGACAATTCCACTCTGTCTCTTTCTTACAGAGGACTCCCAAGAAATCTTCAGTCAAAGCCCCTGGCTTCACTACCAGCAGAGTCTCAACCAACACTGTTCAAAACCTCTCCAAATCAGGATATTCACTTACTTAGCCTGATGTCCCTAAAACCCAGCTCCAGTTCCACTCTTCAGAACAATGTATCACCAATTGATACTTTTACAATAGCATAAACAGCACATCTCTTAACACAGCCCAAACTGTTGTTTTTCTCTCTGTTCAAAAAGCAAACCTCTCTCTCATCAAAACAAACCAAAACAAAAACTTTCTTTCTGTTGTCTAGGAGACGATGACTCTGCTGACATCATCAATTTGTTTTCTAGATCCCTTAGCCAATCAGAGGCGTGTTTATGGAATATGCAGATGAAGCAGTAGAACCCATTCCAAATTCTGCAGGAAAAAATCCGTTTTATTCTCAACTGCATGTTTCATTAAAATGAATGGCACGATCTCAATTTGGATGTTTCACACATCAAAAACCCCTCTAAACAACCCAAAATCTACAATCCTTTAAAACTTATCTAACTCAAACATTTCATCACCTCCAAATTCAAATCCACACACTCCTCAGGCGCTTCACACTCTAGTAAAAAAACTTAACCCCTTAAGGGTGGGTTACAAATGTAAGCAAGATGCACATCAATTGTAATTAAGGAGTTATGAACTTTCGAAGCCATGGGGGGTGGGGGAGGCATTCCTTTGAAGCATTCCTTTGAACACTGTCAGACACCTGGCCAGTGTCTTGACTATGTTTGATGGATAACTTCCCCTACATGTCGCCTGGTGAGAAATGGCTAGCTGTCTGCGCAACAGCTGGCTATTTGCAAACAGGATAAAAAGAGATGCCTTTTTCAGCTAGAAAGAAGCTACCAATGGATCTCTTCTAGGAACGGACGCGCTGCCTAGAGAACTCCTGATTGAGAAGTCTCTCTTGTCTGGTTGAATCAGGGATCCATTCAATCGAAGTGGGACAGGAGATGAAGTTCAGAACTCTTTCGATGAAGTATAGCTTTCCAGTTATTATTTTCTTGTATAATTAAGTGCTTTTAGTTATCATTATTCTAATAGCTTTCTAGGTATCCTTTTAACTAATTATAGGTAGATAAAAGAATTACTTGCCTTTCTAAATAAGTATGAATTAAGGAATCAAATAAGTGAAATTCAAGTTTTCCCTGCTGTGTTTTATAAATAAAGTGCTTGTCTTTATCACAAGGTGTGTCAGCCTTTGTTGTAGTAAGACACCCAGCTTTGTAAATTTACACAGGAAACTGTTACAAGGCTGAGGGAAGTCGATGAGCGGTTGGAATCTTTAACTGTCCAGGTTCAGAATTGTGATTCCTGGTATGCTTTTCTACAGATGATTAGTATGTCTTCAGTTAAAGATAGTTTGGTTATTCATCCTCTTTAGAAAATTCTCTTAAGATGAAAAATATTTGTTTTCTTAATTTTCCTATTACTCATTTGTTATCATCTTTGATATTGCTTCATGAATATATAAAGGAAGTTTTAGAACTTCCAAATGCAGATACCATAGCTTTCTCTAAAATGTTTGATCTTTCCTCTAGAAAGGAATCTGATGAGTTCGTTGGGGAGTATGACATATTGCAACCTCAACCTCAAATTAATCTTACTCAATTCCTTGAGGACTCTCAAGATACCATTCTAACTAGGGCCACTTTGGTGTCCTCATTTGTATCTGAATTGGATAAAGCTTTGGTATTCAGGAATTATTTTAAACATAAAGACGTCTTTTTTGTGATGCTAAAGTACAATTGTTTCAGGATGTCTCTAGGGCAACACAGGTGCAAAGGCGAGCTTTTTTGTCCCTTAGGCCAAGGGTGTTGGCCCTTGGGGCATCTTTTTTTCTCAGGTTTCCCTGCAAGTGTGTGATAGCACTTCAGGGTGTAAAGTTTGTTTTTTTGGACTCTCTACAACTGGAGAACCTTTTGTCTGAAAGGGAGAAAGCTGGGTGAGTGATGAGGGATAATTGGGTGGTTGTATAATTTGGCTCTGGGTTTGTAGAGAGTTTCCCTCTCTTGTTTTGCTTTTTCTTCTTTTCTTTTGTAATTTTCCCCTAAATGTGGACTGCAATTGTTTGTTTATGGATTGCCTCTATGAGATTATTTTCGTATTGTATTTTCTGTTTATTTCTTGTCACTTGCTTTTGTCAAGTATGATTAAATTGAAATAAAAAAAAATCAGTGAAAAAAAGGAGAAAAGACCTCAGTGTCAAAACTAGTGTCCCTCTATGGGGCAGTTACCTGCCCAAGGTGATTTGCTTCTCAAAATATCAGTGGTCTGAAAAACTCCTCTGATTGTATAATTTTTATTCTTAAATCTTAAAAACCAGCTAAGCTTAACAAAGTAAATAATTTCTTCATTTTTAATTTTTAGTCCCATAACCAAATTCCAATTTAAAAATTATTCATTCAATTACTATATGAAATTTGTTTTTCTATTTCATATCAAACGGCAATAGAGACAGGGGTATTACAAGATAATATCTTGATACCCCACATCCGGTAAATCACTATCAATTGGAACAACCTAGAATAGAAACAGGAATATTTGAAAGCCTGAATTTCAAAAGTCACTATAACATATTCAAATTGCTAAGAGGCCAATACTGAACTCTGCACCACTCCCTTTCCCTCCCCTCTTCCCCCTCCCTTCCTTCCCCCCTCATCTTCTTCCTCCCCTTCCCTTTCCCCCCCCCCCTCCCTCCCCCCTCCTTCCCCCTCCCCCTTCCCTTCCCCCTTCTCCCCCTCCTCCCTTCCCCCTCCCCTCCCCCTTCCCCTCCTCCCTCCCCTTCCCCCCTCCCCCCTTTCCCCCTCCCCCTTCCCCCCCTTTGTTGTAGGCTATATGTGAATTACATTTTATTATCGCATTGGGCTCCTATTATTATTTTTTATTTAAATGCCATTTCTTGCGCTACATGCATTTTTTTGTGTTGCTTTTAATGCCAATGGCACTTTTATGAGGTGTAAGTGACAATTGGGGGCATGTTTACTAAAATCCGCAAAAGAGCGCGCCGCAAAATAGCGCACGGCAACGCGGCACTGAAACGCGCAGAAACGCGTTTAAACGCCCCGCACACGTGCGTGTCACCCCCGCACAGGTACGCGGCTCACTAACGGGCCCCGTACAAGTGCGGGCCCGCAAATGTCCGATAGAGGCGTGGAACGGCGAAAGGAGGGCGGAGGAAGGCTCCGGAGGGGCGGAGGGACGGGGTCAATGGGTGGAGAGTGGGAGGGGAGAGGCTCCCCGCACAGTATCGAGCCCGAATTTCCATGTAAAAACTACCGCGAGTGAAACACTCGCGGTAGAAAGCATTTAAAGGGAAGAGAAACCATTTCCGTCAGCAATGTACAGGAAAACCGGGGAAACCAGCAAAACGTGAGCAGTGTGATACATGTGCACAGCACAAAAGTGAAAATAAACATAGAAAATGACCACAACAGAACTATTAAAAATAGTAACTCAGCTGGGGAACAGTTATAGTGATGGGCAAATACAGAAATCACACCCAGCAAAGCTCCAGAAACAAGAAATGAATTTTGGAAGGGTCTACTGAGAGGAGACTCTTCCAAAAAACATTTCCACGTTTTGGAGCTTTCCTGGGAGTGTTTGCTATGGTTGCCCATTAATATCACTGTTGCCCAGCGTGGTGATATTCTGTCCCACATTTCCCGTGGTCAGTTCCGGGGTTTATGTGCACGTTTGTCACCAGACAGGGTGCATATGCCCACAGTAGACTTGCGTAGAGCAGGGTTTGTGACTCCATCCTGCCAGGCTTACTGCCTCCAGGGGCTGCACTGTCTCTGTGGCCAAAGTGTGGTACAGCAGACAGAGTCATTACCTCTAGAACCAGAGGGCAGAGGTTCAAAACCCAGCTGGGGCACCTGCCAGCCCAGTCCCTATATTTTACCCACCACTAAATAAAGATAGCGCAGACACCCCTGTATGCATGGGGAAAACACCCATATTTTACCCAACACCGCACACACACCACACCAATGGGCATTACCTACAGCCAAGTCCCCCAAATGCAGTCCCATACTGCCACAGTGCAATCAGGTCAACTGCTTTTTCTGAGAGACGGTCATGCCAGCATGTTGGCGGACAAGTACATGTGGTGCAGGGGGCAGTGGCTGCTAACCACAGAAGACAGAGGCCTAGCCATGTGCAGGCTGGCACAGTCCACTGCAACAGACAGGTCCTGCCGGATCCACAGTCATGGACAGTCCAGGGAATCCAACCAATCTGTGGCTACACAGTGGTGCAGTGCACACAGACAGTGCATACAAGAACAGAAGGTCACAGGTTCAAAGCCCAGCTGGGGCTACTGCCAATCCTGCCCACATATTTTTCCCACAACTAAACAGTGATAGTAAGGACACACCTTTCATGGCGGGGACATATGCAATGGTAAGACATCTATCTTTTACCCCACTGAGCACAGACACCATGAACAGGGGCAGTACCTAGAGCAGAATCACCCAAATGCAGTCCTGGTGGGCCACACACCAGTCAGGTTCCATGCTGACACTCATACAAATGCCTGTGCTGTATATCTATGCACCACCCCCATGGCATGTAGATGTAGTCCATGCATATTCATGAGGGATAGCAGGAAAACCCGAACAGTGTGATGCACACCTGGACTGGAGTTGGGAATCTGTGCCGTAAAGCAGCAGCCATCAAGGGCAGACACACCCACACCCACAGGCCCCATTGGCCAATGTCACCTGGAAAGGCAGAACATTGGACCGTGCATGCAGCACCCAAAACGAGCACTTGCATAACTTACCAATGTCACCCTACACCTGAGGTATACGGTACACAGCTCGGAGACGTTTGCTAGGAGCACAGGCAGGCAGTTATCCATACGTTACGTACATACTGCTAGTTGGCCCCATCCAAACAATCTGTTAGGTGTTTGCGGGGCATGCTCCAGGCCTGGCCTCTGACGGTGCTTACCACCCTGGGGAGTGACCACCAGCTGTAATGCGTACCATATCCATGCCTTGCCGTGCTCAGGACCGGTTTGGTGGGCAAGGCTACTTACCCCCTCAATCGTAGCACCATGATGGCAGAGGTGTGGAAGTGTGTGTCTGTCTATACAGTGGGTGTTGGCTGCAAGCCCCTTCAACAGCCCGCACTGCCAGCACTGTTGCCAGTATTGGCCAGTCAATGTGCATAATGAGGTGCAAGGTACCATGGGTATAGCCAGGGCAGGATGGCGTGGCCAGGATGCATCTGCACTGGGCATAGGGCCCTGGCAGGGACATTGGCTGGGATATTGTAGTGTCCGGCCACCACCTACACAGACAGGGTGGCCAAAGCATGTCCATCTGGGGGATCACGCTCACCCTGACTGTGCAGTGACCACAGCATGGCTAGGCCCCCCCATAGTGCTGTATAGTAGTTCTCTCATGTGATATATATGGGTTTCTCTTTGGGGCCCAGTCACTGATATATCTGCTTGCTGTGTATGCAGACAGCCCAATTCTGGGTGCATGCATCTCCATTGGGAACATGCACTATGGACTAACCAGCAGACTGTTTGTAGCTGGTAAATGTCTTGCTATAATGGCTTGCAGGGTGCAGTGGCTGTTGGCTTGCTGCAGGGGAATATCTGGTGGTGGAGTGCAGCTTACCATACCCTGGGCTTATGTCTGTCTGCTATTGTGTTATGGCTGTGTATGGAGCTTCCTGGGGGGGTGGTGGTGTTCCTCAGCAGGACTGGGGTTGATGTTGCCCTGTACTGCCACCTTTGCAGGGAGGTAGAGTGTGGATCCCTTGATGGGGACCATGTTTGCCACGGGGGGGGGGGGGGGGGGGGGCCTGATGGCGGCAGACAGGGATATCCATGGTGTTTGTGCATAAACTAGCTATCTTACACATTAACACTGCTTTGGAATGCCCGCTTGGCCTCCATCAGCCATGGCAGGTGTTGTTGACCTGGTCCTGGCCACCTCATTGCACACTCAGGGTGAGCACAGTACCCGCACGATGTAACGGTGTGTGGCTACTCTGTGCCAGTAAAACACCCGGTCAGTGCCCCCTACTAGGCCAAGGTGCTGTGTGGGTGCACCCGGTCACTTCCCCCAACAGGGCCGAGGTGCTGTGGGGGTGCATTCCCCATCTTGTGTCCATCTGCGGACAGCTAATTTGCATGTGCAGTGCATCATGGGTACGGGTGGCCTAACCCATCCTGTTGACACCAGCAGACTGTCTGTGAGGTGACGTGTAGGCTATCTGCAGCCAGCCAGGGGCCTGCTTACAGCTATGGAGCTGTAGTGCAATGGTTACATCACTGCCTATGCAGCTAGAGGTCATGGGTTCAAACCCACAGTGGGGCCCTTTGGTAGGGCTGTCCACAGCTTTATTTTTATTTACTGTACATATGTCTATGCCGGCAAGACCACCCTCAGCTTACTATACTCATTAGGTGCCTCTGAGGGTGCTTCATAGGGCGCCCTGTAGGCCACCTTATGGTTGCCATCCCTATAGGGTGCACTATACATTATCCTGTGTCGCAACATACATGCTGCCCTATAGGGGTCATTCAAGGGTGCCTTGGCGAACAGTGCACTGTAACATGTGCCTTATGGGCCGCCGTATGTTAACATGCTGGGAGAGTGCGTTTGCTAGTAGTGATAACAAAATAAAATTATACAGCCTCCTACAGCACTCCACAACATAATACCTCAGCAGGCATTTTTCACTGGGCATTGTGAGGAGTTGAACCCCTGATCCCTGCACCATTGGTCAGTGTTTTAACCATTGTGCTGTGGCTCTGGTCCTGTGCTTGTACATCAGCGCGCCGCCTTGTGCCTATCAGCGCGCCGCCTTCTGCCGCCCAAGGGGACCAGTGCGCCGCCTTCTGCTGCCCAAAAATAACTGTGCGCCGCCTTATGCCGTTCCAAATTAATTTGCCTCCTAAAACAATGTTAATCATTACAGTTACTGCCTCAGCTGACCTTTGTTGTTGCGCACACTGGGGGATTGAACCCATGGCCCCTGCACCATTGGTCAGTGTCTTCACCGTTGTACCACGGCTCTGTTGTTTTGTATACTCAGCAGCGCGCCACTTTGCCTTTCCACGCGCTAATGTCGACCCCCGCACATTAGCGCGACGCACACACGTCCGGTTGCTTACTACCGTTTGTTTTCTATTTTCTGCCTGAACCGCCCACTCCTTATATGGCACAGGCACACTAGCGCGGCCCCGCACGTTAGGAATGTTTAGTAAACATGCCCCTTGGTGTCACATTCCTCTTTTATCATTTCTTATTTTTTGTATTCCGTTTTTATCCCTGATCCTAATCTGTTTTATGCTTTTTAAGATTGTTCCAATATTATTTTGGTATCTATGTACACCCTGTTTGTTTTTTTGTTAAGTAGCCCATACTAAATCTTTTTTGTACATATTTTTTATGTCTATATGTTCTGATGCTTTACAGTCAGTTTTCCTTACTCCCTTTTTTGTAAGGCAAATATTTGTTTTACAATTTTTAATGATTCCTTCGTATCTATGGGCTCTCAACTGTCCATCACAACTGACCTCGTAGGGGGAGGAGCCTTTCCTCTTTAAGTTTGTCATCTATGCTCCTGCGTGGCGTTTTCCCGCTTCTGACAGCTCCTGCAGGTACAGTGCTGTTTTTATGTAGCGAATATCCTGCCTCAGCCACTTCTTCTTCATGTTATTTCTCATTCCTTTTAAATTCTTCTGTTTTTATGGGCAGTTTCTAGTTTCTATTGTCTGTGTTCTTATACTTGCCTCATCGGCTTATTGCCGTTTTCAACTTTTAATATCAGCTTGTGTTCGCAAGGTGGATTCTAGTCATTAGAGTCCTCTGCAAGTTGTGGTTTTTGATCATTTGTTTTTCAATGAATGAAAAGTTAGACTGTTTAATCACAATCTCTGCAAGTTATGTTTTTTGATTGTTTGTTTTTCAATGAATGAGAGGTTAGATGGCTTAATCACAATAGAGACCCGTTGCGTGCGGCGGCGGTAGACCCACTAATAAAAGAATAAAGTTCCTTTTAGTTGGGTACTATCGATGGTTTTCCACCTCCTCGTGCATGTATAAAACAAATGGTGCTCACATCTGATAACCGTTGCACATGTTTTACAGCATATGGAGAGATACACGTGCACTCCTCACCCTCATCCTTGCAATTTTTTTCAGCCGACACACTGTTGTGTTTTAGCAATGGCTAATTCCTTTTTCTCCTTTTTAGAATTACAACATTCAACATTGCACATGTCGTTGGATAAGGAGAGCCTTATTTTAGTTCTTTTCACATATTGGCACAGCTTGCCCAGCATGATCCCTTTGCGCCTCACACCCATATTTTCATGTGGCCTTATATTGTTTTTTTATATATATACATACACAGTGAGTTCCCCTCTTTTTTTTAATAAATTTATGGTTGATGTGTTTTTACGCCCTTTCTTCTGTATGGTGTCCTGTTGTTTTATTCATAATTATTTATGAGGGTTTATAGGTTTTTACGATTTCATAGACGAAGCTCCTAATTAATCCTGATTAAAGCTAGTAGCTTTATGGTGTTTAACATTGTTTTTAATATGTATGCAATGGTTAGCACATATAGATAAAATTCTCTGTATTTTTTCATGCCAGTGCCATTCTCCTCCTCGTTATTGTCCTTCCTATACATACCTGATGCATGTTTAGAACATTTTAATATGTATTCATGTGTAACCTTTTATCAATTACATTTATATGTATTTTTTTATTATGTCATAGATTGGGAAGAGTGTTTGTTCCATCCCATAGATGTGTTCACACACTTTCTATGTGGTAATCTGGTAAATGTTTTTTATCTTTTTATTACTCAATTGTTCTTTTATGCACTTATCCATATTTATATTTTTTATGCATATTTTACAGTATTGTTTAATTTATATGTCCGTTTTTAGACCCCTGATGAAGGCCTCCGGCCAAAACTTGTAAAGTTGGGTCCTCAATAAAGTTGGTTTTATCTACACCGTCCTGTTGGCCGTGGTATCTACCCTCCGCTGTTTTTTCCACTTGTGCAATTGCGGAAGGCTCTCTTCTCCCTTCTTTTTCCTAAGAAAAAAAACGCCAAGTGCCGTGTGCATTCAAGATGAGCCTGTGATGGGGAGCAGGGCCAGCCCAAGGGTTTCTGCAACCCTAGGCAGAAACCCTGGCCTTGCTGCTCCCACACCAGCTGTCGCCGCTGCCCCACTCCAGCTGCCACTGATTCTGTCTCGGGAGGGGGAGGCGGCAGCAGCAGTATTCCTAAAGCAGCAGCAGCAAAAAGCAGTCACTTTTGGAAATACTGCTGCTGCCGCTGCCTTCCTCCTCCAAACAAAATCGGCAGCAGCTGGAGGGACCGTGCAGCTGGTCATGTGTGCCGCTGCTGCCGCCCACCTAGGCCAACCACCCTAGGTGGCTGCCTAGCTTACCTAGTGGACGGTCCAGCCCTGATGGGGGAGGGAAGGTAAAGGCAATTTGCATAAATGGACTGAAGGACTCGGGAAGGTACATAGTGAATGAGGTGATATGAAAGAAAACCAGAGGTACCGGAATGAATAGTCTTGTGAACAAGGGTGAGTAATTTGTATTGAATGTGATGGGTCAGAGGGAGCCAGTGAGACTTAATAAGAAGCGGGGTAACGCGATCATTTCTGGTGGCATGGTGGAACAGGTGGATGGCAATATTTTAAACAGACTGTAAATATTTGAGCTGGCAATGAGGGCATCCAGAGTAAGGAGTGGCCTAGTGGTTAGGACAAGTTACCTCAAGCTAGAGGACAGCAACCTTGCGTTAAAAGGACTGGGATTCCTAGACATACAGGTGCTCCTTGTGGCCCTGGGCAAGACACTTAACTCTCTGTTGCCTCAGATATAAAAAAAGATTGTGAGCCCCTTTTGGGGACAAGGGAAATATATATGTACAGTACTTGAATGTACGCTGCTTTGACTCATAGAAAAGCATCATATAAACCTACCTAATTAAAACATAATTGATATTGCAATAATCAAGTCTTGAGATAACCAGAGACAGAAGTAGAGTGATGATGGAGAAGGAGGGAAGAAGAGACTGAATGGAATGGATTTGATGAAATGTATAGAAAGGCTGCCTCACGATGGTACTCATACAAGGTGTGATCAAAAAGTATCAAGACTTGTTGTGTCGCTATTTATTTATTTATTTATTTTATTTTAAATTTCTTTTATACCGCGCTATTCAACATCAGTGCGGTTTACATGGAACACAAAACATACACATTGCATTTACGGAACTGTGTTTACAATGAACAGGTATAAAAACTTGGATAACTTGGGAAACTATTTACATCTAATCTTCATGAAAGTCGTATTTCGCTAGTCATAGTCATTGGTGTCTTGTAGGGTCAGATTCGATTGTGTGGCCTAGTCTAGTCCGTGGATGGGGCTATTGTATCGCCGCGCCATCTACCTAGTAGTACATGCAGAATAGGTAGTGCTTTACCGCCTTCCTAAACTGGGCCAGTTCAGGGATTGAGCGTATGTTGGGTGGTAGAGTGTTCCAGCCTCTAGGTGCGCAAAATTTGAAAGCTCTGTTTGCTGTTGCCTGGGTGCATTGGGCTATATAACAATATGTCACATCACAGTACTATTAAGCATGCAGTCACCTAGTTATGTGCTATGCATGTGCAGAGTTAGCATGGCTGCAACATACCTGTGCTTTTTTTAATCATGTGATGTTTGGTATTGTGTAAAAGCAGTTTGTCAGATTTATGATGAGTGAAAAATGTGAACAGCAAATTTGCATTAAATTATGCCAGAAACTCTGAGATTCGTGCTAAGAGACTTATGACAAGTTACAGCAAGTGTTTGGTTATGAATGCATGAGTCATGTTCGAGTTTATGACTGGTACAAATGTTTCCAAGAGAGCCATCAAAGTGTTGACAGTGACAAACGTTCTGGAAGGCGATCCAAGAGCAGGAATGAAGACAAAGTTGAAGCAGTGCCTGTCGCAATACACTCAAATCATTAATTGAATATCAGGGGACTTGGGAGGAAATGGACATCACGTTTGGTTGGTACAGCCCATTCTTACTGTTGATTTGGGGATGAGACGTGTGAAGAATTCATGCCAAAACTCCTTTCCCCGACCATAAAGAAGATCAACTGTCTGCAGCCAGGGAGTTGTTGGAATGCATTGAAAATGACTCAAATTTCATCAAAAAGATTATTACTGGTGATGAATCATGGTTATGACCTTGGAAACTAAGGCTCAGTCCTTACTTATTTTATTTGTTTAACATTTCTTTTATACAGTGCTCTTTATCATCAGTGCAGTTTACAGTTAACAGAACTACTCGAGGACCGCAGGGCACTCCCGAGTTTACATCGAACAGGGAAAACAACTTGGAGAAAAACAGGGAAAACTATGTACAATTTACATACTGCTGTGTCAATAATGTTACAAGGGTAGAACAGGGAATAATGTTACAAGGATAGAACAGGGAGTGAGAACCAGTGTGGACCGTGTTCCGTTTACGGGCCACTTCCTCTTATCAAACTTGTGTATGCTGTTAAGCTATCAGGTTGAGGGATGGTATGTGTGAGGGTGTGAGGCATGAGGGGGATTGTTGTGTTGTAAAAAGTACGTAATGAACAAATGGTGCTTGAGGGCCTTTCTAAATTGAGTGATGTCCTTGATTGCTCTGATGTCATGTGGGAGGTTGTTCCATGATCTGGGTGCGTAGGACACAAATGCCCGATTGTTGGTTGATTGTGCCCACTTTGTGGATACTTTTGGTGTAATAAGTGTATTGGAGGAGTGCAACTTCTTGGATCTGTTGTTGGGAGGTTGGGAGATGAGCATGGAGATTGAGGGGGGCGCTATGTTGTTTATGGCCTTAAAAGTGATTAGTAGGGCTTTGAAGGAGATCCTACAGCTTATCGGGAGCCAGTGTAGATCTCTTAGGATGGGGGATATGTGATCTCATCTTGAGGTCCCACACAATACACGGGCAGCAGCATTCATCGCTAATTGCAGAAGATTAAGTGTGTTTTTGGGGAGGCCATGAAGTATAACGTTTGCGTAGTCAAAATGAGGTATGACAAGAGCCTGGAATATTGTGCGGAAGCTGTCAGGATCTAGCATAGGTCTTAGGTGGCGAAGGGTCTTGATCTTGTAACAGACAGATTTTGTTGTTGTTGTTAAGTGCCGTCGAGTCGGAGTCGACTCATGGCGACCCTCTGGATAGCTATCCTAAATTGTGTTCGGTCTTCAGTCAGGCAGCTCATTTATTTTATTTATTTAACAGTTTTTTATATACCGCCCCTTCCAGAGATCAGGGGCGGTTCACATTGACAGATTGGTACCCATTGTTGACAGATTGGTACCCATAGCTGCTGTTATTGTATCGATCCATCTCATTGCTGGCCTTCCTCTTTTGCGTTGACCTTCTATCTTGCCAAGCATGATGTCTTTCTCTAATGATCTCTCTCTTCGCATGATGTGTCCAAAGTATGAAAGTCGAAGTCTTGTCATCTGAGCTTCTAAAGAAAGCTTAGGTTTGATCTCCTCTAGTACCGACCCGCCAGCACCATAATTCAAAGGCATCAATTTTCTTCCTGTCTGTCTTTTTCACTGTCCAGCTTTCACATCCATATGACATTATTGAAAATACCATGGCTTGAACAAGTCGAATCTTTGTATGGAGAGAGACATCTCTGCTCTTGAGAATCTTATCTAGGTCTTTCATAGCCATTCTGCCAAGAGTAATGCGTCGTTTGATTTCTTGACTGCTTGTTGCTTCTATATTGATAGTTGATCCAAGTAGATTAAAGTTGTTCACAATTTCAATTTCTTCTCCTTCAACGATGAACCTGTTGATTATGCCAGTTGTCATTATCTTTGTCTTCTTTACATTAAGGTGCAGGCCCATTTTGAGACTATGTTCTTTGATTGTGAGAAGCAAATGTTTCAGATCATCTTCACTTTCAGCCACTAATGTAGTATCATCAGCATAGCGAAGGTTGTTGATGAGTCTTCCACCAATCTTCACACCTCTGTTGTCTTCATACAATCCTGCTTCTCTGATGATTTGTTCTGCATATAAATTAAACAGGTAGTGGGAAAGTATGCAGCCTTGTCTTACACCTTTGCTTATTTTAAACCATTCTGTTTCTCCTTGTTCCGTTCGAACTGTTGCTTCTTGATCAATGTACAGATTGCGCAAGAGAACGATCAGGTGTTCTGGTATACCCAAGCTTCTTAATGTGGCCCAGAGTTTCTCATGGTTTACACAGTCAAAAGCCTTGCTATAGTCGATAAAGCACAAATAGATATCCTTTTGGTATTCTTTAGTCTTTTCAAGGATCCATCTCACATCCGCAATAATGTCTCTCGTTCCTCGCCCTTTCCTGAACCCTGCTTGCACTTCAGGTAGTTCTTGTTCCAGGTATGGTTGTAGTCTCTTTTGAATAATCTTCAGTAGAATGTTGCTGGCATGTGGGATCAGAGCGACTGTTCGATAATTTCCACAGTCAGTTGGACCACCTTTCTTTAGTATTGGTATAAACACAGATCTTTTCCAGTCAGTTGGCCATGATGTTGTCTTCCATATTTCTTGGCAGAGCCTTGTAAATATGGTAACAGCTGCATCAGATTGCTGCAATACTTCTATAGGAATGCTATCATTGCCTGGTGCTTTGTTCTTTCATAAGGCTTTCAATGCTGCTTCAACGTCTTCTTTCATCACCAATGGTTCCTGATCATAAGGTACAGGTTGAAATGGCTGTTGGTCCACTTGATCTTTATCATATAAAAACTCTGTATATTCCTTCCACCTTTTCTTGATCTTTATTTTATTTATTTATTTGACATGAATTTATACACCGCTCCTTCCAGCGATCAGAAGCGGTCCATAGGGGACAAGACAAGGGAGTATGTACAGCACAAATTTAGAAATACAGTTTGATTAACGGTGGGGGAGACTAACAACCAAAAGATTACAGTTATACATTTGATTAACATATAAATTACAGATTGAACAACCAGAGAGGTTACAAAATTATACATCAAAATTTGCAATATATACAGGCATATTGGTAAAGAATACATACATATAAACATCTTCTCAGCATCATTCAACATAGAACCTTGAGCATCTTGTAACATTTCAATTCGAGGCTGGAACTTTTTCTTTAACTCTCGTAGCTTTAGGAAAGCTGATCTTGTTCTTCCTCTAATAGTTTCTGCTTCTATTTCCTTGCAAGTGTCATTGTAGTACTTTTCCTTGTCCTGTCTTGCTGCACGTTGGAAATCTCTGTTGAGTT
Organism: Ichthyophis bannanicus; assembly: GCA_033557465.1. NCBI lineage: Eukaryota > Metazoa > Chordata > Amphibia > Gymnophiona > Ichthyophiidae > Ichthyophis > Ichthyophis bannanicus. Next base: position 394,347,288 of record CM066036.1, read on the forward strand.
CTGCGATTGACTTTCTTTCTCCTCTGGCTTTAGCTTCTCTGCGTTTCTGGGCAATTTTCAGAGTTTCTTCCGTCATCCATTTTGGCCGTTTTCGCTTTCTTCCAACACAACCTTCTTGATGTCATTCCATAACTCTTCTGGAGCTCTGTCATTTGTATCTAAAGCAGCAAATTGATTTTGCAGGCAGTCTTTAAATTCCAGTGGTATATTCTCAAGGTCATATTTTGCTGCATTCATGAGTGGTTTGCTCTTTTTCAACTTTAGCTTGAGTTTGCATACTAGTAGTTGATGATCTGTACCACAGTCAGCTCCAGGTTTTCTCTTTGTTGATGTTATAGAACTTTTCCATCGTTGACTTCCACAGATGTAGTCAATTTGATTTTTATACAATCCATTGGGTGAAGTCCATGTGTACAGTCACCGCTTGTGTTGCTGGAAGGTGTTTGAGATGAATAGATCATTGGTCTTGCAGAATTCTATCAGTCTTTCTACAGCTTCATTTCTGTTGCCAAGTCCATATTTTCCAACTACTTTGCCTTCTTCTTTGTTGCCAACTTTTGCGTTCCAGTCACCCATGACTATCAGGATATCCTGTTTGCATGTTCTGTCAATTTCAGCTTGTACTTGTTCATAGAACTCTTCAATTTCTTTCTCTTCTGCAGCTGTTGTTGGGGCATATACTTGAATTATATTTGTGTTGATAGGCAATCCTCGTAGACGAATAGAGATTAAGCGTTCGCTGACTACATTGTATTTCATTACAGTTCTTGCAAGTTTCTTCTTTATTATAAATGCAACACCATTTCTTCTTTGTCTTTCATTTCCAGCATAATAGACCATGTGATCATCTGATGCAAAGTGTCCTATGCCAGTCCATTTCAGTTCGCTGACACCCAACAGATCAAGTTGTACACGTTCCATTTCATTCTTGACCATCTCCAACTTAGCTTGGTTCATGCTTCGTATATTCCATGTGTAAGATATCTTTACAGCTTCTGACTCTCATTTCATGCGCAGCTACTATCAGTTGGATAGTTACAACAAAACAAATTGTGCTATGGTGCTGGAAGATGAGACCCCCAGGTCGGAAGGCACTCAACTAGCTACTGGGGAAGAGCTGAAGACTTTTCAAAGTAAAGCCAGCATTTATGATGTGGTTGGATCAAAGCCCTCGGGAAGACAGACTTTACTGTGCGGCTTATGTGCTCTTTCAAGTTTAGTTGCTGATCTAGTGTCACACCCAAGTAGCGTATGGCTGACTTGATTGGTAGTTCAGTATCTCTCACCATTAGGGATGTTGGAGGAGAGAAGTTTTTGTTTCTGCTGATGGTTAGGACCTCGGTTTTTTTTTTAATTTATCCTTAGGTTCTGGTTGAGGAGCCAGTTTGTTACTGCGTTGAAACAATCAACTGGAGTCGTGTAATCTGGAAGTGTGATGTTGAAAGGTGAATACATCAGCACGTCATCTGCGTAGATAAGGCATGATATTCCGAAGGCTCGGGTGATTTCGCAGCTTGGCAGCATGTATATGTTGAAAAGCAGCGCAGAGAGGAAGGAACCCTGGAGTACTCCCTGCTTTTGTTGGAACTGTTCTGATGTACTAGAGCCAATCCTGACTTGCTGCCGTCGGTCTTCGAGATAAGATTTGCACCAATCCCAGGCTAGACCCTGAATTCCCTTCTCGTAGAGCCGAGCTAGTAGATGATCATGGTCAACAGAGTCAAATGCTGCGGCGATGTCCAGGAAGATCAGCACAAAGCCAGCTTTGATGTTGTCTAAGCCACAAACGAGAGTGTTAATTAGTGAGGTGAGTAGTGTTTCGACACCATGAGCTTCTCTAAACCCATGTTGGCAGGGGTCTAGGGGGGATGAGGTGTCAATATATTGTTGGATTTGCTTCAGAGCCGCTTTCTCTAGTATTTTAGCTAGCAGTGGGATGCTGGAAATTGGCTGGTAGGACTCTACTTTATCTGGGTCAAGCTGGTTGTTTTTTAACAGGGGTCAAATGGAGGTCTGCTTGAGGGTTGTTGGGAACTTTCCTGTTGTGAAGGATTGATTTACGATTTCTGCTATAATTGGACTGAGTTCTGACCACATTGCTTTAGTCCATTGTGCAGGGCAGGTGTCATTTGGTGCCGTGGTGGTGTTGATGCTGGAAATAATCTCTTCGATGTTAGTCGCTGATGGGAGAGAGAACTTGATGAGTGGCTCCAGAAGCGGGGAAGATTGAGGTGTTCCTGGACTGGTGGCCATAGTTGATTTGACAGTTTTGGATTGCATATAGTTGGCATATGCTTGGGGTTGTATTTGCTCATTCTGTGGTGGGGAAGGTTCTTTGGTTAACGGTTTTACCAGATTGAAGAGCTCTCATGGCTTGTTTAGAGAACGACTGAGGAGTTCAGAGTGGAATTCCTTCCTCTTGTTCCAAATTGCTTCTCGATGAACTTTCAAATAGGCTAAATAGGTAGCTTGATCAACTGTGTTATGGGTGTGCCTCCAGTTTCTCTCAAGTTTCCTCAGGTGAAGTAGGGACTTCTTTAGTTCAGGAGAGAACCAGGGGGCTGTTTGCCTTTTGGCGGTGTTGTTCTTGGGCGTGGCGTGATAGGTCGACAGAGGCTGGTGAGCGTACAGCTTTAGAGTGTCATTCCAGGTGGAGACCATGTCGTTGAGGTTGTTCGACGGCTGAGAGAGTTTTGGGATGACATGTTTAGCCAGCATTTCCTTATCAAATGGTCTGAAGCGACATGGGTTTGTTATGTTCTTTGCGTTTGGTTGGTCACGCGTGTCGAGAGGAGACGGGACCTGAAATGTTATCAGGCTGTGATCTGACCATGGGACCGGGGTGATGGTGAGATTAAATTGATCCCTCCTGTCTGTGGCTGTGGGTGGGGCGAAGACTAGGTCAAAAGTGTTCCCGAGATGGTGGGTGGGATCGGTTACAATCTGAGTGTAGTTAAGGTTGCTCATTGCTTCCAGGAATGTGTTAGACAGAGTGGGTTGTGCAGAAGCCAGGTTAAAATCTCCCAATAGCCAGTTTGGTTTAGAAGGGTTTTCAGGGTTACAAGCTAAGTCAATTATATTGGATATCTCGTCAGATGTAGCGCCTGGTGCCCTGTAGATAAGGTTGAAGGAATTGTGTTTATTTGCAATGGTGATTGTGTCTAGCTGTTGCGTGCTTCTAGTATGGACTGTTCGGTATTGTAGCTCGTTTTTTGATAGTATGAGGACCCCGCCCCCTCTCTTACCAGATCTGTTGCACGTGTGGATTGAAAAGTTAGAGGGTGTGAGTTGGTTTAGAAGGGCAGTGTCTGTGTCTATGAACCATGTTTCAGTGATCATCAGGATGTCTAGGTTTAAGGTGGTTATTAAGTCTGTAATGGCTGGCCATTTGTTGCGGGCAGAGCGTGCGTTAATAAGGGCGCACCTGATGTCTTGGTGCACTTTCGGCCTAAAGGATCTTTTGTTGGCTGTGTGCTCCAAGGTAACATGCAGCAAATGTGGCTGTCTTCTGTATTGTGTGTGTCCTGGAGATTGGTGTTGGTTATGGTAGTGTTTTTTATTTGAGTTAATGAGTTTTGGTATGGGGTTGTGGTTGTGTGTGAGTGCAGTGGAGTAGTTGAATGCGCTTGTGAGGAGGTAGAGGAGAGTAAGGGCTAGCATGGAGATGGCCATGATTAGGTGTGGTGCGGTGCTTCGAGCTAGGTTGTTATGTTGTAGCACCGACTGGGAGACAATTACAGGGAAATTACATTTACTTTCTAACCACAGATAAAGATTCAATGTTGCAACACACTCTTTGCTAGGAAGGTCAAATTCACAGGGAAGTTACCTTGTTTCCTGTCACATTTAGGCTTCAATGTTACAGCGTGGTTGTACTTAGCTACAAAGCACAGACATCATGACATATTCAGATAAGCTAGCGTAAGGTTTGAGTCTTCTGATTATGCATCTGTATTTCTATTTCTGAGAGGTGCATCGGGGATCTCCGGTTCGTGTGGCAGCCGAAAATAAACTATTCCTGATGGAGGGAGATAGGGGAGTGAGATCTTTGGCTCATCGAGTTACCTTATCTATGCAGAGGTGGGGCTTGGGTTTAGGTGGCATTTTCTTCTCTCTCTCCGGTGGGGAGGCCGGTGTGGGTGAGAGCAGGAGAGCGTCCCTCGCAGTGGTTGAGGTCTTCTCCTTGAAAGCAATTGTGTTGTGACCACTTTGATTGAAGGATAAGGTGGTATACAAAACTGTCTAAATAAATATATATCAAAAGCAATATTAAAGCTGCTGAAATGCTGGGGACATGGGGAAAAGAAGAAGAGCTGTGGATTGTGTTGGAAATAGGAGATGGCACTGTCATCCATACTGGTGTAGTCTACAGGCCTCCAGCTCAAACCAAAGAAACAGAAAGCAAATTGATTATTGATATTGCAAGGATAGCCATGAAGGGAAGTGATCATATTGGGCAACTTTTACATGTATCTGTTCAGTGCTACGTACGCTTTGTAGCACTATACAAATGATCAGTAGTAGAATGCAGCCTCCGACACTCCTCCTGGTACAAACACAGGCATGCAGCCCCCAACAGAGTCCCTGACAGATACACACATAGCCTCGAACAGGCCCCATGATACAAACATGCACACACATACACATGTATGTAGCATCTGATAATCCCCCTGTCACACAGAAAGACACATCCATTGATACACACACATGCAGGACACTTCCTGTGACACACACACACAGTAGTAGCCCCTGAATGTCTAATCCTGTGAGTGCGGGAAACACTCCATTGTGTGTGTCATACTGTAAAGTGTGCACTTTCAACTTGTTTCAGTTTTGCTGCAATTGCAAGACAGGAAGCACCCTGGACCTCCCTCCTTCCCTCTCGCGGTGCACAGTAATGAGGGGGCGGCAGGGAGGATGGGGGGGGGGTAGGTAGGACCTGTGCTGCCCCGAAAAGGGGGAGGAGTGGAGGAAGAGCAGGTGGCAGGATTAAGAGTTCGCTTCGCTTGGGCAGCAAATACCCTTGGCCCGGACGTGCTGTGCACAACTGGAGTGGCAACGTCTTAACCCCGGCAGCAAAAAAGAAATTGCCGTCGCAAGCTACTCTCCAAAGCACAGCCCAACTGCGGGTTCGCAGTGTGCAGCTAAGGTAGCAGAAATGGTCTGGGAACATTCCAATCAATTTCCACTGCAGCAGCAGCAATAAACAAAGCCGCCGCTACTCCTGCCGGAGCATTTCCCTCAGCCGCTCGAGTCTCAGCACAACCAGTTCTCTGCCAACATGCCAAGCCCTCATAAGTGGGGCCCCAGCCATCAAAAAAGCCACTACTGTTAAGGGTCTGACGTGGCTGCACCACAAGCAACGCTCCTCCCGTTAACTTCCGCCCGCTCCCTACAACGTCTAATCCTAGCACAGAGGAAGAGCAACTAAAGATAGGTTTATAAATGTGGGTGGGTGCCACTTTAGGTAGAGTACTAGTTGATTTATAGCTTTGGTACAGGGTAGAGATAGAGAAGGGTGCAGGCGTCGGTCGGAAACTGAGCGGGCAATGTTTGCGGCGCTAGCCGCTCTTGCTTTCTATTGTTCGGTCGAAGGAGAAAGAGAAAACAGTGACCCTCGGCATCGTTAATGCTGACCCCAGGGAGGAGAAAGCAGCTTCAACACCACTCTGGCTAGAACAGCCACAGCTCTGATCTAGGCCGATAGATCTGCACCGTTTATGCTTGCTCTAACATCAGTGCCTGTCCCTGTGAGAGAAGGAACTACTGCAATATTAGCTTTCCTCCCAGAGGAAGTTAGCCTGCAGGATACCCATTTTGTAGTACGAAGGCTGACCTAGAAACGACACAGAGTGTTCTACATGAGTATTGAGGAAAGTTGCCTGCAGCATCGATTCCTGCTTCGGGGACGATGGCATGTACCTTCACTATTTTCATCATTAATGCATGCTTAACAGTAAACTGCAGTATTAATACCTTTAGGATTAATATTTGCCCCAGCGAATGATGACCCACAGTGCTAGTATTTGCACCACCACCAGTACCAGCAGTATGTGTTTCTTATCTGGGGAAAATGACTTAGAGTTTTAAGACTTAGAATTTTAATAACCTTGTCCTAGTGATTTGCAGTAACATTATTAAAAATCAGTATTGTTATCTGCAATAATCTTACCCAGAACATTAAAGTCAGTATTTTCAGCATCCTTACATGCCGAATTGGTGCTTTTTTTTTTCTGTGCACTCTTCAAGGATGTCTCAGCACTAACAGGAAGAGAGTTGTTTCTTGCATTGTTTGTGGGACTATCAGCATCATTTTCTGCAGTATTAAAATTCCTCACTTACCTGCAGCCCTCCTGGGTGTACTGGAGTAATGCCATTGGGAACAGCATAGTTATCAACATTGAAGAAATGTTATAAGGAATAATAGCAGCATCCTTGTGGGATTTAGGAATTAACAGCAGGTATAAATGAAAATAACTGTGTTCTAGGGGCATATTATTGGGATCATTAGAAGTAGTATTTCTCCTACATGGGAAAATTATTATTACTGGAAGCAATATATTTAATTGGAGAGTATTACTAGAAAGTTAGGGAGTAGCATCTTTACCCACCATAAGGAAATCTTACCAGAAGAAGTATCTTTACTTATACTGGGGAGGTATTACAGGGAGTATCACTTTTAGCTGATCTTGAGGATCATTAGAAGTAGTATTGTTACCAGAAATGAGGCAGTTATTATCAAGAGCTCTAGCAGAAGTATTACAGTGAGAATATGGAGGAATATTTTATCTCTAAGGAGAATATTGCTATTTGCAGCACTGGGAATGTACATAGCATTGTGTGGGAGAGATCATGCCAAACCTCTTATTGAGAGCAGTAGAAATAGAATTGATCCTGAAGAAATAAACTGGGACAGGATACTGGATTTTGCAGGATTTCTAGATTCACTTCCTACCTTGCACTGGCATGGCTTTCCTGAATGGACCTCGGCTGCTGGATTGGACCAGCTCACCCCGACACCTGCAGTTCAACAAGTTTGTGCTGACTGGCTACCGGCCTGTGTCCAGTGGAGGTGACTGTGTACGGAGTCTCTTCTACCTGCATAATGAACTGGGCAACATCTACACCCATGGTGAGGAATGGGGGAAGGATGGTAGGATGAGGTGAAACTGGATTGGGGCAGCTATAGACTAAAGAAGTCAACCTACACCCAGATCAATGACATTTGCTGCATGCAAGACTGTGAGGTGGGCTGTATTGGCACACAGTGAGAAATTCTTGGGGGTAGTTTTTCTACCGTTATGATATGTTGCTTGCTGATTAACTGAATGTCAGAAGGTGAGCAGCTGAGCTCTTTTTAACTACAGTCATATCTAAAAACACTGTTTTTTGTAATCCTTCAATAGTAATTTGTACAGTTTCATAAATTCCCTCAGTGTAAATAGGACACTGGTAACAACTGGAGCAGATCCCCAGGCAAACTGTCTCCTGTGTCCCTCTTCCAAACTGCTTGGCCTTCAATTTTCACTGGTAGTTTTGAGAAAACACAGGCCGAAGAATACCGTTTCATTATAAAGCATTAAAACCCATTTCTTTATCATTCCTCCAGTCCAGTCCCACACCTGAGTAGTGTCACCTATGCCTATGGGTAGTGTCACCTCACCAACAGTATGGAGACTGAGCATGTCATTTTGATGACATCGGGTATACATACTGGTGGCACCTCCCACCACAACCATTATAAAGAATACAATTACTGATCATGAATATAGTCATGGTTTAATGGGAGAAAGCCTACATGGATTTAGCCAAGGAAAGTCTTGTTTTACTAATCTTATATTTTTTTGAAGGTGTGAATAAACAGGTAGACAAAAGTGAGCCGGTTGATATAGTGTATCTGGATTTTCAGAAAGCCTTTGTCAAGGTCCCTCATGAGAGACTCTTAGCGAAATTAAAAAGTCATGGGATTGGAGGCAGTGTAGTATTGTGGATCACAAACTGGTTAAAAGATAGAAGTTAGAGAGTAGGGCTAAATGGCCAGTTTTCTCAATGGAGACAAGTAAATAGTTGAGTACCCCAGAGATCTGTGCTAGGCCTGCTGCTTTTTAACATATTTTTAACATACGCCGCTTTGACCCGGTGAAAAGCGGGATATAAATACAGTTAAATAAATAAATAAATATTCATAAATGACCTGGAAATGGGAATAACGAGTGAGGTGATCACATTTGCAGATCACACAAAATTATTCAAAGTTGTTAAGAGAATTGGGAAAATTGCAAGAGGACCTTGATAAATTGGAAGACTGGATGTCCAAATGGTAGATGAAATTTAATGTGGACAAGTGCAAAGTTATGCACCTAGGAAAGAACAACCCAAACTTTGGTTACACGATGCAAGTTACCACCTTAGAAACCACCACCCAGGAAAAAGATTTAGGCATCATCATGGATAATACATTGAAACCCTCCGCCCAGTGTGCAGCGGCGGCCAAGAAAGCTAATAGAATGCAAGGAATCATAAGAAAAGGAATGGAGAATAAAACAAAGGATATTATAATGCCTCTTTATTTTTCCATGGTTTGACCGCACCTTGAATATTGTGTGCAATTCTGCTTGCCGTATCTTAAAAAGGATAAAACTGAATTAGAAAAGGTACAGAGAAGAGCCACCAAAATGGTAAAGGGGATGGAAGGTGTCAAACACCTTGCTGGCCCACAAGGCGGGAGCCTGGGGCTTCGGTGTTGCTCCTCTTCTAACAGCAAGGACTTTATGTTGCCCTCAGGGATTTTGGGTCCCAATAGCTAATCGAAATAAGGAGGTAGTTGTGGTCGAGTAGCTATGCTTAAAGAGGTTTTATTTCCCGTCCCAGGAGAATTCTTGCAACAAATATCAAAAAGCAAATAAACCATACAGCTGGTATAACACAAGTGAGGGACTACAAATGGGAACAAAAATGCTTATTGTCAGCTTTAACTGAACAAAAAGATGGAAAACACAGGTTTTCAATCACACACTTTTAACTGTGAAATCTGTGCTCTCCCACAGATTTCACTCCAGCAGGCTTTCTTAGGCCCCTAACAAAAAGAGGTTATGCTATCAGAGAAAACAAGCGTACAGTCCATTTTGCACATATCAGAATTATCATCACCAAAGTCACAATCCATATCTTCAGGTGCTTCTTGATAATTATAACTTGCAGGGCTGTATTGTGGATTAGTGTTTGTTTCTCTCCTCTCGGCTGGGTCAGAGCACTACTCCCCCCTATCACTGCAGAAAGGTTCTTTACCACACACTCTGGAATCTTTCCTTAGTGGGCTACACACTTCCTGACCACTGGGGGTAAAACTCAGTGCTCCTCTAGTCCAGGTACTTTGGCTTTCAGGCTGAGCTCTGCCTGGCTGGTGTGTAAACGGGAAGTGGAAACTTTTCTTCCCCTCTCTTCCTTTCACAGGACGTCTTTCTAAAGCATGGGAATTATCTCTTGGACAAGTATTCTGGCTCCCCAGGTTCCTGCTATTGTGGTTATCTCTTCTCCCTGCTCCTCGTGGTTTATATCCTGGAGTCTCCCTCTGGCCCCACACGGACCTTGGCTTAGTGCAGCCTAACTTCCCAGCACTAACCTTCGTGAACTCCTCTTGGATAAACCCCTCTGAGGTACAGATTGATTCCACGTCTGACCCTTCCAGGTATGGCTCCTGGTTTTTCTGAGCGCTGTACTTTCCTTTCCCTCGAGTCCTCTCAATGTCTCCTTCTCTCTCTGCCACAGAGACCGAGTCTGACTCCTGGCTTGCGTCTCTGTGTTTCCTTCTTTCTCCACGTGTGCCTGTACGTGAATCTGTTCGTATCCCTGTGCCTGAATCTGCACGTGTCTCTGCTCTGCTCAAGACTGACCTTTTTTTATCTGCGTCATTCCTTGAGACTTGAGTTAGCTCAACTCTCTGCAGCTGTCTCTGCTTTGCTGATGAGCTATGACGTAATGGTATCTCTGGGCGTTTCTCTACAGCCTGTGCTCTTGTTTTGCTTGGTTGCCCCTGACAACCCCTAGCCATGTGCTCTGCACTGCTGATTTTAAAACTGCCCTGTGTGTTTTCCTCTACTTCCATTGGCACAATCTGCCTTGCGCCATGACAAAGGATACCCCTATGAGGAAAGGCTTAAAAGGTTAGGGCTCTTCAACTTGGAAAAGAGAAGGCTGAGGGGAGATATGATAGAAGTCTATATAAATTAATGAATGGAGTTGAACAGGTTCACGTAGATTTTTTGTTTATGCCATCAAAAAGTAGAAAGACTACTGTAGAGGACACGCAATGAAGCTACAACCCATTTAAAGCTAATAAGAGAGAATATTTTTTCACTCAATGCATAATCAAACTCTGGAATTTGTTACCGGAGGATGTAGTAAAGCTGTTAGTGTAGCTGGGTTTAAAAAGGTTTGGAAAGTTCCTGGAGGAAAGGTCCATAAACCATTATTAAAGAGGACTACTCCAGGACGAGCTGTGGAATTTGGGTACCTGTCAGGTACTTGTGACCTGGATTGGCCACTGTTGGAAACAGGATACTGGGCTTGATAGACCTTGGTCTAACCCAGTATGGCATTTCTTATGTTATTATCTCAGTCTCCAAGCTGTGAAGTGATTCCACAGAGGGACTCACTGAAGGAACAGATTAGGAACTTAGGGTTCTAGGAAATATATTTCTGAGTTTCCCCTTAATTGAAATTTAGACACGGGAACAGAAGGCTGACTTAACTTGTTAGTTCCTTGGTTTGGGATAAGCTCAATAAAGTAAAAATAATGTAAGAAAAAAACTGAGTGCAGGCTGCTATCCTGGACTGCAGGACTGCAATGTGTGGAACTGGCAGACTACCGGGGGCTTGTAAGTGCAGTCTGATGGCGGATGCTCCTCTGCTGAGAGAGAGGATCATGCCTGAGGCACCTCCCACTGAGCCCACAGTGAGCAGGGAGAACGGACGGTAAGCCTCAGTTGAGGGCATTCCCGATGCCAGCTAAGCTCTCTGGGAAGCTGAGTGTCGGGTCGGGAGTGCTGGTGGTAGCAAAACCAAGTGTTGTGAGTGCCTGTCGGTCAGCAGTGTTGGGGGGCTAGATAGACAGCACATATTATTGGCGTTGGGGTTTCCCATGCCACAAGGGAGCAGCAGCCATTTTGTTGAGCCCGCGGTTTTCTTTTTCTTTTGGGACAGCAGTCCTGGGGTGGTTAAACCGACATGGGGAAAGCAACCGCATTTTTTTGTTTTCCTTCAGTACTACTGGGTTGCAGGGGGAAAGAGATCCTGTTGTTTAAATTGGCAACAGTTAGTCGGTGCAGAAGAGCTTGCTGCTGCAGGAATTGTCTTTGCCTGACAGATTGGGAAAAAATAAAGAAAAACATAGAGGACAAAGGAGAAGGAGAGATTATGACCCCAAATGCCACCTGCCAAGTGTGAGGTTCGTGTAGGGTGTCTGTGTCCAGTGCTGGATTCTGTTGTGCTTGTGAGGCAGAATCCAGGTCTGCGAAAGAGGGTCTCCTGGAGGGAATGCCAGCTCTTCACACACTACAAGTGCCCATGCGACACCCATCCCTGCAGCGCAGGCTGAGACGGGTGAGGGAGATTCCCAAACCTCACCGTCACAGATGCAGTGGCCCAAGAAGAAGCAGGGAAAATCCTCTAGTCCCTAAGGGCTGGCTGGAAAAGAACCAGCAAGGGGGTTACAAGAGGTGTTTTTCCCAAAGTTTGTCCTCCTCCTGCACAAGGCCTTCTGCCTGAAGCAACAGACAAGGTGAGCGCAAGGCAAGGAACCTAAACGAACCAAGCCAGGAGTGCTTTCGGCGGACAGGGCACAGAATAAGCTGTGCCCTAGTAGTTGGAGACTGGAGAAGATAGGGTCCTTCTAGTCCATGGAGGATGGCGAGGAGCAGGCCAAGGAAATGGACTTGGAGGAAGGTGAGGTTCCTCAGGAGGAAGAGTCACGCATAGTGCACGTCTTTCCAAGGGAAGAGTTCTCAGCGTTGATCATACATTCATTGAAGGCTCTCAACATGGGTAAAGAGGCACATTGCAGGAGCAACCGCTGGAGGATCCGCTCTTCCAGGTGGTCTGGTAGACCCAGAAGGTGTCCCCTATGCACCAGGTGATCAGATGGATGATCCAGGATGAATGAGATTTACCGGAGGCTGCAACGAAGGGTACATGCACAATGTCTCAGTTATACCTGTTTCCGGAGAAGGCTCTGCTGCGTTTGCCCCAGGTCAATATAGCGGTGCCCACGGTGACAAAGAAGACTACTATACTGGTTGAGGGGAGTTCAGTACTTAAGGATGTCCAGGATAGGAAAGTGGAGACACTCCTAAAACAGGCCTTTGATATCAACATCCTCTCATTACAAGTGTCAGTGTGCAGGGTCTTTGTGGCATGCACTTGTTTGTGTTGGATGCAAGGGATCATTGCATCTCTGGGGGTGTCCCAGCCACTCCTGCTGGATACAGCCAAGTTGGAGTCCAGGGCAGCTTATTTGGCCAATTCCTTTAATTTTATTTTATTTATTTAACATTTCTTATATACTGCCTTTCATGATATCAAGGCAGTTTACATTGAACAAACTGAAATTATATTGAACAGGGCATTATAACTTGGAGATAACTATTTTACAGGGAACATGGGCAATGGAGGGTTAAGTGGTTTACCCAAGACCACAAGGAGCACCTGTGGGACTAGAAACCCCAGTTCCTCTAGCCCAAGATTGCTGTTCTTTAGGGGATTTGAACCCCTGACCTTCTGGCCTGAGGTACCTTGCCCCAACCACTAGACCACTCCTCCACTCACTTTAATGCCTACTCAGAGGGCTGGCCAATGAATTGGTGGCGGTGATAGTGGCTTGTCGCTATCTCTGGCTGTGAAATTGGTCATCAGATGTCTCCTCCAAATCTCGTCTCAGCAAGTTACCCTTTTGGGGGAAGCTTTTGTTTGGAGAAGATCTGGAGAAATTGGTAAAGGACTTGGGAGAATCCAAAGGCAATCACCTTCCCAAAGACAAGCAGAAGACAGGGCGGCTGGGCTTCAGAGAGGGCAAGCGTCAAACTTCTGGCGATTTTGAGCGGTCCGATTCCCATCCAGGGGGCAGTCCTTTTGCGGGTTCCAAGAGTCCAGTAAAGGTTTTTTCTCTTCTACCCCCAAGGTCCCTAAAAAATCACAATGAGGCAAGGGTTGCCCCCACAGGAGTGTTGCCTGTAAGGGGTCGACTGCAGGACATTTATGCTATGTGGGTGCAAATTACGTCCGATCAGTGGGTGTTAGGGGTCATCCGAGAGAGCTAAGTCTTGGAGTTGAAGAGCCCTCTCGCGGATGCCTTCATCCTCTCATTGTGCAAGGTGGCTCGGAAGTGAGAGGACATGCAGGAGACGTTGCAAAGACTCCTAGACCTTCAAGCAGTACGCAGGGTGCCAAACAACTGATGCGGGTTTGTTCGATACTCAATCTATTTTGTAATCCCCAAGAAAGAGTGTAACTTCCTGCCCATTCTCTATCAGGTCAATCGGTGCTCACGGGTCCGCAATTCCACATGGAAACTTTGAGGTCAGTAATTGTGGCAGTCAGGGAAGGAGAATTTTTGACTTCCCTGGATCTCACAGAATCACATCTCGATTCGAGAAGAGCACCAACAGTTTCTGCGGTTCGCAGTGCCCATGGGCCACTGCCAGTTTCAGACAATGCCATTCGGATTAGCCACCACGCCACACACATTTACAAAGGTGATGGTGGTGGTTGCAGCAGGGCTGCGGCAGGAAGAGATCCTCATGCATCCATACCTGGACAATGGGCTCATCCGGGCAAAGTCAAAGAGCGAGAGCGAATGCATCACGGCAAGAGTGATTGCATATCTACAGAATCTCGGATGGGTGATAAATTTTGCATAGAGTCAGCTCAGGCCCATGCAGGATGTGGTGTATCTAGGGGCCTGGTTTCAGACAGTGGAAGGGTGAGTATCCTTGCCAGAAGGTCGGGTGCTGGCATTGCAGGTGCAGATCAGAAGGTTTTGGGGCATGCAGGCGCTGACGACCTAGCAATATCTGCAGGTATTGGTCTCCATAGCAGTGACCATCGAGCTCATGCCCTGGGCACAGGCGCACATGCGGCCACTGCAGAAGAGCCTATTGCGAAGGTGATCCACACATAGTCATCCCCTTTCACTTCTGCTGCTTTATGCGGCAGAAACCTGGTGATCGCTCCAGTGGTGGCTACAGGGCAACAACTTGCAGGTGGGCATGCCACTAGAAAGTCCCTGCTGAGTTCCCCTAACCATGGATGCCAGCCTGATCGGCTGGGAAGCTCACTGCAGTGATCAAATTGTGCAGGGTTGTTGGTTGGTCTCGAGTTTAGAGCAGTATTCTTGGTGTTGCAACAATTTGGCCCTCTCCTTTGCAGCAGAGCGGTGCGAGTGTTCTCGGACAATGCCACAGCGGTAGCATATGTCAATCGCCAGGGTGGACCAAGCAGTGTGAATCTGGAAAACAAAGTGGGGCCATTATTGGCCTGAGTGGAGGCAAATCTGTAGGCCTTGGTAACACACATGGCAGGCATAGACAATGTCAAGACTGATTATCTCAGCCGAGTTTGTCTGGACCCAGGAGAATGGACCCTTCATGACTAGGTGTTTGATCTCCTTGTCCATTGGTGGGGTCAACCAATTATGGACCTGATGGCGACGTTCGTGTCCACCAAAGCAACACAGTTTTTCAGCAGATGCCAAGAGCGAATGTCCGAAGGACTCGATACCCTGGGTTGGAGGTGGCCGATAGAGGGTCTCCTCTATGTGTTTCCACCATAAGCGTTCATAAGCCGAGTCATACCACGATTAGAGATGTATCAAGGGCTCATGCTGTTGATAGCGCCTAACTAGCCTTGTCGCCCGTATGCCTATTTGGTGCAGTTAGTGGTGAATCATCTATGGAGGCTACCGCTTCAGCCAGACTTTTGACTCAGGGTCCCATTCTGATGCTGCAGGTGAATTGATTGTCGCTTATGGCTTGGCTGTTGAGCAAGCGTTGTTGCTCCATCGCAGCTACTCGTCACAGGTAGTAGCTATGTTGCTGAAGGCTAGGTGGCATTCGTCGCTAGTGTATGTGAGAGTGTGGAGAGTGTTTGAGTACTGGCTGCATCTGTGCCAGAGGTACTGGCATATCTGAAAGCAGGGTTTGAAAAGGGGCTGTCCTATAACACTCTCTGGGTGCAGTTTCTGGCCATCTCCTGCTACTGGGGGAGATTGCAAGGCAGTTCCCTAGCTGCACATCCGGATGTGGTCAGGTTTCTCTGAACGGTGAAACAGGAGCGCCAACCATTGAGGGCAGTCATTCTTTCTTGAGACTTTAAACTGGTGTTGTCAGTTTTAAGTGAGCCTCCTCTTGAACCGTTGGCTTCATGTACATTAAAGAATCTTACACTAAAGGCGGTGTTATTGGTAGCACGCGAGAGATTTCACGCGAGAGATTCCACGCGAGAGATTTCAGAGCTGCAGGTGGTGTTGTGCAGGGAGTCACTCCTGATTTTGATCAAGAAAAGGTGGTTCTAAGGCCTGTTCCCTCCTTCTTGCTTAAAGCCGTGTCAGCTTTTCATATGAATCAGTTGGTAATACTCCAGGTGTTTTTGGGAGTAGGAGGAACACCGCAGGATCCACTTCTTCAGCGGTTGGATGTCCGTCAAGTGTTGCAGAGGTATTTGAAGGCAACCAAGTCATTTAGGAGGTCAGATCGGTTGTTTGTGTTGTTTGGTGATGCACGAAAAGGTGAAGCAGTGTTGAAGGTCTTCATTTCCCGATGGGTGAGGGGGGCCATCTCCTCGGCATATTTGCATCGCAAGCAGTTACCGATCGGGTTGAGAGTACATTTGAATTGGGCGCAGGCTACATCATGGGCGGAGTTGCAATTGGTGCCGCTGGGGGATATTTGTAGGGTGGCAACCTGGTTATCTCTGCATAGTTCATCAAACATGCAGCCCTTGAATTGAAGAACCATTATGCAGCCCTGGAAGTGGAAGAGGTGAAAGCATCCCTGGAAAGGGAAGAACCAGAGCTCGATCACTCCAAAGTTGCAGAATCAGTGACCACAAAGAAGCGAAGGGTACTGGTGGTTGGTGACTCTCTTCTGAGGGGTACTAAGGCATCCATCTGCTGACCAGACGTGATGTCCAGAGAGGTATGCTGTCTGCCAGTTGCCAAAATCTGAGATGTTACAGAGAATTTGCCAAGACGTTTGAAGTCCACTGACTATTACCAGATGTTGCTCATCCATGTCGGCACAAATGATACTGCCAGATATTCCTCTGAGTGTATCAAAAGTGGCTTTATGGCTCTGGGACAGAGGGTGAAGCAGATAGGGGCGCAGGTGGTGTTCTCTTCAATCCTCCCTGTTGAGGGTAAAGGCGGAGGCAGAGAGGTTCGCATCCTGGGAGATAAATACATGGCTGCATGGGTGGTGTTATTTATTTATTTATTTATTTAACAATTCTTATATACCGCACTATTTGTTATCAGTGCGGTTTACATTTAACAAAGAGTTTTCAGATCAGAGAAGACTGATTGAAATTACATTATAACAAGGAATAAAACTTGGAGAACATGGGAAACTATTTACATATTGAGATGTAACAGAATTGTTGAGGAGCACAAGGAACTATATACATAAAGATATGGCATAATCGTCATTACTTGATCTGAAAGTAAGTAGGTTGCTTTAGGACTGACAAGTGAGTGCGTGGGATTTGAGCGTTATGTTGTGTGGGAGTCTTTAGTAGGGGAAAGGGGTTGGTTTCTTAGAGTCGGGGTGGCAGCTTGGGCAAAGTGGAGCAGAAAGAGGTGGTGTTTTATTGCTTTCCGGAATTGTAGAAGATCCCGGATCGCTCTGATTTCTGGGGGAAGGTCGTTCCAACATTTTGGTGCATAGTAGGCAAAGGTTCTTCTCCTGGTTGTTTGGGAGCATTTTATGGAGTCTTTGGGAATCATCAGAGTGTTGTCTGTTGTTGTCCTTCTGATTCTAGTTTTAGGAGTAGGTGTGATAAGTTCATTGAGAGACTTGGGGGCGATGTTGTTGATAATCTTGAATGTTATTAGCAGAATCTTATATGTTAGCCTGGAGTATATTGGTAACCAATGGAGATCCTTGAGTATTGGTGTGATGTGATCTGATCTGGCTAGACCACATAGGACACGTGCAGCGGCATTCATGGCTTGTTGGAGAGGGTTGAGGGTGTTCTTTGGTAGGCCATACAAGATTAGGTTTGCATAATGTAGATGTGGTAGTATGAGGGCCTGGAAGATGGTTCGGAAGTCGTCAGCAGGTAGCATAGGTCATCGAGAGCATTTTGGTTTCCTGGACCATGGAATGCTATACCAAGGGTTGCAGAGCATAAATGGTGTCCATCTGTCCAAGAAGAGTCGACATGTCTTCAGTAGCAGACTGGCTAACCTACTGAAGAGGGCTTTAAACTAGATTAGTTGGGGATGGATGAAGAAAGCCCCCAGGTAAATGAAAACCCCCGGTTAAGTGAAACATTAAATACCTTTATGGAAATGGATAAAAGGGGCAACATATGGAAAGCAGTGTGTATAAATGCCCGTGGCATGGGAAATAAGATCCCAGATGTTGAGGTTTTAATGGGAGAGGCTGACTTGGATTTAGTGGCAGTAATAGAGATATGGTTCACGGACAACCATGACTGGGATGTAACTATACCAGAATATACTTTA
This sequence comes from Ichthyophis bannanicus, assembly GCA_033557465.1. NCBI lineage: Eukaryota > Metazoa > Chordata > Amphibia > Gymnophiona > Ichthyophiidae > Ichthyophis > Ichthyophis bannanicus. The sequence goes on from CM066036.1 coordinate 394,365,025, forward strand.
TTCAGAAAGGACAGGGTAGGAAGAAGAGGAGGAGGAGTGGCACTATATGTAAAAAAATCATATTAAAGCTATGGACGTACAGGGTTAAAAGGGAGAAAGGAGGCACTGTGGGTTAAACTAGAAAGAGGGAACGAGAAATCTATTTGTATTGGCATGATATACAGACCTCCCTCACAGGGAGAAGAGATGGATGGAGAATTAATTGAAAACATACGCAGCATTGCCAGGGAAGGGGAAGTGCTACTGATAGGGGATTTCAATATGCCAGAAGTAAGGAGATCCTGGATTCTCTATGGGGAAAACTATTCAGGCAACTGGTAACAGAACACACATTTGAAGGGGCCATACTGGACTTGGCACTTATGAATGGGGAAAGTGTTTCTGATGTTACAGTGGAAGATCATTTTGCATCCAATGATCACCAGATGGTGTGGTTCAGTATTAGGGCTAGGACTGATAAAATCCATTCAAAAGCGAGGGTCTTAGACTTTAGGAAAACTAACTTTGCGAAGATGGGCCAATACCTCAGGAAGCAAAGGCTCCTCCACTCCATTTGCATTATATAATCGAGTTAAGGGGTCAGCCAATACCGGGGCAAAAACCTTGTAGAATCTGTTAGGAAACACATCCCTTCCAGGAGCCTTAAGCAATGGTAGCTCCTTAACCCCAAACACTTCCTGGGATGTGATAGGCATGGACATAACTAAGCTCTCCTCCTCCCCTATTTTAGGTAATTGGATCCTCCCCTCTAGATATTTTTGAATCATTTTCTGGGGCACTGTCTCTTCAGGCGTATATAGTTCCCTATAAAACTCCACAAATCTAGCTTTAATCTCCTCACTTTGCCTCAATTCCTTACCATATCTATCTCTTATTTTGTGGATACAGTTCTGCACTTGAACTTTTTTAAGTTGATATGCTAATAATCGACTGGGCTTGTTCCCAAACTCAAAGTGCGTTTGTTGGAGTTTCTCTTGCGCAAACTTTATTTCCCCCAGCTCCAACTCGCTTAACTGTTGTTTGATGCTCAATAACTTTTTATTGTCTTCTTTTTTAGGTTGCCCTGTTTCCGCCTCCTCTCCCACATTCTTAAACTTTCCCTCAGTTTATCTTTTTTAGCCTCTTTCTCTTTCTTGACGTGGGTTCCTATTGCAATAAGCTTTCCTCCAACCACTGCTTTCAAATAATCCCAAACCACCCCCAGCGAGCATTGACCATTATCATTATACTGCAAATATTCCAGAATGGAGTCAGTAACCTGTTGGACAATCCAAAGTTCTTCTAAAAGTGCCTCATTCAACATCCATTGTCCCCTCCCTCTCCGAGCCGCAGGATCCCGAAAGTCTCCCCACACTAGCACATGGTCCGACCATGAACTATCGCCAACCACCCTGCTGCCTCCATTCCTTTAATGGCCTCCTCTATGTTGCGCGCAATGGTAGTTTTCCCAATAATGTTAAATTGCAGGCCAAAGGGAAAGAGCCACTTGTAGCGGATCCGTTCTTCTCAGTCTTGAGGTGATATCCTTGAATGCTCTCCTCCTTCTTATGGTTATTACAGAAATCCACTGGTTCATCCTCCCAATGCACTTTCCTCACTTTTTGCGCAGCATGCATGACCACCTCTTTTGTGCTGAAATCGTGGAAGCATGCCACAATGTCTCTTGGCTGGCCTTCTCACCTCGGGCCCAACGCCCTATATACTCTGTCTATGTCAAAACACAAATTATCCACTGGTGTTTCAGCTTGTCTCAGGATGGCTTTGCATAGTTGTTCTACCAGCGTTTTATGGTTATGGGTCCCCTCTTTCTCTGGAATACCTCTCAGGCGTATGTTAGAGCATTGCGTACTATTTTCCAAGTCCTCCAACTTTGTCCATAATTCCCCCATCTCCACTTTAGCAAGCTCGCTGCCCTCTTTTATATTATGAAGCAGCCCCTCATGATCCTCTACTTTCTGTTCCATTGTTTCTAGCTTAACTCTCTGATCCACAATTTTGCTTCTGCCTTAAAGTTGGCCAAATCCTGGTGAATAGTCTCAAACCACTCTTTCAGCTCCTCTTTGAGTGTGTTTAAATCACCATCCACCGTCTCACGGACCCCAGACGGTGAATTTTTCTTCTCTTCTCCCACAGTGCCATTCGGTGCCATTTTTGCTCTGGTTCCTGTTGCCCTTGGGGTCACCTTAAACCCGAAGGTTTTCAGGTCCGGGCTCGGGTTTATTTGTGCCATTTTCTGCTTGAGCACTCCACCGGGGCTCATCGACTCCTTTCAGAACTTTTTCTGGGAGTTCATGCTATTTTGGGGGATCTTGTCTTCCCGACATCGGGAGCTTCATACTGCAGCTACCATCTTAGTCAGTGACATCACTTCCTCTCCTGATGGATGTAAACTATGCTCTTCAAAGAACACACAATCTACTCCCCCCCCCCCCCCCGCCTGACTCCTCAGCTCTCCCCTCGCATTTTGTATATATAATCTTGTATATAATTCACTGTATTTAGCTCACACTGTATCTAGCTCACTATGTAATCAACCACATGCTACACCCACACCCACACATTCTATCTGTTGTATTCACTGCATGCTTGCACCCAACCTCACTGCCACATGATTCGTGTGACGTGTTAAACCGCTTTGATTTAAATCCTAAATAAATTAAATAAATAATGCCTTGAAGGAGTGATTTGTTGACAATGTGTAGGAGATATGGTGCCAGTTCAGTCTTTGAAGTTTTGATCCATGATACCAGACAAGGATCAAGCAGGGAGGTTGTGGTGTTGATGTTTGCTATGATTTTCAATAGGTGTTTTAGATCGACTGGGTGGAAGTTTTCCCACATGTTGGGGTTTGTTGGTTGGCAAAGCAATAGGGTGTTATGGCTAGGGGTTTTATTTTTTAGTTTGTCTGCAAAATGTGCAGCGAGAGTCTGAGGGTTTAAATTACATGTTTCTGTTTCAGCTTGCCCTGTCTTAGTTAAGGATCTAACGATGGTAAACAGCTCCCTTGGATGATTCAGAGAGGAGTTTAGACTCTTTGGGGTATGTTTACTACATATGGGACCTAGTGGCAGATAGCCCGGGTTAACCGTTAGCCCGGTTTAGTAAACATACCCCTTTGTGTAGTAGTCCCTTTTTGTTGCATTTATTGTTTCTTTGTAGGTAGTGAAGGTAGAGTTGTTTGTTTTCTTGCGATTTGGTTAATCTCCACTTCTTTTCTTGTTTTCTTAACTGCCTTTTTAGTTTGGCAAACTCATTTGTAAACCATTTTTCAGATTTTTTGGGGGATGCCTAGGGAGTTTTAAGGGAGGTGCTGCAGCCCTTTGTATAGAGTCATTCCATGTATTTGTCATTGTGTTGATGTCTAAGGAGTCTGTAGTGAGTTGAGGGAGTATACTGTCTAAGAAGGTATCTTTATTGAAATGTGCAAATCTCCTATTCTGTGGTGTTGTATCTGTCTGTAGAAACTGAGTGATGCAGGGGCACTAGATGGTGGTCTGACCAAGGGACCTCAGTAATTGTGGGGGGAATGTGCATATGATGATTGGTAGTTAGGGTTGGGAGGAAAACTAGATCAAGAGAGTTTCCCTTTATGTGTGTGGGTGTGCGTATGATTTGTTTGAATCCCATGTCTGTCATTGAGTCAAGGAAGGTGGATGTATGAGATGGGTGGAGGGATGGGAGATTGATATCCCCTAGTATGATGATTGGTTTCTTGTAGGAGACTGAGTTTCAAGGATGGTAATAAGGCTATTGTGGTCGGGTGTTGGTGGTCTATATATGAGACATATTGATATAGTTTTCTTTTGTACCTTTAGTATGTCCATTCCATCTAGGTTGCTCGAGATTGCGGGGGTAATTTTAAGTTCCTTTTTACACATTATGAGTACTCCCCCACCTCTTTTTGAGTCATGGTGGCAATTGAATAGGTCATATCCCTAAATTTGAAGTTGGTTTATTAGGATGCTGTCAGCTGGGGAGAGCCATGTCTCGGTGACGCATAGGATGTCAGGTTTCTCATCTTTTGTAAGATCAACAATTATTTGTATTTTATTTCTTATGGATCTTGCATTGATAAGAATGCATTTCAGAGGGGTGGAGGAATTACAGTTATTAGGTGTCTGATGTATCTGATGAGGGTAGATAGTATTAATCTGCTTTTGTTTTTATTGTACCTCTGGTGTGGATTATGAGTGTGAGGCAAGTAGATTGGTTGTGTGTTAATGTTGTTTCTAAGTGGGTTATATGTTATGGGAATAGGGTTATTTTGGTTTGGTTCATAATTGCACTGGAGAGTGTTAGTTATCTGAAAGAATAGTAGGAGAACATAGAGTATGATTATGAATGATTTTCCGTTGGGGTAGAATGTGATGTGTTGGGAGGGTAGAGGGTGTAAGAGGTATCTAGAGGAATCTGGTTTGCTGAAAGGGTTTTCAATTAAGTAGCGGTAAGAATGTTATTGAGAGGTTTGCATACAGACAATGTAATGTTGTTTGCAGTTAGTGTTAAACAGCTTATACAAAGATACAGTCAGCGGTTGAACAGAGTTAAGCAGATCTGGTTGTCTTTTCAGGAATATATACTTTGTTTATATAACAGTGGTGTGGAACCTGTTTTTGAGTTTGTTAAAAAGTGGAGAGAGATGTTACCGTATTAGCGAGTTGATCAGAGTTTCCTGTTGTCGATTTAATCCCCGCCGGCGTTCCCCACCTAAGGGCCACGCCAAAGGGCCCTCTGGTGAGGCCCTCAGGCAGTTGCCTGCCAGGCGCAGGCGTGCCTTCAGCGTGCTGGATTTTATAGCAGGGGTTGCTTGCTGCCAGTAGAGGAGTTTCGTGGGCGGAGCAAGGCAGGCAGCGTGCAACTGGAGGGAGTCCCAGATCAGCACAGAGAAACAGGAGCAGGAAAGGCACAGCTTGAATTACACAGTCTCACCTCCCCTGATGTTAGAGATCACTGCTTTGCTCTTCGGTGGGCCAGGAGCCCTCTGTAGGAGGGAGTGGGAGTGTCCTGCTTCTTTTCCCTTGGGGTTTTCAGGTGTGACGGCAGCCCAGGATGGAAAGAGGGCTTTCCCTTCAGCATGCTGGATTTTATAGCAGGGTTGCTTGCTGCCGGTAGAGGAGTTTTGTGGGCGGAGCAAGGCAGGCAGCGTGCAACTGGAGGGAGTCCCAGACCCGCAATCTGGGGGTTGTCTTTGACTCCTCTCTCTCTCCACACATATCCATCTGATAGCTAAGACCTGCTGCTTCTTTCTCTGTAACATCAGCAAAATACGCCCCTTCCTTTCTGAACACACTACTAAAATGCTTGTCCACTCCTTAATCACCTCCCGGAACCTACTCCTTGCTGGTCTCCCTTTGAATCATCTCTCTCCCGTTCAATCTGTTCAACACTCTGCTGTGCGGCTAATCTTCCACCAGCCTCGTCATGCCCATATTACTCCTCTTCTCAAGTCACTTCATTGGCTCCCTATCCATTTCCGCATCCAGTTCAAACTTCTCCTGCTGACCTATAAATGCATTCACTCTGCGGCTCCTCAATACCTTTCTTCTCTTATCTCTCCTTACAACCCCCCTCGGGAACTCCGCTCTTCCAACAAACTGCTTCTATCTGTGCCCTTCTCTTCTACTGCTAACTCCAGACTTCACCCTTTCACCTTGCTGCACCGTACGTCTGGAACAAACTACCTGTGTCTGTACGCCAGGCACCCTCCCTAACCCTCTTCATATCCAGGCTGAAAACTCACTTCTTCGCTGCTGCTTTTGGATCTTGACTCTTCTGATCTCCTTTTTCCTTCCCTTGCTTTATCCCTGCCTACACCTTCTGTGTTTGTCTTGACTAGATTGTAAGCTCTGATGAGCAGGGACTGTCTCTTATTTGTCTGTACAGCGCTGCGTACAACTTGTAGTGCTATACAAATGCTCAGTAGTAGTAGTAATAGATCAGCACAGAGAAACAGGAGCAGGAAAGGCACAGCTTGAATTACACAGTTTCACCTCCCCCGATGTTAGAGATCATTGCTTTGCTCTTCAGTGGGCCAGGAGCCATCTGTAGGAGGGAGTGGGAGTGTCTTGTTTCTTTTCCCTTGGGGTTTTCAGGTGTGATGGCAGACCAGGATGGAAAGAACTTTAACACACGTTAGCGCAACAGGTGTTAAGGGAACACCCGTTGTTAATGCCCTCTCTCCATCCCGTTAACACCCACTCTCCACCTACTGCCCCCTTTACACTGCAGGAGTCTTTAATGCCCGTTAATGCAGCTTTTTCACAGTGTAAAGGGTGCAAGGGTGCCGATAGCAGGCATTAACGGCACACTGGCTCCCTTAACGCCCTTAAGTAAACATACCCCTTAGTGTTAGAAAGCTAGGTCTGGGTTGAAGGTCATGGGTCCTCCAGCAGGACAATGACTCAAAATATACATCCAAAAATACAAAAGAATGGTTAAAAAGGAACAAATGGACTATTTTAAACTGGCCAGCAATGAATCCTGATCTCAGTCCAATCGAGAAACTTTGAAAAGAACTGAAATCTGCCATTGGTAAAAGGAATCCTGGAAACATTCATGAGCTGGAACAAATCACAGTTGAAGAGTGGGACAAACTACCAGCAGACAGATGTATGAAACTTATAGATGGCTACAAGAAACATTTGGAGGCTGTCATCACTGCCAAGGGTTGTGCAAAAATATATTAGTGAAGGGTGTCATTAATGCTGTCCAAGTCATATTTGGGTTTTTTTTCTCAGAAATTACTACATCTAAGTTGCACAGACCATCTTTTTTTTGTTGTATACCTTTGAAGATACTGTTAAAATATTACAATGACATACAGTTGGAGTATTTCCAATTATTTCTCAAGATATTGTACACAACACACCTAAAGTGCAAGGGTGCCAATAATGTTGACCACAACTGTAAATACATATAACACTTATTAAAAGAGGGCTGCTACACAGTATCCTGTCTTGTGCTGCTGAGGTAAGCTATATTCTGATTTGATTTAAATTATAGCTCTTAGCTGCTGCTAGGCTCTAACTTCTTATGACATTTAAACTACAAGCTCTCTGCTGGGTTCTAAATTTAACCAGAAAGCTCTTTTCTGTGTTTTAAATTTAAGCTAAAAGAACTTTGCTGATGCTAGGCCCTGAGTGACTATTAAATTTAGACTACAAGCTCTCTGCTGGGTTCCAAATGTAACCAGAAAGCTCTCTTCTGTGTTTTAAATTTAAACTAAAAGTACTTTGCTGTTACTAGGCCCTGAGTGACTATTAAATTTAAAATACAAGCTCTCTGCTGGGTATGAAATGTAACCAGAAAGTTCTCCTCTGTGTTTTAAATTTAAACTTAAACTGCTGCTACTAGGCCCTGACTGATTTAACAAAAATAGTGGATTCACAGATTAATTAGCTTTAATACAAAGAATTCCTTTTAGAAAATTACCAGAAGTATATACTCACAGTTGCAGATCTCTCTCCAGAAGTAGCAGTCCCTTTTTCTAGTCCTTCAAGATGTCATAGTGCTCACCTGCCATGTGCATGGACTGATTGGCCACAGCATGTCATGTTGGTAGGGCACTCTCACTGAGCTGTGTGTCTACATAGTGCTATATTGTTTTTGCTTCTACTGATGTGTGTGCATGTCCTGTTCTGTGGGCCTGATCACTGAACCAAATCCAAGGTGTCTATGCTGTTTATCCCAAGCCTGGATGCACATGGTTGCTCTGTGCATCTGCAATGTGTGCTAACTAGCAGACTGTAGTTGATATGTGCATGACTGGAAAACCCAGTGGTGGGCAGCAGGTGCAGTCTGACTGTGCTTGCTGTGGGTGAGTGTTAGTTTGCCTGGTGCAAAGGTAGCGCATCTCATGCGCCACCTAGACAAGGTCTTAGATAGTGCTGGGGAGGAGTCTGCTGTCTTGGTACATGTCGGTACCTATGACATAGGAAAGTGTGGTAGGGAGGTTCTGGAGGCTAAATTTAGGCTTTTAGGTAGGAAGTTGAAATCCAGAACTTCCAGGGTTGCATTCTCTTAACTGCTTCCCGTTCCAAGCGCAGGACCCAAAAGGAAGGTAGAGCTCCGGAGTCTCAATGCATGGATGAGACAATGGTGCAAGGATGAGGGTTTTGGATTTGTTAGGAACTGGGGAACATTCTGGGGAAAGGAGGGGCTCTTCCGAAGGGATGGGCTCCACCTTAACCGGGACAAAACCATGCTGCTGGCATTAACCTTTAAAAAGGAGATAGAGCAGCTTTTAAACAAGATAACAGGGGAAAGCTGACAATCGCCCAAGGGCGTATGCTTCAGAACAATGTAGCCTTGAAGGATACTAGCAAAAGACTGAAGATAGGGCATATCAGCAGAGGTTCCAATAAAGACAAAAGAAGCTCAAATGCCCTTGAGTACAGAGCAGACAGAGCTTAAAGATTCCAAATTCCGCTGCCTACCGATAGCCAGATTAATATGAATAAAATACAGCCTCTAAAATGCTTTTATGCAAATGTTTGAAGTCCAAAAAATAAGATGGGAGAGTTAGAATATATAGCACTAAATGAGAGGTTAGATATGATTGGTATCTCAGAGACATGGTAGAAGGAAGACAACCAGTGGGACACTGATACCTGGGTACAAACTATATTGTAATGATATAGCAGATCAAATTGGTGAAGGGGTTGCGCTCTATGTTAGATAGGGCATTGAGTCACAAAGAATTAAAGTTTTACAGGAAATAAAATTCACTGTAGAATCTCTATGGATTGAAATTCCATGTAAAAAGAGGAAGGGGAAGGTGATGGCACTGGGGGTGTCCTATCGACTCCCTGGCCAGAATGAACAAATGGATGATGAAATGCTCAAAGAAATCCGGGAAGCTAACAAAAGTTACAGCACAGTAATAATAATAGGTGATTTCACTTATCCCAGTATCAACTGGATCAGTGTCATGGCAGGACATGCTAGGGAGATAAAGTTTCTAGATGAAATAAATGACTGCTTCTTGAAGCAGCTGGTTCATGAACCAACCAGAGGGGAAGCCATTTTGGACCTAGTCCTTAGTGAGATCACAAGATCTGGTGCAAGAGATAAGGGTGTTGGGGTCACTTGGCAATAGTGATCGTAGCATGATCACATTTGATTTAATAAATGGAGGAGGGAGGATAAGGAAATCCACAGTACTACCTTTTAACTTTCAAAAGGGAGACTGTGATAAAATGAAAATAGTTAAGAAAAAAACAAAAAGGAACAGTTGCAAATGTTAAAGATTTACATCAAGCTATCTTGGAATCCCAGACCAGTTGTATTCCACGCTTTTAGAAAAGTGGAAGTCCAAAAAACTGGCAGCATGGTTTAAAGGTTAGGTCAGAGAGGCTGTTGTTGCCAAAAAAGCATCATTTAGGAAATGGAAAAAGGAGCCAAATGACGAAAACTGGAAACCACATAAGCACTAGCAACTAAGATGCAAGGCATTGATAAGGCAGGCAAAGAAAGAATTTGAAAAGAAGTTTGCTGTGGAAGCAAAAATGCATAATAAAGAATTTTTCAAGTACATTCGTAGCAAAAAACATGTGAGAGAGTCAGTTGGACCATTAGATGATATAGGGACAAGGCCATAGTGGAGAGACTGAATGAATTCTTTACTTTGGTCTTTACTGAGGAAGATGTAGGGATGATATCCATGGGTCAAACAAAACAAGCACGGGTCCACGTGCAACGAACAACCCAGTAAAAACGTGGACTGCAAACAAAAGGACTTGTAAAAATTGAAAACCTTTATTGAATTAGTCCACTTCAGCCACTGGCCAGTGGCTGAAGTGGACTAATTCAATAAACGTTTTCAATTTTTACACGTCCTTTTGTTTGCAGTCCACATTTTTTACTGGGCTGTGGAATGATATCCATGACTGAAATGGTATTTAAAGGTGATGCTGTGGAAGAATTGAAAGAAATATCGATGCGCTGGAAAGATGTTTTACAACTATTTGATAAAATGAAGAGTAACAAATCACCTGGACCGGATGATAAACATCCAAGGGTGTTGAAAGAACTGAAATATTTATTTATTTATTTTATTTAACAGTATTTTTAAACCGCCTTATCTTATTAATCAAGGTGGTATCACAGCAAACAATCGGGTAAAGTGAGTGTGTTAATCATGCAGTGAGGGTGAAATTTAGTTGAGTGTGTGTTGTATCGTGTGCTGGATTGGGGTGAGCTATGTACAAGGTGTGGTGTATTGTGTGTTAGAGTGGTTTGAGCTATGTACAGTGTGGGCTATATACAGTGGTGCTGCAAAACATTTTCAATACAGGCGGTATCATGTGCTGTTATACATTCTCTTAGGTTATGTGATGTGTCCATAGTGTTCTATGAACAGCATAGTTTTTAGCTGTTTTCTAAAGTCTTTGAGGTCTGTAGTTGCCCTCAAGTCGTCCGGTAGTTTGTTCCATATTGTTGGAGCAGCCATGGAGAGTGCTCTGTCTGTTGTGTCCTTGCGTGTGTGTTTGAATTCACTTGGGGTGCTGACTCGGTTGTGTGTTTGTTTTCTTCTAGGACGAGTGCTGGTGTCTGGTTGAATGAGGGTGTGTAGGCTGTTGGCTGATGTGTGCTGATTTATCTTAAATAGGTTTATGATAGTTTTGTATCTGATGCGTGCACCGATTGGGAGCCAGTGTAAGTCCTTTAAGGTAGGTGTGATGTGGTCCTGTCTTGCAGTACCGGATATTATTCGTGCTGCAGTGTTTTGTGCTAGCTGGAGTGGTTTGAGGGCTTGTTTCGGTAGTCCAAGGTATATCGGATTGCAGAAGTCCAGTATTGGGGTTATCAGTGCTTGACAGACGGTACGAAAGTGTTCTGGAGCAAGGAGTGGTTTCAATCTCCTGATAATTCGCATCTTGTAGTAGACTTTTTGTATTGTTTTGTCTATGTGTGGCTTGAGGTTTAGTTTATTGTCCAGAGTAACACCGAGGTATCTCACTTCTGATCTTATTGGTATAGTAGTGTTTTGTATCTTGATATTTGGCGGGTGTATGAAGCTTTGGTTCCGAGTGATGATTAAAGCTTCGGTCTTGTTGTAGTTTATTGCGAGGTTGTTGTTTTGACACCAGCTCGTCATTTGGGTAAGGCAGTCTGTTATCTTGGAGAAGTCCGGGTTGTCGATTGATATCGGGGTGTATATCATGATGTCGTCTGCATATATTGTGTATTGAATGTTGTTCTCTTTCATGATGTTGCATATCGGTTGGATGTAGATGTTAAATAGGAGTGCTGAGAGTGCGGATCCTTGAGGTACTCCTTGACGGACATTTATGGGTCGGGAGGTGTTGTGTCCCACCTTGACCTGTAGCTGTCTTTCGGTTAGGTATGAGTGGAACCATTTCAGTGTGATACCGTGTATACCAGTGTTCTTTAGTCTTTCCAGGAGCGTGATGTGGTCCACTGTGTCGAAGGCTGAGGAGATGTCGATGAAGATCATTATGATTCCCTTCCTGGTGTTGTCAATTATTCTTAGGATGCTGTCGAAGAGGTAGATCAGTAGCGTTTCGACTCCATGGTTGGGACGAAAGCCGTGTTGGTTGTCGTCAAGTGTTTCATGTTTGTCGATGTGTTCCTGGAGTTGTAGTTGTACCGTTTTTTTCGATGATTTTTGCCAGGAAGGGTATGCTGGAGATTGGTCGGTATGCTGCTGGATCTTTTTTGTCGAGAGTTGTTTTCTTTGTGATTGGTCTTACTGAGGCAAGCTTTAGTTGCTTTGGCATGAGTCCTTGGGTGAGTGAGTTGTGTACTATTTTCTGTATGGTGTGAATGAAGTTTGATTTGGTGGCTTTGACCCATGATACTGGGCATGGGTCTGTAGGAGCAGTGCTTGTGTTGATTGTAGAGATGATGTGGGATATCTGCTCTGTTGAGGGAGAGTAGAATGTGCCCCAGGTTTTGGTGTGTCTGTCTGTCCTGGTGGTCCCACTGGGTGTTGTACGCTCTGTGGAGTGAAATTTGTCTTTGATGTGGTCGGCGAATTCCTGTGGATCCACTTGTACTTCCCCTTCTGTTGTTTGCTCTTTTGTGAGGATCTTGTATATGAGATTGTAGACCTGCTATTAGTAATCTGTGAACTATCATTTATTTATTTAACAGGTCTTTTATAACGCTTTATCGTTTCAATCAAAGCTGAGAGCAGCTGAGGCCTGCATAAAAGGCTCCAGTGCCCTGCCCTGTTGAGACTTATCTAACAGGGGCTCTACAGATCAACCAACAGTAAGGATTTGAGGGTTTATTTTTATTAAATTGCTAGCTCTCTGACTGGGAGCTCTTAAAAGGGTTTTTGTATATTTTTAAAGCAAAGTTACTTTCTTTTTGGTGCTTTAGTAGAAATTTCCTTGAGCAGAGTGGGTTGTTGAACTCTAGTAACCTTCTCAGCTTTGGGAACTGCTGACACCTAATCAGGAGTTAGTGGGCCTGATTACCTGAGAGCAGCTGAGGCCTGCATAAAAGGCTCCAGTGCCCTGCCCTGTTGAGGCTTTTCTAACAGGGCTCTACAGATCAACCAACAGTAAGGATTTGAGGGTTTATTTTTATTAAATTGCTAGCTCTCTGACTGGGAGCTCTTAAAAGGGTTTTTGTATATTTTTAAAGCAAAGTTACTTTCTTTTTGGTGTGTTAGTAGAAATTTCCTTGAGCAGAGTAGGTTGTTGAACTCTAGTAACTTCTTCAGCTTTGGGAACTGCTGACACCTAATCAGGTGTTAGGTCCCTCCCTACCCACCCTGACTCCCACCCACCCCTAGTGAGCAGGTCTTGCTTTATAGGGCACCTCCCTATTTAACAAAGCACAAAGACTTGGACCAGCACATTTTGAATATAATTAAAGAGATTTAACTGCTTTTTCTCTGAAAGGACAGATGGGAAACCGGCTGGTACTTGGTAGATCTCTCTCTTTTGCTTTAACAGATACCTAAGCTCCACGAACAGAACAATGGCTGGGAAAAATCGTATCGCTAAAGCTGTTACCCCCATTCAGCTTCTTCCTCTGTCCAGACAGAGGTCCTAAAGCCAATTGAAGGACTGGTTCCATGTGCTGGGTGCCTGCATGCTGAAGCTCTGAGGAAACAAGTGGAGGAACTCAGAGAGGAGGTGGCGAGGCTGAGGAGCATTCAAGACAGTGAGAAGTACATTGATGAGATGCTTCTTGCAGCAACCAAGCTCTCCAGCAGAGGAGAACATGGGTGCCAACAGAATGTCGATGGTTGGACACAAGTCACCAGGGCCTGCAAAATCACCAATCCAACTTCTCCACCCCTTGAATTGAAGAACCATTATGCAGCCCTGGATGTTGAGGAGGTGAAAGCATCCCTGGAAAGGGAAGAACCAGAGCTCAAGTACCCCAAAGTTGAAGAATCAGTGACCACAAGGAAACGAAGGGTAGTGGTGGTTGGAGACTCTCTTCTTAGGGGTACTGAGGCGTCCATCTGCCGACCAGACTTGATGTCCAGAGAGGTATGCTGTCTGCCTGGTGCCAAAATCCAAGATGTTACGGAAAGTTTGCCGAGACTCATCAAGCCCACTGACTATTACCCAATGTTGCTAATCCATGTTGAAACAAATGATACTGCCAGGTATACCTCGGAACGTATCAAAATTGACTTCATGGCTCTGGGACAGAGGCTGAAGCAGTTAGGTGCACAGGTGGTGTTCTCTTCAATCCTCCCTGTTGAGAGTAAAGGCCAAGGCAGAGAGGCTCGCATCCTGGAGATGAATGCATGGCTGCGTGGATGGTGTCATCGAGAGTGTTTTGGTTTCCTAGACCATGGGATGCAGTTCCAAGGGTTGCAGAACAGAGATGGCATCCATCTGTCCAAGAAAGGTCAACGCGTCCTCGGTAGTAGACTGGCTAATCTACTGAAGAGGGCTTTAAACTAGATTTGTTGGGGATGGGTGAAGAAAGCCCCCAGGTAGGTGAAAGCCCTCAGGTAGGTGATACATTAAATACCTTTATGGAAATGGATAATTGGGGTAACTTATGGAAAGCAGTGTTTATAAATGCCCGTAGCATAGGAAATAATATCCCTGATGTTGAAGCTTTGGTGGGAGTGGCTGACTCGGATTTAGTGGCAGTTACAGAAGCATGGTGGACAGAGAGTTAATTGAAAACATACGCAGCATTGCTAGGAAAGGGGAAGTGCTACTGATAGGAGATTTCAATATGCCAGATGTTGATTGGCACATTCCTGCTGCAGTATTGTCTAGAAGTAAGGAGATCCTGGATTCTCTACAGGGAGAACTATTCAGGCAATTGGTAACAGACCTCACACATGAAGGGGCCATACTGGAATTGGTGCTTACCAATGGTGAAAGTGTTTCTGATGTTGTACTGGGAGATCATTTTGCATCCAGTGATCACCAGATGGTGTGGTTCAGTATTAGGACTAGGGCTGTTAGAATCCATTCAAAGGTGAGCATCTTAGACTTTAGGAAGACTAAGTTTGCCAAGATGGGCCAATACCTCAGGGAGTCGTTAGTGGGATGGGAACAGCTGGGGGATGTAGAAAAACAG